>CM062514.1:17240461-18496461 GCA_031439585.1 Pterocarpus macrocarpus
TTAGATATTTGTGTGTAAAATTTTTTTATATTGATAGTACATATAAATTAAATTATATTTTTAATTATAATTTTTCAATGAAATCTTCAGCGTAGATTATTGTTTCAAAATAAATTTGAGAGAAAACACGTTAAGCTTTCTTAGTTTTTTTATTTGATTGTTAAAAAGTTATATTGCATTTAATGTGAATATATTCACATATATTTATTCAGATTGATTGTCATCGTACAAATTTTACAAATTATATTTTTGTATCATCAAAGGAATTAATATAATTAAAAAATATTTGAGTGGCGAAACTCCTTAATCCTCAAGACGGAGTATTGTAGAATAAAATTCAACTCCATCTTTTTAATTTCAAAATTCCACTTTATTTAATTTATTCACACCCAGTTAATATAATTTATTTTCTTAAGTTCCCATAATTAATTGATATATATTTCCATCCAAAAAAAAAATCGATATATATTTAAGAGTGTCTTGAAAAAATACTTGGAAAAGGAATCATCTGACCAAGAATTAATTGAGAAATGTCGTAAATATAAACAATGTTATTGATATAAGTTTATCTTTAACTGTTCTTTATAAAAATGATTTTTTAATAGAACCATGCCAAGCCTGAACTTATTCTTACGAAAACAATTTTTCTTTTCAAACTACAAAATGTGTACTTAAAATTTATTGTGGGGTAACTCATAAAAAATTTAATTTCAATATATTCTCAATATACACTTTTTATATAGAATTATTTAATTACATATAACCATATTATTAAAAAAAATTTGACGCTTTTCATAATTATTTTAAAGCTTATAAAAAAATGATTAAATAAAATATAATTAATTAATAATATAAAATATTTTATTAATAATTTATCAAAATTAATATCAATTAATAAGGCGAAAAGTAAAAAAAGATTTTGTGATTTCGTGTATGTACAGGTGTTCACGACTTGACCCAGCTCGATAATCCGTCCTGGTCAGAAGTTTATTGGTTGGGTTCAGATTCTAAAATTTGACCTGATACATCTTTTGGATTGGGGTCAAATCATATTTTGGATTGACCAAATCCAATTCAAAATAAAATAATTATTTATAAGTATATATATTTTTAAAATAATTAATAATAAATTATAAGATTTCATACTTCAATTAATATATTTTATATAATTTAATATTATTTTTATATTGATATAATTTATTTTAAAATATATATTTTATAATATTTTTTAAATTTTATTTTTTATTTTTAAAATTTTATAATTTTATTATATATAATATTTAAATTTATACATATTATTTAAAATTTGAATTGATCCAATACGGTCCAATCACTAATCAGATTATCATCAAATTGGATTTGGGCTAAAAAAAAATAATTCAATCCAAAAATCGGGCCAAGTCAACCCATCCTCTGAATACCGCCAGGCGTGTGTAATTCACGGTTGTTGGGTTGGGCTTGTTCTAGAGGCCAGCGGAAAGGCGGGCGAGGGCTCCCCTCTCTCAGTATAAATGTATACTAAGCACTGCACTCGCTCTCACTCCCACCGCCGGCACCTCCTGTTCTGCGTTGAAGAGAAGAGATCGAAGGCAGTGATTCATTCCATCTTTTTAATCAAGGGAATCACAGTTGAGGATGACAGTTCCCCTCTTTCTCTCTCTACTGTGTTCCCTTGATTAAACAGATGTACTGGATCATCATTATCATCATCTACCCACACTCCGGAACCCGTAAGATGAAGATTTATTTAGTCAGTAACCTATGTTGTAATCCTTCTTCTGATATGCTTTCAGATTTCTTTTATTTTGTTTGTTTTTGTTTTTCCTCTGCTCAAATTATGCATTTGGGAACAAAATCTTCTTTTCATGATTTTTAATCAGTCCTCCAGAGTTCTACTCCTTTTTAGACCTACCAAACCCCAGCATCGAAACGCTTTTTAATCGCCTACCCCCGATCCTTGTCTTGGTTTAGAAAAATGTTTTTATCGTATATTAATTTCTTTTTGCATTGGATTCCATTTGCTAAACCCCAGAGTCAAGCAGATGGAAGGCACAGCGCGTGGATGAGAGTGGAGAAAGAGGGGAGAGTGGGGTTGGGGGAGGGAGTGGAGTACGAGGTTGTTGGGATAGACTAGAGGGAGAGGGAGAGGGAGAGGGAGAGGGAGAGGAGCCTCTGGTGGTGGTGAGGTGGGTGTCGCCGAAGAGACCGAGCCTGAGGATGTGGGATGCGGTGCTGGTCGGATGGGGTGATGAAGGGGCGGTGGATGTATGCAATTGGTGCTGTCAGTGGAGTCAGATGAAGAGGGTTTAGCTTAGGGACTACTACTTTCTTTGCTAAATTTTATATGGATCACCGGTGGTCTAACATAAGATAGAACCACCATATAAACCATCTGTCCACCACTGTTGGGAAGATGGAGATGGTGTAGATGGGGACTGGGCTGCTGGAATTCGGGCTGCACAGAGAAAGAAACCCCGGGGGTGGGGGGGGGGGTGAAGGATAAAATTGGACTTTTACAAATTTATTTAATTATTTAAATTAGATTTATTTATTTTAACTAATAAATGGTCCCAAACTATACAAAACCAACGAATCCTTGGCCCGGAAAGTATCATTTAGGATGTGATTGTTTAGGTTTTTTTTGTTTAAAAAAAAATGTAAAAAGGAATTTTCTTAATTATAAAAATTATTTTTCACATAAACTTAGAAGTTGAAAATAATTTTTTTAAATTAATTTTTCTGTTAAAATAAGTTGATTCAAATACATCAAGTTAAATTCGGAATTCACAAGTTGTAAGTCTGATTTACTACTTCAATTAAATAATAATTTTTTCTATAAATTCACCTCAAGTCAATAAAATTATAGGAAAAGGGCAAAAAAAAAAAAAAACTCCCTATAAGTTGTGGTTGTTGACCTTTTTTCCTTCGGAGAATGTGAAATATTATCTAAAAATTTGGTTTATTTTATGTTGCTCTCTTTTTAAATTTATTAATCTCTTCATTATTTGTAATATTTTTTATTTGGACAGTTGAAGTATCTCTGTTCCGTATATATTTATTTCTAAGTTTTTTTAAATATGATGAATAAAGTATATGGAGTTTTTGTTGCTACAATTGATATCTCTATTACAATAATAACTAAAATTTATATGTTCTTGTGCCTTTATAACACAGTAGATGGATTTTGCTTAGGCAAAGAATGGACGTAGAAGTTTCTCTTCCCTATTTCTTTCAATAATCTATTATTAACAATTTTGTCTTAACTGGTTTCCCTGTATCTTGTATATTTGTAACTTGTCTCAAATAATAAATATATTTGATTATTAAAAAATAAAATAATATTTATTATTGAATAATTTTTTATCTTAGTAAAAATATTTTTAAATAGATACAAATTTATTGGTCCATTCATCAAGAAATTTGGCTATCATAAACAAGGTAGAGAAAAAGCCCAGAACAAGAGCATAGCCATTAACACGAATATGTATTTTGCCAAAGCAAAGTTGAGTTAAATATCACTTTATTTTTTGAAATTGTAAATGTACTTTATTTTAGTCTCTGAAATTTAGAAATTAACTGTTTAGCTCCCAAAATTACAATCTATCAGTCACATTAATATTTGACTAGTCCACCATTGATCAACCGTGACAATTTTACTAATATATTATATTAAGTGACATATCACTATACTGACATATCACGTGGTAGAATTCTTTGACGTGGCATGCCACATGGCAAGAACTTTGCCTTTGACCCGACTTGACCCATGCACATCCCTATCTTTTAAAATGTTTCTTGTCACAATTATATCAAAAGTCACATCAAATATATGATTAGTTAACATTATAAAATACGTTATCCTGTATCAAAATTACTCTTATTTTAAAACAAGGATTTTATTTTTTCCTTTTTTTTTGAGAAAAATTTTTAAGTTAGAGAAGGTTAGACGTATAACTATTCATGCGTTTAGTTTTAAAAGAAAAAATCTTAAAATATCTTGTTTAAAGTGATTGATATTATGATTTGCAAAGTAAAAAGAGTCTCACCGAGCCGTATATTACTAGGCCTACCACCACAACATTGATGAATGCAGTCGCCAACAACTTTCCTGCTATCCCAGGATCATTGAAGGTGTCCATCGAAGAAGAGACCTATAAGAATTGATTTTGGGTTATTGAGTGAAATCATCTACTAGCCTCTTAATATATATTAAACTAGTATTTTGTACCCGTATAATGCGCGGGTAAAATATGAAATATATTAAATTAAATCAATTAAAAAATAATTTAGCGAGAGATAAGGTAGAAAATGAACATATTATTTGATCTTAAATTGATATAAAATTTTAAGAAAAATTAAAGCATGCTTTACATATGATTTTGCAGTGAAATTTTGGTAGTCATTTGAGCAGCTGTATCGAAATAAACAAAAATATTAATAATGCTGAAACAATTGATTTAAGAATTTAATAAAAATAGTGTAAGAAACTCAAACTGAAAAATAGAATATTATAACTAAAATGAGCCACTTATATTTCAATTATTTTAAAAGACCTCTTGGCAAAGTACATTTTTTGTTGTATTAAACAAATTAACCCAGTATCTTAGTAATCACAGAAATGACAATGAAGGGCGAAAACATACCACTTTGCCCGCATCTCCATTTAGAAATTTACTCTCATCTTCACCCTGTCCATGTCATGATTCCCTATTCCTTGTTCCCATATAGATTCAAATTCTGTGATGAAAATAGGATGAGAGTGAAGTTCATCGGGTAAAATACCCATTATGAGTTTAAATCAGTAAGTGGTCTCAAGGACAAGTGGTTTCGACTAATAAAAATAGCAAAATGGAAGGAAAAGAAAATTAGCAAAACAAAAAAGGAAAGCCCAAAATTACTCTCACCATTTTTCTCTTTTTACATGAATAGAAGCAAGGGCAAAGAAAAACCTGAAACCCAAAATGACAAATGTCAGGACTTTTTTAATTGTTGTTCTTTTCTTTTGGTACAAACATTCTCTTCTGCTATTCAATAGCTGAATAGCTCTTCTTTTAATTTCTTTAATTTTTCTTTTATTTTAAAAATATTATAAGAGTATTCCGAGAAGGAACTAGTGAAGAGAGGACTTGCTTTAGAACAAATGGTTAAAATTGAAGTTAACTAGACTTGGTTATAATTATACCATCACGTCGTATAGTCAATACATGGAAATGGAATAAAAGATATGTTAAGAGAAAAGAGACATTGACTCAAAAGTAAGAATAAGCCATTTTCATGTAATAGTTGAGCATGCAGTTGACCATTGAAGGTAGGCCAATGTTTGAAAATAAACCATGCCAAGATAACAGTTGCCATCTCATTAAATTTTCCTTTCATAATCCAATTCAATTCTTTAAACGCACATATTGGCCCGTTTGCTACAAGTATTTATGATCTTATTTTTATCTCACAATAAGCAATTAGTGTACACTATGAAAATAGGTTGGACTCGTTGCTAGAATTTTTTGCAATACTATTTTCCCTATCTTTGGTCCACAATTTCCATCGTGGCATTAAAATCAATTTACAATTTCAGCACTTAATTTGCTGGTGTTGTTCAATGTTCATGCAGTTTTCAACACGGAGACCAACCACTCTGTTACAATTTCATCACATACAAACTATGCAACTATGATGATTGATGATGCACAAGACAAGGACAAAATCCAATGGTCATCATCAAATCCCACCAATACCAAAACACATCCGGTATCAGTGGCAGTTCCTTTGATGAAAGAAGGGATGGCATCTTTTCTAGTGATTATGATGGTGATCGGTGCAAGAATGGACAACAGTTCAAATAAATGTAACTCATGGACAAGGATTGCCTAAGCTTGAAAACTCCGCCTGAGGATTCTCCAGCTCCAGCTTGTCCTGCTGCTGGTTTTTTTTTTTTTGGATAATTGAAGGGGCTCACAACACTATCAGTTTCAGAGAGGAGTCAAGGAAACATGAAACAGAAAACAAAACGAAAAAAAAAAAACAAGGACCAAGAGAGCAAAGTAAACCACCGTACACCCATAACACCCAAAAATTAAGCACACCCAAATCAAAGTAACACTAAAGCCATAAAAAAATGGCATCATGTCCAAGACAAACACCACAGCACCCCACTTGGCCTTCCACACAATCGAGGTGTCAAGCAAAGAGACCTCCAGTTCTAAATCATCCTCAACAGGTTATATGATATGGCAACAAAGTTGTTTAAAAGATGTCTTGCAATGTTGGCCATGGCAAGAGATGGTCCAGAGCAATTAACAGCTTTGCATCTACTGGCACGAAAGCCTCCGAAGGAATCTGACGTCGAAGAATGGAGACTAGTAGGAGATAGATTGGAATTGCTTCAAAAAGTTTGGTCTTATATCCGAAAATTGGAATCCAACTATAGTTTACAATTAATTAGTGATCCTTCCCCAATATTAATTGATGCCATAGAATCAGGAAATATCAAATTTGTGTTATGGTTGCTTAAAATGAATCTAGAACTAATAGCACAAAACAACTTTGATGAACAGAACTTGTTGCATGTAGCTGTCTTACATAGACAAAAAAAAAGTGGTTGATATCATAGCTAAAGAAGAGAATACGGGCAGTAGACAAGAATTCTAATAATGTTTTACACTTCGCGACCCATATCCCAGAGCAAGAGTTGTCAACTGAAAGTCCATGCACTCTGCTATTAAGAGAGCAGAGGTGGTTTGAAATGAATCTGTTTTGTTATTCTTATTCAAATTTTTTTCATTTTTTTCTCTGTTATATATTTTCGTCATATGTTATCTATTATAGCCATATTGGTTGGGCACAAATTAACCTTAAAATAATTCAAAAAAAATTATAATCTTCATTAGTAGCTTCTCACTTGAAAAATTCAATTAAAGTCATTAACAATTAGATTAGGTAGTTAGTTAGTAATTATCAGTTAATCAATTATATAAACATGATAGTTAGAATTAATTATTATCCTTTATTTCGCTTTTGTCATGCATACTTTTTTAATACATTAATCATTAACTTACACTCTTGATTAGTATTAATACATGTACAGGAAATGAAGGAGAAAGTACCTTCTGAATTAAGGAGAATGAGGAACAGCAAAAGTGAGAGACCAGAGGATATATTTTTTGCTGGACAAAAGGAGTTATCTCAGAAAGCTATGGTGTTAGCCAAAGGAATAGCCAATATTGACATGATTTTGGACACAATTATTATTACCATTGCATCTATTATATCTTACACTTCTCATATGGAGAAAGTTGATCCAGACACTTTTACTTTCATCATGCCTAATTTATTGGCACTATTCATGGCCAGTGCATCAATACTGTTCTTCTTGGCATACTTTACTTTGCCATGGTACCTTAGACCCATGTTACTATTTGATAAATTATCAACTGGATTTACCACACTATCTCTCCTTGGCTACCGTATTTATTGTTTCTAGTGCAACCTCCCTTGCATACATTATCACCACAGATAAGTGGAGTCTCATTGTGTATATTTCTATGATTGTTTCAGTTGGAGCACTCCTAGATGCGGTTTTTTCATGATTTGTTTATTATATTGCCAAATACATCCCTTAGTCATTTTGAAATCTCTGTAACCAGCAAAACAAATAGAAAGTTGGACATCTAGTTTCATTGTAGTTTACTCTTTGTACCACAATAGACATGCCTATTTAGATCTACATGTCCAACCTTCTGTTTGTTTTGCTAGTTACAAACATTTCAAAATGACTGAGGGATACATTTGGCAATATAATAAACAAACCAAAGAAAAATCACATCTAGAAGTGCTCCAACTGGAACAATCACAAAAATATACATAATAAAACCCCACTTGTTTGTGATTATAATGTACGTAAGAGAGGCTGCACAAAAAGCAACAAGTATAACAGCCAAGGAGTGATAAAGTGTGGTAAGTTCAACTAACAACTAATTAAATAGTAACATGGGTCTAGGATACCATGACGAAGTAAAATATGCTAAGAAGAACAGTACTAATATACTAATCATAAATAGTACCAATAAATTAGGCATGATGAAAATAAAAATGACTGGATCAACCTTCTCCATATGAAAAGTGCAAGCTGTAACAAATGCAATGGTAATAATAATTGTAACCAAAATCATGTCAATGTTGGCTATTCCTTTGACTAACACCATAGCATTTTGAGATAACTCTTTTTGTCCAGCAAAAAATATATCATCCAATTTTTCACCTTTGTCATTCCTCATTCTCCTTAATTCAGAAGGTATTATCTCTTTCATTTCTCGTACATATATCAATATTATTCGCGAGTATAAGTTAATGGCAATGTATTAAAAAAACATGCATGACGAACTAATTACCTGGGAATTAAAAGATAATAATTAACCTATAACTATCATGTTTATATAATTGATTAACTGGTAATTACCTAAACTAATTATTAACTAATTACCTAATCTAATTGTTAATGTACTATGATTAAATTTCTCAAGTGAAAAGCTACTAATAATAACTATAATTTTTTTTTTGGCTATTTTAAGATTAATTTATGCCCAATCAATATGACTAATAATAGATAACACATGACAAAGATACATAACAAAGAGAAAAAGTGAAAAAAAAACTGAATAAGAATAACAAAACAGATTCACCTCAAACCACCTCTGCTCTCTAAATAGAAAAGTGCATGGACTTTCAATTGACAACTATTGCTTTGGAATATGGGCCGCGAAGTGTAAACCGTTGTTAAAATTCTTGTCTACCGCACGTATTCCCTTCTTTATTTATGAAATCAACCACCCTTTTTTGTCGAAGTAAGACAACTACATGCAACAGGTTCTGTCCATCACAGTTCTTTTGTAGGATTCATTTTAAGCAACCATAATACAAATATGATGTTTCCTTCTTCTATATCATCAATTAATATTGGGGAAGGATTACTAATTAATTGCAAAATGCTGTTGGATTCTAATTCTTTGATGTAAGGCCAAACTTCTTGAAGCAATTCCAATCTATCTCCCACTAGACTGAAGATCATACTCACTACAGGCAGAGGCAGAGAAGCCCAAGAGCGAAACCTAAAGCTGAGAGCGAAGAGTGGAGAGCAAAGCCTAGAGCAAGAGAAGAGACGAACGATCTGAAAAGAGAGTGAAAATTTTCTTAGCAAGGAAAATTTTGACTAAATTGCAATTAAAAGTTGCCATGTGACACTTAAAGGCAATCCATTTAGTAATAGATAATAAAAGATAATAGATTAAATAAAATAGTGATCAGGTTTCCAATGCTTTATTCTAACAAATCATTTCTATTCAAAGTTTATAATCTAGCATGTAGAGAAAATTTCAAGAAACCTTGAAAAATTGCCCATCTGCTTCCTTGTTCAAATACTTTGCAAGCAAAGTCAACTCAAGTTAAAGCTCATAAAATTGAAATGCTGCCTCGCAAAAATTTAGTCATCGGGCAACAGAGTAATAACAAAAGTGAGATGCATGCCTTCATTCATCCCTAAATATATATAGACACACGAGTCATATGCATGCACTTTCGGTGTGTTTAGGTACTTGAGCATAATTATAAGAAACCACAACAAAGCATTATACCGTAATACACCTTCTAGCAATTAAAATGATAAAATAGCAACCAAAAATGTCGTATTGAAGCCAAGTACTTGCATCATCATGCAAGTTTATGCCTCTCTTTACTACACTACCATCTACTAATTATTACTTGGAACAACAGAAGCAATCTAAGAAAGGCCAACAGGATCTGCAGATGCCAAACTATCTGTCTAAGCCAACCCACCAGCTATACCTGATAGTAAATAATAAATATTTAATAAATAATGGAGTAAAGGCATCTAATAACATATTTGATACCAGATCCTATCACAGACAAATGTACTAATTTCAGGATTTGATGAACCCATGTTTTGTATATGCTATTAGTTTTTGCTTTATGCCTTCTATATCAAATGAACATGATAATGTTTATACATGACTTAATTGAGTATCTAATCTTCTCCTACGCCCACCAACTTCCTTGTTCCGGTTCTTGGGCATACACTGATTTTAGACAGGCTTTAGCTCGATTTGTAACATGAATATATGAAGCAAGTTAAAAGCGAAGCCCTATTTCATGCGAAACTTACATATATAGCCTAGCACACCAAAAATAAAAACCTTTCATTAAATTTATTACATGAATAAAAAAATTACAGGAAGCAAATGTTATATGACATAGTTACTAAGGTTTTAAATTGTGGTTACAGTTCGTACTATGGTGTTGCAAGTTGATGCAGGCAGATTAATAATTACAAAAAAGATGCAGCCGTCACAGTTGTCACAACTAAGATGTTGTGGCTGCATGATATGGACCAAGATTAAAATCCTTTCACATCATTATTCAAACACAGAGCAATGAACTATTATGCAACTTTTTTTTTTCTCAAGAACATGAGGTATTCTTATACGTTTGATTTATTTAAACTATTCATAAGAATAATTTTCATTTGACTGCAGAAGTACCAAGGCTCCTTATGTTCTATTGGCCCTGCAACATGGAGAAATCCCTAGAAGAGCCAATGAATATTTGTCGTGGTTTGTTCAAGGCTGATCAAAGAGAATAAGCATCTAGTATCAATTGATATTATATCTAGATTTTAGTTTGAAATAGAATAAGTTGGGCTGCAGTTTTTTCTGTTTTTTTTTTTTTTTTGGGTACAAAAGAAGAATATTATTAAGGAGAAGAGAAGAAAATACAAGAAGGTGGGAGGACAAGAAATCCTATTAACAAGAGGAAAAACAAACAGAAGAAAGAGGGAAAAAAAAATCTAAAAGGAAGGGGAAAAAAGACTATCTATGAAGCAAAGCTTTCCAATCTCTCCACATGTCTGAAAGGGAAAAACCTCTAAAAGAATCATGAGCTTTACACGAAATAGAGGGCCAAATGCCTAACCCTATCCCGCAAAACAAGCTTGTAACAGCAGTTCTTATCAATTGTTGATTGCAACAGCAGATACAAGGAAGAAAAATTGGCTATTTATCACTAAGAAATACTAATAGATAGCAATAGTAATGGCTATTACAAAATTTGAACTGACATCAAGGCCATCATTGCTCAGCTTTTAGGACAAGCAGACAAGAGAGTGGCGCTTCCCTTTCCCCTTAGACAGTGTTTCTTCCTAAAACAAAGGGCATTACAGTAAACTGGAACATGAAACATACCAAATCTGAGTCAGATTTATGGACGGTTGTGTTTTACTTCCCATTGGCTGCAACACACCCACAGAAATAATGATAATAATAATAATAATAATCATGTACTTGTTCCATTTACTCAAACCTAAATTGCTAAAGGCATCTCCACCACTCTAATCACAACATGGAGGGATAAACCGAAAAAATAAATAAATAAGTAAAATAAGAAAGGTGTTGCAGGGAGAGAGACAGGCGTTTGTTGTTGTTTTTGTCATTCTGTTCATAGCACTCAAGTATCAATACATTGTCATTCTGTTCATAGTGCTCATCTCTGTGTGTGTGTGTGTGTGTGTATGTGTATTTTTGAATTTCAGCTGTTGCTTTTGCTGCTAGTCTATTGTCCTGTGAGTTAAGTGATCTACTTTCAGGAACAGAGAACTCCTTTATCCCTAGCTAGTTTTCATGACTTTTGGTGATAAGTGAGAGAAAAAGCACACCAAGTTCTGCTATCTTTATGAGTCACTTTCACTACCGTGGATTAATGAAAACCATGCATGTAATTTTGTTGTCACTTTTGAATTACTCATAGAGGATGTTTTGAGGAACTAATGAAAAACTTATGAAAATAGATGATAATGTATATGCATCTGGGTCTCATTTTTTTTTTTTTAATAATTATCATCTAAATGCACAAGATAATAATTCTCATCTGGTTCTAATTAATAATTGAATAATAAAAAAACTTCAAGCATCCTGCTAGGACCCCAGTAAATGGTGATGTTGAATCTAATAATTCCCACTTTACCCCAGGCAAGCAATATTATTTCACCTTATGCTAATGCATATGTAAGAAGAACTAGAGGAAGGATGACATAAGATGAGGGGGGAGGGGAGGGCTTGTGGCCTGGGTGTGAGTAGTGGGCTTTGTAACTAACTTTGCCAGCCGGCAAGGTTAGAGAGGGAGAAAGAAAATACTGATTCTGTTATGGGTAGGAAGAGATGGAATACAGGAAATGGGAGGGAGCACTACAAGAAAATTGACCTATGACAACACTTCAAAAGTGAACTTTAAAGCACCATAAAGTGTTGACTATAACAAAGGCTACACTTTTGAAGCTTAAGGCATCACTTTTCATGGGGTTGCCAAATCAGACGTGGCCTTTTGTCAAAGGCAACGCTTTTTAGTCAAACAGGCAACACTTACGAAAAAAATCTTTTAGCCACACTTATCTAGCATTGGCTTTGAGTCACCACATGCAACACTTTACTATCCAAACCCAACAATTTTTTAAAAGAATAAGCAACACTTATTTTGCCTAAAACAACTTTTTGTAAGTGTTGCCAAATTATGAATCTACAGTTACACCTTATAAATGTGCCCTTCTCTTGTGCTCTTAGAAAAAAATAAAAATTAAAACTAAAATTTCTTTATCCAAGGTTACATTTAGTGATAGTGGAACCTATTTCATTTGAAATTGTTATGATATATTATAAGCATATATTAAATTGAATTCAGTAAAAATTATGGTAATTTTAAAATTTTATTATATTTTAATATTAATTTTATAAAATAAAAATATTTATTTAGTATAAAATTCTAGGAAATAATATCAATTAAAGATAACATAAATGGCCCGACATAGATGTAGTACATTAATGTAAACCAGATAACGAAGAACCCAGACATAGCAAATAGACTGCCGCTTTTCATTAGTCATAAATCTTTTACAAACAGAAAAAGGATACAAGAAAATGTTTTAAAATATAACTAATTAAATACTCATTTAAACATGATAATGCTATTCAGTACACTGCAAGTTTCACTAATTGGATCTTCCATGTTTGCAGGCTTGCCATCAATGATATTAAAACTTTGATTGCTAATTTATAAGTTCCAAAGATTTATTTGGAGGTCATCAACTGATATAAAAGTTTCACCATCACTACAGAACAAAAAAGGGGGAGACATAAATGGAGATGAGTGGCCATTATTAACATGATAAAGGAAAAACCGTGAGTCCAAGAGACAACATTAGAACAAATGGGTAGAATAACTGCTCAGACACATATAAAAAATAAACACATTTTTCTATGATTCACATCCATGTAAGAAATACAAGTACCATGTGCATAGCAAATGTCCCCTTTTCAAATGAAATAAATTAAAAGAAACTTGAAATAATATGTGCTGCAGGTGATCAAAATGAAGAAATTTTAAACTATGAACACCATATTTTGTCCAAGACACAAAAAGAAAAAAAAGGGGGAAAGGAAAAAAAGCTGGCCCATTTTAGGGTAAGAGCATAGCCGAATCATGAAATGTTTTAACCCAAAAAAAAAAATCAAATAAGAATAAATGAGAACAAAATTTGGACAAATCTCTTAATTTTGGTATTTGTATCCAAATCAGATCAAATCTATCAATCACCATTAAGGCCAAATTCCCAAATAGAATCAATCAGATTTAATTTCATTTGATCCCTTCAACACTTATAAATAGATCAAATATATTTTCAAAGGGGGGGATTTTTTTTGGGGGGAACGACACCAACAGAGACTAAAAAACGAAATCGTGAGTGTGTGCAAGGGAGGCAGAATAGCGAATACAACTTCTCCGGCATTCAAGAGGTAAATTCCAACTACTTGAATCATCAATCATCGCATTGCACACACATACACATATCTCACTCTTCACATTACACATCCATCAGTAACGCTTCATGCACAATCAAAAAACACCTTCACCATCATCATCCTAACACATGGCCAAATAAACCCAGCCCCCATCAATCCATAACCTTACCAACAGCCACATAAATCCCAATCATCACAGCATCCCAATCCCTTATAACCAAAAATAGAAAAAAAACCAAAGGAAAACACAATACCCACTGCTACGAATCACATCACCATCCCACGCCAAATCCATCATCTTCCCCTCTAAACCCATAACCATTTCCAGCACCCTAATCTCTCATACCCAAACCAAAAAAAAAAAGGGCAAAAAAACACAATACTCACTGTCACAAAGAGCACCACCATTCCATGCCGCAGCCACCCCCGTCCGCAACCACTTGCACCCTCAGCCACCGTCGAGCCCGCCACCACCGTCGCAGAGTTCAGTCCCTCACGAGACATCATCACGGCCACAGGGGCGCCAGCACCTTCGCCGGGCTCCGCCGCCCATGTCGCTGCAGTTGGGGGTTGCGCCGTCCCTGCATCTCTTTCCCCTTTCCGTTTTCTTCTCCCTCCATTCTTTCCTTTTCTGCTTCTTTAGTTTTCTTTTGTTTCTCCTTCTTTCTTTTTCGTTTTTTTTTTAAATCAATTTTTTTTTGTTTCCTTTTCTGTTCCCTTTTTGGGTAGATTGGCCATTATTGTTTCTGATTTTTGCATGGGTTGGGCCTTTTTTTTTCTTTCTCTCTTCTCTTATACTTGTATGCATATGAACCAAAAAGACAATTTCAAAAAAAAGAAAAAAAATATTTTCATTTTGAATTTCTGTAACCATATCCAATATTGATGTATGATTCACCAATCCTCAAGGGTTATAAGAATGGTTAAAGGTTTATTATATGACGCATATTATCCTAAATCCTGTGCGAAAATGAATTTAGTCTTTTTTTCTTTCTTTCCTTTCTTTTTTTTTTTGTAGAAAAACTCTTTTCATAAATAAAATCAACTCAACACATAATTATTTTCTACAATAACTACGTGATTTTGAATTCCTCATTACATCAGAAGATACGTAGGAGCGGATGACCTCCGTCAAATCAAAATTAAATTTTCTTAAAATTTGTTCCTTCAATTTTAACTCTTTAAATAATTGTAATATTAATTTACTTCTTTTTTATCTTTGTAAATAATTATATATTAATCTTTTTTTTTAGAAATAATTATCATATCTTTTCTTTCCTGTTGTAAATAATTATCATATTATTTTTTTTCTTTCTTGCTTTTTTATAAATAATTGTTATATTAATTTTTCCTTTATTGTACTAGTTTTGCTTTGTAAATAATTATCATATTAATTTTGTATATCATCTTTTATAAATAATCACTACATTAGTTTTGCTTTGCTTTTCTTTTATAAATAAATTATTTTATTTTAAAAGGGAAAAATAAATATTATCAAGGTTATTAATTAATTTGCATAACAAACTCTAGGGTAACCGTTATAAAACGGATGTATTAGGGGTGCAGTGGGATTAAGTTTTTACCCTTCCCTATGCATAATTGGACTCCCAAATTTAATCTCTTTAAAAGACCAGTTTTTGTAAAATTAAAAAAAAAATTTTGATTTTTTCGGTAATAAAAATTGGTGGCAATTTCATTTAATATTATTTTTTATATTTTTTGTTGCCTTTCGTCGCGGCAACCTCCGGGCACACGTTGTGACATAAACAAATTAAAACAATACAGATACAAGGGAAAAAATAAAAAACTATAAGCAGCATTAGGTTTCTTGTGGATGCATCAATTTCCTTTTTTTTTTTCCTTTCTGGGCACCAAACTTACATTTGAAAAAAAAAAAAAGGAAGGACTCCACATATAAAGGTGCGTTTGTTTGGGATTATTTTGGCATATAATCACCTTTTTCACATAAAAAAATCAGTTTTCATATATTTGAATATTTTTTTAAAAATTAACAGAATATCAAAAAAATCTATTTTCAACTTTTTTGGAGAAGCTGAAAAGAATAGCTTCTGAAAAAAATTAGTTTTCAACTAAATATAAAACTTAAGTTTCAAAAATTTTTAAAAGTTTCAACAAACGTACCAGTAATCTTACCTTCTGTATAGGACTACTTAAATTTATATATTCAGGGCATTGAAATCCAAAAGAAAAGGACATGAAAAAAATTGATGCACCCATAAATCATAACTAACAGTGCCAGGAAGGAAAAAAACATTGTTTCAGTTCCAGAGGGAAACAAGTCAATGGGCAAAACAAGATCAGGTTCATACTTTGAGAATTGCTAATTCCATATTAAATCATGCTTTATTGCAGATTGGGGTCTGAATGTAAATAGTGCAGAGACACAGACCGCAACCTGCATGATCGCACACTAAGTTATCAATCTTTCTAGTTTAATGTTTGGACACTAAATACATGTGTTAGAAAACATGGTTCAGAACCAAGAATTGAGAACAATGAAATAAAGAGAAATATATATTGAATTCACTAAAATGATTTTCACTCACATACCATCATAAAACTTGAGAAGGCTATATACAGTTACAATGTGAGAGCACTCAATCAATATAATAGTATGGAGAGAATCAAATTCTCATAATAGAAAAGGAAAATAAAATAAAAAGTAAATGCTATAACAAATTTAGCCTTATCATATCCCTTGATTTTGTGCTCGATTCTGTTGCTGGAATATTTCCTTGATTTCCTCAATTTCTTTCATTGCCTAAAATCTTTGTGGGCTGAGCTGTTTCTCCAATACCTCCCTTCAAGCTAAAGGGCGGAAGATGTCCACCATCCAAGCTTGGAAAGGAAGTGCCATAAGGAATTTGAATGAACTACGTGTAGTTGTAGTCCCTTTTTTTTTCGAAGAACAAGGTCACATAGTCTTCAAGAAGCATCTTAAATGTCCCAGTTCATCCCAGTTTGGGAACAACAATATCAATATCAAACAATAAGAAGAGCTTAACCAGTAAGAGCAAAAGCCAACTGTTAATGCGTAACCACTCAAAGCATAAGCAACATAAGAAGCCAAATAATGGTATAAAGCTTAGCCATCAAGGACAGAAGCTAACTCCATACTTAACCATCCAAGGCAAAAGCAAAATCTAAAATTACTTAACCACCAAAGATAGAAGCTAACTTTAGGCTTAATCATTTAAGACAGAAGCAAAATCTTGACTTAATCAAAATAAGTGAATCAAGCACTCACATATGATGAGGTAGCAAGAACCAAATAGGGAGGGTATCTAATGTTTCCTTTTTTTATTTTTTATTTTTTTAAGAGAAATTCATGGAGCCAAAATGCAAAACCAAGGCTTCAAGAATTAAGGACAAGAAGGAAACACTATCATTAATGGTGGATTGGATTTTTTTTTTTTTTTGGGTTAAATGATGCTAAAAAGGGACAAAAAATGCTAATGGTAGGAAAGAGAATGAGATAAAATTTTCCCGAGGAAAGAGTGACAAAACGATATGCCCAACGCATTAGGTGGAAAGGGTGATGTGATGTTTTGTCGAGAAAAGAAAACAATGGTAATGAAAGAAGGCAAAGAAAGACAAAATAAAACAGAGAAGAATCGGCTCTTTAGAGCTTGATGCAGTGGAAGAGGATATGTACTCATGGTGGATACCAGGATTGTTCTGATACTATGTTGGGAAACATATATGGTTCAGAACCAAGAACTGAGAAATAAGAAATATAGAGAAATATAGATTGATTTCACTAAAATGATTTTCACTCACATACCATCATACAACTTGAGAAGGCTATATATAGTTATAATGTGAGAGTACTCAATCAATATAATAGTATGGAGAGAATCAAATTCCTATAATAGAAAAAGAAAATAAAATATAAAATAAATACTATGACAAATTTAGCCTCATCATATCCCTTGATTTTGTGCTCGATTCTATTGCTGGAATATTTCCTTGATTTCCTCAATTTCTTTCATTGCCTAAAATCTTTGTGAGCTGAACTGTTTCTCCAATAACATGATTACTCTAACATCTATATTCCATAAAGTAGGTTCGATCAAAGAAAGACTTTAAAATCTATGTGAACGGAGCTTAATGCATAATCTCTCGAACATATAGCTTAATATTGGAGATAGTGTCCCGAAAACAGAGTTTTCAAAATTCTAAAATGTCTTAAGCCCCATATATGTGAATAGTCTTACAAATTCCTGCAACTCACATCCCAAAAATGGAAGTAATTTACCTTATAAAGCTGGATGAATCAACGGAGCTTGAGGGTGGTGATGCCGTCGCGGTGAGGAGCTTGGTGCAAGAACAAATGGGTTGGAATTTTGTTTCTAATCGGCGCGCATGGAGAAGGGAGCTTGGAGAGGGAGACGGGTCGCAATTGTGTTCGATTAAGGATTTATAACAAATATGAGTGAACCGTTTTGCTTGCTTCCCTAAGGCAACGCCAATCTCATGAAACGTTGTCGCTCCAGCCACCCCTCCGTACAGCAAGCGGCTTCCCACTTCTTGTTTCGGCAAGTTCTTCCACAAGAGAGAAGGAGACTGTGTCAGATTACTTGCTATTTTCTTGCATGATACTGATATTGTAATGCCCGGGTCAAGAGTCACACAAATTGTGACACTTTGTTCTGTCGGACCTTGTGAAAGCTCTAAGTTTGGACCCTATGCCCCCTTGGAGAGCTATAGGTTTGGGATATTTTCATGGGATCAAAAGTCCCGGTAATTATTCCTTAGATATCAAAGAATTGAAGAGCGATTTTTAATGAATTTTTGGAAGTTATTAACCCTTTCATTTTCAAGCTTGAAGTTTAAGAAAATGTAAGTTTTCAGAAGTTTGTACTAAAATCCAAAAGTTGGATTTTGATTCTTAAGGAGTTTGATTTTTCCAATATTTTTATTGGATTCAAATGGGGGATATTCTCTTATTTACATTTAAGTTAATGTCCTCATTTATTTTATTCTCCATTAACTTTAAAACATAAATGTAAATAAGTATATGATGATGTTTGAGAAGAGTTTGGAAGAGAAAAAAAAAAAAAAATAGAGACTGGGCGCCTAGGCGCCCCAGCGCCTCAAGGGGCTGCACTGGTGTAGGGTGGCGCGCCAGTGTGTCGCAGTCATGGCCAGGCCATTGGCGTGATTAAAAGAAGAAGCTCGAAGCTTCTCTCTCTCATTCCGCCATCTCTCTCTCACTCTCTTCTTCCTCTCTTATTCTTTTCTTCCTACATGAAACCATCCATCCTTCATCAATTTTACTCAAACCCACCACCAAAATCCATCATCTCCTCATCATTAGCCAAGCTTTGGGGTTGATTTCTTCTTGGAGCTCTCTCTCTCATCTTCTAGTGAGAGAAAGTGAT
Organism: Pterocarpus macrocarpus; assembly: GCA_031439585.1. Taxonomy (NCBI): domain Eukaryota; kingdom Viridiplantae; phylum Streptophyta; class Magnoliopsida; order Fabales; family Fabaceae; genus Pterocarpus; species Pterocarpus macrocarpus. The sequence goes on from CM062514.1 coordinate 17,259,723, forward strand.
GGTGGGAGAAGACCCACCATTCTCCTCATGCTCTACCGCCTTCCTCCACTCTTTAAGGTAATTTTTGAGCTTAACCCTCATTATTATACCATGGATTAGTTAGTTTATCTTTGAAATCAAGATTTGAGCTCATGAGGAAGGGGTTGGGTTTTAGAAATTTGGGGGTTTTGCCCTTTGGGGCTAATCCTAGTAAATTCTTAGAATAGTTATGTTGTGGAAGCCTAATAGTTGTATTTGTCATGTTAGATGCTCTCCAGAATCTCTTGGTGGCTCCAAGACTTCGTAGAGTTGGGCTCCTTTCTTTCCAAACTTGATATGTGAGTGCTAGTATATTTATAGCTTGTTCTTATTCTTAATTTCCTATCTACATGCCAAAAATGTAATTTAGTGAAGCTTATGAAAGAATTGAATTAATATGTTTTACTCCGTATTTATACGACTCTTGACATAATCATGATAGTTATGTGTATATATATATATGTTAAGCATAGAAGTGTGGGACAAGCTCTTATAGAAGCTAATTTATAGTATCTAAATAACATGAAGGTTCAAGTTATCAGAATTTTTATGTTCTTAAAGTCAATATTCTGAGTTATTGGATATAAAGAACAGTTACATTTCGATAATTGAGAAAGAGCTCTAGATGCTTTAATTTGAAAGTATTATACTTTGAAACTATATTCGATAGTACATTTATTTTGTATATTTGGTGAATTTTGATAACTATGTTTATTAAGAATACGGAAGATTCTTGAATCTTATTATCCTTTTAAAGTTATAAGCAAGAAACTATATGATTTTTAATAAAGAAAAGTGTTATTGTCAAGGAGTTAAAAAGAAATGTGTTTTCAAGGATTCACATGAGGCATGGCAAAGACCCAGCAAGTGTGAGTGCCTTTCTAAGGGGAGAAATCAGAATAGAATGCTTTGCTAATGACAGTAGCATTAGCCTTGGTGCACCCGTATAACCCAGCTAGCAGGGTGATTGTTAGCCCGGCATGTCGGCCAACATGTCCGGTAGATATAGTCACGCATAGGCGTGAGATCAGTTACTGTTGGGCAAGCCCAGTCAGGCAGTTATTTTCTAAAATAGAATCCTCCCCTAAGTTTTTCATGAGGTTGAACAAGTATTTATTTTCTATGTTTTGAGGAAGTATTTCTATATTATGCATTTATGTTTAAGATTCTTATTTACTAGCTGAAACTGTAATTAGGTGAAGTTGAAATTGAAATTTACGGAAATTCCTTGAAGTTATCATATGTTTGAAGTCATGAGCAAGGATACATATGAATTGATATAATAAGGTTTATATTCAATTGAATTGAAAGGTGCTCAAATGAGCCATAAAGAGATTTTAAAGATAAATATATTATGCCTCACTGAGTCTGTATGACTCACTCTTTCTTCCTTTCCATGTTTTTAGACAGGTGCAAGATTATGCTCAAGCTTCCACAGCTAATTAGAAGTTCAGCATCTAAGTTTAATTGTAAAGTCTCTAGAAGTGCTCCATTAACCTACAGGCAGGGTCCTCCCTGTGTTAGGTCTTATGTTGTTATATGTAATTAGTTTAAATTCCAATGATTATGTATTTAAGCTTCTTGAATAGTTATGTAAACATTTTTTTTTACAAGTGATTATGATTTAAATTCTCATTTTGTGTGCTGTGGGGTGCATTCAGAGAATGCCTGGATCCCCAATGATTTTGTGTGTTTGGATTGTTGTGCAGGTGGAGGATCCGTATTTGGGAATAGTCCTAAATACAAAGGAGACTCTGCCCGATTTTCTATTAGAATGAAGTCTAAAGTAGGCTTGCTAGGGATGTGTCCCTATGCGCCGGTCATGACTTAGGTTAGGTCGTGACAGATATGATATGATGAAGTCTGCATCCATGCAAAATGTTGTGTCTCCATCAAAGTTCCTAATCTCCAGGTCTTTTGGGGTCACAATGCTCAACAACCCTCCGCAAAAGTAGAGCTATTCCATTCTACCACAACATACAGTGGTATGTTATGGAAACACAGTCAACTCCATAGTTATCATAAAAGGATATTCATTATAGACGGGCTATGCTATATCCCAATTATCACTGAGAGCAAATTTGTGTAGATCTCTTCTTAAAAAACCTTGTCATAAAAGAAATTGTATAATAAATTATACATTTATTAGTTATTCTATTAGTTTTATATCAAATTACATGATTTTTATACTCTAGTTATTCGATCAAATTAATTTTTGTAGTCACAATTATATTTGTTAAAACTTTTTTATCCCGTGCGTACTTTGTGCATTGCACAGATATAAAACACTAGTACGTTGTCATTATAAAGATGACAGAATTGTCCAATTACTTTCTTGTACGAATACTTTGCAAGAAAGTTCAACTTAAGTTAAAGTCGATAAAATTGAAACACTGCCTAGCAAATAGTCCTTGGGGTATCAAATTGGTCGCTCAAAGAATCTTAAGGTAGACTGAAGTTAAGTATCAAAACATTTTTTAAAAAATTATAGTGGTCTATTTTGTAATTTTTAAGTTATAAGAACCCATTTAAAGTAAAACAAAGACTTATTGATTAATTTATGTTAAATTGAGTAAGGTAATAATATAACTAAAAAGAAACACAAACAAAGGGAGGTAAAAGAGCTATACAAAAATATAGTTAAATTCAAAGAACAAACCAAATTCTTACGGAGGTTTTCATGCTAGCATATATATGCAATGCTGTTAGTTGCTCTAGACCATCTCTTGTTGTGGTCAACATAGCAGGATATCTTTTAAATAACTTCGTTGCCACATCTGTTACATGCACAAATTGCAAAACAATGAGTGATGGATTTTATGTACAAAATAAGCCATAAAAGTCCAGATAATTGTGAAACAACAAATTGATAAATATACTAACATATACATGAATTATCCAACGATAGCCCCAAATAAGTTCTAATAAATTAATTAGTAGCTATGTTTCTTGGGGGCAAATAAGTGTGGTAATTTTGGTCAGTCTTACCTTACTTGCCTCTATTAATGGTCATGAAAAATAACAATTCAATATCCTTGTAAGTTATTCTGATAGAACTATTTTCCAACCTAGTTATAGAGCTCCATAAAAATTCTAATAAATTCACTAAACTGATTACTGATAGTATGATTCATAGTGAATCAATACTTTTATTTACAACCCCAATTAACTAACTAATGTCCTAAACTAACTAATAAGGCCCTAACTAACCCACTAATATGGGTTAGGATGTAATACATTTTGTCAAGCAAATTCCCAAAAGACAAACCTTGCACGATTCTGTGCAACCAAATAGTGCAGCTAACTGAGCTACAAGTCTTCCATGATGCCCTGAGATCAGTGTCAGATTGCCATTCTTTTACAACATGGTTTGAAGCAAATACTCATTTCGCATTGCTACAACCATGCAAAATGCCATGTGCGCATCTAAGTTCCTAATATCCAGGTCTTCTGTGTTCATAATACTCAACAACCCTTCCACAATAGCAAAGCTAGTCCATTCAATCGCAACATGCAGTGCTATGTTACAAAACGCAAACAACTCCATAATAAGCATATGAGGATATTTAATATACATGGACTGTGCTAGGTCCCAATTATCATTAAGGGCAAATTTGTGTAGATCTCTTCTAAAAGAACTTTGTCATGTTTTGAAATTGTATACTAAATTATACATTTATTAGTTATTCTATTATTTTTTATATCACATTATACGATTTTTATACTCTAGTTATTTGATCAAATTAATTTTTGTTATCACGATTATATTTGTTAAAACTTTTTTATGCCATGCGTACTCCATGCATTGAACGGATAAAAAACGCAACTACATTGTTGCAAGGATGGCAGAATTGTTCAACTACTTTCATGTACGAATACTTTGCAAGAAAGTTCATCTCAAGTTAAAGCTGATAAAATTGAAATACTGCCCACCAAAATTTTTTTTATAAACTAAATTAATCTACAAACTCTTGTGTTTCTTGAAATTTTTGATAGATTATTTTGGTTTTAAACTTACAAATAGTCCTTATGGTATAGAATTGGTTGCTCAAAGAACCTAAATGTATACTGAATTTAGGTATCATATCATTTTTTAAAAATTACAGTGGTCTATTTTATAATTTTTAAGTTATAAGAACCCATTTGAATTACAACAAAGACTTATTGATTAATTTAAGTTAAACTGAATAAGCTAATAATATAATGAAAAAGAAAGAAGCAAATAAAGGGAGGTAAAGGAGCTATACAAAAATATAATATAAATAAATTCAAAGAACAAACCAAATTCTTACGGAGGCGTTCTCCCTAGCATATGCAAAGCTATTAGTTGCTTTGGACCATAACATAGCAGGATATCTTTTAAATAACTTCGCTGCCACATTAGTTACATGCACAAATAGTAAAAAAATGAGTTATGGATTTTATGTACAAGATAAGGCATAAAAGTCCAAATAAGTGTGAAACAACAAATTAATATATATACTAACATGCATATACATGAATTATCCAAGGATAGCCCCAGATGGGTTCTAATAAATTAATTAGTAGCTATGTTTCTTGGGGACAAAATAAGTATGGTAATTTCAGTTAGTCTTACCATACATGCTGCAGATAATGGTCATAAAAAACAAAAATTCAATATCCTTATAAGTCATTATGTCAAGCATATTCCCCCAAGACAAACCTTCCACAGTTCTATGGCAGTCAGATAATGCAGCTAAGTGAACTAGAAGTCTTCTATGATGCCCTGGGATTAGTGGCAGATTGCCATTCTTTTTCGATATGGTTTGAAGCAAATACTCATTTTCCACAACTATAGCCATACAAAATGCCATGTCCCCATCTAAGCTCCTAATCCCCAGATCTTCTATAGTCATAATGCTCAACAACCCTTCTATAAAAGGAGAGCTATTCTATTCTATCGCAACATGTAGTACTATGTTACGAAATGCAGTCTACTCCATAGTCAGCATATGAGATATTCATTATAGATGGACCATGCAATGTCCCAATTATCACTAAGGGTAAATTTGAGCAGATCTGTTCTTAAAGAACTTTGTCATGTTGTGAAATTTTATACTAAATTATATATTTATTAGTTATTATGTTAGTTTATATCAAATTACATGATCTTTATACTCTAATTATCTGATCAAATTAATTTTTATAGTCACAATTATATTTGTCAAAACTTTTTATCCCATGCGTACTCCGTGCATCGAATGGATAAAAAACACAACTACATTGTTGCAAGGATGGCATAATCGTCGAACTACTTTTCTATACAAATACTTTGGAAGAAAGTTCATCTCAAGTTAAAGTCGATAAAATTGAAATATTGCCTAGCAAAATTTTTTTTTATAAACTAAATTAATCTACAAACTCTTGTATTTCTTGAAATTTTTTATAGATTATTTTGTTTTTAAAATTACAAATAGTCCTTATGGTATAGAACCTAAAGGTAGACTAAATTTAAGTATTATATCATTTTTTAAAAATTATAGTGGTCTATTTTATAATTTTTAACTTATAAGAACCCATTTAAATTATAACAAAGACTTATTGATTAATTTAAGTTAAATTTAATAAGCTAATAATATAACTAAAAAGAAACAAACAAACAATGGGAGCTGAAAGAGCTATACAAAAACATAATTAAATTCCAAGAACAAACCAAATTCTTACAGAGGTTTTCACGCCAGCATATGCAAAGCTGTTAGTTGCTCTGCACCATCTCTTATCATGGCCAACATAGTAGGATATCTTTTAAATAACTTCATCGCCACATCTGTTGCATGCACAAATAGCAAAAAATTGAGTGATGGATTTTATGTAAACGATATGATATAAAAAGTCCAAATAAGTGTGAAACAACAAATTAATATATATACTAACATATACATGAACTATCCAAGGATAGCCCCAAATGGGTTCGGATAAATTAATTAGTAGCTATATTTCTTAGGGGCAAAAAAGTGTGGTAATTTCAATTAGTCTTACCATACATCCCGCAGCTAATGGTAATTAAAAACAACAATTCAATATCCTTTTAAGTCATTTTGTCAAGCAGATTCCCCGAAGGCAAAGCTTTCACAGTTGTGTGGCATCCAGATAATGCAGCTAAGTGAACTGGAAGTCTTCCATGATGCCTCGGGATCAACGGCAGATTGACATTCTTTTCCAATATGGTTTGAAGCAAATACTCATTTTCCATAGCTACAGCCATGCAAAATGCCATGTCCCCATCTAAGTTCCTAATCCCCAGACTTTTGTGGTCATAATGCTCAATAATCCTTCCACAGAAGCAAAGCTATTCCATTTTATCACAACATACAGTGCTATGTTACGAAACGTTGTCAACTCCACAGTGGGCATATGGGGATATTCATTATAGACAGACTATGCAAGGTCCCAATTATCACTCAGGGCAAATTTGTGCAAATCTTTTCTTAAAGAACTTTGTCATGTTATGAAATTGTATAATAAATCATACATTTATTAGTTTTTCTGTTAGTTTTATATCAAATTACATGATTTTTATACTCTAATTATTCGATCTTATTAATTTCTACAATCACAATTATATTTGTTAAAACCTTTTTATCTCGTACGTACTTTTGCATTGCACGAATATAAGACACTTCTACATTATTGTTGTAAAGATGGTAGAATCGTCCAACTACTTTCCTATGCAAATACTTTGCAAGAAAGTTCAACTTAAGTTAAAGCCAATAAATTGAAATATTGCCTTGCAAAAATTTTATCATAAACTAAATTAATTTGCAAATTCTTATATATCTTGAAATTTTTGATAGATTATTTTGGTTTAAAATTACAAATAGTATTATGGTATCAAATTGGTCGCTCAAACAACTTACAGGTTGGTTGAATTTAAATATCAAATCTATTTTTAAAATTATAGTGGTCTATTTATAATTGTTAAGTTATAAGAATCCATTTAAATTAGAGCAAAGACTTATTGATTAATTTAAGTTAAATTGAATAAGCTAATAATATAACTAAAAAGAAAGAAACAAACAAAGGGAGGTAAAAGAGCTGTGCAAAAATATAATTAAATTAAAAAATTATTATAGAGGCTTTCATGCCATCATATGCAATGCTGTTAGTTGCTTTGAACCGTTTCTTGTCATGGCCAACATAGCATGATATCTTTTAAAAAACTTCATTGCCATATATGTTACATGTGCAAATTGCAAAACAATGAGAGATGAATTTTATGTACAAGATAAGGTGTAGAAGTCCAAATAATTGTGAAGCAACAAATTGATATAAATACTAACATATACATGAATTATCCAAGGATAGCCCCAAATGTGTTCTAATAAATTAATTAGTAGCTATGTTTCTTGGGGGCAAATAAGTGTGGTAATTTAGGCTAGTCTTACCATACATGCCACTGCTATGGTCATGAAAAACAACAACTCAATATCCTTGAAAGTCATGCATTCTATCAAGCAGATTCCTTGAAGACAAACTTTGCACAGTTATGTGGCAGCTAGATAATGCAGTAAAGTGAATTGGAAGTCTTTCATGATGCCTGGGATTAGTGGCAAATTGCCACTCTTTTCCATCATGGTTTGAAGCAAATACTCATTTTCCACATCTGTAGCCATATAAAATGCCATGTCCCTATCTAAGTTACTAATCTCCAAGTCTTCTAGGATCATAATGCTTAACAACCCTTCCACAAAAGTAGAGTTATTCTATTCTATCACAACATGCTGTGCTATGTTACGGAACACAACCAACTCCATTTTCAACATATAAGGATATTCATTATAGACCAACCGTGCAAGGTCCCAATTATCACTTAGGGCAAATTTGTGCAGATCTCTTAAAGAACTTTGAAATGTTATGAAATTTTATACTAAATTATACACTTATTAGTTATTCTGTTAGTTTTTTTTAATCAAATGACATGATTTTTATACTCTTGTCATTCGATCAAATTAAATTCTATAATCACAATTATATTTGTTAAATTTTTTTTATCCCGTGCGTACTCCGTGCATTGCACGGATACTTTGCAAGAAAGTTCATCTCAAGTTAAAGCCGATAAAATTGAAATACTACCTAGCAAAAATTTTATCATAAAATAAATTAATTTGCAAATTCTTGTATTTCTTGAAATTTTTTAAGGATTATTTTGGTTTAAAAATTACAAGTAGTCCTTATGGTATCAAATTGGTCGCTCAAAGACCCTAAAGGTAGACTAAGTTTAAGTATCATATCATTTTGAGTAAATAACCATTTTAGTCCTTAGATTTTATAGTTGATATCAATTTAGTCCTAAAAAAACATTTGACATCAATTTAGTCTTCACATTTTAAATTTGACATCAATTTGGTCTGACGATCAAATTCCACTATCTTCCATTAACCTCTGCTAGCGTGTATCCCCTTCTTGAACTCGGAACTCGGAAACTGGGGACAAGAAAGAAGTGAATTCTCGAGTTAAGTGACTCGTTAACTAGGAACTCAGAACTCGAGAGTTCCAAGTTCAACGTGTCAACGTGAGAATTCACTTCTTCTTTGTCCCAAGTTTCCGAGTTTCAAGTTAAACCAGGGCATGCACACTAACAGAGGCTAACGGAAGTTAATAGGATTTGACCATCAAACCAAATTGATGTCAAATTTTAAAATGTGAGGAGTAAATTGATGTCAATTATGAAATCTTAGGACCAAAAAGATTATTTATTCTATCATTTATTTTAAATTATACTGATCTATTTTATAATTTTTAAGTTATACGAACCCATTTAAATTAGAACAAAGACTTATTGATTAAATTAAGTTAAATTGAAAAGGCTAATAATATAATCCAAAAGAAAGAAACAGATAACGGGAGGTAAAAGAGCTATATAAAAATATAATTAAATTTAAAGATCAAACTAAATTCTTACAGAGGCTCTCACGCTAACATATGCAAAGTTGTTAGTTGCTCTGGACAGTCTCTTGTCGTGGCCTACATAGCAAGATATCTTTTAAATAGCTACGTTGCCACATTTGTTACATGCACAAATAGCCAAAAAATGAGTGATGGATTTTATGTGCAAGATAAGGTATAGAAGTCCAAATAAATGTGAAACAACAAATTGATATATATACTAACATGCATACACATGAATTATCCAAGGATAGCCCTAAATAGGTTCTAATAAATTAATTAGTAGTTATGTTTCTTGGTGGCAAATAAGTGTGGTAATTTCGTTTAGTCTTACAATATATGCTGCTGCTAATGGTCATAAAAAAAAAACAATTCAATATCCTTGTAAGTCATTCTGTCAAGCAGAGTTCCCCAAGACAAACCTTCCACTAGTCTATGGCAACCAACTAATGTAGCTAGGTGAATTGGAAGTCTTTAATTATGCCCCAGGATCAGCAGCAGATTGCCATTCTTTCCCAACATGGTTTGAAGCAAATACTCATTTTCCACAATGGTAGCCACGTAAAATGCCAATGTTCCCATCACAGTTCCTAATCCCCAGGTCTTCTGTGGTCAAAATGCTCAACAACCCTTCTACAAAAGCAAAGCTATTCCATTCTAACGCAATATGTAGTGCTATGTTACATAATGCAATCAACTCTATTGTCAACATATGAGAATATTCATTATAGATGGACCGTGCAAGGTCCCAATTATCACTGAGGGCAAATTTGTTTAGATCTCTTCTTAAAGAACTTTATCATGTTATGAAATTATATACTAAATTATATATTTATTAGTTATTCTGTTAGTTTTATATCAAATTACATGATTTTTATACTCTAATTATTCGATCAAATTAATTTTTATAGTCATGATTATGATTGTTGAAACTTTTTATCCCATGCGTACTCCATGCATTGCATGGATATTAAACACTAGTACATTATCATTGTAAATATGGCCAAATCGTCCAATTACTTTCTAGGACGAACACTTTGCAAAATAATTCATCTCAAGTTAAAGCTGATAAAATTGAAATGTTGTTTAGCAAAAATTTTATGATAAACTAAATTAATCTACAAATTCTTGTATTTCTTGAAATTTTTTATAGATTATTTTGGTTTTAAAATTACAAATAGTCTTTATTGTATCGAATTGGTCACTCAAAGAACTTAAAGGTAGACTAAATTTAAGTATCAAATCATTTTTTTTTAAATTATAGTGGTCTATTTTATAATTTTTATGCTATAAGAACCCATTTAAATTAGAACAAAGACTTATTGATTAATTTAAATTAAATTGAATAAGGTAATAGTATAACTAAAAAGAAAAAAAAAATGAACAAAGGGAGGTAAAAGAGCTATACAAAAATATAATTAAATTCAAAGAGCAAACCAAATTCTTACGGAAGCTTTCACGCTAGCATATGCAATGCTGTTAGTTGCCCTGTACCATTTCTTTTTGTGGTCAACATAGCAGGATATCTTTTAAATAACTTCCTTGCCACATCTGTTACATGCACAAGTTGCAAAACAATGAGTGATGGATTTTATGTACAAGATAAGGTATAAAAGTCTAAAAATAATTGTGAAACAACAAATTGATATATATACTAACATATGCATGAATTATCCAAGGATAGCCCCAAATAGGTTCTAATAAATTAATTAGTAGCTATGTTTCTTGGGGCCAAATAAGTGTGGTAATTTCGGTTAATCTTACCATACATGCCACTGCTAATGGTCATGAAAAAGAACAATTCAATATCCTTGTAAGTCATTCTATCAAGCATATTCCCCAAAGACAAACGGTGCACGGTTCTGTGGCACCTGACGTGATATTGATTTTAAATTAGTTCAATTTAGTGTCTGAAATTTTTTTAAATGCGTCAAAAAAGTCCTTGAAATTTTTTAAAATATGTCAAAAAGTCCAAAATTTTTAAATTTCTCATTTTCTCCTTCTAAACTTTAAATATTTAATCTCTTTAAATCTATTAATTTCTCTCCAATTTTCACACCTTACCTAATTAGATCCTCCCTATACAGAATAATAGGAAGAGAATATATAAAAATGAAATAATGAAATACAATAAACCATGTAGCTCTACCTAGTTTAAGATCCAGGAGTACCTCTAGATTTAACGAGTACTTATAGGTATACTTATAAATAACTAATCATCAAATAAATCTAATTAGGTGAACTAACCCGTAAATTTGTGTTTTGCACAAAAATATTTGGCTAGCTGAATGGGTTAAGAGTCAAGGCGTGTTAGGAAACTATTCCAAGATGACCAAGAGGCTCGGCTAATGCAAAACACAACCGATTCTCACGATCAAGTGATTAGTATTAAAGGAGGGACTCTGTCTCTCAACAAATAAGCTTCTAGCGAACAACTGAAGGCTAATGAAATAGATTGAAACTTAAACAGGTTGAAAGAAAATGAAATGCTGTAAATGAAATGCGGTAAAGAAATATTGTAAAATGTTGAAAAATAAAGGCAAGGAATGTAAAGTGCATAAAACATAAAGATAGATGTAAAAGAAACTTGTGTTTGATCCATTTGTTTGGGGGATATATTTACAGATTATGTTCAAGGCTATTTATATACATACAAAACTTAACAGTTATCCTAAGGCATATATTAATCACGTTTTCACGCAAACATGGTCAGCAAACTTCGTCCTGGTAATCACCTGATAACCGTCTTCTATGTCTTTCTTGAGTGCACTCTTCTTGGCGTAGTGGCAACTGCTTAAACTGCTCTTTACCTTCATTTATCTTTCCACTTTCTGAACTAGAAACCACTTTCCTCAACTACTCCTAGTTTCTAAGGAGTGGTCATGGACTTGGTCAAACTCCTATTCTTAGCTGCTAAAGCACGTTCTTTCTCCAACTAAAGCCCATAACTGATATGGATTACTAGCTGTCAAAAAGATTCAAAGCCTAATAGGAAACTCATTCCCTTGGCTAATGGCTACTGTCAATTATCAGCCGATGCTTATTGACTGATGGCTAAATTAACTGTCGACTATCGGCTGAAACCCATATCAGCTGTCAAGCCTCAAAATATATGAATAAGAGTTCCTATAGGCGACTACACCCATTTAGAATCCTAATCACAAAAGGCAAGACAAATCAGTTGAGTCAAAATTGAAAAATGACCGAAACAATATCAAAACAGCCTTTTTTAGGCCCAAAGCAGCCTTAACCGGGCCAACCCAGGTTGCCATGTCGACGCTCTTATCTTGGACTTTCCATAGATATGCAATAGTGGTTATTTTGACATCCAGATCTCAGCCGGTGGCCAATTGAAGTTTCGTCGAGCATTTTGGCCTATTTCAATCAATTTAATCCAAGCAACATATTCCATACCAGCTGTCAGTCATCGTTCATTTTTCGGCTAACTATTCTTTGGCTATCAGCTGAACCTGATCGAATATTGCCTTTTTCCAACTATTTCTGCTCCGCTGATATCCATCCTGGGCTAGCTCAATTTTTTGGTGCCAACAATTTGTTAAGACAATATCATTCCTAATAAATAGAACTTGCTTATTTTTATTTATGCATTAGCTATAATTTCAAAAATTAGGTTGCATACAAGTCATAATTAACAATCTCTCAATAACCAATAGAATTATTTTAATCAAGAACCTCTTAGTATCAGTGGTCTTTACATCTCTTTGACTCATTCTTCAACTTAACATAGTGTTTGTTAAGCTTAATTATCTAAAATCATTTTTAAAGAAAATTTCTGAATTTTAATTTGAAAATTCAGAAAGCTTGGTTCTATGAGAACCATGGTCCTAAGGAAGTTCTCAAGTTGAGAAACTTACCAATTTCTACTCTTCAATATAATCAAGTACTTGTCTAAGTTCGTGCTGCTACTTTAAATTTGATTGATTTCAAAAGGCATTAATGCCCTATTTTTCTATTTGAGTTTCTTGTGAGTATGAAATATAATTCATTATAGAAGACAAATTTGTATGTCTCAACATCCAGAGAATCATTTGCTACATTAAAAGATATCATAAAGGGGTAACATCATTACAATGATGATCATTGTAATTAGTAGAAACCATTCTATTGGCTACTAAGAGGTTGTGAATTATCGTTTGTGTGCAACCTAACTTTCGAAGCTATAGCTAGTATATAAATAAAGATGAGCAAGTTCTTAGGAATGAAATTGTCTTAACAAATGTACAAGGTTAGTTCACCTAATTAGTCTTTTGATTAAGTTTGACTTTTAGATTTCTTTGATGATGGGTTGTTTATAAATATACCTATAAGTACTTATTAAGTCTAGAGGTATTCCCGAATCTTGAACTAAGATAAGCTATATTGTTGATTGTATTTCATTATTTCATTTATATATATTCTCTTTTTATTATTCTATGGGGGGAGCATCTAGTTTAGGTAGTGTGTAAAAATGGGAGAAAAATTAATAGGTTTAAAGAAGATTAAAGATTTAGAGTTTATAAAGGAGAAGAGAAATTTAAGAATTTTGGACTTTTTTAACATATTTAAAAAAATTTCAAGGATTTGTTTAACATATTTAAAAATTTTATGGACTAAATTAAACTAATTTAAAATCGATGTCATGTCAGATGTTACTCCACATGGCATGCCATGTAACATGCCGACATATCACTTAACGCGATACATCAGTAAAACTATCGCAATTGACCAACAGTTGATTAATTAAGGATTAACATAACCAATAGAATACAATTTCGGGAACTAAAGAGTTAATTTTCAAATTTTAGAGACTAAAATAAAGTATGCTTATAATTTTAGGGACCAAAATGATACTTAACTCAAACAAAGTTAGAATAGAGGGAAGGAAGGGATTGTGTACAATCAAAGGAAGAAACATAATCCACGGTAGTCAACAGATTAGCATTGTTCCCGCATGTGTGAGTGGCGGCTCAACATGTGCGAAGATACATTGTAATTTTGATGACACGATAATCTATAAAATATTTGATATGTCTTTTAACTTATATATATTTTTAATCTTGTAAATATATATAGTTTGATTTTAGTCTTTCTAAAGTTTTTTTTGGACTTTTAATCCTTTTTTTTAATATTATATTTTTGGTTCCTATCATCAATCAATATTATTAAATAATAATATTTATAAGAATTAAAAAAATATTATTAAAATATTTATAAGAATAAAAACAAAATTTTCCTTATTTATAAACGCTAAACGTATATTTTAAAATAATTTTTCGAATTAAAATTTAAAATAATAGAAAATGAAAACATAATATTTAAAAAAAAAAGACAAAAAATGGAGAAATTTTTTTACAAGTGTTAAAGTCAAAACAATCTATATCTAGGAAGATTAAAAATATATTTAAATCTTTTTTATATCCTCGATACGTATTATATTTCAACCATATTGTTTTTCAGTGCACCATCAGAGTCCTACTTTAAACAATCACATCATTATCCATTTTTTTATTCAAAAAAAAAAATCACCACATTCATATAAAATACAGCTAACAAATCTTCTAGTTAGTGTACTCTTTCCCTAACTTTTTATATACAGAACATGTCCTATCTGAATTTGACATAACTTGAGTCTTGTTTTCCCTCCTTAATATTAGAAAAGATATTAATCGCTTCAAACATAATTAAACTTGCTCTCTTAATCGATGAAGATTATAAATTTTTTAAATTAATGTGACTCAATTTTTGATACATTTATTTTAATTTTTTTAAAAAATAATTATGAAACAAATTTTATATATAACAAAAAAAATTAAAAATTAATTTTTTTTAAAGCTTCTCTTTTCAATTTCTTCAAAAAAATTGAAAACAGATTTATTTTTTATAATCCAATTAATTTTTAAAAATTATTCAAATATATAAAATTTGAATTTTTTTAATAAAAAATAATTTTTTTACTAAAAAAAGTACAAACAAACACCCCATTTATCAAATTCCTTAATCGATTAGGCAGCTTACTATTGCCATATATCCTATAATACTTTTGTTACAAGGGTTACTGTTTTCGTGGGGTAGCTAAAACAATTAAAATAACTTTTCTTACTACTTGATATTCACAATTAAGAGATGAATAATTCAGAATTGATTTAACCAGAATGTCAGCATCCATTTGTTTGTGCTTTTGTTACAAAATAAAAATAATTTTATATAAACTTATCCACTCATAACAAATATAAAACCAACTCTCGTTAGAATGTCCACTAACACATTCCCCCATGATATTCATATAGAAGGACTAAATGATTACTCAATTACTTATATGAAAAGGCAGCCTAGTGCACTTCTTACATAAGAGTACTTTTTTTTCGGTTATGTTTTAAAAAACCAATATATAAATTTTATAATAAGAAACCACAATAACACTAATATATATATATATATATATATATACTTTGAATGGTAGTATATATAAGAAACATCAAATTGTAAACAAATCCTTTGTCCCTAACACTAAGTCTCTGGTTCCTGTAGCATTACTCCGTTATCCTTCAACTTCCTTGATCTCCAATGCCCGGCACAAACAAGGAAGCACGTCACTTCTCAGCTGAAAAGGTTGGATTCGAGGTAAAAAATAGGGACAACGGTGCTTGACACATTTCACCACTAAAGAAACATAGAATCCAATGGGACCATTTTCCGAATCCCTTTAGGATGGGCACAAAACAAAAAACAAAAGAACCAACACATGAGCCCTGACAACCCACTAAAACGTGTCTTCCGTTGGTTTTTTCTTCTATATTCCACACAAAATTATCCTTTAGTTTTCACAAGATAATGTGATCCTAGGTACCACTCATTACACACCAATGTGAATAGTATTGTACTAGTAATATTTTCCACCATTGAGGGTGCAACACAAATGAAAATAGTATATTTATGATGACAATTGACAAAGACATTTATAACAAGGCAAAAGCCACCACACACCAGGGTTTTTGATGATGCTGTGAATGAGATGGTACAAGGTTGCAAAGAAGTTGAAAATTTACATCTTCATTACTGCTATATAAGCATATGGGGGGGTTCATGGTTATCCATATGAACTCGTTTTTCATGTGCTATATCAACAGATTAGGTTCCACAAAGCCTATATATTTTGAAAGTTTACCTATTGATGTTGTTTGGACGCAGCAACAATGCTAAAATTTCAGAGAATTGAGGGCGTTTTGAAGGGGTGTTGTTCCAGCATTTTGTCATGAGTGATTTTAGAGTTTGTGGACAGTCCTTGGGGATATCAGGTCTAAGGCCATAAGCAGCAATGCCTACTGCTGCCTGAACAGGCGAAAATGCAGAATATGCTGCCTCACCGGTTACCATCTCCCAAATTATCATCCCAAAACTATAAACATTACTCATCCATGTCTCTGTGACACTCTCAGGGTCCCCAGCAATTATCTGTGTTCAACACAAAAAGAGAGAAAGAGATAAACAAGTTAGCATAGGGACTAGGTAATTTATGCCATATTGAAATTTTTTGGTAAAAAAAGGTGCATCAGAACACCAAAAGTGTATATGCTATCTAACAGAAAGACACACAAAAGGGAAAAAATAGTGATAAAATTCATATGCTATCAACCAGATAGAGGTGCATCAAGTTTCACTTTCAATTTAACTACTCACTGTCACTAAAGCTTTTTTGTTTTTTCTCTTCTCTTTTAGAATGTGACAGAGGAAAAAAAATCTAACTGAGAAAATTACTTGAGGTCGGACATAGGTCCTTGCAAAATATCAAACCTACCAATATATAATCTATGGCCAATTTTGATTCTTCAAAGAGGACATCATATACAGCACCAAAAAGGAGTCTATTTACACATCGTATTCATATACACAAATATTAGTACACATATGTTCTGGTGGCAGATTGTCACCTAATCACATATGAATTGGTTTGGTGTGTTTGTAAGTGATGTGCAACATTTTCTCCTGGGAGACTTACTAATAAAGCATGCAAACCAACTTCGTTATTCACAAAGACCAAATATCAACTTTAATAACCACATTTAGTGGTTATTTGGTACTTGTGAGTAAATAGTTTGACTTGTATCCTTCTAATAATTTTTCTCTTCTCTTGGAATGAATGGTTTTTCTAGTTAGTTTTCATATGTTCTTTTTCTGCCTGTACATGAGGTTTGAGGGCTTTCTGAGTAGATTTATCAATAGGACAAATAACTTAAATACTGGGACAAAGATCATGTTAAAGCCTTAAGACATGCGGGGTCCATTGTGGAATTAATTCTGGTATAATTGGCATTACACTCACAAACTGATTTGTCTAATGATATACACGAGTGCTTAAATAAAGGTAAACGCTATAAAGTGAAAGCAAAAAACGATTATTAATACATGTTAGGCATGCTCAAACAATGATGCCAGGACAAGTGACATAAAGTTTCTTTTAAATGTAGGCTACTTCAGCATTACTTCACATACAATGGATCTAAACAACATTTTTTGAGACAACAAAACTCGCAAAAGTTACTCTAAATTGCTCTCCAGTTGAACACCTCGTATGTCATTTTCACGTGCTTGTACTAGCTCATCAAGAGCAGACAAAAAAGGTGAAAGAGCTAAAATCCCTTAGACTGGAATTTGTCATCGAACTAATGTATATATGAGGACAAACAAATAGAACAAAGGAAGGGGAAGAGAGAGAGAGAGAGAGAGAGAGAGAGAGAGAAAAATTCATATAACAATTTGATCCTAGACATCATTGTTGCTGAAAAATTATTTGAGTTATGACAATCTACAAGCGCAAACATTAATTAATCAGGAATCAGTAGAAAATATCTGCCATTCTTCCTTGAACTTATGCAGAATATAATGAAATGTTTTAAGAAACTTTTTTTTTTTGGGGGGTAAATTGTAACGTTCTAAAATTCCTAGAGTGTCACCAAGTTGGCTAATAAGCATCACAAGCAGAAAATCTTTTTCATTTCACTGTTGGGTAGAATTATTATTATTTTTAATCAGTGCCAAAGTCACATGAATTTTCTGACCAAATTAGTGAGAGTAAGGGTGCAAATAAATATTTGGTTAAGGATACATAACCCTTGAGGATAGGAGCATTAGTAACAGATCATTACGTGTCAAAATATTTTCTGCAGCAGCAGGTTAAAAGCTAAAAGCAGATTCCCACCCATTATGTTACCTTAAAAACCATGTGGATTTAGATTAGGTGTCTAGATGTCAAACTGTTGAGAAGGAGGGACCCTATTGTTTAAGAAAGGAAGGGACAGAGACCAATATGGGATCCTATTCTATAACTTATTTTCTATTAAAAAACACTGGAGAAGATTGCGGACTATGTATGGCAAATGCAGTACAGAATTACATAGGACTAAGGAACATATTCTTGTGACACAGTTTACCACAATTGCAACAATTATTTTGCAAACTTGAAATGAGTGCAAAATAAACGAATAAGGGGCAAACCTCAGGAGCTAGCCAACGATAACCATCAGTTTCATACTCCATTGCTTCTCCAACACTCTTGCAGGCAGTGACTATACCCATATCTCCCAAGCAAGCATTCCCATGCTTATCCAATAGAATGCTCTGTGTATTAAGGTCTCTATAAGCAACACCATGGTCATTCATAAACTTGATCCCCTCAGCTACATCAACTGCAATTCTTACAATATCCTTAGCCTGAAATTTCTTGTTCTTCAACAGCAAGTCATGAACAGAACCACCTTCCATGAACTTAGTCACTACACACAACCCATGATTATCATCCACACAGATACCAACAAACTGAAGAACGTTTCTGTGGCCACAAGTCATCAGTCCCAGCAGATCTTTTCTTATCTCAAACTCATAAGAGTTCCCTTTGTCACACCCTTTAAGCTTCTCAATCCCAACCCTTTTCCCCATGCAGACCCCCTTATAGGAATTTGGTCCAATCTGATCCACAAACTCAACACTATCTGAATTCAACAACCATTTCTCAATCTCATCCCCCCCTGACTTTATAGTCTGCCACTCATCCACTGACACAACAAAAGATGAACTAGGCAAGGGAACCTGAAGCTGAATCTTTTGGCTTGAATTCTCAAACTCCCTTACATAGCATGCATCACTACCATCATCTTCAATCTCTCCAAGCTCTCTCCCCTTTGAGATCTCTTCCTGGCACCCACAAAGCCCAAAGGGGAGCTTCACAGCACTGGTTTTGGGCTTCTTCATGGCAAATCTGACGGCAGTTTCAACCCGAGTCCTGACCAGTTTCTCTTGCCCTTGCTGAACAACAAGGAGAACAACACCAAGGGTAAAACTTTTCTTCTCAAAGATCTGAACCTTCTTGCAGGAAATGGATGAACTGTCCAACGCACTCGACATTGCAGACCACGAGATCGGAGAGTTACAAGCAAAGGTGAGCTTCAAAACAGGCCCTTTAACTTCTTCACCACCACCACCACCATCACCATCATCACACTCCTCTTGAATCAGAATCTCAGGGTGCTCATTCACCGATGCTTGCTCCATCAGCTTGATGTGATGAAACACATCCTTCATATCAAACTCCGCCTGTGCATAACTGCGCAAACAACAACAAAAAAATGAACAAAACATTATTTTAAAAAAAAAAGTGCTAAAAACGGAAAAAAGATGAAACACCAATTTCCATCTTTGGTCACTTGAAGTTCCCAAGTTCTGAAAAAGTGAACTGGAGAGGGTTCTAGCATTGAAGCAAGCAAAACCCAAAAGATCAAAAACCAAAAAAACAAGAAGTGCAAAAATCTGAAAAAGAAGAAACACCTATTTTTCATTTTTGGTCACTCGAAGTTCCCAAGTTGTAAAAAAGAGAACTTGAGAGAGTTCTAGCATCGAAGCAAGCAAAACCCAAAAAATAAAAAAAAA
The DNA here is from genome assembly GCA_031439585.1 of Pterocarpus macrocarpus. Taxonomy (NCBI): domain Eukaryota; kingdom Viridiplantae; phylum Streptophyta; class Magnoliopsida; order Fabales; family Fabaceae; genus Pterocarpus; species Pterocarpus macrocarpus. Next base: position 17,279,568 of record CM062514.1, read on the forward strand.
ATAAAAAATAAGAAACACCCATTTCATCTTTGGTCACTTGAAGTTCCCGAGTTGTTAAAAAAGTGAACTTGAGAGGGTTGTAGCACTGAACCAATCGAGACCCACCACAGAAACAAAAGGGTTTGATTCAGATCAAGTAAATGGGGTTCTCAGATTTTGTGAAAAGATCGAAACTTTAGCACTGGATTTCATTTTGGGGTGGTGGGGGGACCCTCACCTGAGGGGCAATGAATCGTAGTGCCTGCGAATGTTGGACATGAGCTTCTCCGGTAGCTGGCTCCCAGGGTACAGCTGGGTGAGGTTGCGTACAACGCATCCCCACACAACCTTCCGTGAACCTTCGATCTTCGAAGTTGAAGAAGAAGAAGAAGAAGAAGAAGAAGAAGAAGAAAGAGGGTCTCGAGTATTGGAGTCTTGGAGGTTGAGTGTGTTCTTGAGTGATGCAATGGCCTCAGAAACGTTTCGTGTCAGCTTCTGAAGCTTCTTGTGGACTGTGGAGTTGGAAGATGAGTCCTTGGAGTTGGAGGAGGAGGGATCCAGTGTGGTGAGGCCTTCGGATCTGTGGTGGGAGCGCATGAGGACCTGCTCCACCATGTCGTCGTCAGTGGTGGTGGCGCGGCTGGACCAGCACTCCAAGGCTGCAGCCATTGGATTTGGAACAATGTGATGTGACGTGAGATGTGTGACGGGGAAGTTTGGCTTAGTTTGGGAATGAGATATTCAGAGGGAAGAAGAAGAAGAAGAAGAGAGAGTGAGATTTGGGAGTGGGATAAGGGCCATGGTTTTACGGTTTGGGAATTGGCAAATTGGCAGAGTGAGTTGGGAGGGGGAGGTGAAGGTAATGGTGGCTGGGGGGGGGGGGGGTGTAGTTTCGCTGTTTGTTGTGGGGTGACGAGTATTGACTAGCAATAAATGCAGTGCAATGATATTGTAATGTAACCGCCGGATATTTTTACGTCACCATTTTTTTTTCATGCTATTTGCGGTTGATTCTTTTATATATGGGATTTTGATAGACTAATAAATTTAATTTAAATATTTTGATATCAGTTAATAAAAATAATAAAAAATATTAATTTATATAAATAATTATTTATTATAATAAAAGATTATTATATTTTTTTTATTTTTATTAATTGATAATATAAAATTATAAATACATACCAATTAAATTCTAAACTAACTAGTTATGTTGCATGTATAATTTAAAATAGTCATCATATCCGTATCTAATACGTGTCATATCGAATATTTTATAGATATTTTTAATTATATTTTAAAAATTTTTACTTTAATTTTTTGATATTTTTATATCTATATAGATAAAAATTCTAAAGTAATCAATAAAATAAATATATTTTAATATATTTACAAAAATTTACATTAATATTTAAATTATTATTCCTCAATTTTAATTTAAAATTTATATTTTTATGTTAGTGTTTTATTAATTTTACATGTTATACTATAATCGTGTCGTGTCCTATAATTTTTAAATATTATCGTATCTCCGTATCTGTTTTATATCGCATTCGTATCTTGTATCTGTATCCATGCTTCATAGGCAATTAGCGTGATATGTATTTTTTGAAAAAATTAAAAAAATGTGTTTTAAAGGAATCCATCCACAATACAAGCAGATTCTACAAAAAATAAAAAATAAAAAATAAATTTGCTATTCATTCTAGCGAATTAAAAAATAATAGAAAAAAATGGAAATCCAATATGCTAGGAGCTAAATTCTATATTTTTTTTCTTGTGTGCTGTGTGCGTGAGAGTAGGTGAGTGAGAGAAAGAGAGATTGAGAAAAAAAAAGAAAAGAGAGGAAAGAGGGAAGAAAGGAAGAGAAAGAAGATAAGAGAGGAAAAAATAAAAAAAAAAAAGAAAAAAATAGAAGAGAGCACAAAAAAAAATCACATTTTTTAAATTTTATTAAAAATGGCATATTTTCACATTTTTCCTTAAAAATCTCATATGAAAAATGATTCCCCGCTATGTGCTAGCTAGGGGGATTAAATAAAGTCTACTATTGTAAGAATGAAACGAATAAGGTATTGATCTGCGTAGAAGAGATTTGGGTCCTTTTAAGTATGAGATCCTGTGTTTAATTATGGAATTTATGTGTATAGAAAAATATCATTAAGAAGAGTAAATTCTCAAATTGGTCTTTTACAAATTTTATATTATCTATCATAACAAAAGCAAAAAAAGGCATGTGATTCCGGACAAATAGAATCGTTAGATTTTGCTAATCATTATTAAAGATAACCTAATAGAACACATAGACAATTTAAACGACATTGTTTTGATCCTTCATGATCTCACCCTCCTATACCTCACCCCTTCCTCGTTTTTCATTCTCCATTAATGTAGCTCTTCTTTTACCCTTACCCTCTATCGTTACTACTATTATTCCGTTGCTTTCACGTCCATCCTATCGTCCACTATCACCCGTACCCCTTTATCACCCTTTGTTGTCACACCTTCTTCACCCGCAACTCAACCCTCCACCACAACCAACTCGAATACCTCCCTCCTTCCCTTACTACCGCAAGGAGCACTTCACTCCATTGTAGTTATTTCCTTCTATTTGTGTTTACTATGGAAATTGGTGTTTTGCTAGAGGGCTTGTGTGAATCCAAAGATCCAATCTTTGTGTCCATGGTGGTGGAGTGAGAAATGGAAGGGAAGAGAAAAAGAAGAATGGTTGAATTTTGAGGTTTCCCAAGGGTTTTTTTTTTTTTTTTGTATTTTATTTTTGTGTTGTGATGAAAAAATTGAGGTAACAAGTTGTTAATTCTAAAGTTTGAAGGGTTGTGTTTTATTTTGGTTTGTGGTGTAGATGAATAATGAGAAGGGTGTGAAAACAAGAAGATTATATACTAGATTGATTTGTGAGTTTAGGTGCCTATTGGTAGGAGCTGAGAGAGGGACAAGGGAAGTTGTAGAAGGAAAGAGGGAGGTGTTGGAGGTGGTGCTAGTGAACGGGTGAAGGTGAGGAAAGAGAGGCAATAGTGGTGGAGGGTGAGTGTGAGGATAGTGGTGGTGGTAGAGGGTTAAGGTGAGGGAGTAGATGGCAATGGTGTTGGAGTGTGAGGGCTAGGTCGAGGGAGGGCCTAGAAATTGTAATTGAGGCTCAGAGTCAAGGATAAAGGTGAAGGACGAGGATGAGAATAGGGGATTATGAAGGAGCAATATGAAGTCATTTTAGTGTTTAAGTTGTCCACATGTTTTAACTTTAACATAGACTAATGAAGGGATTGATGAAGTTCGATGATTCTTGTTAGGGATCATAAGCTTAATTTTTCTTTTATTTTGTCAGGGACTATGAGCCTATTTTAGTTTTTTTTTAATTTTATTTTTTACAGTTTACATAGTACTTCTTAAAAGATTATGTGCTGAGACAGAAATGTTAAAGTGTGTGTTTGGATTGGAGTATATATATTTGATTTTAAATCAACTTGATTTTTATCAAATGTGAGTTTATTATAATATGATTTATGTTTGAAAACTTTTATTGTAAAAGTGAGTTTTATAAAATGATTATTCTTCGGATGATATTGATCGAAATCACTTTTACTCGTAAAATTACTAAAAAGGGTATATATATTACAATGTTAATGTTGCCCTTTTTCTCATTTCATTATTTTTTAAAATATATTTAAACAAATTATACAAATGGTATTATATTTTTAAAACATTTGGGTCCAGTATTAAATTCAAAATAAAAAATATACTATAAATAAATGTTACATTTATCGTATAAAAAAAAAGTAAATGATACATATAAAAAATTGTAATTTAATTTAAAATTATAATTAATCAAGTCATAATATTTTATATAATAAGCAGTAATATACATAATCAACATAATTGGTTTATTTACATAACAAATAACTTACTGTATAGCAATATTTTTTAATGGAAGATACGGGTAGAAATAAATTATAAAATAAAAATAAAATACGAGAATAGTAAGTTGCAGAAGTGTTTTAAAATGTTTAAAAAATTAGTTAAAAAATTTAAAAAGTAAGTAAAAAATTGATACTAAAAATTTTATGTTTTATGAAGAAAGTAAAAGCTGAAATGATTTTGGTTAATGTGAAAACAATAAAAACTTGCTTGTACTCAAATTTTGGTTTCAAACTAAAATCATCTTGAAATATGATAAACGTGTTTTTGGTCAAACATCATCAGTTAAGCGAGAAAGTAAGTTTAGAGCTTCTAAATTCATGTTTGGGTTGGGCAAACGTCCAACCAAATACATTGATAGCAATTAGATAATCCATATAACTGAATTTAGAAGTCTTCAACCTCTGTGCTCTTTAAAGCTTAGAGTTGATGTGTTGTGAATTGTTTGAGAGACCAAGCAGGGATGTAACATGCACCACCTCTTCCCCCTCCTTCCGGTCATCCCCTTACTACTTTTTTTTTTTATCATCTTACCACTTTCTCTTGTCCTCCTATCCTCCTTTATCTCATCCTCTCCTCCTATTTCCTCTCAACTTGCCCCATCCTTCATCATGTTCTCACCCTCCCTGCCTCCCCTTTGCCTTTACCAAGTAAATGCCTCAACGTGTGGCATTAGGATCCCCCTCTATGATTCATGTCTTTGAGAGATTCCTACATAGACTTAGGATACAAATTAAAGATCCCTCACTTACCCTCTTTTGACATATCATTCGCCTAACATTAATACACCCCTATTACGCCATTACTCTATAAATGCTACAAGGAGTAGACAAATTCACTTTCCAGCATACTATTCAAATCACCCCACATTAGATAGCTTCCCTCTTCAGCCTTCCTCTATTGAGCTAGCTTGCTAAACTCCTTAGAGGAAGGTCATGCTAATGACTCAATCGTGAATGTCCTACCACCAACGAGTTAAGACAAGAAGAATAGTGATGTTAAAAGTTATTATGTTAAAAATATTTGTTACATTTCCAAATGGCATGGATTGAGAACATAATGTAAGAATTACTACCATCCAAAACATTTTTATTCTATGTCATTCATGATGTAACAAATATTTCTATCTGCTGTAACCTTTTCTATCCCAAAATATAAATATTTAAGATGTAGCATGTTATCCCCTCGGAAAAAAAAAAGAAGTAGCTAATTGAAGGTCATGAATAAAACTAAAGTAACATGCTCTGAAAGTTTAAGTGAGGATATTTTGTAGGAGTTTCTAGTGAAGCTATTTAACAAGTTCCCTAATAAATATGAGATATGGGTGAGAATAGAGAAGGAAAAATTGCGATCGAGAACATTTGTAGACATTAAATTCTACTACTTTCCTTATATAACTTAATATTATATTTATTTAAGATGATAAAATAACGATGTCGATAACTATATAATTAAATAAAAAAATTTATAGATGTAAAATAATTTCCTTTTTTTTTTTCAACAAGTAATGTGTGTATACATCACTATTTATTTTATTATTAAAATTCATTAATTGTAGGTTGCATAAATAAATATTATCGGATTTCATGAACACACTTTTCAATACATGTCAGTTGTTGTAAATGTAAAGCTTTTTATTGGTTTGGTTAAATGCTAATGTTAAATGACTTTGTAAAAGTTATACCTTTTTTATGAATTTTACAATAAATAACTAAATAATATTGTAAAAATATTACTAGATGAAGAATCAAAATTTAATTATTATATACCACAAACAAAAAATTTAATTATTATAAGAAATTAATTGGATACATTTGATAAAATCAATTCTATAAGTAACATAATTTCATAATCACTAGATTTTTTTTTCGGTTATATTTGAGGTTCAAACATTTAGGTAAAAAGGAAAAATGCGACAGAATGAGATTGGTTTTCTAAGCTGAGATAATACTCACATTCAGAAACAGTAGAATAATACAATTGGGTTACAAAACTCATGTTCTGTGGTGATATAAAGTGAATGTGGTTCTAAATTTACAAGCTTAATTTTTTATAATCTTAATTTTGTTAGATTTGATTTTAGTTAAAATTAATTTTAAGTAAATTGATTTATATTTAATATTTTTATTTAAAAAATAATTTTGATGAAATTAATATTATTGAAATAGTGTCATACGGAAAAACAAGAAATTCTTGTGTTGAACCAAATCTTGATTTTATAATAGAATCAATTTTGAATAGGTAATAAGACACAAAATCAAACCTATATACATTTTATAAAAAATGAGTTTGCAGTACTATAATAACATTTGGAGGTCTCAAATATGTACCTAAACACACTAAAAAATTCTTACTCATATTTCATTTTAAAAAAATAATAAATATTTAAATTAATCCTTTAAAAATATATGTGATATTAATTCTCTACATTAATATTGAAAGTTTTTAAAGAACTAATTTAATACCCCATATACCTTTTCAAGACTAATTTAAGCCTTTACTAAAAAAAAAAAAATATTTGTTATGAAAAATAACTACCATTACTTTATGTGGCAGGCCATCAGATATGTGCAAAAGTATGAATTGTATATTTTTCTCTGACCTCAGGTTTAAGTGATTAGGTACTGATGGACCACATAGGAGCCAAATTTCATATCTTATTTGTGTTAGGCTAGTATTTTATGTTAGGCAAGAGGAAAAAAGGGTTATCCAAATCCATTGAAACAGGGGATGCTGCATCGTGGTAGTGCACTGGTTACAGTGGAAGGTGGCAACGGCAAAATCATGATAGGCAGTCACATTGGTGATTGAATGAAATGAATGGAAATGATGGTCAAGTGGCATGGCCAAAGGGAGAAAAATGGGGCCAAATGGTTTTGATTAGATGGTAAAGCTGTTGGTGCCTGGTCTGCCATGTGGCCCACATCATAATGAAATCAATCAATAATAGACTTTATCTAAGCCGTTAATTAGGGAAACCAATTTTGTGATATATTTGCTGCAGTTTTGTTTACATTTTTCAAATAAATATTTAAATTAATAATTATATATACATGACATCAATTCAATTATTTAAAAATTTTAAATACTGATTTAATATTTTAAATCAATATTTTAAAAAATTATTTTAACCACTAAGAATTGAATTCTATAACAATTGAACTACATTTTCAAGAAGATGCCTTTCTTAAATATAACAATGTTAAGGGTAAAAATATCTTAAAAATTAAAAAATATTTAAATATTAATTGAATCGTTAAATTAATAACTATTTTATATATAGCAATTAAATTAAGAATTTAATTTAAATATATTAACTGACAATTAATAAAAATATTAAAAAATATCAACTCATATAAATAATTACCAATTATAATAAAGGATCCATCATAATTTCTTATATTTTAATATTTTTATTGATTGATAATATAAAATTATTTTATATTACTAATATATTATAATTAAACTTTTAAATTAATGTATAAAGATATATAAAAATTAACATCTTATATATATTTTAGAGTTTTTTTTTTTTTACATAATAACTTATAAACACTTAAATCAATAAGTGGTGATCACAATTCAAATAACTGTTAATTTTAATTATGAAAGTTGAGATTAACTATAAATAAATTTATATCATTAATTAATGCAATAAGTAACGATTTGATATTTTTATAAGTGAAATTTATACTTATTTTAATTACAATAACCATGAATCAAATTTAACATCTAAATAACTATGCAGAATAATAGAACTATGGCGGATGTTGTGATGCACTGCTTTATAAATGATACATCAAGCATCTTAAATCCTATTGGTAAAGTGTATAGATAACACCAATAATGTAAAATATATTATAAATTTGAGTTTAATTGATATATATTAAAAAATTATCAATCAATAAAAATAAAAAAATAATAAATTATAATAAATTTTTTATTATAATAAATAATTATTTATATAAATTAATATTTTTTATTATTTTTAATAATTGACAGAATCATTTAAATTAAATTCTATAAATTTTTTCTTTCTCTGTCTTCTTCTAATCTTTGACTGCACGGCTTCTGTCTCCCCCCTCTCCTTTACCTCCAACTCTGCCATCTCTACCGAGGTGAACTAGGTAGATCGGTGTACGAGCGAAAGTGGAGTGACAGTTCTAGCAGCACCGGTGATGTTGCCGACGTATCCTCAGTCGGTGGCTGGGTCCCTTCTTCATCAGAATCTCCACTGTCATGTGCACCCAAAATGTGGGGCTAGCTAAAGTCCCCGCACAACGCCTGGATTGGGTGATGGCATCTCAGACAACATCAGCAAAGATGACGATGACTTGAGTTTCGGTTCATTGCTCCGACTGCTCCCACTCTTTCTTCCTTCTCCAGTAATGGCAGTAGTCTCAATAGTGCTGGTTGCAGTGGCGCTGCTACCCTCACCACGATTCTTCCTTTTCCCTTGGTTCTGATGTGTTTGCATGGATTTGTGTGTTGAATTGTGCAAAAATAAATCGAAGATTATCCGTGTTCAATGCTGGAAATTTGATTGTTCTTGAACTTTTTTCTTAGTTCATGATTCGTTTGGTGCAACGTGGAGGGATGAGAAGGGGAGGTTGAAGGATAAGGGGGCGTACATTGTCAACGCTCTCCACAGCCACACAAAAAAGGACGCACCGCCTGGTGGTGGAGGAGGGACCACCAGTGCCGTGTGTGGCGAGGGACATGGCGGGGGTGAGTTGATGCGAGGAGGAGGAGTTGGCCGTGTCGGGGAGAGTGAACTGGAGATTACTAAGATGTATCACAGTTTATTGGTATATAGTTACACCCCACCATTTGCGTGGTGCTCTGCTTATGAAAAAAGTCTAAATTAATCTTTTTTATTTAAGAAATAAAAAAATTGAGGTATTTTTATTTTTATTTTTATTTTTAAAGCTAGAGGTATTTTTAAAAATTTAATGGAATACTTTTAAAAATTAATTTATATTTTTTTAAAATTTTAAAAAATAATATAATTTTATTCTTTTTAATAATAATAAAAATATGAATTATATTTTAATATTTATATCAATTATAATTATTTTAAATTTTAAAAATAATTTTATTAAATAATATTCATATAATTTATATTTATTAAAAATAATTTTTATATTATTTTATTAAATAATATTATTTTAATCTTTTAAGAATAATTTTAAAAAATTTTATAAATTCAACAATTATAAAAAAATTACATCAACAACAAATCAAGCCGTATTGAGATGCATGAAAGTCGGCGCCTAGAGCCATATATCTATTGGGCACCAATTTTATTATTTTAACATCTACACTTTCTTTTATCGGGGCACATTTCGTAGAAAATGAATCGTCTCTTGTATGCTATTTCACCCAAATTAATAATCGTATACTATACTTACCTGATATTTATAAAATAAACAAGCAAATAAAACCGAAAATCCTTTGTGATTTTCCTTTTTCTTGACGTATTAATATTTTTAAATTAACTTTTGCATACGTTATTTTTCGGCTACATATTATAAACCTTATATTTCAACATATAATAATAATATATAATTAAATTTGTTGCAATAATAATTTATTTTGTAATTTAACATGTATTATTAATAAAATTACTTTAATATTATTTGATTATATCAATTATAACATATTAATTACTACATATCAAATATAAAGAAGTAATTGATGATATTATATATTTTCAAATATTAACCTTTAAAAAATTAATAGTAAAATTATAAACTGAAAAAAGAAAAATATAAAATAATATAGGCTTTTTCATATATTGTAAAATATAATTTAACATGTAAAACTAAATTAGAATTTTTTATTATGTATTTTTTCTGTATAACTTACAAGTAAATATTATTTTATATAAACCTATAGTAACAATTAAATGGCATAAATAAATGAAATAAACTCATATGGTTATAAGTTTTAAATATGAGTCATTATATTACACTTATAAGATTAGAAGTGTTTTCGAATTAGTTTATTTCATAATTAGAAAATTATAAAAAATAATATTTTGTTAACATTTTAAACCAAAACAAGGTAGCTTTCGATATCTGCAAAGTTTCACATAAAACAACACCAAACAAAAAAAAGTTTCACATAAAACGAAATAAAAAATTGGGCCGTTGCTGCGATAACCTTTGGTGCTTTTGACATCTTTAAAGTTGAATAAATGTTGACCAAAATATAAAGTTGAATGATAATGGCGGTGGTTTCCATAAGTCCAAGTTGTAGAAAGTAAAATTTCAAAGAATTGAAATACATAATTTTGACTTTTGAAAAGAAAATTAAAAATTTATAATTTATTTTATAAATATTTGTATAATGAAAAATACATATATGATAATTTATTATTAATTGTGTCATATCCTATATAAAATAAAATATATATAATTAGAAACTTAAAAATAAATAAATAAATAAATAAATAAAAATAAAATTTTATAGCTTATGTTTTGGGAATTTTTTTTAATTATTTTAAGGAATATAATGATGGAGGAATTAAAATTGTAGATTAGAATTTTTGAAGTGTTTGTTAAAAAAAAAAAAAAAAGGATTGAGGATCATGGTGCACCATAAGTGACATAATGCACCATAGACCTCTCTGACCCTCCGCCTTCACTTCAGACGAACGTTCCAGGCGCTCCATTTCGTTCATTTTGTTCTTCTTCTCGATTTCTTTCTTTCATTTCCATTCATTTCCTTTCTCTTTCTCACTTGCCATCTTATCCCTTTCTTGGGCCTCGCCGCTGGCTTCTCTCCCTTCTCCGCCGCGATCTGTCTCTCTCTCTCTTCGGTGGTCTCTCTCTCTCTCTCTCTCTCCCTCTCTCTCCCTCAGCCGCTTCTGTTTCTCCCTTCACTGCGTTTCCTCTTTTCGCAGCACTGTTCACGTTTCATTTCATGGCTGGAAGTTGATCTGCTTCCTCCAAATCGTAGCTCTTGGGTAAGTCTCTCTTCATGTTTCGTTTTCATCCTCTAAAATGGGTGTGGATGCCTTGTTTTGTCTTATTTTTACTGTTTGGAAAAATTTAAATTGCTAATGTGAAATTGAATCTTCCTTGGTATGGATTTGGAATGGATTAATAATTTTTACCTGAGTAGGGGCTTTAATTTGTGTCTATTGTGGCTGTGTTAATTCTGTTCACTTTTAATATGATTATAATTGTATACTGTGTTGCTTGACTGGTTATTTAATTCCAGTACTTGGGTTATTGGATGTTAATTGTGCAATCAAAATTGACACTAGTTAGTTCCTTAGAGATGAAAACACAGCACTTGATTGTCGTTTAAGAGCTAATTTTGTGGTATTATATGAGTTATAGATGTAGAATTATGTAGACTGATTTTAGTTGCTGTGGTTGATTTAATTAAATATTATAACCAAATAGTCATAGGTGAGGGTAATTATATGTAAGTCAACATTGATATAATACCTTTTAGTGAAAGAGATATCTTGGGTAATTCCTGTCTCTACAGGTTAATTAGCACGTGAAGGGTGACTTTTTGGTGCTGGATTCCCTTCGATAGCGACCGAGTCTCAAGACACTAATTTTTGACCGCTCCTCTGTTTAGTCTGTGAGTGATAGTATATTTATAACTTATTTTCGGTTTGTATATTGATGAACATATATTTTGATAGCTACTCGTTTACTAACCGTACCTTTTAAAGCCGCTTGTATTGTTATTATGTTATCTAGTTCTGTATATCCACAGGTGGGACAAGTATTTTGAGGAAATTACTCTCCGATACTTCCATTTAAATTAAGTATTTCATGTATTGTTAGCAATTAATGTTTCAAGTTGGAATTTTGAATTAGGACAATGGAAATTACTGATTTTGCTACGGTAAGTTTTGGAAATTGATTTCCATGAATTGTTTTAAGTTTAGCAGTATTAGTATAATTAAAAAGGTTTGGAATTTGTATATTAGATTCTACAACTGGATATGCTTGAGAGCTATATAGGATTCCAACGTTATTGGACTTTGGTGCTCTGATAAATTTAGTTTCTGAAATAAAATATTTAAGAACTCTACTTAAGCTTTGGATAAATGGTTTCGTTATGGGAGGGATCTTTAACAGAACTGCATGCTAACGGCAGTATACGTTAGCCCTGGGTGCACCTTGGTTTGGCCAACCCAGTTAGCAGGGGTATTGCTAACCCGGCGTGATGGCCACATGTCTGGCTTTGTTTGTCGATCCTTCGGCATAGGACCGTTGGGGATATATCTGTTCTCGTCAATCCTTCGGGGACGTTCGTTGGTAAGACGTGTCTGTTCTGTTCTGTTCTGACTTTGTAATTGAGACCTCCCTTTCTAAACTTTAGAATTTGTTTTGTTTTATTTTTAAAACTAGTTTTAACTCCGTAGTTAAATGTACTCATATTACCGATTCTTGGAAGTACTAATTTGTTATTGATGATTTTTATTACAGATTTATTTTATGTTAGCGTTGCCCTATTTTGTTTTTATGTATTATGTTGGATTTGGAGTATCATTTGCATATGAATATGTATATCTATATATGGATCTTTTATGAGGGTATTATTAATTGATTTTATTTATTTTATTAAAAGCTCGTGCTTGCACTTGTCCCACTCCCCGTTATAAGTATATTATCTCTCATTGAGTCGGTTTGACTCACCTCTCACTTTCCCTCTATTTCAGAGTTAGGTACGAGTTGCAAGTGACTTGTCCCAGTGAATTAAAGGTATATAAGCTCCGTGAGTTTGATGCAATCAGTGCGGACCATCGGGTTGTCTATATATTTTGATCCATGTATAGTTGAGTAATCATAAGTAAATATTTCTATTTAAGCTCCATGATCCACAGGCAGGGTCTGGCTTCTGTTGTAATATATCTATATATATAATTGTAATAGGTTTTGTTTTGAAAAGAGTGTCTGTCCCTATGTATGTCTTGCATACTCTAAACTTTGAGGGCATTCTGAGAATGCTTGTGGTCCTAAATCTGTATTCTAAATATTGTTGCTATATTAGTTTTGTGGCTGGACTGCATATTTTAGCTTGTAACAGGAACTTTTGTATTTCGGGAAATGCTCAATTTTTAAGGGAAATTTTATCCGTTTTGTAAGAAAATTTTGGGTAAGCTTGCTGGGGAATTGAATTCCCTAAGCGCTGGTCACGGCCCTAGTTGGGTCGTGACAAATTGTTTTGTTGATGATTATAATTACATACTTTATTTTTTAAATTATAATTTACACTCTAAAACCAATGTTTAGATGGTGGTTTGATTATTTTTAAGTAACATTTTGGATTTGAATCTTATTAATAGGAAAAAAATAATTTTAAAATTTTTTTATTTAATAATAAATTAACTTAATTAACTCGAGTCAATTTAATTGAAATGCGTGGTTTAAAAAAAGAAACTTACCCTTATATATGTAAAAGAAAAAACTTATGTGATGATCTCATTTGCATTCAAGAACTTTCTGTGGCATATAGTTTATAGATTAATTTATACGTTTTTAAAGTTTTATAATCAAGGTATACATACTCTTAAATTGAAAGAGGTATATTAAAATGTTCCGCCTATAATTTTCAATATACTCAAAGTTAATGAGACCACCTATTGGATATGTCGTCATTTTTGTTGACGCAATCCATATAATTATCCAAAAAAAAAGGTGACACATTTTTTTAAACTATTTTAAAATATCGTATTTTGATAATGTTTTAAAAGCTTACCATCGGGTGAAAAAATATTGTATTTTGATAATGTTTTAAAAGCTTGCCATTGGGTGAAAAAAATAACTATTTTTTATTCTTTTCATTGGAGTTACTCATAAGTTGTGTTTAATAGCCTTTGAGCAAGCCAATTTTTTAAATCCAAGTCATGTAGATTGACAATGAATATATATATAGGTTTAGTCAAGTGATCATAGCCTTGGCCTCTATATTGTCAACTAATAGAAATAGTAGAAAATATCAACTCATATAAATAGTCACCCATTATATTAAGGGACCTATTATGATTTTTCACTTTTTAGTATTTTTATTAATTGATAATATAAAATTATTTTATACTGTCAGTATATACTAATTAAACTATATATATATATATATATATATATATATATATATATATATATATATACACACACACATTTAGGAATATATATGATTTAGGAATTTTTAAAAATATTAATCAAAACTAAGAGATGTTGCCAACAAAGGTTATAGTTCACCTAATCATTTTCTCGCTTATGCATCGTTATAATTTAAATTTGATTTTTAGATTCCTCTACTAATGGATAACCTATAAGTATCTTTGTATACAGTCGATGAGACTGGAGATATACCTTAACCCTGAGTTGAGGTCGACTTTTACTTGACCTAAACTTTTTACCCACCAAAAAATAAAACTCATAGATGTTATTTTTTATTGTACAAAACTCAAAAAATATTTTAAAAATACATGTTAAAATAAAATTGATTAATATAAAGATATAATGATGTCTCACAAAATATCTCTTAAAAAAGCTTAAACTATTAGATAGAATCACATGAATAATTTTTATATGCTAGCATAGGTGTTAACTTAAAATAACTTATAATTTAAAAAATTATAAACTTTAAAATATAATGCACCATTAACACAACATCAATTCAACTTAAATTCAATTTAAAAATACAATGAATGTGATCTGAAAAACTCAAATTTCACCGAATTAACTTTAAATCAAGCGAGATTGAGTTATAAGTAATCTAATTATCTAACCTTTCACTTCATCGTAAGTATTGATTAATTTTTTACGGACAAAACTTGTATAAAGTATTTTATATCTATTTCAGTAAATTCTCAAATCATGTAAGGACGTATAGATTTTTTTCTTAAAATGAGTAATTTAAAAGTTAAAAATATACACTTATTTTTAAAAAAAAATTACATGCTATTATTTAAATACAGTTATTATAATGCATAAAATAAACTAATATGCTAGCCGATAAAAATTTGATAAGATTACGTAAAAAGGAAACTGATGGGATCACAAACTATCATGATTCAGGAACGTACAAAAAGAAAAATGAAAAAAGCAAGGGAATGAAAAAATGATTATTTTATAGTATAACATGTGGTTATTCATTTTCGTTGACTTAATTACTTTATCAAGAATATTATAATTCATCAGGTTAAATATCAACTATCCTTCTCATTTAATAAATTATATACAACTTTTTCTTTATAATTTAAACATTTTTCATTCCTTAAAATTATTCTTTACTAATTGCCCTTAGTACTGTTTAGTATCTTTTGATAGTATAGCTACGATAGGATAAGGGTTGATAGTATAAGGCCTGATTGTATAAGGCCTGATAAAAATTTAATACTATACAGTGTTTGGTATGTCACTGTATAAGATATTGTATTATATAAAATATAACCAGAAGAAGAGATTATAATAAATATAATTTTTAAATAGTTATTATAATTATTTAAGCTATTTTTTATTATATACAAAAATAATTTTATATTAAAAATTATTTACTTATTTATTTTTAATATTTTTTTTATAAATATAAAAAATATGAGAGAGAGAGGAAAGAGTGAAATAGAGATGGAATTTTTATACATCAAAATCTAAATAGGATTAGTATCATATTCCTATATTTGGTTGTATTTTTTATTATATATAATTAAATTTATATTAAATATTATTATTTATATATTTTAATAATAAATTTTTATTCCTGTATTTTTATTTCAATTTAAATAGTTATTTTACAATTATTTTTTAAAAAATATTTATTTATTATTTATTTAATAATTAATTTTCTTTTAATAAAATATATTAAAAAATAAAAAAAGTGAAAGAACCCTTATACATTAAAAGCTAATCAGGCCTAATATGCCCTCCCTAGGCCGTATTAAGTTATTCATCATTATAACGTATAAGGGAGGTTTGATGGATAAGCTTATACAATACGTTGATCAAGACTCAAACAACGGATAAGATCATAACGTATTGTATTACCTTATCCTATCATGCCTAATACAGCATGCCAAACGCCCCCTTAATATTTTGCACCGAAAAAAAAAAATTGTCCTTAAACTTTTTTCCCCACAAAATTCCAACTTCCACCGTCTATGACCCAAAATTCATTTCCATTGTAGCATCCGAATAAACCTGAACAATCACGAAGTGGTAAACAATTCAGCTCAGCAAGGTATAATTGCGAGGTAGTTCCTTTGATTCCGCTACTTAGTCTTCCTCAAGCAATTCTAGGCCTTAAAAGTACTACAGGGAGGAGGGAATGAATTCTTACTCCAACACCAAGGAAGAATTAAATTTCTTCCTTGTGATGTTATCGCTTGGTCGATCAAGGAATAGATCCTTCGCCCCAAAATCACGCAAGAATTCCTTGGCAGAGTTGTTTGCTAGCCATTGAGTAACATACTTACGATGCATGCATGCATTGGGTTCACGTTTACCACTCATCTAAGTCCAACCGAAAAAACAAAAAACAAATCAATCTCTAATATTTTCCTATCTCCTTAGTTTGTGAAAATGGCTGCTGAGGCCTTGCTTGGAGCTGTGCTTGAGAAATTGCTCCCTTTGATCCAAAATGAATTTGCAACGTTTTTCGGAATCAGGGGAAAAACTAAAAAGCTATCAAACACTTTAGTTATGATCAGGGCGGTTCTTGAAGATGCTGAGGAGCAACAAATGACTAGCCACCCTATAAAGGCTTGGCTACGGGAACTGAAAAATGCAGTATATGTGCTGGATGATATCCTTGAAGACTGTCCTATGCAATCCCCTCAACTTGGGTGCTTGTCCTCTTTCAAACCAAAGAACATCATGCTTCGCTGTGAGGTTGGACCCAAGTTGAATGAGATGATAGAGAGATTGGATCAAATTGCTCAAGCCAAGAACAAATTTGTTCTAAGGGAGGGTTCTAGGGAGAGGTCAAGTGAAGTAGCTGAATGGCGCCAAACCAGCTCAATTGTCACCGAACCTCATGTTTATGGGCGAGATGAAGATAAAGAGAAGATTGTGGAGTTTTTCCTTAGCTCAGAGCGCCTTTCCATCTATGCCATTGTTGGCTTAGGTGGTGTTGGAAAAACAACACTCGCCCAATTGGTCTACAATGATCAAAGGGTAAGCAACCATTTCAACTTAAAAATTTGGATATGTGTTTATGAGAATTTCACTATCAAGAGGATTTTATGTTCCATCATAGAATCTATCACAAAAGAAAAGTATAATATCTCGATTTTAGATGTAATGGTACAAAAAGTGCAAGATCTGTTGCAAAGCAAAAGGTATCTGCTGGTTTTAGATGATGTATGGAAAAAAAACCAACAATTGGAATTTGGATTAAACCAAGAGAAATGGAGTGAGCTGAAATCTGTGTTGTTGTCATGTAAATCCAAATGTGCTTCCATTTTAGTATCCACGCGCGATACGGATGTTGCAGATATCATGGAAGCAAGCAGAGCTGATAATTTGTCTGGTATATCTGAGGATGATTGTTGGTCATTGTTCAGACAACGTGCATTTGGACCTGACGAAGAAGAGCGCAAGGAACGTGCATTTGGACATGACAAAGAAGAGCGCAAGGAGCTTGTGCAAATAGGCAGGGAGATAGTGAAGAAGTGCAGCGGATCGCCTCTTGCAGCACTGGCATTAGGAGGTCTAATGCACTCTAAGAAAGGGGTAAAAGAATGGCTTGAAGTAAAGGAAAGTAAGCTTTGGGCTTTACAGGATGAGAATGAAATTTTTCGTGCCTTGAGATTGAGCTACTTTCATTTAACGCCAACCATGAAGCAATGTTTTGCTTTCTGTTCCATATTTCCCAAAGATGCACAAATCATGAAGGAAGACTTGATTCATCTTTGGATCGCCAATGGGTTCATTTCATCTCGGGAACACTTGGACGTAGAGGACATAGGCAACACGATTTGGAATGAATTGTACCAAATATCATTCTTCCAAGATGTCAAGGCCAATGGTGGTTCGTCCGATATTTATTTCAAGATGCCTGATCTTGTCCATGATCTTGCTCAATCAATTACAGAGCAAGAGTGTATGTGTTTGGAGAATGCCAACATGTCTGATTTGCCAAGAAACACACACCATATTGGTTTTAGTTATGGTGGACGTTCCTTACCATTCAAGAAAGGAGCCCTTGAGAAAGTTGAATCCTTGCGAACATTATATCAGTTACGATCTGGCATGGCACCAGCTTCTGATTGCTTTCCAGCATACCATTCTCTTCGGGTCTTATGCATATGCACAAATTCTTTCAAGTTATCATCACTCAGAAATTTAACCAACCTGAGGTATTTGGAACTTTTTGAAATGAGGATAGAAGCCCTTCCTAATTCTATTTGCAATTTGCGTAAATTGGAAATCTTGAAACTGAAAAGTATAAGAGGACTTTGTTGTCTACCAAAACACTTGAGTTGCTTACAGAATCTCAGACATCTTGTCATCATTTCTTGTGATTCACTAGCTCATATGTTCCCTAACATTCGCAACCTATCTGATCTGAGAACATTAAGTCTATACATTGTCAACTCAGAGATAGGGCATAGTTTGGCAGAGTTACATGACCTTAAGCTGCGAGGAAAATTGAGGATTGATGGCCTAAACAATGTTGGCAGTATTTCTGAAGCTCAAGAGGCCAATCTGAAAGCTAAAGAGGACCTCCAGGAGTTACACTTCTCATGGCTTAGTAAAACCAAGTCCCTTGTTACTAATGTTGAGCAAGTACTTGATGCGCTTCAACCTCACTCAAATCTCAAGGTGATGGCAATATATGGGTATGAAGGATCACACTTTCCGAGTTGGATGGGAAATGGTTCAGTTCTTAGAAATTTAGTTTCTCTACAATTTCATAAATGCAACAATTGCCTGCAGCTTTCCCTACTTGGTAAACTCCCATCCCTAAGAAGACTTCACATATCAGTTATGGATTATGTGAAGTACATAGATGATGATGAATGTTATGATGGTGTTAACGTGAGGGCTTTCCCGTCTTTGGAGGAACTCCATGTGGGGTGGTTACCAAACCTGGAGCGGTTACTCAAAGTGGAACAAGGGGACATGTTCCCTCATCTTTCTAACTTGTCTATGCAATTTTGCCCTAAGCTTCAATGGCCATTCCTTCCATATGTTAGAACCCTCAAAGTCAGCGGATGTAACAATGTGACACTGAGTTCAATCTCTAGTTTCAACAGTCTTAACTACCTTTGCCTTTATGAAAGTAGAGATCTGAAATCCTTCCCGAAGGGAATGATGAATGACTTGGGTTGTCTCAAAACTCTGATAATATCAAATTTCACCATATTGGAGGAATTGCCAAATGAAATCACAAAACTCAAGGCTTTGGAGTATTTAGATGTCAGAAATTGTCATGAGCTTAAGTCTCTGCCAGAGCAAGGTTTGGAAGGTTTATGCTCCCTTCGAACTTTGACCATTTATTCTTGCATAAGGTTGAGATTCTTGCCTAAAGCTGTACGACACCTTACTTCACTTGAGGTTCTGAGTATTGAATATTGCCCAACATTGCAAAAGCGGTGTAAGGAAGGAACAGGGGAGGATTGGCGCAAGATAGCACACATTCCAAAAGTTACTTTGTATCCATCATACGATGAAGAATCTCGCATGATGAGGACTCAAAGCTTTTTTAGAAGCATTTATTGAACTTGTTTATCTGTTTACTCTATGTTTAGCTTTTACATTCTATACTTACACATTACTTATTGGTTTTTATCAGTGAGATGTTTGTACTTTGAACCTCTACCAAAGACTTGGTTGAGACATTACTAGCATGCTTAGGGATTCAATCTGCATTTTAGTGCTCATACAATAATCAAATCACAAAAACAAAAGAAAAAAAAATCCCTTGTATGTTTTTTTAGGATGACACTCAAGTCTTGAATCTTGGGCATGTGAGTATTCATCCCTCTGAACTATTGGCATGCTTAATGCATTTAATACAATATATGCAGACAGGTATGTGTATAAAATCCTTTTGTTTGACTCTTAGATTATGTTTTCTCATAGTCGTAAAGGCATGGTCATTGAGTGAACGGAAATATTATTAATAAAAAAGCATTATGTTCTTTTATTTACTATTTCTGGGGTTCTAGAACTAATTAGTATAAAGGATTTTATTTTTCTTTTCGGTGTAGATTTGAAATTTCGATGGGTTTTTCTATAAATTTTAGTTGTTTTGTTTATTGTTTTATATCTAGTGTTGCTCATACTCGTATTAGATATTTGATGTTAACAACGGGTTGCCATTGAGGCTCATTTGTTGCCAAATCTCTAATGAGTTGTGATTCAAAGAGTTGGGTTCTTGAATAATGCTGTTAAAATGTTTTACAAAAGGGTTGTTTATTCGAACAATCAAATGCCTCTAACAAACATGGCTGATAATTTTGATTTATCTAAGTGTTCAAAATTATGCTTTGTGCCTGTATTATTCTCCTAGCCTTTTGATTGAGGAACATGATTGTAAAAAGAAAGATGTTAACCGTTGGCAGAATTTCCTTGGTGAATGTTTCCTTATTTCCAATTTTCCTTTGGTCGGGGAATTCTTTGGACCTTATTACAAGAATAAAAGGAGTGTTGCATGTGCTCTATTTTGGCCATGCAATTTGTTCTATATCACTTCAACAAGGGTGAGATACTTCCATTTCAAGTGGTAGGAAATGAAAAAAAGATAAAAACATGGAATTGACCTACTTTTATCATTTTCGTGATAGTCAGGTTTTTAAAATGGAAATTTTTAATCAAAAGTGTTTCTGTTATAGTGTTAACTTCGTGTCTTTGCTCGGTTTAGTGCTAATTGGCTCTTTAAATTAGTGTGGCCTATAAGCTTATTCCTCATTTGTTAATTTTGCATCTAGTTGTTAAAATGTCTATTGCTATTAGCATAGGTTTTAGAAAGTGTGCACTGTGCCCAATCATTTCAACTAGATGCCAATCATCTCTAAAGTAGTGTAAGTACCAAAAAAAAAGTCTCTAAGGTAGTGTTTGAAATAAGAAAAATAAAAATTGATTTGACTTATAAATCAAATTTTGTGTTTGAATATTCTAAAAAAAGAAATTATATTATTGATTCAATTTCATAGGATTTGATTGCTTTAGTTTTGAAATCCTATCAAATTAGATAGGAATTTATTTGATTTTAAAGCTTAGATACAAATCAAATTAAATCAATTCCTATTTTTCTTTCTTCCAAGTATTATCAAATGCATTCTAAATATAAGAATTGAATTCTAAATCAATTTAAATACTATTTTATATATATAATCATTTCAAATACTACTTAAGTGGATGACTCAATGTAGCAGTGATGCCGATGTTGAGCTTTCTTTTTTTATCAAGAAGAAGCAAAATCCTACCTTCTAAAATTGCATTGCAGTCAATCTCTTCAGAGTGATGTTCATTATTATAAGCTAATAATGTCCCATATTTTTCTTAATGCCTCGTATTATAAAGCAGATGATGTCATCTACATTCTGTTTATCATTTCAAATGCAATTTCTTTGATGTATTGTAGCCAACGAGAAGTTTAGAGCTTAAGAAGTTTGGTCATAGTTACTTATTGATATACAAGTTATAAAAACAATCAATGGGTTCTTTTTTTTTTATATATACATATGCATATCATAACTAGCTTTGGTTCTTTTTAACTTTGCCTTACCCAAGTAGAAACTCAAATCAATAGATGAGGTCCTTAACACGCATATTTCAATTAATCTATGTCAAAGATTTGAAATATCTCTGAAGGATATTCAACTCTGTATGCCACTTTCATGACATGTTACCGTTAGACTTACCTTCTACGTGTTGTGTTTCTATAGTATTTAATAATTGCAATGCTGCTACCAATGGGGATTGGGTCTGGTGGAACATGTTATTCCCCCATGATGTGCCGAACTATAGTTATGTCTATATTTAGTGCCTGACTGGGTCTCAAATATGATTACCTTTAGTAGAGGATACTTGTGAGAAATTAAATAATTGCAATGTTCCTATTTGTATCTTTCAATGTAGCAACCACAATATATTTTACATTTTTATTTTAATTTAGTTTCTTTTGTTTTAGTCTATACATACGTTATTGTGGTAGCCACAATCCATGTTTTGTTCATTCCTAATCTAGGCCTCATCCTTTACCACCACCTTCCTTCACTCTCACTCTTTATCCTCACCTTACTTCCTCCACCATTACCACCATTGCCTCCCTTTATCCTTACCCTTTACACTGTCACCCCCTCACCCTCAATCTCCATTACCATTGTCACCCTTTTTCGCCCTGACCCTCACCTTTGCCTTGACCTTGACCCTCATCCACCACTACCACCACCACCACCACCTTTACCCTTAAGCAATTGAAATTAAAGGCAGAAAATCTTGTGGTGTAAAGAAATGCCCTTGATGAGTTGAAAAATCTCAAAAAATGAAGAGCTTTGAATAATATAATGGAAAAATAAAGACCAAATACACCACAATTTTAATATGGAAAATCCCCTAATGAGAGGGACAAGAAACCCATAGGAACTAGTCCACCAAAATACTTTCACTAATAATAATGGTTATACAATCAGGCTTCCTAGTAGCACTAGGGAATCATAACAACCAACAAAATCTTAACCAATAGGTGGAAATCAACCTCAAATCTCCAAGATGTGGGCATCACATTATACCTAAAAAGGAAGGTAAAATAATGATCACGCTACACCAAAATATTGAGCTCAACACTATGAACAACACACTAAAATTTTATAAAAAAGGAGTAAGTTTAACCATCTAATGATGAACATAGAGCTCTATCTATTTTATTTTATTCTTCTCTTCTTATGGCGTTGCATTGTCGCTCTTTATCTCTAATAGCCAATTTAGAAAATTAGCTCTAACAAGTATATCAGGTCACAAGTAATAAAGAGTGAGAGAGTACGTTCCTATGAAGATTTTTAATCAAATACCAGTTCATTTAGAATAGTTACTATTTGGGAAATTGAAAGTTTGAAGATTGAGAACCAAAAGAAATAATAAAATAAAATGAAAAAGTGCAATAAAATAATATATGCAAAAAATAGAATACAATTAATAAAAAGATAGGTGTTAGGTTATGATTTCACTTGATATCCCTGACTATACATTACCTAATTAAAATCTAATTCCTAATTCATTTAAATTGATGGTCTCTATTTACGTCCCTTACATTTTACAAAGGTTTTGATTTAATCCTAGAAGTTTTTTTGTTATATTTATATCCCTAACATTTTCAAAATATTTAAATCTTGCCCTTTTGATAGATGACATATAAATTATAAACGAAAAAAAGCTGATGTGGAAGTCTAGTTACAATGTTAATGATCCAAACACCTATGGAGATTGTTCACCTTCAATTCTCTTAGGAAAAGCTTTGGATATGGGTTTGAGTAGGGTAAAAGATTAGTTAAGTGTTATAGGGGATTTATATTAGAGAAAACCTATTATATCTTACAAAAATATAGGATGAAAATAATGTGGATGCTGTCTAGCAAACGAGAAATGTAACTTGACTTCCATAGTAGCTTTTTTCTTTTATAATTTGGATGTCGATGGCATGCTACGGTGACAAAGTCGGGCCTAGGTGCAATGCCTACATGCATCAATGTTGAGGTACAATGCAACTGCTGTTATGATTGGTGGAGTGCAGTTGTCGTGGCTAGTGGTTGTCAATGGTGGCTGGTATAGCGGTGGTGCTAGCTAGGGCTTTCAGCAAAGAGAGGAGAATAAGGGAGGGGCTGTGATAGGGGTTCTAATTTGAGTATAAGTGGTTTCAGTTCTGGGGAAAAATCTTGTGGGTTGGGTACTTGGCATATTTTCGGTTGAAAGTTAAAAAAAAGGTTATATATCAGGTTGGGTCATCAGGTTCAAATTTGTGAAATGTCAAAACCTAACCAATTACTGTCAAGTTTAATTAGTTTTTACCTAATGTGACTTGATAACCCGAACCAATTTAATTGGTTTGGTTCAGGTTTGTTCGGTTCATCGGGTTGACTCAGTCCGCTTACACCTCTAGCCTAAGTAACTAAACTAGCTTCTAAGCATAGTTATATAACTCGAATTCATGATTGACTTGGCTAAGGTATCGGCTTACTAGTTCAACCAATGGGTCACTGGCTGAATTAGTTGAATCGGATATAATTAAATAAATATATAAAAATATACTAAAATTTATATAAATATAATAAAATAACACAAATAATTAATAATTTAACACACTTAAAAAATTTATATGCTTATATATATATATATATATATATATATACAAAAAATAATTCACCTACCATGAGTTAAGTAAGGCTCAGGAGATAGGGCCCATTGGCCCTAAGCCCATTATTAACTTTCATTGGCCCTAAGCCCATTATTAACTTTTTTTAATTTTAAAAGAAATAACAAATTAAAAAAACAAAACTAATCTTAAATCTCTCTTAACTCTTCTTCTCGAGCCCCACACACATGACACAACACAGCTACACACTCACATCATCACATGCCTTAACTCATCTCTCTTTCTTTCTCTCGCGGCCTCTCCCTATTGCAAACATGGTGATGTTGTGATGATGATGCATGTGACAATGCCGAGGTTGAGTGCAAGGTAGTGGCTGCGGCTCACCAATGGTGGTGCAAGATGATCAGCGCAATTGCGAGCAGCGGGTAGACGAACTACTCAGACGAACTGTACGATAGGGATTCATTACATCTGGTTTTGTGCCTTCGGTCTACTTTATTCTGTTAGATAACTGGCATGACGACGAGCGGTGAGCAAACGAATGGTGCGATGAGGATTCACTACATCTGGGTTTTGTACTTCTGGTTTGCTGCATTCTTCTTCTACTTTCATGATCCGGTTTGGTTTAATCAAATCGGCCAAGTTACCGATTTTCACCAAAAAATAGCTGATTCAGACCAATTTATACCGGTTCTATTCCATGGCCTGTCCTGAGAGTAACTTGGACTGGTTAGTTGACTAATTCGATAGTTTACCGGTTTGATCGACCAGTTTGAGCCTATTTTTATAACTATGCTTCTAAGTAATCTTGGCTTGCTTACACTTGGCTTATCTAATTGCCAGTTAATTCACATATGTGAATATATTTGTTCTCATCTCATTCTTAGTTGGCTTAGTCCACAAGCAAGATATGAGGTTGCATATGTGACATAAGCTTTATGATATCACCTAGTTTGACTTTTTCATTCTTTAACGTATGGCTTGTGAATTACTCATGTAGATAATGCCCCCACTCCACTCATTTTTGCCCCATTCAATTCTTAGAGGGTCCAAATCAATTATTCCAAAGCCCAAATCCCATTTCTACTACTATTGAATTTTTATAGTTAACATTAGTGTCAAATTAGTAGCTAGTAGAGGGTTTTTTTCACTTACTCTTTGGAAATCTTGTTAAATGTAAATGACATCTAAATTTACAAGATTTAAGTTTTAGATGTTTAATAAATATTAGATATCTAATTATAAATTTCTTTGATTTTTCTTGGATTTTTCCTAGGTTTTCAGACTATTTTACCCCTATATGCACTCATAACTTGAAATTTTTGTATAATTATTCAAATAATGTTTAGATTTGCTAAAAATTATTTTTTATACTTTAAATTATGTTAAAAATAAATTTATAAATTTTTCATAATTTTTCTAGAAATTTTCCTATGCTCTTAGACAATTTTCACTATTCTATATTGAATTTTAGGGTTTATTATAGCTAATTTTGCTATAAATATATTTTTTTGTAACTAAGAGTATTTTTGTAATTTCATGCTGATAACCCAAGGGTATTTACATAATTCACTCATGAGGTGCCTTCACATCAAGGACTTGGGTCATTTCAACCCTTCTTTAAAGCATAAGGGCATTATTGTAATTTCATAGTATAAGATTGCTACTATTCCTATTTCACTAGGGATTGTTGTATGTTAAATTTGGGGATGTAACATTACCTATGATTCACCATAAAAGAATCATATTTCCTATAGGATTGGTGCGTAATATACACTTATTTAGTGCTTAATTTGATATGATTTTGTGCCTTAATTGTTAAGAAATTGGCCACTTTCATATAGAATTTAGATTTTTGTGAAATTATTGAAACTAACGTTAAATTAATAATTTTTAGGTGGATTTGATGGCTTGAATGCTTATTCTTATTCGATTTATTCGATTTTGCCAGAGAGACATATTTAGAGCTAAATAGAAGAGTATTGGAGTTTATTCGAGGTGATTTTCAGAAAGCATTATAATAGAAAATTCATATCTCCTTCTATGGAGATTGGATTGAGACAAATGAAGATGTTACAAAAAGCTTAAGAAGCACTCTACAACTTTGGTGTTCAACCCAAGCCCAATCCTTAAATTTTCTTCATGAAATTCCAATTGCAAGACTAAAGGCTGCTGCTATCCTGATATTGTCTAGCCTGACCTTTGTCCAATGTTTTGTCAATATCTCGAGCTTCAAAAGTCCAATTGAGGTGTTTCTTGCAATGTTGGAAAGCTTACTCAGAGCTCTACAACTTCTATTTTAGCTCCAGAAGCTAACTTGGGCCCAAGGGAACACGAAAATTAATTATTATTTGGATTCATTAATGACTTCTAAAAGACTTCAAAAATCAAAATTAGCTCAAACCCAAAAGAGGAGAACATTAGAAGGTCTCCTAGAGATAAGATCTTATCATATCGGAGAATTTGGAATTGGAAGACACAAGAGGATTGGGAGATTCTCTACACTTGGCTCTAGTAGGGTTTAGTTTAATAATCAAGAGAAAAAGATCTATGCTGTTGGATTTAACTTTTTTTCTTTCCTTCTCTTGATTCATCTTTATCATGTTCTCTTTCTTTTTGAATTTAGATATTGTAAACATGTTTAATGGCTAAAATCCCTCTTGGGTGATGATGTAATGATGACAAGTTTCTATTTTCTTTAATCTAATGGATGTTTATTTTTTCAATTGAGTTTCCATCTTTGCTCTTAATATTTTTATGGCTTGATCACCTATAAATTGATATAGTGAGTTGTGTAGGCAATTCAAAAATTGGTGCATAAGTTAGATCTAGGGATAGGAATGATAATTTTTAATGGTCTAGGCATAGAGATTAGTAATTGTGTGGGATTAATTTTCATTTAATATTTCATAGAATATAAAGCCTTTGATTATGGGATTCAAGTTAAGGAATTAATTAAATTTTAAATATTAAAGAGGATTAATACGCCAAGGAATTGAGTATTAATTAAATTAGGAAATCTCCTATCAATTGAATAGATTGAACTTCATTAGATTAATAATTCACCGCTCATAGGAACAACTAGATGAATCAAAGTCCTAGCATCTCATACCTAGTTGAATTTTTCATTACTCTTTGATTTCTTATATTCCAAGTTAGGCGACTAAAAGTTAGTTTAGATTATATTTATTTTAGATTTGATTAGATTTGCTTTTAAATTTTTATTTGATTTTTGTTATTTTAAATTTGGTAGTCTAGATAATATTTGAATTTGAGAACTAGTACTTGGTTACCTAATCCCTGTGGGACCATACTCTTAATCACACTTTTATTACTTATACAACCTAGCATACTTGCCGATTTCGCTATCAATTTGCTGGCGCCATTACTGGGGATTGATTTCTAATCAATATCATTAGTTTCAAATAAAAATGCTAATCTAGGCAAAAATTCCTTTGTTTTATTTTTTATTTAATTTTAGCACTGAATTTTCATTCTATTTGTTTATGCGAGGCACCACAAAATCAGGTGAACTAGTATTTAACCCAAAAATTAAGCTCACTGCAAGAGCAAATTGGAGATTAGCTAGATTAAGGAAGGAAAATACCATGGCATAAAATAACGATTAGAGATGAAAAACTTTTGGAGAATATACAACACCCACTATTGATGGTCATACTACAAGTATAGTTCGACCTCTTGTGTAGGCAAATAATTTCAAGATCAAGGCATCTCTTCTCACCTTGATTCAGTAAGATTAGTTTGCGGGACATCTGTCTGCGGACCGCAATGTCCATCTAGCAAATTTTCTTTAATTATATGGCATAGTCAAGATAAATGGTGCTACTGAGGATGCTATACAACTACATCTATTCCCATTTTTTATCGGCTAGGAGTTAGCTCACAGCTCAACCAACTATAAGTATCTCTACTTGGGACAATCTTGCAAGGAAATTTCTTGCTAAATTTCTCCCCTAATCAAAATATTTTAAGCTGAGGAACGAAATCACATGTTTCTTGTAGAAGGAGGTTGAGCCTCTCTACGAAGCCTCGAAGCATTTAAAAGAGATGCTGAAAAAAATGTCCATCCTATGGCTTTGAAGATTGGCAACAAATTCAAATTTTCTATAATGGTTTGAATCAACTCATAAGACCCATGGTTGATGCATTAGCTGAAGGGTCTCTTTATACAAAGACACTTGGGGAAGGATTTCAATTGATAGAGACTATGGCTTCTAATGACTATCAACTACTTTTAGGTAGAGTAGTTGTGAAGAAAAGTGTGATGGAACTTGACAACCTTAGTGCTATTCTTGTTCAAAATGCCTTCATAGTTAATCAAATGACAAATCTCACTAAACAACTCAATGAAATGAAAGTTAATGCAGCTAGCTTTACTCAATTAGCTCCGGTTTATGAATTATGTGGTGGAAATCATCCAAGTAATTTTTGTGAGCCAAATTCTTTTATGTCTCAAGAGTAGATTATTTATTTGGGTAGCCCTTCTAGAGCCCAGAATAATCCATACTTTAACACCTATAGTCTAGGATGGAGGAACAATCCAACTTTTTCATGGAATTCAAACTGTCAAAGTGAGCCAACCTGGCTCACGCGGGTTGGCCCACCATGGGTCAAGAGCTAGAGGAGATAAAACGGGCTGGCTCACTTTAATAATGAGCCAAAAAAATGCCAACTTGGCTTAACCCACCCGAGCTAGTGGGTTAAACGGGTTAGCTCACCAATTAATTAAAATAATTAAAAAGATAAAAAAGCCTTAAAATTAATTTAAATGGAGAAAAAATATAAGAACTAGAAAACAAAAAAATATATATGCACCAATAAAATACAAATAAAAAAGAAACACTAATAACCCATTGATGGTGATTATGAGAGCAATGGAAGGCAGAGATGATGGTGGCATGGCTAGACGACGGCGCAGCGCATAGGGGTGGAAATAGGCCAGTCTAGGCCAGACTTTCACCTTAACAGACCAGACTTGTATAGTAAGAAATTGGCCTAAGCCTAGCCTGTGGCCTGTTAAAGGCTTT
This sequence comes from Pterocarpus macrocarpus, assembly GCA_031439585.1. Taxonomy (NCBI): domain Eukaryota; kingdom Viridiplantae; phylum Streptophyta; class Magnoliopsida; order Fabales; family Fabaceae; genus Pterocarpus; species Pterocarpus macrocarpus. Next base: position 17,308,820 of record CM062514.1, read on the forward strand.
TTTTTTTTTTTTTTAACCTAAGCATGACCTGTTCATAAGCTCAGCCTGACCTGAGGACTGTTTACAAAACCCGTAATTTACAATATTTTATGAAGGCCAATAGGCCAAACATTAAACAGGTCAAAAATAAGATTTTATCCATAATTAGGCCTAGGCCATCAATTGCAACAAGAAATTTCCAAAAATAGGGGCAGTTACTTCTTACAAATAAATATATCAATTTGGATATTTTAAAATCCTAGAGACCCAAGTTTTCAAGCTCTATTCAAACTAGGGGGTTCCAAAACTAAATAGAAATATATGTAAAAAACATTGAAGAACACATAGTTACAATGGGCTTCCAAACTTGTATTGCATCAGATTTCATATTTCATGATTTCAATGCATCAGCCATTTAAGGTTGAAAATAATCAAACTTGGATAGTACCATTTAAAGTTGAAAATCATAGAAAATAGAAGGCTAAAAACTAGGAAACCACCGATAGTAACATTTGAGATTGAAAATAATCCAACTTGCATTGGAAGAACTAGGAAAATAATCTAACTTCATATTTCATATTTCATATTTCATGAGACACAAATATTTAGAATGGTAACAATGGAAGGCTAAAAGCTAGGAAACCACCGAAAACCATATCAGTCACAAATATACATTACTTAACAACTAATATACAAAACATATTTAAGTGATGAGTTAGGATAAGAGACTAAAACGATGAAGGAGTCAGAGAAGAAGTGAGGAACTCTGGTTCAGCAAGTAAGGCGGTGGAATGCGAGGAAGTCTGGTGCAGGGACGGTGGTTTGTGAGGTGGTCACTACTGGCTTAGGCTCAGTGAGATTGAAGAGAGAATTGAGATCTAGTGTGGAGAGCAAACGGAGAGCTCCAACATAGCGAGTGCAGAACGCAAGGACTTTCCGATATGACGAGCAAGATGGTGGAATGCGAGGAAGTCCGGCGTAGCGAGGGTGGTCCGTGTGGCGGTCTCTAATGGCTTAGGCACGACAAGATTGAAGAAATAACTAAAAATGTGAGTGGGTGTATAGAACTAAGAATCGAGAGTTCCAAAGCGACATTGGACTGCTATTGGGAAGAAAAGAACTGCTACTATGTTAGGGTTTCTTTGGATTTTTATATAAATGTAATAATGTAAAAAACATAAAAGTTAAAAATATGCATGTTATTATTAAAAGGTACCGGTGGTGTAGTGGCAAGGTGCTTAACTAGGATTCAAGGTATCCATGCTCAAATCCAACATTTAAACCTTAACAAGCCCAGGTCAGCCTGTCAGGCTAGGCCAAATACAGGCCAGGCCATGGTTCCTTGGCAGGCCGCCTGGCCTATTTTCACCCCTAGTGGCGAATGGTAGTTCATGAAAGGTAGGTGGTTATGGATGGTGGTTCGCGAAAAAGATGGTGGGTGAGGCAGACATGTAGGGCGGTGAAATCTAATGAATACAGATAGTGGCTAAGGTAAGGGGAAGAAGAAGGGGCGTGGCAGCAGCATAGAACTTAGGTGTTTTAAGGGTTGTGACTTGTGAGTATTTTTCCTATTGAAATGAAATTGAAATGTGAAAGGGAAAGGAGCAGGGGTTCGTCTGCGTATAATGAGAGAAGGTGAGTGAGAGAGGTTTTCTTTTTCAAGGTGTTAGAGAACCAAGCCAACCCACCTCCATCCTCGGACCCGCTTAACCCGTGGGTTATATAAGTCGGGTCAAATCAACCCATTTTTATATGAGTTGAAATTTTATGGCTCAACCCACCATTTTGGTGGATTAAGTCAGGTTGGCTCACGAGTCACAACCCATTTTGATGGCTCTGCATTGAAGCAAAGGCCACCTCATAATCAGAATAATCATCAGCTAGACATAATTTCTACACTAGAGTCTACATTGGATAAGTTCATGCAAGAGACTATAGAGACTCTAAAGAATCAAGGAGTTGTTTTGAAGAATATGAAAACACAAATAGGTCACTTGCCAAAATAAAATGCTGAAGGGCCTTCAAGAATTCTACCATCTAACACAATTATGAATCCAAGGGAGTAGTGCAATGCTATTTATGTTGATTATAGTGACTCTTACGAGGACCCATGAAGATACACCAATTTGATTATCCATTAAATTCGGAACTCTCATATCTTGGAATATGAACAAAAGCTCTATAGGCACATACTCTTAAGTGGCTATAAGAGATATCTTTTCCTGTCCATACTTTCTTTGCAACTTCACCATCTAAAGGAACTAACGGAGAAAGGTTGATCAAATCCACTATAATTCTCATTGCTTCACCCCAAAACGATTTGGACAATTTTGTATGAGAGAGCATACATTTGATTTTATCATTAATAGTACGGTTCATTTCCTCTACGACTTCATGATGCAAAGGAGTCTTTGGAACTAATTTCTAAAGCCTAATCCCGTGTTCTCTGTAACACTCTTCAAAAGGATCATTGTATTCACCACGATTATTTGCTTAAACACATTTTAGTTTTCTTCCATTTTCTCTTTCAATAGTTGTATAGAATTGCTTGAAAACACCGAGCACCTAGTCTTTAGATCCAAACTTTTTGAGAGTGATCATCAATAAAGTCACAAAATATAAAGCACCACCAATGATTTAGTAGTATAGTGCAAACATTAGTGTGAATTAAGTCTAAAACATGTGGCCTTCTATGAGACTTGAGCTATGAAATGAGACTCTGGCATGTTTTCGAATAAAACAATGAGTGCAAGTCCTTAAAGATGTACCTTTCACTATAAGAGATTTTCTCTTGGCAATAGTCTTATCTGACTCAAGTGGCCAAGACACATATGCCATAAGTTAGTAGAGAAATCATTAACTGCATTTACTTCCTCCTTGCATAACTTTCTTGGCATCTCATAGAGAGTAGTGAAGTTGTTGCCACTTCAATTAGTAACATTTTAGTGATCTTACATTTTTCACCACCTAAGAAAGTGTAGTAGCCCTCTCAATCCAATACTTCCATTGAAATCAAGCTAAGACCATCTTAGGACGATGCCTAACATTCTTTAATTATAACTTGCATCCCATGCTAGTTTTAAGCCACACATTTTCCATACAAACAATCTTGTATAATCCTTCATCTCACAATTTTATTATGCCAAAATCATCAGCAATATGAAAAAAATATGCCTCGGAGTAACAAGGCATGAGGTACTAGAATCCAAGATCCAATTGGAATCATCGAATGCAAGATTTACAAAATTAATGATTCACAAAACTTTTATGATACATAATAAGGACATCATCATATGTAGTAGCACTAGTATTTTTGTCATTTTCCTTATCTTTGTCTTCATCTCTTTCCATTGACTTATCTTTCTTCAAGTACCTGTAATGCCTTTTGATGTGTTCTGTCTTGCTACAATGATAATAATTAAAATCTTTTCTAGTCTTGGACTTACTTTTTGACTTGCTATGACCCTTCGACTTTTCAAATTTACGAGGTCTTCTAGTTTGGCTTTTCCTACATGACTCTACAACAAGTACTTCTGATCGAGTGGAAGTACTAATCAAACCTTACTTTTTTCTTCTGGCTTTTTTATTCAATATGCTTTCTTTTACCATTGACAATGTCAACTTCGCATTTGAAGTTGAATTAGTCAAAGTCACAATTAGAACTTCCTAGTTGTTAAGGAGAGAGCTTAGCAACAATACTGCTTGCAACTTATCACTCAATGTAATCTCCATGATTGTTTGCTAGTTCACAAATTCCTGTAAAGTACTCAGATGCTGTGGCATTAAATCGCCTTTTTGTATTTCATATTCATTAGCTTTTGAATCATAAAAGCTCTATTTTGCATATTCCTCCTCTCGTATAAATTTGCTAACTTCTTCCACATGCTCTACACATTAGTTTCTTGTCAACATGAGCATACACATTAAGATCTAGCCACTATCTAATCAAAGCAACAACTTTCCCTTCATTCTTTTTAATTCAGCATCAAATTTACTAATAGGTTTAGCTTTAACTCTCTTAACAAGATCATACAAGCCTTTAATGTACAACATATCCTCTATGAGGGTTTTCCAAACTGAGTAGTTTATTGGCATAAGCAATAAATATTTTTCCCACACTTGTGCAATTAGATAGGTAATACCAAAATATTGTAGGTAATAAATATTATAGCCAAAAAATAAAGATCAGAGACACCATAATTTTAACATGGGAAACCCCAATGAGAGAGGCAAAAAACCCACAAGAGCTAGTCTAGTAAAATACTTTCACTAGTAATAATGGGTATATAATTAGTCTTCCTAGTATTACTAGGGAGTCACAACAATCAAGAAAACCTCTCCTAGTGGGTGGAAATCAACCTTAAATCTCCACAATATGGGCATCATAGTACAACTAAAAGAAAAGGCAAAACAGTGATTAGTCTACATGAAAATATTGAGCTTAGCACCAGGAACACCATACTAAAATTTCATGAGAACCAAAGGCAAGTTTACCCATATGATGATGAACATAGGACATTACAAATTTTCTTTTCCTCTCCTCCTGTGGTGCGGCATTATTACTCTCTGTCTCTTAAAACATTTTTTTTTTCCATTTTATCATGGCTTTTAATTAAGTCTTTTTTTTTAAAAAAAAAAAATTGACTTGTGGACCCCAACTAGGAGGGAAATCCATGTGACAAAATTTGCCAACCCTCAACTAAAGAAATTAGATTAGACACAATGGAATACTGTGGAAGCTGGGGCAACACTAAAAGACATGAAAGATAGGTTTGAGAGGAAGCGAAAATTGGGGGCTCTAGTTTTGTTGGAAAAGTAAGAACATCATGAAGGAAAGGGGTCGTCCATCACGGTGATTCTTGAGCAGCATCAATGACAACAAAATTGGCTGTCACATGTGGTGTGGTGCAACAATATTGTAGTGTTGAGTGGCGATTTACGGTGGGGCAAATGTTGGTGGCTACCATGGAGTTTGGGTTTGTTGATAGCATATACATCACAAATGGCAAAGGGGTGGCATGCTTCACCAAATCTGTAAATTCCACACATACTAGCACTGTTGTTAGTCCAAATGGTTGACATTTTAGATTAGGACACTTGTGTCATGACAAATTATGTTCACTCCATAAAACATTTCCATATATTTCTATTCCTAAATATAACACTGATTGTACCATTGGCTTTTTGACCAAAATCTATCTTTCTCATTCTCTATTCACATCATCCAGCTCTCTCTGCTATCTTTCTCTTCTTTGATTCAACTTGTATCTTCTTGCTTCCTAAGCTAAGATGATTGATTCTTTTACATGCAATAGGGTGATGAGATGGCAATACCACGAGGTGAATGATGTTGGCAATGCGCGGCTCTCACATATGTGCATTGGCTGAAATGAGGCACCTTTACCAAGAATTTGCAAAAACTAAACTTAGGGAAAAGAAGCTCAATTATGAATTACATAAAGGAACAAATGAGATTGAAAATGGGAAACTCCAATTGTAGAGAAGGAAAAAGGGAGGTAGTGGTGGTATTGTGGAGGGTGAAAATAAGGAGGGGCAGTGATGTGAAGGGTGAGGGTGAAGAGAGGTGGTAGTGATGGAGGATAGAGGGTGAGTGAGTGATGGGATTAGGAATGAGTAAAATGATGTGATTTAAGCTTTTAAGTGCCTGTATGGTTTGTAAGCTCCAACACCTTTCAGAAGCCACAAAGTGGTTTTGGGTATATTCTTTAATGGTTTTGATGGATAACAAACCAAATCTTATGAAAATCTTTTGTAAGACCTAATGGTTTGCTTGAGTGTTTAAAATAAAAAGCACATATCACTCTAACTAAAGTACGAGAAGGATGGTTCCTATACAATAACGTCAGTCAGCTTCGAAAACATTCCTTTCAAATTCAAAATATCTTTTGTTGAAGCTAAGATCACCACAAGAACATAATCTATACTCTCAACGATCATATTTCTCATAAGAAGATGTTTGATAGCATGAGAAGGATGATTAAATGTAATCAAAAGGCTATCAAGTCACCAGAAGGCACAAAAGCGGATCAGAAGGATGTTTTGTCCAGAAAGTTGTGACCAGAAGACTCTTCTTCATAATGTTGTTCTAAGTGAAGAAGACATCATTTAGGACTTGCCTTTGTATGTTCAAAGATATTTTCTAAAGGTCAAAAAGTGATAAGACAACTCTCCAAAAGTTGCGTTGACACTTTGCAGAGCTAATTGACTTAGGATGGCTAGTTTCCAGTTTGATGTTGTACTTGCTTGTTGAGAAAGAAAGCTCTCAACTTCTCTCTTCATGCTAAGACCAACAAATCTAAAACCTCAAGACTGAAGACCTAAAGACACAATGGCTATATTTTGAAGCCTATATAAGTCTTGAAGATGAAGAAGAAGTAATTGGAACAATTGCTAAAACTAACTTTTTGGAAAAGCTCATATTCCTTCTCGACCTTTTGAACTATCGAAAAGTATCCTTTTGAAGCTTCAAAGTGAAAAATCTTCTCAAGCATTGTATTAGCAAGTGAGAAGTCACTCCGCTTTGTACTCATTTGAACTATACATCTCAAGTGTTAGAGTGTAAGTGTTGTTAAACACAAACCTTCATTTAAATCATTATAATTTGATCTGATAGTGATTTTTGTTAGATTGGAGAGACTGAGACAATACTACTTTATTGATTATCTTAGAGAGGCTAGAACAAGACCACTCTGTTATAAGCTTAGAGAAGTTTGTATAAGAATACTCAGTTATAGTAAATCTCAACTAGTTTGTTGAGGACTAGACGTAGATAAGTGGTTTGGCCAACTTAGAATAAATCTCTTTATTGAGTTTTCTCTTAACCTTTTTTTTTTAACGTTTCTACACTTTACACTTTCAGTTTTATCTCAAAGTTTCTTCATTCATTATCTTTGATCCTTAAGTGCCTAATTGTTTTTCAACTTCAAAAAGATAACTTTCTAAATCTAACTCAAATGCTTCCATATTCCAAGTCATAAGACTTGAGAAAGTTTATTTTAGAATATTCGGATTTGAAAAGATTTTAAGAGTCATGATTCAATCTTCCCTTTCGTGACAACCTCTCTTCATGGTTTGCTAAAAAAACTCCTATTGTGTTATGGAGAATTGATTTGCAAAGGAGTGATTTTATTTTGTTTGCGTTTTTACTAAGAAAAAAGTGTCTCACATTTGTAAAAATTGATTTTATTAAAACCTGGACATATTTATTTTTTCTTTTATATCTCATATTAATTCTTCTAAACCCAATTTTTTACTCTTATTCCCAAACATAAATTAATTTTTTAAATTGATTTCTTTTAAAAACAATTTTAACAAAATATAAATACTGATAGAATGACTAATAGATGCCCAATGATTCTAATTATTAGCGATCACAAGAATAATTTACAATTTTATTTTTTTAAGAGATTAATATGTCTATTGATAACATTTTGATGGATTGATTTATGGGTTATAATTTATAACCAATCAATTTATCCAAAAATTGAAAATAAGAAGAGTAAATGCTCATTTCAGCACTTAAGACTGCACGTGTAGGTTATTTTAATGAATTTAATTTAAATATAATATACTGTCAGCCAATAGAAATAGTAGAAAGTGTCAATTCATACAAATAACTATTCAGTATAATGAGGGATCTACCATAATTTTTCACTTTTCTCTATTTTTATTGGTTGATAGTATAAAATAATTTTACACTGTCAATACATATCAATTAAACTCTATTTTAATTCTTAAAATTTAGAAATAAACTTTTTTGTTCCTAAAATTATAAAATATAAGTTATGCTAATCCTCGACTCTATTTCCATTATTATATCATCATATTTTTGTTAATATATTATATTAAGTGATATGATAATATACTATATAAGCTCTGAAATGACATTTGTGAAGAATAGATTTAAATTAATTTCTGAAATAATATTTTTGTCACTACTCTACTTAATTCATGTGATCTTTTTAGCACATTTTTATAAATTTTATTTGAAAGTATTATTTCATTCATACCACCTCAAAGGCTACATGAAATATTACTGCATCAGTTAACACGCCAACAATATCATAATATCACACTGTCGAAAATGAAGTCGATGAGTAATATGATTCATTTGCCACTCTAAAAACTAAAAAAATTAACTTTTAAATTTCAAAGTATCAAAATGAATCATGCGTATATCTCCATAACTAAAGTTAATATTTATATGAGGTTAATTAGCATCTACTGATAATATATTATGGTAATTTTTTATTATAATAGATAATTATAATAAATAATTATTTATATAAATTAATATTTTTTATTATTTTTATTAATTGATATGATGAGTGTATTTAAATTAAATTTATATTTATTCAGATAAATAATTTAAGAAAAAAAAGCACTTCGAAAATCGAACATTCAGATCTCAGTCTCAGCTTCGAATCAATCTTTTTTTGTTAAAAAAAAAAATAAAAACAATTATCGTCTTTTCCTGAAAACGCATGGTACGCATTCCGTGATCCTTCACGCACCTTCTTCAATGGCGTCCTCCACCTCCATCAGGGTTGAATCTGATGCCGACGACGATTTCTCAGAAGAAGTGGTATCGTTTTCCCTCATCATTGTCTGGCAATTCGTGTTTATTAATTAATCGATTTTGTTCCGTGATAGTTACCAAAATTGTGTATTATGATGTAATTAGAGCTAATGCTAATTTACTTCCCCTCATTCAAATGTCCATGCAGCTCGAGCATTTTGATGATTTCACTATAGCTTCTTCATGGGAAAGGTTTGTTTGTTCTGTTCTTCTGCTCTTTGTTTGTATATCACGTGAAATTGTAAGAGGAACAATGTTGTTATGATAACAATTTTTTTTTTGTTCTTGGTTAATAATTTTTATAGGTTTATTTCTGAAATTGAGGCAATTTGTCGTCTTTGGATGGCGGATGGTCCCAAGAATTTATTGGTATGCTTGCGTGATTTTAAAGCTTAAATTTTACCAATTAATTTTTTTTTAATAATTTGTTCATCGTGGATTGTCTCATGGTAAATGCAGTTTAGCTGCGCTAGTATGAATTTTTAAATTTAATTAATTTATTTTTTTATATTTTTCAGTTCTCAGTTATTATCAGTTTAGGACCCAAGTGGGTCTTCCTCTTCTTCCAATTCTATTAATGAACTTCATGTTTTCATTGGTTCTAGGAAAAAGGTGCTGTTCCCTTGGAGTATTCAAAAATTTTATACAAGGTTAAATCTGAGCTGAAGTATGCCATGAAAAGTTACTGCATGGAGTACTATTTTGAGACCAAAACTGATAGTAATTCGAATTCTCTTTTTCGTTTGTAAATTTTTAGTTGGTTGAGATTGGGTTTGAGGAACTTGTTTGTTTAATTTAATTTGGCTTTTGCCTGATGCAGGCAAACCTGCTAACTGGAATTCTACTTTTCATGATCTGCAGTTATGTTTTGGTGTAAAGGAATTTTTGGTATGGTTTAATGCTGTGTCTACCCTTTTATTGTAAATTTAACGCTTTCACTAAGGAACCACTTCTTATCTTGCATATCACTAGGTCATTGCTCCTCAAAGTGCAAGTGGCGTGGTTCTAGATGCACCAGAGGCTAGCAAACTGTTGAGTGCTGTTGCAATTGCTTTGTCAAATAGTTCAAGGTAACTATTCTTCCTTGTTCTTTTACGTTCGGTGATTTGCGGAAATTTACAATAACTTATCGGCACTGGCACATTGATGTCTCACTTTATGTCAAATTGTAAATGGTGACTAAATAGTACCTGTTAACTTTAATATTTGGGTTTATGTCATGCCTCTTTTATTTTCAGTGGGGACTTTACTCTATTATTGGATAAAATATGTTATGCTTTACTGATGTTAATTAAAAGATGTTGAAATATTTGGTTTATTGAAGTTTGGGTAATTAAAGCAGAGATGTAGTTTATTATAACATTATTTATGTAGTTTATGGCCAGCATTTGTTCCAGTTCACGATCCTTCACGGAAGGCATATATTGGAATTCAGAACATGGGTACCATATTTACTAGAAGGTTTGAAGCAGATCGAATTGGTAGTCAGGTTCCACGACAACTCATGCATTTGGAGGGGCTGTATGAGTTGTTTGTATCTAAGTTTGTGAGTTCCTGCCCCAAGTTGTTTAATTTAAAATTTGATCAATTTTTGCTTGATTTTTATGATGTTGCAACAATTCCATTTTTAATTAGATATATACCCTTCGTGCACTGTTCTATAATTTGCTCTCTCTGAAACTGATAGAGATGTATTTACTGCTATGAAACAAATGGTTTACTAATTGAACTCGCTTTGCTGGGGGAAGGGGCGAAGAATATCTGAGATAAAATATAATACATGGATATATCAATGAGTATAAAATTATTCCTTAACCAAGTGTTTGACATTTATTGGTTATAATGAAACACTTTTTAAAAATTAATGTTTTTTACATTAAGATTTGCATGAAAGAATTGACAGTCTGTTTGGAGCTTTATAAGGAAGTTATTTGTGTGATATATTCTTTTTCCCCTTTATTTTCTGGCTTATTTTGTCTTAACAGATTGGATTCTTTAAATACAATCACTTTCTCCCAGTAATATATGTTAGAGTCAGAAGTTGTATGCAGAAATGACTTCTAGTCAGCACTGTCCTTTGAACTTTCCCCCATAGTAATTAATTTCCATTTGATACTAAAGGCCTACTTCACATTGGATCTCTCTATGCATCTTTTCAAAGTCCAATTTGCAATGAAGCTGACGTACAGAACGCTTCCCTATGACGATGACAATAACAAAGGCATTGATGTTCAAAATACAAAGGCTGGAGAAAATCTTACAGGTGAAACCTCCAATGAGACACTTTGGGATAATGATTGTTCTTGGAGTGAGTGGTATTCTTCCGAAGATCCTGTTAAAGGTAAATCCTATGAATTAGGAACTTGTACATAGACACAGTGTCAGGTCATCACATGGATGCTTTTGTTAGATAGAACAAGTTTTAACACTGGAACTTTTTTTCATGTATTTGTGTCATGCAGTAAGCGGAAGCCCAGGTCGGATGGGTTATGATTTGAAAACAACGGGCAATAGCAAATAAGGGTTGATTTGCATGCATGATAAAAGAATTTTGTATCTATGAAGTGCCTTTAGCTCGTTCCAGCAGAATAATCATCTTGACAGTATGCTTTTGCATGTAGTTGTAATGGTTACACGAAATTCTCATCGTTGACATAAGTTTCTCATGATTCTTCTTGCCATTATTATTGTGTCTGTATCAATTTAAAGCCCTTACTTAATATCCAGATCTACTTTTTTCTTTCTACATGTCTAACTCCTTGAGAGAACCCCCCAGTATCTTTTGCTTTCATTTATCTCTTTGGGAAATTCGTTTGGTGATTTCAGATTTTGGTTTTTTATTAGTAAAAGCTCTCCAAGCTTCATTTTTTACCGCAAATATCTCTATTGTGAATGCCAGTTCCATTTAATTTATGCATAAGCTACATGCAGGTTTTGAACTGATTGCAATATGGTCAGAGAAGATGGTTGAAAGTTCTCTGGAAATGGCTGAACTGGAAAATGATTCACCTCATGAAGCTGAGAAGTGGTTGATCTCTCCAAGTTTTGCTCCACATCTGTAAGAATCTTTATTGGAATATGGGCAACAAAAATTCTCATGACAATTAGTTGCTATTGGTGCTGCCTATGCTAGCAACAATGCTGCCATGAAAAGTATATACTAAGGGTGTGTTTGGTATGGGGGTAAAAGTGGGGTGTAAAATTTTATGGAGAAGTTTTATGTGTGAAATTACACAAGAAACTGTTCCGTGAAATATTATGCCCCATTTTTACTTCGATACCAAACATACCCTAAACAGTAGTCAGATTCAGCGTGTGCTTCATATCATTGACCAACCTCAAACTCGGTTAATTTACAAATACAAGTGCCGGAATTTTCTATTTCCTCCATATCAAATGTTTACAACACTTATAATGGACGGGTAGGTTCTAGTTCTATGTAGGTCATTATGTTTTTGTTGTATTTAAGGGTTTATGCAAGTCACCGTCTTTTGATTTAATTTTCCCTTTTTGAGAATATTTCCTACGTGCCTTGCACAATTGCATGATTTAACAAAAGCATCCAGAATTTTAGGGTAGTGGCAATACATGGATATCCTTTGCTATTCATTTTTCATGCCATTATTACAGATATTCATGATTGAAGTTTGATTAGTTTCTTATGCTTCTTAAATAGGTTTTGGAAGTTAACTTTCTATTTATTATTATATTTTGTTCGTACATATAGACTTGAAGTTTCCAACGGGTATCAGTTTGGATTTGCATCTCAGTTGCATCTTCTAGTTGATGCATTGGAAATGTCATTTGAGGCCCAATTTATGGAAGATTTTGTTTCAGGTTTGAATTTGTTTTGGACTTTTGGTGTATTTATTGGTATATTTGACATATTCATGCAGGCTTATGCTCAATAGTTATAGTGGTGCTGTTAAACTTTGGTATAATGGTTCAACATTTTCCCCTCTTCTGGCTTATAGCAGTTGAAAACTCAGGTTCTGAGAATTTAAAATCCTCAATGGTTATACCTCCACCATCAGTTAGAGACCGTGTGCTGAAAGAACTGTTTCATGAAGGTACTTAGCTCTGGTCCCTCCCTCTATATTTTTTCTTCCATTATGAATACTCCAGTACTCCATGGTCATTGTTACCTTGATCTGTTGGCTGTTTATTAATAAATGGATTCTGCATCTGCATCTGCATCTGCCTCAAATTGATGGTCAATAAATCTGCTGACAGGCCAAGGTACATGTGCCTGGGGGAACCATACAACGGGCCTCCATTCTGATGTTTTGTAATTTTAAGTTTCAAGTACAAGAGTGAATAGAAAATAGCTGCATTATTAGGCATGTGAAATTCTCCTATGATTTCTTCAATTATTAAGGCTGATTTTCTGATTTTTTTATCTTCATTTTATTTTATTTTATTTAAAAAAAAAAAAAAAAGACTTTGAAGGACTGAATGTTAATAGTAATGTTATTTATTAGAGTAAATTACGGTTGTCTTCTCAGGTGTTTAAAGTGATGATTGAGAAGGTAAGTTTGTTTCTTTGGAAACATAAATGTGACATGCTAAATAATCAGGGGAAAGTTGACAAGAAATTAATTTATGGATAGGAAAACATAGCGGGTAAATTAGCAATATTTGAGCTTGAAATTGGCTGTTATTGTTTTAATTTTGGTTTATTATCTTCCTTTATTGTTGCATAGGTTTCTGCTTGGTTTGTTCTGTCCAAGTCATTGCCACGTAGATATATACCAAAGGACTTTTTGTCAAGTATTATAAAAAAACAATCACAAGCACTTTTTGTCAAGTTATTGAAAAGAAACCTTTCCTTGTCTCACTTGGGAGTCATAGTACATTGGAGAATATTTCTGTGTTGAACATTTTTTCCCTTCTCTTTTTTTATTTTCCCCTTTTTTTTTTCTTTTTCTTTCTTTCATTTTTATCTACCACTTCTAATGCTTCTGCTTTATAATTTATACCTGCTCAGTGTGCAATTCCAAGTATCCTTGGGATGCCTAACAAGGGATGCTAGTGATTCGAAGTATTTACATTGCTTTCCCATAATTGCTCATGTAATGTCTTCAGGCGCACATCTCACAGATTCTGCTTATGATGGACATAAGACTTCTCTAGCTATAAAAGGCGCACCTCTTGAATCTCTTTTTGCACAATTTTGTTTACATTCTCTATGGTTTGGCAACTGCAATATACGTGGTATGTACCAAAATAATTACGGTTTATTTGTTGCATAATCTAACAGAGTAGAAATGTTGATTGCCCATGAGGGATTGATTTCTGAGATAACTTGTATGTACTGTTTATTTTCATTTGTATGACTTGCATTTGGCCTGTATTTCAGCTATTGCTGTCCTATGGATAGAGTTTGTTCAAGAGGTGAGGTGGTGTTGGGAAGAGTCACAACTATTACCCAGGATGCCAGTAAATGGTTCAATTGACCTTTTAACTTGTTTGATTAACCAGAAACTTCAGATGGTAATTTTTTTTTTTTTGGGGTAAATTTTTTTAATCTTTAAAGGACTTTGGTAAAATATACTTCCCAAATTCTTGTTTGCTTTATAAATATACATACATGTATATGTATAAACTTTATGTTTATCATTAATTGTTGTTTTGTAGAACATTCTTCGCTTACTGTTTCCTTCAAGTTGCAGTGACTTATTTACTCCTTGTGTGATGGCGGCCTCTTTGTTTTTGATTGACTTGTTCTCGTAGAATAATTAATTGCAGTGCATTAAGTGCAGAAAAATATAGTTGGTAATTTTGATTTGAAGCTTATAATTTTGATCTTGCCCTCATCACTAATCCACCCTTGGGATGTGGCTGCACTTAAGTCCAAGTTTTGCCATTGATGAAGTTTTAATATCAATGTAGAATATTTCAGTGAGCTTTTAAGATCACATTGATATGTCTAAGATGGTGATCGTGTTTCCCACTTTGCTATTCAGCTTGCAGTTTGCATTGAGAAGAAGCATGAACTGAACGAAGATTATCACGAATGTATTGGAAGTGAAAATCAAATAGACTCTACCACTGAGGTCACAAACTTTTCTTTTTCCTCTTGTTTGTGGTTGTTAGAGTTAGAATCATGTAAACTCTCGAGTTAACTTATATTCTCATGCAAGTTTAGGTCTCTAAGTTGAGCCAACTCGCTTGAAAACTTGGACTTAAGTGAACTCGGGTAAACTCGGATAAACTCGAGTAAACTCATGAGTTCACTATGTTAGTCAAAATATGTTCTTTCAAGCATCAAAACATAATATTTTACAAGTAGCACTCTTAATTAGAACTTCCAACGATGAAGATCTTGACATCTTGATTTAAGTTATTTTTTATTATTAGCATCACAAAGTTTTGATATGCTACTTTTCTGGGATTTTAATTGTAGTTCATACTTTGTAACTTGTGTTTGCTTCATTATGATGTTGCAAGTAACATCTTGACTTAATGTTATAAATATTTTTTAGTATTATTTAAAAAAAAAAAAGTAAATTCTTATGAGTTTATTATTTGAGTTTACCGAAGTTCCATGGGTTTAGGTAAACTCGCAAATTTCACAGCCTTCCATCGTAGTAACTTTCTTCAAAATAAAAACTTATTTTGCATTGTGAATGTAAGTTGATATTGATTGAATTACAGGAGGAAAGTGTAGTTGCAGATGCCTCATTCAGTATGCAGACACAAAATGAGGATTTTTCTGGGAAGTTGACAGGTGAAGCTAGCAGGTGTGGTGTGCCTGATTGGATATTACCGTCCAAATCTAGTTGCTAGCACATTGCTACTTTAATTGTTGAGATTTTTGTCTGCCTTGAGATACTTCCATGCGTATTTTTTTAGCTCTAGTAGATTAAAGCTTTCCATCTTGTTAAGATCAATTCAGGGATCTGATCTGTAATATTGGTATATATACTACATGTTACCTCAAGAGCTTTACACTTCTGATGTAGACTTTAACTTTTCTAATGTTTTCGTAGGAGAATACTTACACTATTTCTTCTATCTGTTGCTTTTTCATGTAGCCTTTTCATGTCAAATGTCTAAGTCTAATAATGAATTTGTACCTCAAGTTACAACTTTACTTGCATATATCCTTCCAAATAGTTATTTACTAGCACACATGGTGTGCATCTTTTTTGTTCATGATGCAGCTATCCAACTTCTGGTGATTTACATTATTCTAGTACAGTATCCAGAGTTAGTGAAAATCCTGAAAATGCCGACCTATTTAATGATAAAAAATCTTCCGGCTGTACAGGGAGAGGTTCAGCTGGTATTGTTGATTCTATGATGCTTCTCAAGTCATATCAAAGCATGCATGCCCCGTACACTCAGGTTTCTCTAACATCCATGCACTAATTGGCACTGTCATTATGTTGTGCTACTTCACTAATTTTGAAAAATATCATGCTTTGGATCTTGTTTATTATGCCACAGGAAGCACCACTTATGACAGAAGACATGCATGAGGAGCGCCTTCAGGCTGTTGAAGCCTTTGGTGATTCATTTGTAAGTTTATACTCTTATTCAACACCTATAATAATCATTTACTACAAAAGCTTTGACCATATGGGCCTATCATAGGTTTAACATGGGAGACAATGGCTGGAAACTAGATGCATCCAAAAGTCAAATTGACCAATGTTACAGTGGAATAGGTTCAGGATTATTGCTGCTAAGTTGTCAACTTGAGTCAGTCTGTCCACACTGGAAACTAATATGTTAATCTGTTACTCACCATTGCCTGTTATTCTTTTGCAGAATTTCTCTGCCCAGCTGGAAAGAGATATATTAGCTTCAGGTAATAGCAGTAAGGGTTAAAATTATGTGTAAATTAATACACATTAGTGGCTAGAGATAAATGACTTGTGAAGACTTTTATTGTCTTGTAAGCCACTTGCATCTAGGAGTGAAGTCACAAGGGCTGGCTAGTTCAATTCCCTAATTCTTTTTCTTAGTTATTAATCATGTCACAAGTTTCCTTTCCTTGAGAAAATTTTGTCAACGCTGGAAGCAGAGGTATGAGATGTCAAAATAATTTAAATGCGCACACACTATCAATATGGGTTATGATACTTTGACATTTATATGAGATTTGATATACTTACACCATTAAATAACTTAATGGAATGGGATTTTTTTCAATCTCGTTATTGAATCACAAGTATTATGTTGACCATATGTTCATACCTACCAAATTTTAGAAAAATTAGATGCTTGTAAGTACTTGATCAAATAATGGATGGTTGATTCTATTTTCAGAAGTATGTTTTGTGTTAAATTTTATAAGACAAACTGATGAAATGCGAAATGGTTTTCAAATATTATGAAAGTTAATAGTCATCTACATAATGAAACTTTGAAAACAAAAGTGATTTTTTTGCGAGGAAAGATTTCTACAAAAAGTCTTTCAATGGTGAATAAATAATTTTTAACATATTCTTTCTCTCCTCTCTTCCTATTTGGCTATAAATTGACTTGATTTATGAATATGTACTTTAGGAGAGATTTTGCTTGTAGTTAATAATGCATGCCAAGATTCTACAACGTAATAGACATGTGACTTACTAATAATTTGCTTTGCTGATATTAGACATGTCAGCATTTAAAGCAGCAAATCCAGATGCTGTTTTTGAAGATTTTATTCGGTGGCATTCACCTGGAGATTGGGTAGAGGATGACCTTGGGGTTGAGAAGTCAAAAGATAATTGGCCTCCAAGAGGACGGCTTTCAAAGAGAATGTCTGAGAGTGGGAACTTATGGAGAAAGATTTGGAACAGCGCACCTGCTCTTCCTGCTTCTGAGCAGAAACCTCTTCTCGATCCAAATAGAGAAGGAGAAAAAGTAAGTTTATTTTTCTAGTCTATTTTTGCTCTTGGGAAACAGGTTGTTATGGCCTTAGTGGGAAACTGAGACTATGGAGTTAGTTTGCTATATGCTACTGTGTCTTTATTACAATAGTATCACAACTTAGAATAGCATAGCTTTTTTTACTTGGTTTCTGATGTTGATGGACAGTTCAACCATTGAAAATTTGTAGCAAATTCTTCATTTTACATCTATCATTGATTTAAGGATTGGATCTTAACAACAGGAGGCTCCACGGGCGATGCATCTTTTAGAATGTTATATTGGTTTAGCAGAAATCATCCTCTCTTTCTGTGCGTGATATGATTCTGACCAGTGTTAGCTAATAACAAGGAGATTAGGAGAATGGTGTTAAACAGGACTAAATGCATTTATATAAAATTAGATTTGATTAAGAAATCATGAAGTAGATCTGGAATCCTATGGTATTTGGGTTTATGGAATCTTGTGGTTCATGTGAACAGTATTCTTGAATGTCCTATAAAGGGTGAAAAACGGTATGGTAGATTGCAAATGACACTAATATTTTTGCTACTACTACATAATGGTATGAAAAAGGAAAGGGCTACTTTTACGAGTATTTGGATTGCCTGATATGTGCTTTTCCAGTCTCTATATATTTATTGTTCTCTATTATAGTTTTCATATTGTCCTTAAATTTTTAGGTTCTTCATTATCTGGAAACTTTACGACCACATCAATTGCTTGAGCAAATGGTATGTACTGCCTTCAGAGCAGCAGCCGACACATTAAATCAGACTGGTTATGGAGAGTTGAAACAGATGGTTACTAAGATGCAACAACTTTACCTCACCATGGCACCTGCTTTGAGGCCATTGCAAGGTATCTATTCATTTGTTTGACTCTTCTATGGAAAAACACAATATTTAACTCAGTTCTATTTTGTTGCAGTTAATCGTTTGTCTACAGATAGTGAGACCATTGAAGACCTAAGACGACTTTGTGTTGGTTTCGAGCATGTTGAGAAACTACTGACTGTTGCAGCTTCTCTTCATCGCAAGCTTCTACATGCACCGCGCCTTGCCAGAGAAATTTTCAGCGACTTCTACAACTTCTATGTTCCGAGGATGGGAACAGGCTTGGTAGAAGACTCTGTTAAAAAGGTGAAATTACTCCATGCCCTGAAATACCTTATTGATTTTTGTGTAATACTCAGCAGAAAATCTTCCTTACCATGGTGTGACATGTATTCATCTATCCTTTTTGTTTAGGAGTTTGACAAGAAACAAGTAGTCTGGAATCATGAGAGAGAAGTGGTGTCAAATATGTTTGTTCCACCCACTGCAAATCAGTCTTGGAGAAAGGTGTTGAGTATGGGCAATCTTCTCAATGGTCATGAACCAATGCAGAGGGAGATTTTTTTTTCCCTGCACGATGGAGTGAGTGATAATCACTATGCAGCTCCTACTGCTAGTGTTTCTCAACAAGAAATTGAAACTTATCGAATGTATATTTGTGGAACGTCTAATGACCTCCGGGTAGCACTTTCTGTTGTCTCTTGTGATTAATTTTATGGTGTCTATCAGTTACCATGATGTTTATAAGGAATCACTCTCATAGTTTTGTCTGTTGCATCTGATCTTCCAATTGAAGAATGTCTACTCCACCCTCAGAAGCGAAACCGACGCAAACTAAAGGGGTTGCACGAATTATCAAAAGAGATATTTTTGTACAGTGTATAGACATATTGATTGAAACCTATTAGTCGTTTAAATAAGTGTAAATTTTAATTATATAAGTATGAAATATGAGATAAATTAAAAATGGATTCACACTTTAAATCAAGATAAAATATTAATTCAACACTTATATAATTAGAATTTATATTTATTTGAGTAATGCAATCTGCTGATGTTGGTCAATATGTCTAAATGAATATGTACAAATAAAAAATGAGGGGTTAAAATGTTAGGAAAAAAAAAATCAAATTCAGACGTTTTACAATTATCTAATCTCAAAGCTCTTCCTTTTTTCTATTTTTTTTTTGTCAAATACTAAAAATTGCCATAGAACTTGGGCTTTACGAAACCATAATGTGTGTAAACATGTCTACGATTTAATGAATAAACTGAAAAAGAAAAATTTACTAATCTCGAAGGCTAAGTTGGAAGGCGTTAAATAAGAACTCAACAATGAATTGTTTGTTTGCGGCATAAGGCGTGTATTTGCATGTTGACTTCTTGTCTTTCTCATGAGTAAGCACATATTGTAGCTGGTAGAAAATGAAAGGCAATTTTTCGATTATATTTTGATACGAGGGGCAAACACTATCTGATTTTTTTTTTAATTAATGAAGAAAATAGAAAAACAAAGTAAATGATGCCATACACATAAGAATAATGAAGGAAAGCCGAGCAAGGCACAGCAACAATGCTTATTTTTTCAGAGCAATAATGCTCTCAACCTATGTATGTAGGCTTAGGTATCATTTTCTTATCTTTATATTGAATCATTGATTGCTTTCCATATTGAATGATTAGAAGGAATCTGCTTGTGGTGGGGGCGTCGTACATATGAAAATTCATAGATTTTGAAAATCAAACAGAGCTCGAAAAAGAGAAGAAAATATTGTTTTGTGGGTTTGAGATTGACATCTACATCTACATCTACTTTATGTCAAATTTATACGAAGAAATCGTGGAAGAAAAACGACATTACTTGAGCCCTTATTTCTTTTGCACATATTTTGGGTTAAGGTTTGTTTTGAATTTCGTACAAAAGTTTGAAGATTGAAAATTGGAAATCATTTAAAAGTTCTGTATACTAGTCATAGCGATAATCAACTATGTTGTTGACTAACAGTAAAACAACATATAGAAAAATGTGTAACAGTGATAGGTTTACAACACAAGCTCACACATTTATATGGGTGTCAAAATTAAAGTGGAGAGAAATTTTGATGAGAAAGAAAAACTACAAAGAAAATTGATAAATGTTGAAAAAGACTATTTTATTGTTTTAAAGAAATACGTGTTTTAAAGTAAGGATTTTACAAGGGTTTTAAGAATAAAACCAAAGTAAACCTATTAGTCTATGATCTCTGCAACCATCACATGACACAGGGATATTGCAAATAATCAAAATAAATGTGAACGAACTAATAGGCCATTTATCATTTATTAAAAGCTTTAATCTAATAATGTGCTTAATAAGTTCAATCCCTCAGTCTTATCTGTGTTTTGTCTTTTTTTTTCTGTTATTAAGCCTATAAAACTTTCTCTACGAAACAAATTACAGCTTATTTATATACGTATATATGTCTAGCTCTAATTTTAATTTGTAAGGTATAATAATTTCCATTTCACAATCTAAATTTGCAGCATGCTTATGCCTGTATAAGCGTTTGTGTATGCAACGGAACACAGCAAAATAGTCCTCACATGCCCGTTCGGCAGAAAGCTGCAACTTGCTTCATTTCACACGTAACACTTAAATCAGTTTCAGCTTTTACTTACTTCGATTAGGCTAGATTTTCTCTGACATTTGGAATCTCACTGTCAAAAAACCTGTCGATAGTGAGAAATGTTTTTTGTATATCATATCAATTGATATATTTTGACATCCTGTATCTATATTTTTTCTCTCTTCTCTTACTATTTTACTTTTTTTTTATAATTTTTTTTTCTAATCTTATCTTTAGATGTCTGAGTATCCATAATAAAGAGTGGTACAAATAATACTACTCATCAATAGCTGGTTCATTGCACACCAACATTGTGATATGAGAAATGACTTTTGTTTTATTTGAAGTGGTTGATATTTATAAATATTCTTTACTTTTAGACTTGAGAAAGTTAAAAATATGATATAACAATAAAAAAATTATAAAGACCCAATTCTTCGTTATGAATATTTATAAATAACTCTAAAATTGGATATACAAATAACACTGCACTTATATATCAAATGAGGACTCTCTGATATCTCCATACCATGCATGAGCATAAGTCAGATTCTATTTTCACCTGACTCTGCCATATTTGCTTTTTAAGATTCCAACAGCCTGAAGTGACGCAGCAATAACTTGAGAATGCCTATGCACTCCATCTTTCCTCTTGTTTTCTTAAGGTGAATTACTCACATAAAATTAATTAATCTTTACTTTAATTTTTGAAATCATAAACGTTGACAGTAATAGTTATAACTTAAAAAAAAATTTAATTGATATGTATTGATAGTGTAAAACTGTTTTACACTGTTAACTAATAGAAATAGGGGAAAGTGAGAAATCATGATGGGTCCTTTATTATAATGAATAATTATTTGTGTAGGTTGACACTTTTCATTATTTTTATTGGTTGACAGTGTAAAACTGTTTTACACTGTCAATGTATTTAAATTAAATTCTTAAAAAAATTACTTAAAATTTTTTTATAAGAACTTATTTAATTAATGAAAATAAAATATTTAGATAATAATTAACTAATAAGAATAAAATATTAGAAACTCGAAAATGAATTTCTTAAAACAAAGAACTATTATGTCTGGCACTTACAATTTAAAGGACGTGGAGATATTTTCTCTTATAAAATTATTATATGAAAACCATTTCTTACTTTTCTATATATATATATATATATATATATATATATATATAGCGTATCACATGAGAGGATTGGTTTATTATGAGAGTGAGAGGAGCAAATTTGAGCCCTATAATTATATATAGATAGTTAATATTTAAAGTTATTTAAAGATCACATGATCAATTAAAAAAATTATGTGATTTTATGTTTTAATTTTGACCATTCACATAAGATCCAATAATCAAGATTTACTCCTCTTACTCTCATAATAAATTATTCTTCTAATGTGATACGCTCCATATATGACTCACTTTTTGATATAAATTAAGATAATTATTGGATAGAATAAAATTATATGATTCACTTATTTATCCAAAAATTAATAAGTATATCTTATCACTCATTATTTTAACAAACTTTGTGACTCTCTTAACATTTTTCAAATAAAAAATCACTTAATCGCATTCTTCTTTTTTCAATCAGAGATCAACTTTTCACAAATTCCACCCTAAATTTATAACTTTTCATAAAATATATCACAAGTTATGTGTGCCTATTCCTAAATTTTGGATGACGCCAGATTAAACTTATTAAATTTTAATACATAAGAATTTTTCATTTTCCTCTCACATTTGTTTTTAATATTTCATTAAAATAAAAGATAATTATTAATAATATATAAATAAATAATAAAAATTATTTTATATAAAAATAATAATATTTTTAAAATTTTAATTAAATAGTCAATAAAAATATTATTTTATTATAATTTTAATTTTCCTTGTTATATCCTTTGATAAGAGACACAAACAAAAAAAATATCAAAATGTATAAGAAAAATATTATGTATTTGTTAATATTTTATATTATCAAAATAAAAATAATTACTTAAAATATATAAATAAATGATAAATATTTAATATAAGTTATAGATGTTTCTTTAAAATAATTATAATTCAAATAATAAATAATTACATGGAAATAGCTATTTTTAATTTATAATTAAATCATTAATAAAATTAGAATTTTTTGTTATAATTTTTTTCGTCAAAATTTTACTTGTAATAGAAAAATAATAATATTATCTTATATAATAATGTAATATCTTATATATAATCATACTAAATATTGCATAATATCAAAATTTTAACAAATTTTATAATATTTAATCTTATACTATTAAGTTTTACATATTCTATTAAGCATGCCAAACAAGCCCAAATTAAGTTTATGATTGGAATTTTGGTTTTGTTATTGTTATTGTTGTGAATCTGATTAGTGGGGCGCTTTCTATTCTTTCTTTTCCGTATCTTTCGCAATGTATCTTGAAAGGAACTATAGATGCATGCATACGGTTCTATGAATAATTAATTTTATGTGATAAACTTTTTGACTTTGTGCAACAGGATCAGGTTACTTGCGAATGTGGTCAGCAAATTTCTTTTTAAATTTAACCTACTAATTGGCTTGGTGAACACGAGGTTAAGATGGATATATTGCGATCTCTGGCGTGGAATCTTTCTGGGTTTTTTTCACTCAATAGTTACTTTGATTCTAAATAAGATTATTTTATATATTTGGGATATATGACAAACAGATAAAATGTTCCATTGATTTTATTCTAGACAATGCATCACGTGAATAAGGAATAAAAGGTCCACCACTGTGAACAAACATTAATATAATAATGGTATAGTAAAACAATAGTTCGATTTAAGAAGTTATTGGTAGTAATATGAGTTTCTAAATTAGGCTTGAAGAATAATGCATATTAAACAATTAGGAATCAACGAATTGACTAAAACTTACGGATCCGACTTGGTTGTGCGCCTATTATTTGGTTAATAATAGATGATTTAGGACATGATTTAATAACCATGCAATCATAATAAGATACTAGCTAACACAGCATTAGATGGATGTTAACACACTCAAATTTAGATCAAAAGCTGTCTAATTGTCATAGATTCGGATTTGACATATCTTAGACTGCATTATGATTAGTTTATGTGAACTTATTTTGGCATGTTTATTTGTTGCCGGTGGAAGATGAATAGATGATAAGTAACAAGTAGTATTTTAGATAATATTTGGTCACTTTTTACCAATTTCAAAATGTCAATAATTATAAAATCTACTGTTACGGGTCCAGACATAAATTATACAATTTACTGTGAAATGTTTTTTAAAGCATGGTTTGAGTGAAACCATGATTTTAAATTATGGTTGTGGTCGTGAATGCAGTTGTATTGTGATGCAGAAAATTATGGAAAAATAACATTGCCACTCTGATGTAGTTGCAGAAAACACTGCAATAGCAATATTGTGGCCGTAATTATGATTGCGGACCACAATTTAAAACCATTACTGAAACTAATGAAGTTGAGTCAAAATCATTAACTCAAGAGTCTTCTTTTTTCTTTATCATTTTCTCTTCATCTAAAAAAGAAAAAGTGCAAGCGATGATAGCTACTAACTAGTGAGGAAGTATGAGGCTGTAGTACCTAGCTACACAAGGGTCTTATGGTTATATCACTAATGATGAGTTCAGACGTAAACATGGCCAAGGTATTTCAGCATGTATAATCTTGAGAACCTAATCTACAAGTAAGGATGCTCAAAAGTACCTAACTCGGCCTGATAATTTGTTTTGGTTTTCTATATGTATCCTTTATAGGAGGTAATTTTGTTTAAGTATTTGAGATTCTATAAGGATATGGATCTCTCAACATCGATTGGACTTGATATAGAGTTAATATTCTTTTAAAAAAAAGCCAATGTATTTTTGGGTTGAATTTAAGTTGCTTTTCAAGTTGACTTAATTTGGCCTGGAATTAATCATTGTGTATATATTTGTTGAGAAACATACGGTAAGGGCCCAAAAAATATTTAGAAAGAAAGAATATGAGAAAAACTCAAATTGATTTGGATGAGTATAGTTGCCTTCGCAAAGTTTATGTGTGGCTTATATACAGACCCTGGAGATCAAAGTAACTAACTGTTAACTAAGTAAACCAATTCAATTAATCTGTGATTTATACTTATTAAATTAACTATATTGTAATATCCTCTACAAGTTGAAGGATATGTACTTAGCATCCTCAACTTGAGATGAACTCGCATCATAGTAGTGTGTATTAGACTCCCTCGTGCACGTGTAGAAAACATCCTATTTGATTAGTTTAAAGAGTTGTGTTTGTGGTGATTTAATTTCCAGAGGAAAAAATGATAATTTAAAAAGAAGAAAATGACATAAAAATGATGAAATAGAAAACATCCTATTTGATTAGTTTAAAGAGCTGTGTCTGTAATGATTTAATTTCTAGAGGAAAAATGATAATTTAAAAAGAGGAAAATGACATAAAAATGATGAAAAGTGAAAGAAAATTGGAGGAAAAAAATTAACAAGTTCTATAGATTTCAACATAATACATAGTAGCAAATAGCTTCTCAAAGTGGGGACAACGCCAGTTTCTTTTTCCCGGATAATTTGTATACATTTATTTCACACAAAGGCTCAGCAAAATTTCGTAAACAGAGAGAGCGATCACAGTCTGATACAAGGCAAAGAAGGGAAACTGAGTGCATGCAGTGCAAAGCAAAAAGAAATAGACCAAAAGAAAACACAGCAAGAGGCAAAACAGCTGCATGTCAATAACATGTCCAAATAAGTTTCCGATCTGCAATATAATTTGCTTTTCTCATTTGCTAAACAAAGCATAAATTTTTGAAAAAAAAAAATCTTCAAAATCTGAAGTTTATTCTAATAAAAAATCAGACTTCAAAGAACATTTTAATCGTTTCTAAGACAGAGCAACTAAATGTACAATGCCAATTCTAACACCGTGTTAAGAACTACGGTAAAAGCCTGAGAAAGAAATAAGTTGAAAACTAAAATTATATAATTGAATAACTAAAACTTGGAGATACAAAAATGATATGTGATTATATAAATTTGGAAAGAAAATGACTATTTTTTGTAACTAGCTATTGACACGATAAACTAACATAACTAATCTCTAGCTGGGCGTACGACCTACAGTAATATACCTCTACCAACATGATCCGTCATATGAAAATATCAACTGGTTAGAGAAGGGGCTCCATCTAATTCATATGAGTAATGATAGGGAACATACAAAATAGCAACACATATCCGATGCATATTGAAAAAGTGAGAAAAGTGATAAAAACATTTGGATGATTGGTTCCACACGATTATTATTTTTTTATCCAGAAAGTTGTCAATATATTGTATAGAGTTATCAGCGTTTTCAGCAAAATTATCAATGTTTCGGCCTAAGAGTTACCAGTGTTTTTAATAAAGTACTGTTAATTTTATACAATACGTTGGTAATTTTGCTGAAAATGCTAGTTACTTTGCCTAAAATATTGGTAATTTTGTTGAAAATGTTGTAACTCTATACAATACGCTGGTAATATTGCTAAAAATGCCAGTAACATTACTGAAAATGCTAGTAACTCTATCTAATATGCTGATAATTTTATCCAAAATACTGGTAAATTTGCTAAAAGTATTAATAATTTTGTTGAAAATGGTGGTAACTCTATACAATATGCTAGTAACTTTGTTGAAAGTGCTAGTAATTTTCCTGAAAATGCTGGTAACTCTATATAATACGATGGTAACTTTGTCAATACTGATAACTTTGCTGAAAATGCTAGTAATTCTATACAAATAATGCACTGATAACTTTGCCCAAAATACTAATAACTTTGCTAAAAATATTGATAACTCTATACAATATGCTGGTAATATTCTAGATGAAAAAAATAATAATCATGTAAGATTAATCATTTAAATATTTTTGTCATTTTCCTTCCTTTTCCCATATGCCTCATATATACATTGCAATTTTGTGCATCTCTATCATTTTTCAATTGATATAGAGGAAGTGTTTGGCACGCTAGAATAAAAGGCAGCGTAGAAGGAGAACACTCGTGCCCATGACGTCCACGAAAGAATGTGGACAGAATGTTAAAGATAGGCTTTGATAGGGTAGGGTTCACCATAATTGGATAGACAAATACAATCAGTCATTAAATATTTGCTGATGTAATTACCTCTCTTTCTCTTTCTCCCTCTATCATAACATTTTCATTAGTTTTTTTTTTTTTTTTTTAATACAATGCAATTGCAATTTTTGTTTCTTTAGCCATTGTGTCACTTTCAATTTTCAGCAGGGTACAGGATCATGACTCATTTCATGGCCCTATCTGTCAATGACTATTGGCCTGCAAGGAATATTAAATCCCAAGCAAGGGCCTCCCTGATTGCAGAATGTTTTTTATAGGGCAGTTCTCTGCAGTAAATGTGGGTCTTCCTTATAAGAATTTCTTAATGGATTTCTTTTTCTCCTTTGAAGTAACTTCCAATTGACAATGGATTGTTGGTTAGAGTAATCAAGCTTTGTAAACAATTATTGTTCTAGGTTTGTATTTAAATATTCTCTGCAAATAGTATATATTTGTGTGTGTGTGTGTGTGTTAAAGTTGCTTTTATTTTTGTGGCACACCTTTTTTAAGGTCATTTCAATGAAAGATAAATTAAATATATCAGTTAAAAAATAACGGGTTCATATACTTTTAGTTCAATTACTTTTTATATTAAAATTATGCATAACGATTGATTGATGCATATGCTTAATTATAATTACTTTAAAATTATATAAATATTTTATTAGACTTAAATGGAATAGGAAATGAGGATGTGGCCAGTTGGTGGTATTGAAGTTCAACGTAAGCTGTTTAAGGGATTGTCTACCTATTATCCAAACAAAAAATAAGAATATGTTTCTTAACCTATTTTTGTGCATGCTTTTTATAATTGTTGATGTCTCTAGATGTGAGTTTAATTAACACGAGAAATTTGTAGATCGAACTCCAAAATAGGTGTAGCATTATCCAATTCAACTAATAATAAAAGTAGCACTATGTTTAATTAATAATGAGTTAATAATTTTATATGAAATAATGATTTAATTAAGATTAAAATTTTCCTAAAAGTTTCATGTTTAAATCTTGTTAGCGCTTAAGATGATTTTTTTGGTACTATATGCACCAGACTAGTGTGAGGTTACGCCCCTGAAACCACGCAAGGAGGAACTCATTCTCAACTAAAAGCTGGCTTGATTTACACAATTTATTGAGATGTGCATGATATTGTTCCTTAAATTTTACCTCTTTTGTTCTAGTCTCAATTTTGAGTGTAACTTTTGTGAAAAACAGATTTCAGTAGCGAAACACATTGGCAGTAGAATTTATTGAGTCTATTGTAAATAACTACAGAAGTAATTAGTTATACATCTGAGGCTAATAAATCATTAAAACTAGCTGCTAGTTAGATTCAAATGAAGCTAAATATTGTACTTTTACTCAATTGGTCGCATAAATTCATGCACGTGGTAACACCTCAATAGTTTTTGTTGGTTAAAAATCTAGGAGAAATACTTTTTAACAAGTAGAAATAAAAGTAAAAGTAGAAAATTATTTTATATTTAGATGTAATAAAAATAGAAATATTTTATTTAATAAAATTATAATTAAAGATATAGGGAAAGAGAGAATGAGAGTGGCAGTTTTTAAAAATTTTATAGATAAAATCGTAATTGAGTGGGAAGAAAGTAATTGCTAATTTTAAGACTTAACATTCTCTCTCTTCTACTGCTTCTACTTTTCAGAGAAACAGCTCCCTATTTACTTCTTAAAAAAGTAGAAAAAAATTAATTATTTTTTATTATTACTTTTTTGTAAAAGCACAAATAAATAATATAAAGAATTCTATAAGTTTTTTTTTAAATTTTTTTTAAAACAAGTACTTCTTTTTTTTGTCAAAAGCACAAACAGATGCACCCATTCTATTCTAACCAACAAAATTTAAAATTTCCTTCAAAGCAAAATATATATTTACCAATATAATACTATTAACTCAAAAATTGATGTAATGTTGCATTATAATTAATAAATAACAATAAGTTTCATATTATCACTCACTCAAAACTCTTTTAGTTAACAGTGCTAAAAGAATACTCTACCTAATGATATCTTAAAAAACATTGTCCCCCACAAAATATATATATCGAGAAGAATGCCATGAGTGATTGAGAGAGAATCTTTTCTCTTGTTTTTAATCATTTTGATACAACTTTCTATGAAAGTTAATGAAAAATAAATCATGCAAAACATACAAACCACAAACAAAGGGCATGATTGGAGGCAGAAGCTGGAAAAAAACAACTGAATATACCATTCCGATTAAAAAAAAGGGGAAAAAAACAATTTAAAGAATAAATAAAAAGAATACTTAACTTACCGAGTGTGGCGCTCCGCCTAGAGCAAGGGGAGAGTTTTGAGACAAGAAATGAAGGACAGAGCGCGCAATTTTATTTCTCTCTTTTACGAGGAAAAAGTCACGGACCTAAAACAAGCATATTCAATTTTTTTGGAAGTGAAAAAAAAAATACAATAAATAAATTAAAATTTATAAATGATAAAAATGAGGGTGAGCTTACATGACCATACTGAATTGATAAAAGGAGGGGGTTACCATCATGGCTATGAAGTATTTGACCATCTAAAGACTCCGTTTATGGCTGATCCCATCCGCAAAAAAAAAAAAAAACAAAACGAAACAAAACAAATACAATCCCACGCGCAAGAGACGCCCGTGTTTACCACACCCTAATGCTTGCAAAGGAAATTAAACAAGGGACATTATTATGTACACCCAGGTAATAAGTTTTTCATGATAATATCATATAGGATATGGTATTAAAGTTATAATTAAATATTAAATATAAAATAAACATAATTCAAACAATTAAAGTGATAGACTTTCAATAACACCGTTGATTTTAAGTAGCATCATTAATTTAAAAATTCAATAAAATCATAATTAAATCGATTTATACTGCTTAATGACAGGTTTGTTTTTGAAAAATAAAGCTTAAGTCATATTTTGTAAACTTGATCGAAGACCCTCCTAATAAAACTCTTAAAAAACCTCCAATGAAAACATTAAAATACAAATAAGGAATGAGAAGCAAAAATTGAGATAAGAAATATTCAAAAGAATTAACCTTTGATATTATGTTTATATGTCTCTAATTCTTATCAATTGAGTTATCAGAATTTATTGATCATAAGAGAATGATCTATTAATATTGGTGTAAAATTTAATACACTTAAATTAGATATTTAATAACATTTTATAGAATATAACTTTCATTGATATAACCGTTAAATACTACCTATCTATCATATAAAAAAGACAGTATCTAGCTAGAGTTTATTGAATCTTATTTAATTTGATTTGAGTCAGGTTATTTATTATAGAGACAAAACTCTTCCAACATTAAATTTTTCTAATCATAAAATTTAAACATGAGATTTTGTTTAAAAAAATGAATGTTAAACCATTTGAACTAATAAAATACATTAGTTATGTCATTGAATTTAGGGATGACGAAAATACTCGACTAACCAAGGACTCATAAGAATTATCTATGATAGGAATGAGTATAGAGATAGATTTGATCCCCATAAAAATAGGGATAGAGACCCCATTTATTAAATGGAACAGAGGTGAGGGATGAGGTCTCCATCCCATAAAAATTTGTGAAGTCCTCGTTTATATAAAATCTCTAAAATAAATAAATAATAAACATATAAGTTTTATAATTTATAACAAGAGATTTGCATGTATTTCATGATATTTCCAATTATCTTTTATTGGATTTATATCATGTATTTTTATTTTTAATTTGAATTATATTATGTTAGTAATATTAAAATAAATTATGAAATATTTATGTATATTTTATTTTGGTTTAAGAATACTTTTTTTAATTTTTTTCATTTTGAATCTTTTTTACATAAACCTGCAAATATATGCAGCAATTTGAATCGCCATGAGAAATGGAAAATAAGAACTTATAACAAAGATGGGGTTGAGAATAAGAGTCAAATTTTTAAATGGGGACTAGAGATAAAAATATTAGCCCATTGCCATCCCTCTATATAAAAAAAAATATGCTAAACAATTTTATATCAATATAAATTTTTATAAACATAATTTATATCATATAAAAATTCCGATAATATAAGAGTTGTTTTAGTTACATGTTTGATCCCCTTTCTTACCCATAATTTTAACACAATGATGACTGATGAGTACAACATCTAATAAACACAAAATTTTTCTTGGTATAAAAACTCTTTAGAAATCTCTCATAAAAACTAACGCAATAAGTCCCAAGTGGGTTGAGAGTGACAGAGTGGAGGGCCGCCGGTGGTAAACAGTAAACCTGTCACGTCGAGAGGGGCCACCATGTGAATTTGTGCATCGCAACACTGTTCATCACTTCTCATTCATCCATTCATCCCTTCTTTTCTTTTTCACGTCCCATCAACCCCCAATCTCTCTCCCATCTATCTCTCTCTCTCTCTCTCTCTCTCTCTCTCTCTAAGCTAGCAAAAACCCTCCCTCTCTTCTTCTTCTTCTCTCTTCTCTTCCCTTGTTTCCTTCTCACCAAAAAACAAAAACCCACATCACTAACCCTTTTCCCTTTCCCTACTCCATCATTCTCTTTCTATAATCCAACACCAAAAAATAGAACCCAAAAAAAAAAAAAAAAACACTCTCCACATAAGAGTGCATACACACAACCACAACCGTTGATCATCATCAATCATGGAGTCTGCACCGGAAGGCGCGGCTCCGAAGATTGCGTCGCCGTCGGAGCCTCGGGCAGCATCGGAAGCACCGACTTCCGCTTCAGCGGCGCCGCCCAGCCGGTACGAGTCGCAGAAGCGCCGAGACTGGAACACGTTCCTGCAGTACCTGCGGAACCACAAGCCACCATTGACGCTGGCGCGGTGCAGCGGGGCGCACGTGATCGAGTTCCTCAAGTACCTCGACCAGTTCGGGAAGACCAAGGTGCATGTGACGGAGTGCCCTTACTACGGGCACCCCAACCCTCCGTCCCCCTGCGCCTGCCCCTTGAGGCAGGCGTGGGGCAGCCTCGACGCCCTCATCGGGCGGCTGAGGGCGGCGTACGAGGAGAACGGCGGACGGCCCGACTCGAACCCCTTCGGCGCCCGGGCGGTCAGGATTTACCTCAGGGAGGTGAGGGAAGGGCAGGCCAAGGCCAGAGGGATCCCTTATGAGAAGAAGAAGCGCAAGAGGAGCAACGCTGTCCCCGCCACAGCAGCCAGTGGGGGCGGTGGAGCTCCTCCTGCTGCTGTTTCCACCTCCACCACCGCTGATGGTGGTGGTGACACTGGTGGTGCTAATGGTGGCGTTAGTGTTAGTGTAGCTTCTGCTAGTGCTACACCTAGTATTACTACTGCTACCGCATAGTATTTAATTTTGATCATTTTTATCAATTTTTTCTCCCTTTTTTCTTCTTTTTTTATTAATACTACTACTACTATTATTATTATTATTATTATTATTATCTATTTTTGTTTCTAAGGAAATTAATTGTGAATTACGGCTTATAAGTTAGGCATCTATGCCAATTCTACTGAGATTAAATCCGACACCCCTCTTGCTGTGAGTTTGGAGCTTTCATTTTAGGGTTGAATTTAAAATAGACTATTATTAGAGTAATGTTCTATAATCAAAATTATCTGTCAAAATTATTATCAGAAATAGTGTTATCAAAATAGAGCGAAGATCACTCATCTAATCAAATGTCAGAAATAATATTACATCATTCTCATAATTAAAAATTCAGTCAATGAAATTCTGTATGTATAATATTTGCTTTGTAGTTAATCAAAATGTTCTATGAAAACTTAAAAAGAGGGTTCTCTCCCGACAAAATTAAAACTAAACGTATCTTTAGTCTAACTAGTCCCTCTACCAGATAAAACTCAGGATTCTCCTTCCTTGATGTGGTATTTCATTGCTACGTTTCTCGAGTCACATGAAACGTCTGCTTCTATTTTTTGTGTTGGCGGATTTCGTGAAAGGAACTAGATGAACTAGCTAGTAGTATAGAGGTATGAATAATGTGCCCGGTGTTTTGCTTAATTTAATTTCTCGGAACGAAGTTACTTGCTGCAAGGAAGACTCCAACGGATAAAGGCTATGTATCATTTTCTTGTTGCGTTCATTCCGCGTTTTTCTTTCTGTTTCTCTTTATGGGGCTTTGATGCGGGAGGGTGAGGAAGGGAGCCAGCCCCAAAAAACCCTCTTTTACTTTCAAATTATATTTGTCAGTAGGTATTGCATCTTTCTATGATGCCATTAAGGAAACTAGCAAGCACATCGCTCATTTGTTTTCATTATGACATTTCGTTTTTTGTCTTGACCTGATGAAGCTCCAATCAGTGGTGTGCAGTTGGATAACAATTTGTTGAAAGTTAGAAAGATGAGAAAAGAGAAAAATCACCACTATATCATTATCCTTTCTTTTTCTCTCTCTGCTGTTTGTCACCCTGCAGAATAGTGTAATTATTTATGGAACGAAATCAAGAAATTGACCCTTCCATTATATTTACAATCATTATTAGTTTGGTAGATAATTCAAATAAAATATATAATTAATCTTTGCTTTTTTCTCTCTTTTTATTTCTCATTCTTGTCTTGTTTTGTTGCTGCTGCTAGTAACAAAGGGCAACACCAACAAAGAATCAGTCAATAAGGTGTAATCCTTCTTTATATAAGACTACTATAATCACAGTAACACTGTTCATCTGGTCCCCTAGGGCTCTATTGGATCTGCTGGGCTCAATCTATCTACAATGATGCACACGTGCACCTATACATCATTTAATTGACAACATTTTTTTGCACTTCTGTTTCAGGTGCTTCCCCTTTGCACGTTGGTCTAAGATTTTGTGTGTTCTCAGATTTTGTTGCTCATGAGTTTAGGTCTTTGGCTTATTTTTTTCTCTTCTTCTTTTTGGCTGAGATAGGCTATTGGATTTAACTCTATTCATCAGGTTCCCTCTTCTATATGCCTTTCACCCCTTTCTCTCTCCTAATATACCTATAATTGACATTTCCTTCTGTGGTGACAACAGCTATAAAAAAATATAGGCCGCAAGCATCAATGAAAAGAAATCTGACCCCTTGTGATTGCTGCTCATATTTTATTTGGGTAACCGCCACCTAAGTGTGAAAACGACTAATAGCCAACCATTCCTTACACTCTATGTATCGATTTAATTTATATTTGTTCTTTGTGTCATCATAGCCCAGCAACAATTTAAAATGTTTTATTTGTTATTATAGCATAGACCCACTAGCCACTCCCAAACAAGACCACATTTCTGAATTTTAAGTTGGAACTTTGGACCCATATCCACTAAAATCACGATTCATCTACTCATGATAATGTACTGAAATTATATCTTTGTATTACTTTTTTGTTTTTTTCTTTTTCTTGCGTTATATTTTTTTCCTCCTTCTCTCCATGAAGAAATATTCACACTTTTGCATTTTAGAGGAACTTTCGCTTTCTGGCCCTTGTAGGTCGACCGCGTAATTTCGTATAGGCCACTTTATTTTCTCACTTTCTTTTGTTTTTTTCTTTATTATGTGCGGTGGCCACTTTAACCATTTCGATTTCTAAAAAGTCAAAAAGGAAAAATTTGATATATCTCAGCTTTTATTGGAAAAAAAAAAAGATCCGTTTTCTTTTCCTTTCTCCTCTTTTTGTTTTCTCATCTTGCATATATATATATATATATATATATATGAGATTAATTTAGTGTAATGTTAGTATAAAATATTTTTTACTTTTAACTAATTATTTTATATATATATATATAACTTTTCAAATAATTAAGGTTCAAAAATTATTTCTAGCATGGCAAAAGATAATTAAATTAAGTTACCGTGTAAATTTTACACTAGTCGTACATCAAATATGTAGGCATTGTCCTTTGTTACATGGTTTCCTCTCACATATGGTACACTACGTGGGTCAGGGAGTTCTGAGCGCAGTTAAGTGCGAAAGAAGAAAAACCACAAGGTTGGTGAGGAGAAGTAGTATCCCACTTAGCTTCTTAACTTCTTCCCTCTTTCGTCGCTACATAGACTAGCATTAGTATCTCGTATGGTATTCTATGTCATAGTATCATATATGTTCTTCATTTATATAGAGAGGAGTTGGGAGGAAAGGGGTTTGCCGGTGGGAGGGAATGGCTAGGACTTTGGGTAGGGTAGAGTACGGTAGGGTTGGCTTTTATATTTTTCTCAAGGCAACTGTACCTACAAGTTTTTTTTTTAAAAATTATTATTATATAAAATTTAAGTGGGTTCAACGCTATTCATTACACTAGGGTTAGGGGTAAAATTTCATGGTTCAAAAAGTAATTACAGAATATTTATAAGATCATTTATCAAAAAGTTCCTTGTATTAATAGTAAGAATCGAACTCGCGTCTTCGTGAACCCTAAACCCTAAATCCTAAATTCTAAACCATTTCTTAAACTGCGTCAATCCTCATTGGTTGCACCTATATGTTACTCATGTTCTTGTCAGAGACAAAGACCATTTTACACATCATCTATTCGTTTATGAGAGAGAGGGTGGGGAGAAGAGGGTTTTCTGGCTGGTAGGAATGGTTTGGGTCTTTTTCTCACTTGCAACTATATTAATATTACTCTTGTTTTTGTCTAAGACAATGACCATTTGAACAGCGTCATTATTGATGTATATATGATTTTGTAAAAACGAAATAACCTAAAATTTAATAATAAGGTTTAAGTCCTTCCATTATGGAGCCCAAGGAGGCCACCCACATGCCATTCTTTATAGGAACCGAAATAAACGGATGGTACAGTAACACGTGGAGAAATGTCCCTAGCATGCATCATTCTGAACCATATTTTTACTTGCGCATTTTGCTAACATATTGATTCACTTGTTGAAATGAAAATTAATTGTAGTACCAAAATTGAAGGGGATGGCTCAATGGGCAAAATATTCGGTTAACAACAAACCAATGGCGTTGTTGTCATTGCATTAATTTGAATCCCGTTAGTCTTAGAAAGTTCATAAGGGCCGTCATCATATCTAATTGTTTTGCACCGAGTGATTGCAATTTTTTAAAATTAAATAGCTTAATTCAATTTTAAAAATTAATTCATAAAAAAATTATTTAAATTCTTATAAAAATTATTTTAATTATATTTTTAAATGATGTGAGATTCTAATATAATTTGATAGTCTTTTTGGTATTTTATGGGAAGCAGCCCAATTCGGATCTATATGTACATATATATCGGCACTGCCTTTGTCTTTGAGCTGATAGATATTTTTTTTTCCTCTGGTCAAAATTTTGGTGCTTATGGGTTTTTGTTTTTTTTTGAAAAAAAAATTTAGAAAGCTGCTAATAAAATTAAGAAAAAAATAGGAAAAGAAATGAACAAATAGAAATAAAACCCTTACCTAATAATAAAAAATCTCCTGTCAATGCCATTTGAGCTGTAACTTAATGACTTTGGTGCTTGTGTTTTGGAATGTGCATGGTGCAGGGTCTAGTGGAATGCTTTGATGTGAGTGTTAGCAGCAAAAAAAAAGTGACTTTAGAGTATAAAGAGACTAAAACGATGGGCGACAAAGGAGCGGAACACTTGAAATGGCTCAAGCAAGGAACAGACCCAATAATTGAATGGTTGGAAAAAGTGCCGCCATTCATTGGGGTCGGCGTTATTCTTTCGAATTCGTTTTCTTACATTATAGGAAGTGTTTATATAGGTCTATGCACCACCAATGTTCCAATTTTTTTTTTTTTTAGTAATGTACTATAGAATTTTTTTTTTAAAATTTATTGATGCACCCCCAATTATTTTTCCAAAATTTTTTGTCGGTCATCCCTTCTCTTTACGGTTAGTGGTTTTGAAGGTGCATTTTCCAAAATTTTTAACACTTTTTTTTATAAACACCACTATTTTCGTTCAGTAGTCACTATTATTATCTGCTTAATAGTTATTACTTCCACCTAATAACCAAGTATTCTTCTACCAAGCCCCTCTATTCTCATCATCAAAACTGATACTTGCGGAGGTAGGGTTGAAACCAGGAATCAATAGTGGGGAGAGACTTGTAGTGGACGCCAGTTGCACATGCGGCAATTAAAGCGAGTAATAGATGGAGGAGGTGGCATAACTATGGTGGATCGGTGGCAAAAGTGATCCATGATGGGTAAGATTTATTTGAATAAATCTAAACTATTTATATTATTTTAATTAATATCTAATAATTATGAATATTTGGTATATTATAATTTATAGTGGTCCATGGACCAATATAAACTCTTTCTACAGTATAATCATAATAAAACTTATCACAACTTAAGTGAAAATGGACGTGGCCAAATAAAAATTTTAACTTTTATAATGAACTTTGAAACTTTTATGACCTTCACTTCGATAGTCTTTTTTTTAGAGGGATTATTAACTGTAATATTAATAAAATATATATATTTAAGGTAAAAAATATATTATTGAAAATAAAAAATAATCATATTATAAGAATATTTGTTATATCATAAACAGTGAAGTAGTATTGCTATTTAAATATACTTAATTCATGTTGTCTGAGATATAATAAATATTTTTAAT
Organism: Pterocarpus macrocarpus; assembly: GCA_031439585.1. Taxonomy (NCBI): domain Eukaryota; kingdom Viridiplantae; phylum Streptophyta; class Magnoliopsida; order Fabales; family Fabaceae; genus Pterocarpus; species Pterocarpus macrocarpus. Next base: position 17,346,431 of record CM062514.1, read on the forward strand.
GTAATGACTTTTTGATATAACGGTTATAAATTTTTTATTTTAGAATATAAACTTTTTAGAAAGTAATATAATTAATATTACGATAAATAAAAAAGTACCCAAGTAAACCCAATTTTTATATGTTGAGAAAGGGTAGTGATCATATACGGTTCATTCTTTTCATCTACAATTTTTATTTTTATTTTTACCAAAAAGGAAATTGCTTTTTTTTTTTCATTCTTATTAGGCGATGTGTTATGGAATATGCAAAGATATTATGATAGGGCAAGTTCGCTTATCATCACATCTAGCTTCGATGTCAGATTGATCACTTATAAAAGGCACTAAAATTGCATTTGGCTACTACCAGATTGGAAGGGAACCATCAAACTCAATTGGTATAATGAATGTGCCTGCTTCTGGGTTATTTTTTGTTGAATATATGTGACAGTAATGCACGCAAAAAATTTAAATAGTGAGGACAAAATCAAATATTATATATACAAAATTTTAAAATATATATTTAAAATTATTTCATATATATATATATATATATATATATATATATATATATATATATATGTTTTATATTATCATCTAATCATATATTATCATGGTACGAGTCAAATATTTTTTTTAATATGACATACATAATTAACTAATTAACTACTGTATAAAAAACTTTTATATTAAAAGTTTATCAAAATTAAATTCTATATATGATTAAACATAAGCAATAAATTAACCAATTATATTTATTTTGCGTGATGATGAGGTAAACATATATCTTAGCGCATAAAGCTAAACCAACATAAATGACCAAGCCTACACAGAAATGAAAATTTTAATTCAGCAGGGGCATATTTCCCCATATACTTGAATTTAGTTCCTTTCGTGAGTAGGACACTGAGTGAGAGGGGTAGTTTTATATGAGTGGTAAAATAAATATCTTTTGTTCATTAAATAATATATAAATGATAAAAATAAATAAATATTATTTAAAAGTTATATAATTATTTTAAAAAATTATAATAATATTATAAAGTAAAATATACTTAATTCTATTGAGATATTAAGAAATAATACTTCACTATATTAATTTTCAAAATCTATACTCCACTCCATTATTCTAACCCCATGTAAACTGTTGTTAGAATATTCTACCAGAATATTCCTCTAAACCATGGTAAAACACTTGAAAACATAGAAAAAAAATGGCTCACCTTTGGAAAAATTTGACCGTTATGACTTGAAACAAATACACAAAGTCAGTCTCTTTTCTGAGTAATAGGAAAGGGAGATATTCTTGAAAAACTAAAAAATAAAGTCACAGTCTCTACTTCCAAAACTGAAAAACAAAGACAAATACCCAACAATAACCCAAGCTTTAACAAAAGCATTTACCAAAAACACTAAACACACCAACGTAGCACAAATATCGAGTATTGTACAAATAAGAGAATTCAAGTAACTAGTTCAAACGAAAATCTCAGAACATAGTTGTCATATCTCAACTTAACAGCATAAACATATGAAACAATTAAGAAGAGGAAAGAGAGGAAGAAACCTAAATTCATGGCATCTTTGGGGTGATCGAGGGTGATGACAGCTGTGCCATTTAGGTGACGAATTGCTAGACCATGGCAGAAAATTATTGCAGAGAGAATAAGGGTGTTAAGAGAGATAATAGGGGTAAACTCACAAAATGATTAGATTAGATAGAACCAAGCACCCTTAGCATGCTTTTCTATGATAACCAAAGTACGCCTTCCCTCCTTAGTGCTTCCTATGCTCACAAATGTCATTTTTCATTTTTGCTTTGTGACTGTTTACCCCTTTATTTTTCCTTGCTATTATGAGTCTACCATGTTCTTCATTAAACCTAATCTCACTTACATGAAGCTGGTTCTTTTCACCCCAAACACCAAAAAACAACACAAATATTAGATAACAAAATCGAAACTTAAAATTACACCTTGAAGCTTCTTCCTTTTTATTTCCTTTCGCACATGTTGCAATAAAAATCACAGAATCCTTTCTTCTCGATGTTGATGGTGCTGCATTTCACTTCATTAGAGTGGCGGTGGAGACTAAATTGCAAGAGTGATAGGGGTGGTTGTGGAGATTGAATCGTGGAAGTAGTATGGAGTGGTGGTAGAGACATTTAGTCTTTTCAACGCCCACGTATACAGTCACTTAGCTCAGGGTAGGTGCTATTTGGTTAACTTGCTCTCTGACATAACACTAATTGAGTTAAACCAAGGTTTATGTGATAGGAGTTAGCTAACAAATGTTTAGGATAATGAGATGAAGTGCAGATTTGAAAACAAATGGGGTAGAGTGTAATTTCTTCATATCTCAAGGGAGTTAAGTGTATTTTATTCAATTTTTTATTTTAGTTTTGATCATGATTCAATTTTTTAAAATGTATTCTTTTCAGTTTTATAATTAATCACTTTTCATACTTAGTTATATTAGTTGATAAATTAAATTGGTAATTAAAGAAACTAAAAGATATATTAGCTAATTTTTCTATTGTAAAATATTTAAAATTGATTATAGACAATTATTCTTCTTTTTTGTTGTAAATGGTATTCTTCTGCACTCACAAAAAGAAATTGGCAACGGATTAATACCCATTTCAAGCTGTGGAAAGGATTACATTAGTTATATTATCATTTCTTTTTCAATAAATACTTATCCCTGGCCAGCCTTATAATACTACCTAATATAATATCGTAAGTTAAGAGATAAATCCATATAATTAAGATTTTCTATGCTTTGAAAAATCTTTAGAAATTTTCCAACGTAAAACTTGTTGATAATTTATTTATTCATATAACCAAATTTCCATTTAAATGGTAGATTTTTTATTTGTAGCTATGACTAAATCATCAACTTTGTTTAATTGTTTTTAAGATATTTTTATTTTCAACATTATTGAGATTAGGATGTCCTTTTAATAATTATCTTTTTTAGAATATAAACTTGGTCCTATTTTTAAGAGAATAATTCACTTATCATTACACTCAACTATTATTATCAGTAAAAGATAAACTTTAAAACTAAGAATTGAATTCCATTTTTTTTTTTTTTTGGTGCAACTGAATTAAAGGTAACAAAACCAAACTACGACCTAACAAACGAAGTCTCGACACTATTTGCTTGCAGCAATAAGCCTGGAGTAGGAGAAGGGGATGACCAAATCTAAAAATCAACTCCACCAAATGAGCCTACCTTGGCTAACCAATCAGCGCTGGAGTTCCCTTCCCTGAACGTATGCTTCAAAGAAACAATCCAATCCTCTTGGTGAAGAAGGAAGCGAACATTCGTAACTAGGCAAGAGTATGGATGATGTTTACCCACACCTTTGACAACCAAATCCACGGCTAACATAGAATCATAATGGCAAATAAGTTTCTTAATACCCTTCTCATAAGCAAGCAAAAGCCCATGCTTAATTGCCAAGAGTTCAGCAAAGAGAATGGATCTATTTCCCAAATATCTAGTGAAACCAACCACCCAAGCTCCCTAATCATTCTGATTCACACCACTAAACCCAGCCGACATGGATGAAGCTAGAAGACTACCATCAATGTTCAACTTGAAAAAACCAGAAAGAGGTAACTCCCACTTCACAAGCACCTGCTGGTGAGGCATCAAATGAGACAAATCATAAGCACCCATGATATCAGCAATATAAGAAGAGATGAGCATAAGCACTCTATGCATAGGCCAATCCTCCCCCTCAAGAACTAGAGTACACCTCACGTTCCAAAGCCACCAAAGAGCAACAAGGAAATGAATGCCATCAGGACCTCAACCGAACTCCATCACCCACCCATCAAGCAGTGAACTAGAAAAGCTTGGTCTAGATAAAAAGCCAAGATGCATCCACACCTGCTTCGCACACAAATAGTGCTAGAGACAATGCAACATAAACTCAGTGACAAGATGGCATACACCATATTTAGTCGACTTAGCCAAGCTATGAGCAAACTAGAGCTCATTAGTTGGAAGAGAGTTATGAGATATCAGCCACAGCATGAAATGAATCTTTTCTAGCAACCTACTCTTCCAAATCCAGTTCCACTCATAGTTACCTAGAGATGCACACTCTAAATAGATTAGCCAACGATACGTAGACTTGACTGTATAAGCACCCGATAGGTCATTGGCCCAAACCCATAAGTCTTGCAGATGACCTAGTTTCGCCAAAAGAAGTTGGGGGAGAGCTTGGACAATCTCATATGGGAGCGGAGTTGCCAACCCATCTAACTTCTAAGTTGAGTTCACAAACACATCCTTGACTCGCAAATTAGTATCCTGGATATTTACATATGGTATAAGTTCACAAATAAGACCAAGCTTAGAGCATGAGTTGTACCTAAAAGAGAGATCATCAGGCCTCATCCTCAAGGTAAATCCCTATCATAACTCCTTTGCAGCTTTGACAATTGCTCGCCAACTAGGAGAATCAATCCCTTTACTCTCTATTGATAAAATAGAATTTCCCTTAAGATACTTAGAGGACAAAAGTTGAACCCATAGCATCTGAGGAGAGGATATCAATGCCCAAACCCACTTCCCCAAAAGGGCTATTTTGCACAATCTAGAACGCCTAAGACCCAATCCACCAAACTTCTTAGCTCTAGATGTAGCTTCCCAATTAACAAGGTGCCACCTCAGAGATTTCCATGGATTATTCCGCCAAATAAATATTCTAATTATACTATCAATTGTGTCACAAATACTCCTTAGAGGCCAAAAATTCTGCATGATATAACAAAGAATTGAAGTAAGCACTACTACCTTCCCCAGCTTATTAAGGAGCTTATCTTTCCACCCCATGAGCCTCGATCACAACTTATCAACAATGAAGGAGAAATCATGTGTCTTTATCTGCCCATTCACTAAAGGAAACCCCAGATATTTACCAATGGAAGATGTCTGTTAAATAGTTACTATGCTAGCAAACCATTGACATTTGTTGCAAGACACACCCGCAGAGGCCATAAAGCGAGACTTCTTAATATTTACATTTAACCCTAATGCTTGACAAAATTTGGTAAGAACCTTATTAACCAAATGCACCTGAGGTGACTTAGCCTTTGTAAAGAGTAAATAATCATCTGCAAAAAATAAATGGGATATTGCAGGACCATCCTCTGAAACCTTAACAAATTCCCAGCTTCCACATTCTCTTGAATGAGTAAAGCAAGCTTATGCATGCACAAAATAAATAAACAGGGAGAGAGTAGGTCGCCTAATCTCAAGCCCTTTGTAGGTGAAAAACTACTCCCATTCCAAAGAAAGGAGAGAGAGGAAGATGTAACACAACATATAATCAACTCAATCACCATATGAGGGAAACCAAAATCTTGAAGGGCCAACCTCAAAAATCCTAGTTAACTCTATCATATGCCTTTTCCAGATCTATTTTGAAAGCAAAGAGCCAATCTTCCCTTTAGACTTATTCATGAAATGAATGATTTCTTGCGCAACTATCACATTCTCTAAGGCCCTTCTTCTAGGAATAAAACTACTTTGAAAAGGGCCTACCAACTCAGGTAAGAATGGGCGAATTCTAGAGCCGGGTATACGGGCCACGATCCGCGGGTTAGTCCGTTTAATCTGCAATCCGCACCACTTAACCCGCTCGTTTATTGGTCCGTTTTTTTTGCGGGTTTTATACCGTGACCGCTTAGCCCATGGGTTAAATGGGCTAAGCTCAGATCTGCGGACTAACCCGTTAGCCCGCATAATTGTTTTTCTTTTCTCCTTATTAAGTGCACAAAACAGGCCCACTTCACATATCTCACTCTCACCCACAATCCACTCCTCACTTAATCAACCACGGCCCAAAAAAAAAAAAAACTCTCTTCTAACTTCTCAAAGACAGAGAGGAGACACAATAGTTAGAACTTAGAACCCAAGCCCGAACCTCATTCAGTCACTCCATCATCACAAATTCACAATTTACAAAAGTAACAAAACTCAAACCATCTAAAAAAAACCCTAAAGGCTAACCCCCAAGCCCACTTTAACTGCCAAGGCCCTTCTCTCTTCTCTTGCCTCAGCTCTCCTCTTCGCCTCTTCACCCGCCGAGTCGCCATCGTTTATCCTTCTCCCTACTTCACCCGAAGGTAAGCCCGAGATCATGAGCCTCTGTTCGAGCCCTTGCGACGGCGAGCCTTCGTTCGAGCCCCTGCAACGGTGAGCCTCCATTCAAGCCCCTGCGACGGCGAGCCTCGGTTCGAGCCCCTGCGACTGCGAGCCTCCATTCGAGCCCTTGCGACGGCGAACCTCCCTTCGAGCCCATGTGACTGCGAGCTGTGAGCTTCCGTTCAAGTAGTTTGCGAGCCTGCTTCCATTGGACTAAGATCGAAAAGCAAATCTCACTCTTGAACCTTCATGTCGAAGTTCCTATCGCCGCCGGAGTACCCCTCACCTCCGTTTGAACTTCGAAGTCCATAAGAAATTGAGGTATTGTTGCTTCTTTGTCTACTAATCTGCAGGCAATAGTACTACTGGAGTGGATTTGTTTATTTAGTTGGCTTGCCTATTTTTCTGCTCTTGAATCTTGATTTGGGATTTGTTGACTGATTATATTTAGTTGGTGTTTTACTGTTTTTGACTGATTATAATGCAAATTGCATTCTGTTATGCCTATGCCTTTGGTTTAGTTATGGGATTTTTAGTTATATTTTGTTTTGTGATTATTTCAAATTTGATAATTAATTAGATATGGAAATGTCAAATGTGGGTTCTTCTCACAAGTAAATGTCATGAATCAGAATAATCAAAGGGTTCAGGATATTGGTAGCAATGGTAGTGGCCCAACTGTTGAAGGTGCTATTGATGAATCTAAACCAAGTAATAAGAGAACTAGGAGCCTTTCATCAAATGTTTGGAATTATTTTGATAAAATTGGTGTGGGTTGTGATGGGAAAGAAAGAGCACAATGTAAGGCTTGTGGGAAAGAATATGTTAGTGGTGGTAATAAGTATGGGACTTCAACTTTGCTACGCCATGTAAATAAATGTGAGAAATTGCCTAGGTTTCCCGATACTGAAGTTGGAAAGCTAATGCTTGATCAAGCTGCAAGATTGAGATCTAGAAAAGTTGATAACAAAGTTGTGCGTGACTTAGTTGCTATGGCTATCATAGAGCATGATCTTCCATTTTCTTTTGTTGAATATAGGAGGGTGAAGGAATTGTTGAAATACCTAAATCCTGAAGCCAAGATTTATTCTAGGCGAATGGTTACTACGGATGTGATTAATATGTATGAGAGTGAAATGAAAAAATTAAAGCAAGTGTTGTCTCGCATTCCAAGTAGAGTATGTTTGACTTCTGATGTATGGACTTCTTGCACAACTGAGGGCTATATTACATTGACAGCCCATTTTGTTGATGAAAATTGGAAGCTTAATAGCAAAATTCTAAACTTTTTTCATATGCCTCCTCCACATACTGGACGTGAATTATGTAAGGTTGTGTTAAGTTTTTTGCAAGAGTGGGGAATTGAGCGAAAAATTTTTTCATTAACTTTGGATAATGCCACTTCTAATGACAATATGCAAGAAGTGTTGAAAGAGAGGATTCGCTTTATATATAATGGTTTGTTATGTAATGGTGAGTTTTTTCACATTCGGTGTTGTGCTCATATTTTAAACTTGATTGTTCAAGAGAGTTTGAAGGCTACTAGTGATGCTTTGTACAAAATTAGAGAGAGTATCAAGTATGTCAAGGGGTCGGAAGGAAGAATGAATGCTTTTAAAGCAATTATTAAAGAAATTGGTGGGATTAACACTTCTGGCTTATGCTTGGATGTATCTACTAGGTGGAACTCCACTTTTTTGATGCTTGAAAGTGCACTTCCATATCAGCGTGCTTTTTGGGATCTTGGCATGAATGATTCAAATTATAATAAGTATTGCCCTTCTAAAGAAGAATGGAAAAGAGCAGAAAAAATGTGTGAATTTTTAAGGCCCTTTTTATGTGATCACTAATCTAATTTCTGGATCATCTTATCCTACATCCAATTTATACTTCAAACAAGTGTGGAGGATTGAATGTTTGTTGATTCAAAATATGGGCAATGAGGATGAAGTGATTAAGGATATGGCTTCTAGGATGAAAGTGAAGTTTGACAAATATTGGAGTGAGTATAGCATTGTGCTTGCACTTGATCCGCTTCTTGACCCCATGAAGTTCTCATTTTTAGAATTTTGTTATCGAAAGCTCGGGCCTTGATCCAATAGCTTGTCAAGAAAAGTTAAATGTTGTGAAAAGTAAGTTGTTTACTCTTTCAATGAGTATGTGCAAAAGGTCTTCTGGAGAGTCAAGTAGTTCTCAAGCTCAAAATAGCCAACTTCAAACTCATGAAGTAGTTGTTAAAAGTGGTATTGAAGACCCATCACCTTGGATTGATATGGATGTAAGTTTATGTATCTTACTTATTTACCTTTTATATGTTTGATTTATTTGATTCTTTATTTGGATTTTTAATTCTTTATTTGTTATAATTTGAAAATGACATAGGAATATATTGAATATGAGAATCAAAATGTTCCACAAGTTGGAAAGTCACAATTGGATGTTTACTTGGATGAGCAAAAGATGGAGTTTCAATCCCATCAAAATCTTGATGTCTTGCAATATTGGAAGGACAATAAACATCGATTTGTATTTAGCATTGATGGCTTGTGATATTTTGAGCATTCCAATAACAACAGTGGCATCCGAATCAGCATTTAGTATTGGTTCTCATGTGCTCAATAAATATAGAAGTTCTCTTCTTTCTAAAAATGTGCAAGCTTTGATATGTACTAGAAATTGGTTGCTTGGCTTTGATGTGCAAGGTAAAAATAATATGAAATTAATTTATATCTTTTCTTATGTTAATATATGTTTTGACTAAATGTGATTTTAATTTTTTCCTGTTTAACTTTTTCCATGTTGTGACTTGCGAGTTGTAGACCAAGATGAAGATTCAACCTTAGTAGAGGTGGAGACAAAGACTGAGGCAAAAACATCTATGAGTGCTTCAAATGTGGTGATTGATGAATGAAGGGCTTTGAAAAATTGTGTTATTTTTTCTTTTGTGTATTTAATATATTGGACTTTAGTAGCAATTGAAGTTTGATGCATAGACTTTGGAAGGACATTAAATTTGATTTTATTTGTGTATCTCATGCATTAGACTTTGTGAATTTGACGTATTAAACTTTGATTTTTGGTGTTTTGGACTATTGGATTATTATTGGTACTCATATATTATTTGGTATTTGATACATTTGATATTTGGTAGTTGTTGATTTATATTGCTTAGTATTTGGTATGAGATTGAAGTTGCCTTTGAATCTTTGATGATTAGTTGATTATTAATCATTATTAGGATTGAAAAAATAAAGTATAGAGAAGTTGTAAGTCCTGAGTATGGAATTATCAAATAGAAATAAGTGGAAAAAAATAAATTTTAGTACTTGTTTGCAAATCTTTAATATTAGTTTACATTGAGGGTTTTTTCCTCTAGTAAGAAACCCAAAAAAATTGAACATTATTATTAGGTAGAAAAAATAAAATCAGAGAATATCCAAAAAAAATGAAGGCAGAAACAAAAAAAGTCCAAAAAATGTGAAGGCAAGAAAAAAAAAAGAGAAAAGGCCCAAAAACGAAAGCAAGAACAAAAAAAGACTTAGAAATTTGAAGTCAGAAAAAAAGGCCCAAAAAATTGAATGCAAAATAAAAACAGAGAAGGCCCAAAAAAAGTGAAAACAAAAAAAAATTTATGCATATAGCCGGGTCACGAGCCACGGCTTATATGCAACGCGGGCCAACAATTTTTTAGCCCATTTGTTATGCGGACGAACCCTGGGCCCAGCCTCAGATAAAAATAGTCCGTCGCGGACCGGGTTAAACGGGCCGGGCTGGCCCACTTACCCACTTCTAGCGAATTCTATTCACCAAAACCTTAGTAACAAGCTTTAACACCACATTACATAAGCTTGTTGGCCTAAGGTCCTTCAACTTGGAAGGCAGCTCCACCTTGGCCACTAAAACAAACAAGGTCTCTACTAACCCAAGATCAATGAAGCCAAAAGTAAATACAGCTCTAACCACCGCCCAAAGCTCATCCCCCATTGTGTCCTAATGAGACCAGAAAAAGATAGTTTGGAATCCTCTGGACCTAGTGCTTCATAGGGATCTATGCTAAACACAGCCTCATAAACCTCTTCCTTAGAAACCAAATGTCCAATAAAGTTAGCAATATCTGAACTAAGCCAAGGAATATTCCGAAGCTATAACCTCTAGGGACAAACTTGATCATGGCCACAGAAAAGCTCCTTAAAGAAAAATAAAGCTTCACATTACAACACCTTGTCATCATTACACCAATAATTATCAATAAAAACACTAGAAATTTTTCCTCTTCTTCTACGGACAATGGTTTGGGTATGGAAAAATATGGTATTATGATCCCTTAGCTTCATTCACTTTTCCCTGGATTTATGGAGCCAAAGCATTTCTTCTTTCTATAAAATTTCAAGATATTGGCTCTAAGGATCTTTCTCAAGCTGAATTAAATCTGAAGATGGTGAAAAGATTAATTCCTTTTGAATCCCTTTAATTCTGGCTTCCAAATATCTCTTTTAGCTGAAGATATTACCAAAAGTTACTTTATTAAACTTGATTGATGTTGTGCGAGTTTTATCCAGCTTCAGATGCACACCTCTTCTCTCTAAGTCCTGCATTCAACTACCAAGAGGATGATAATCCGGATGCATATTGCACGCTGCTTGAAACCTGAATGGTCTATTCCTAGGATGAGGGTCAACTGCATCACAACAAATCAGGAGAGAATTATGGTCCGAATGAATTTGTTGAATGGAGTAAACAGATACTTCAGGAAAAGCAACTTGCCAAGATTAATCCGCCAAGCCCTTATCCAACCTTTTACAAATACAGCTTCCTCCCATAGTACCTTTATACCAAGAAAAAAGATCTCTAACCACCCCAAGATTAGTGAAAGCACACTCCTCCATCATCTTAGAGAAGTCTAACGCCTTAGCAGCGCAACCCCACCATCTCAAAGGGTGATATTATCTCATTAAAGTCAACCAAGGTTGCCCAAGGGATCTAAATACTTTGCCACAAGTTTGCTAAATGATCCTATAATTGACCATGTAGAGATAAGATAAGGCTAGCATAAACTGTCGTGCATGCCCACTCATCCTTAGGAACACTGATGTTGATCATTATTACTTGCCCACAACTATCCACTAAAGAATACGAGAATGATGAAGACAATGCCAAAATCCACACACCATTGGAGTGACACTGCGTCTCTTTAACAGCCACTTGAGAGAAACCCAACGACTTCCAAAAGCCCTCCACCATTTCAAACTGCACATGAGGTTCAAAAATGAAACATATGGTGGGCTTATGTAATGCATGCTCAGGAGGGTAATTTGGTCATTCCAACACTGGAAAAGAGCTTATTTCGAGTTACTTGGAGATCAAGAAATCAAGCTTAATTAAAGTAACTTGGAGAGCAAGCAATCTGATCATGTTGGAGGCACTACTATCTAGTCCAATATGTGATGAGATACATTTAGATTGTATCTAGATTTGTTTTGACTTTGTTTAGATTTACTTAGATTTGAGTTAAATCAATTTATCTTTTAAGATTTAAATCAAATATGATCTAATCTATAAATATCAATCTGATTTAAATTAGTTAGGAATAAGTCTTTTAAAATTGAATCATATTTCTAAATTTTAATTTCAGTTTCAAATAAGATCTTTTAGATAGGATTACTTAATTTCCCTTTTTATCAATTTTGGGATTTATGTATAAATAGGCAACTTAGCCTATGGACAATTTCTAGTATATCATGATTTGACTATCAATACAATTGTGAGGTTTTCTTCATTTTGTTTCTGTGTGATGCAGAATTTTCTATCTTTTCCCTATTATCTGCATTTCCAAGGACTAGTTTATTGGAGGTTTAGTATGGAATGTCTTTATCTTAAATCTTATTTTCGATTAAAGTGTGTGCCTAGGGATTCTGGATCTTTATATCCACGGAGCTCCGCATCATTTTGTATCAGAGCAAGGTCTAGATAAATTCCTATTTATCTATCTTTGTGTTTTGCATTTCTACTATTGTCTTCTTTTCTTATCCATCTATGTTCCTGTTTATTGTGTTTTTTGTAACATCCCTATGCATGGTGTGCCTGAGTAGCATTGTTAACTAATTTATTTCGTTGCATCAGGGAAATAAGAGTAAAGAGGGTTGAAATATAGATGATATGGTTAGAAGAATTTGAAGTTGTTATGTAGACAATTTAATAGAATTATTAGTCTTGTTTTGTCAATTTGGGAGGAATCGGTTAAATTTCGGTATTGTATACCATAAAATTGAGTTAGTAGAAATTTATATTGTTTAAAATCCTACATCTGATGGCTAGAGTTCAGCCATATCCATCCCCAAAGTGGCACCACTTTCAACCACAAGATGAGGGATTCAATCAAAATTAACTCATACCCAAAAATCCACCAATGAAGCAAGACATGTTCTTTTCTCACTTATAATACAAAATCTTCATAATTCCTCATATATCCTTCTTCATTTTGGCCCAACAAGAGTTGACCACCCTCCCTTGTTTTCTCCTCTATCTCAATCCTAACATCCTCTCTTCTTCATCCAACATAAACCCCTTGCACCCAAGACTTGTGTTTAGCTAGCTCAAACACCAATTAAGGTAGGATTCATTATTTTCTCTTGTTGTTTTTTATATGGTGGTTGATTGGAATTTTATTTTTACTCATTTATTTGATGATATACTATGTTCATATGATCTCTTATGGCTAGATTAGCATGTAAAGATTGGGTTTGGATAAGAACTTGAGTGAAAAGCCAAAGGGGTAGCTAACTAGAATTGGTTAGATTGGAAAACCCTAGATGTACCATATTGATAAGTGTGCAGCTTCGTCTATGGCCATCAAAATTTGATAAAATCAATTTTATATGAAACTAGATATCCAGCCCATATAAACTATAAGGTCATTGGGTTTGTAATGAGCAATATATGAAATTTTGAAGTTAATCCTAGAATTCTATCCCTGGTCCTGACTAGACTGGATTGTGAAGGGCATAACTCGCCCTATATAACTGCAAATAGAGTGCAACAAATTTTTTTAGAAGTCTGACATATAGAGTAACATGTTATAAAAATTTCAAAATTAGATTCTTTCTCTATTGTTCCCAGTAATTCACCAAAGTTGTCCTATGTCCTAACTAGACTAAAATAAGGCAGACCATTTTAGCCAAATGTGAGAGCTTATAATTTGAGCATAACTTATTCAAATGAAATAAAACTTGTTGGAAATAAAAGACTTTAGTTAGCTTTAAAATGATATAAATTTCAGACAAATCCAATAAGATTTCAATTTTTGGTAAATTTTTATATTTTGGTACCCAATTCTGCTGAACAGTAGGACAAACCTAGATTAGAATTTAATAACTTAATTTATACTTATCAAAATTTAATGGGACCAAAGAGAAAACAAATTAGACAAACAATATTTCAATATAAAAAATTTCAAAGTTAAATAATTGAATAGAAATTGTGGCATAAATTATAAAACGTGACAGAATTGAGGGACTTAGATATAATTGCTAAATTACGTGTTTGGGTACCCTAATGTATAAATGAGCTTTATTTAAAGTTAAATGTTGAAATTCTATGTTGATGTTAAAAGCTAATGCATTATATTGATTCTGATACCTTGGCTGACTATTTGATCTAAAAGCACTATTCACGGGGAAGCGGATATGCTCCGTTATGCTATCAAAATTCCAACAAAACTTATGCACATAATGTATTATGCATTTAATTACATATGTTATCTAAGTTGATTTAACCATGATTATATAATTCATGATGACTATATAAATTCCATGTTACTTGGGCTAGCCTTGGAATGAATTTAAGGAGCAAAATGTATATGAATGACGAATTGGTAGTTTGAATTCTCATGTTGATTATTTATAAATGTGAAACTATAAGCATATATATATATATATATTTGTGTGTGTGTGTGTGTGTGTGTTCTACCGATGAAATTCATGCATACAAGAATGATTAAATGTAAGAAGATATAAGGTCCCTTCACTTGGAGACAGTTATTAGATCCCTTCTTATGAAGGCAGTTAAAACTATTGGGTCCTTCTACATTGTAGGCAATTAGCCAGTTGAGTCCCTCCAATTTAAAGGCATGTGGGTTCCCTTGTAGGATAGTTCTATGTGACAATGGTCAAGAGCTGAGTTCACTCCCTAATCAGGCTACCCAAAGGCAAAAAAGAATTAAAGGCATATGCAAAGAATGAAAGACTAGTGAGAAAGTGTATAAAGTCATATGAATAATAGACATGTAGCATAGTTACTTTTGTTTGATAATTTGCATTGTCACGAAGATGCCTGTTTAGTGGTTATATAATTATTTCCTTGCTATATCCAAGTGTATGAGATAAAATGAATCTACTTCAAGAAGATATGTTTTCTACACTGAATAATTGAACTTACCACTATGTATGATATCATTTTTCTTATTAAATCAAAGCAGCTAGAATGACAATAATGACATGGAATACCAAATAGTCTAAGAATCCTACTGATAATATAAAATTCTCATTTCTATGTGTGTTTTCATGTCATTTCTAGACAGCCCGAAGATCTTGAAGGAGGCCAACCTAGAGGATTGTGAATGAAATGGACTGATTGCTCAATACCAATGACAAATGTATCTATGTTGGCATCAAATAACTATTTCTCTTAGTTGGAAACTCTTAGCAGAGTTATTCATTGTAAATTGAAAGACTATTTTGTAAATAACAAATACTTATAGAATGTAACAAATATTGTAATATTCTCACGGACAATAAAGCAAATGATGACTCAAGGTTCATTTAATAAATTGTAGCCACTCCCAATGTGATAGTATGACTTAAGCATAGTATTATAATTGGAAAGATGTTACATTTTTTGCATTCTATCCTCTTATGTTGCTATCATGTCTTTGTCTATCTCTGTGTTTCTTTGTTATTTTGCATTTGTTTTTGAGTTGCTAGTTCAGATCCAAAAAGAAAAAAAAGGAGAGGAAATTAGAAAAGGTTCAAAGGATTACAAGCATAATTTTCCTCTTTTTGATCTGGTTGTTCAAGACAGGTTCTTTAAAGGTCTAGTAGGAAAAATTCTTTCCTTTAATCTAGATTGCTAAGAACAAGTTTCTTAGAGGTCTAGTATGAAAACTCCTTTCCGATGACCTAGGTTGCTAAAAACAAGTTTCTTAGAGGTCTAGTAAAAAAATTCTATATTTACTACCCTTTGTTTCTATTTTGTTTCCATTTTGTTAATTTTTCTTCTAGTTTGTTTTTTTTATTTGTGTTTTGAGTCTCATTTCCTTATTGTTGTTCCTACTTTGTCTATATTTTTTTTATTGAGGTATATTCAATTTTAAAAAAGAAAAGCAAAAAAGAAAAATGCAAAAAAAAAATGCAAAAAAAAAAAATAGCAAAAAAAAAAAGGAGAGAGTGTTAGTGAGGTTCTTCATTTGCAGGATCTTAAATGGCTTCACGAAGGGAAGGTAATAGTGGAGATGGCTTTGAAGATTACGAAGGCAAGATTCGAGGACGAATCTTTTTGAAGAGAGAGAGAATGATATGTGCTCATTAGGCTAATTTGGTCATTCCAATAATAGAAAAGAACTTATTTCAATTTACTTGGAGATTAAGGAATCAAGGTTAATTAAAGTAACTTAGAGAGCAAGCAATCTGATCATATTGGAGGCACTATTATCTAGTCCAATATGTGATGAGATATATTTAAATTGTGTCTAGATTTGTTTTGACTCAGTTTAGATTTGCTTATATTTGAGTTGAATCAAAATCTTTTAAAATTTAAATCAAATATGATCAAATCTATAAAAATCAAATCTGATTTAAATTAGTTAGGAATCTTTTAGGATAGAATCATATTTCTAAATTTTAATTTCAGTTTCAAATCGGATCTTTTAAATAGGATTAGATAATTTCTGTTTTTATCAATTTTAGGATTTATGTATAAATAAGCAAATTGGCCTGTGAACAATTCATAGTTTATCAAGGTTTGAGTTTGACTATCAATACAATTGTGGAGATTTTCCTTATTTTGTTTCTGTGTGATACAGAATTTTCCTTTTTTTCTCTATTATCTACGTTTCCAAGGACAGGTTTCTTAGGGGGTTTAGTAGGGAAGGTTTTTATCGTAAATCTTATTTTCTATCAAAGTGTGTGCCTAGAATTTTTGGATCTTTATATCTATAGGGTTCTGCATCATTGTGTCTCCTTACCAACTCTTTCACTTGTACTTTAGCCTTCCTATTGACCGCCCTGCTAATGTTCCAAGCCAAGATGAAAAAAGACTAAAACTCCATCATCATGATAAAATAGTAGAGTTGGAGAAAGCACCAACTCTACTAATTTTGATATTATTTTATTGAAGAATATAGAATTAATATATTTTTAATAACAATCTTATTTGTTAATTAAGATTATTGTATTTTAATTGCATACAATTTTTTTTTTTGTGCATTAATGGCAATGAAGTTAAAACTATTAATCTTATGCATACTACCAAACCCCTCACAACTAGATCACTCCTAATGGCTTTGCATATAATTATTTAATGAGTGCATTTATGGGGAAAACACACGCAGACATATACCAAAATCAAACTTTCTAATTAATTTTTAAAATTGAAGAATTATTTACTTCATGATGATATAGAAATCAAATGACTAACACTTAGTTAGTTTAAATGGTTTGACAATTATTTCTCTTAAACAAGGTTTCAGATTCATATCTTGTGGATGGAAAAAATTAGTACTAGGAGAGCTTTAACCCCATAGTGGGTCAATGCAGTTCAAACTAGATTAGTCGGAGTCTAGTAAGCTTTTGAATATTGGTGGTTCATTAAAAAGAAAAAAAATTAAACGAAAATGGATCATCTCATGTTAAATTTTCATGACCTTATCATGTGTGATGTTTTATTAGTGATTTAAAAGGTGGGACCTAAACAAAATATATGACATAAAAGAATTAATGGTGAGAGATCACATACAATAAGATTATGTGAAAATTTAATATGAGGGATCCATTTCAAATTAAACTATATTATTTTAAGTTTGATGAAAACTATCTATCTATACTACTAATAAAATAGAAGATATAACAAAGAAATTTTTACACGTGTTACAACCACGTTAACTCCACATATGCATTTATTTACAAAATAAGAAACAAGAAAAAAGTTAAAAAAGGAAAACAGTAATAATAATAATAAATGCATTCTTTTTTTTTAAAAAAAAAGGGAGAGAGAGTCACCTATGTGACTACACATAAGGAATTTAAATTTTTGGAAAGTTTTCAAATTTTGAATTTTAATTAAAAAAATTTAAAAAAATTAAATGGAAATAGCTCAATATACACCAATAGTAATTTAAATCATCAATGTAAATTATTAGGGCACGAAAATTATAAATTATACATAGGACTGAAATATTTATATAACTATATATGGATGATCAAGATTCAAAATTATTTAAAGGTCACATGATTATTTTAAAAAGTCATATGACTTTATGTTTTAATCTTGACTATTCACGTAAGATCCAATGGTCAAGATTTGTTCTTCTCAAATTTATTTAAGGCAATTTTTACAAGTGATTGGCGGATTATATTCAACACGAAAAAAGGATGCAAGAGCCATACATGAGGATTAATAGGATATAGTCTTTAGTTTGGGATCACTTATTAACTACGTAATTAACTAAATTGGCAAAAAAAGAAGCCTTAAAAAGGGATTAAATCCATAAGGTTAGAATTTTTTACCAACTCTATGCCAATAAAATTAGGGCTGTAAGCATATCCAATTAATAAAATAAATCCAAAGATCTAAATTAAATCAATAAAATTGGTTTGAATCGGTTTAGGTAATTAGTTCATTTTAAAGTTAAACCAAATCAAATCAATTATTATTGATTCAAATTTAAATTTATGATTTTTCAATTCGTCACTCAAATATTCAATTTGATCACTTGATTAATTAATTTTTTACATTCCCCATCTTTCAAAATTTTACATTTAAATTTTTAGTAATAAAGTTATTTTTTATCTTTTTTTGTTAATTTTTTTAAAAAAATTTATTTATTTACATCATTCTTTAGTATATCATGATAAAATTTTACATTATTATTAGTAGTTATAAGAATAAAAACTTTTAAAAAGATACAATTCTTCATATTTTTTTGGTTCAACCTGATGATTGAATCAAATCAATCCAATCTTAATTAGATCAGTTTGGTTTTAATATTTTTGGTTCTCATTTTATACCCTGAAATAGGGGTGTTCAAAACCCAGTCCCGCCTGATAACCCGTCTCGACCCGAAGTTTATGGGGCGGGTTCGGGTTCTAAAATTTGATCCGGTGTATTTTTCGGGCCGAGTTTGGGTTATACTTCGAGTTGGCCTAACCCAGCCTGAAGTCAAATAATCTTTCATAAATTATATTTTTTTAAATATTTAATAATAAATTATAAGATTTTATACTTTAATTAGTACATTTTACATAACTTGATATTTTTATATTGATATAATTTGTTTTAAAATATATATTATATAATATCTTTTAAATTTTATTTTTTATTTTTAAAATTTTATAATTTTATTATGTATAATATTCAAATCTTTATATATTATTTAAGATTTAGATTGATCCTGTATAACCCAATCTCTAATCGGATCATTATTGACTCGGGTTCAATCTTAAAAAAAATAATTCGATCCAAAAATCGGCAAATCTGAGTTTGATCCAATAATTACGCTAATCCGATTTTATTATGTATTATGAGTTGAGCGGTCATATCATTGATGACGCATCCACAACTTCCCCTATTCTACAAGCCAAATAAAGTGATTTTTTTTTTTTTATTTGGGTAAAGCAAATAAAATGACTTTACTCTCTTGTGCTACTTAGCGTAGGTGCCTTTTTCTTTTTTTTTGGGTGTACATAGCGTAGGCGCTTTAACTAACGCTTAATTTAATTAACTGAGTTTACTATTTTTTAAAATTGCCTAATTATACTAATTAAGTGAAATGTAAAGATAAGAGTTATTTAAAATAGCCCCAGTGAAATTAAGATATTATCTAATAATTTATATGAAAATGTATGAAAAATGTGTGAGTTTAAACTTGTACAACTATCTTATCCCCATATATATACTTATTGATATGTTATTATTAACTAATAATACTTTATCTGATATGTTATAATAAATTTGCATTCGAGTTAGGTGAATAAAAAATTGTAATTTGTAGATTGTACCTTTGTATTTAAATACATATTGTATAAATCTAAAAATTATAATAATATAATAACATATAAATCATTTGTAAATGAAATTATTAGTGATACATTTTTTTTTACAAATTATTAGTATTTAAAATTCAATAGAATCTAATTAATTTGATTCGAATTAGGTTAATTTATTATATATATAAAATAAAATTTTTTTAATATTAATTTTTTTATTTATAAAATTTAAATCTAAAATTTTATTTAAGATGAATAAATAATAAATTATTTGAATTAATTAAATATTACTATTATTAATTATGCATATATCTAACACTACTTTATAAATAGTCAACGCGTGTCTATTCTACAGTAACATTGAAATAAATAAGATATCGTTGGCGTGTGATCACAACGTGACGGCTCTATTTGTCATTCACCCATAACTTATGTCACGGGTCGTTATTATTAGGGCTCCATAGAGGGACTAGGTCGTGATAGGGATCCAATGGCGCACTATTTCATAAAAGGGAATTTCTCTACTTTGTCCACAAGAAACAAAAGAAGAGTTTATCTATGTTCCTCCACCCACTCTCTAATTGGATGAATTCTTTTAATTAAAAATTTTATATAATAAAATTATATATTAAATTTTATTATTGATTAAAAATATAGGGTTAAATATGAAATTTATAAGATTATTTAATCAATAATAAAAGTTAATATATAATTTTATTATGTGAAATTAAGATTCATTTTATTGTTTAACTTGGTATTTGGGAATGAATAGTGATAGGGAGACACACAAATAGTGCGATATATACTGAAAAATGAGAAAAATAATAAAAATATTTGAATGAAGAGTCTCATATAATTATTATTAATTTTTTTTTATCCAAAAATTTACCAATGTTGCATTATTTGCCCTAATAAATTTTATGTATATATACAAAACTTACTAGTCCTTACACTGATAAGTTTTGTAAAAAAATAAAAATAAAAACTCACCAGCATAAACAGTATAAGTACTAGTAAATTTTGTTTAATAAAAAAAAACTTATTAGAGCTTACACTATTTACACTGCTAAGTTTTGAATAAAAAAAATTTATTAGCATAAATAGTGCAAATGCTAATAAATTTCTAATTAAAAAAATTAAACAAAAATAACAATAATTATATAAGATCGATCATCCAAATATTTTTATTATTTTTTTTATTTTTTTTAAGTGCGTCAGATTATTGGGTATTCATCAAATATTATTCTTTGGAAATTACAGACAACAGCCTTTTTTTATTCAATCATTAAAGACACGATAGTGCTCCTCGGGGAAAAACAAATATTCTCTTCAATTACGGGAAAAATGTAATAGTCCATTACAACAAAACATATCACGCTAGTATAAGTATAACGATTTGTGTGACTATGTCTCTCCAAAGAATTTTTTCGAGATGTTTTACTACATTTTTTGTGGTTTATTATATTTTTTCAGTGTCGTTCTTTTATTTTTTGTTGTGTCGTTTTTTTCTTTCTAATCGGATGTTAGATTATCATTATTTAATGTAGTTGTTTTCTTACGATGTCTTTTAAGGGTTACCTAGCGAAGGTGCTGGTGGAAAAGGGATGCTTATAATTTAATTAATAACAAAACTTGCGCAAAAGAATAAAGATGTATAGGACCTATTCTCATTTGATGAGGCGTTGAAAAGACTCTCTTCGGAATCGACGATGAGCAAGTTGCCCGTATAATAGCTGATTAGTTTGGAAGGAAAAAAATTAGATGAACACAACATACGTATAGCTTGTTACTTTGTCTCTCTGAGGACCACCCTTTTTTCTTGTTGATGTACTTTTCTGATTAGTTTGGAAGAATTTGCGTTTCACATTTAGAAAAAAAGAAGTTAATTAATTAACTGTTCCAATATTTTACATAAGCATCGTTTTTAAAAACCAAAATATTTTATATAAGCACATATAATGTTTGTACTTCATTTAATTTAATATATTCATATTTATATGATCATTTTGAACCTTGCATTAATCCGTACAATTTTTAAAAGTTAATATTTAGTTGTTGAAATTATTATCCACTTGCATTTTGATCCTAAAATTTAATTATTATATAAATTATTATTTTTTGAATCGACTTTGCGTTAGCTCAGTTTTTAATACCCCCTAAAAAAGATTGAATTGATATACAAGAGTTTTGCAAATTTAAATGTATAATAATTAAATCTGAGGACTAAATTGTAAGTTAAATATAATTTTAAGGACTAAGCTATTACTTTACTTTTTCTACATATCCAATCAAACAAAACAACGAATTAAAAATATTTGACTAACATCATATATGTATCTCGTACACTTGAACTTAAGAAATTTGCAATTGCAGATACCGTTGGATACACATGACCTTGCACTAGATCGTACTATTTGTTGGATCACATGCTTATCAGGCCAAAAGCTATATAATAAGAGGTGTTATGTTATTTTCTTAAAGTTTATCAGAATTGCATATAATATAAGGAGCTGCACATGTTATAGACACTATGAATCAGTATTAAAAGTGAAATTAACTAAATAAAACCAACAAAATATAGCCTTATTTTTTATTTTTCACTTAGGTAACATAACAATGCTCTTGCTAGCATATTAGGTTTACTTCACTCACTATATCTCAAATTTTCTTTAAATTATTCCATATTAAAAGCCCAGTTAGTAAGAATTAAAGATATATAAGGAGGGTAATAGAATTTTAATCTCCATTGAAACTTGATTACAATTTGCTTTTATCTCCTATATATCCCCCTTCTATGCTCCGTTAAGAAACTTTTTAAGTGCCTAAATAGTACCGAGCTCACAAGATATTCTTTGGTCTTAAAGAAAAATGTGTGATAATTTGAAGCTGCAAAAAGAAAATAAAGAAAGAAAGGAAAGTTATTTAAACATAAAAATTAGACATAAAAAAAATAAAGACGGTGGATTTATTATTCTTTTTATTTAATATTCATCAGTTTTATATTTTTTTTCTTTAATTATGTCTTTAAAATACCGCATTTTTACGTATGAAAAAAAATGCCACATTTTTATGCATAAATTTGACTCCTTGGAAGAAACCAACAAAAAGCAGGTCAGGGTAGACAAAATTTTTTTTTACACTTTAAGTCAGGTGAATATATTATATATAAAATATTATATTGTCTCATATCTTATTAAAACGGGTTATGAGCCTAATATAACTGAGGTTTACATTTCATTTATTGATAAGCGAGATGTGAATCAATATAATATATCATGCATTATATATTTATTGAATATTTCTCTTTCTTTACCTTGAGAGTAGTATAACACTACAGTAGTGTTCAACCCTATTTGCAGGCAGCAAGAAAAGGTAATTGGCATTTGCTATTGGAGGACTCATCAGAGTGCGGGGAACCTATTTGTATTTGCATCAATGGATGGCAATGCAAATTGCACAAATTGTAAGATAGTGAAGTGGGTCCAAACTCCTTTGACAAAATGCTGCTTGAGTCACCGACAGGGGTATCTGGGAATTTGATTTATTTACTGACACACCCCGTCTCTGGATCATGCTCACCCTGTAAAGTTATTAAGGCACTCACACAATCAATAATGGGGTTTCTCATGTATTGTGTGGAGTGGTGTAATATTATTTGTACCTTCTTTTCTGGACATTTTTGAAGCATAGGTTGAGGGAATCATCCTCTTCTTAATTTCACGGCATAGTACGTAGTTTTACTCATGGCACTGTAATGTAATATAGTTTGTCGGCTGTACGCCTGTACCTGTAAGAAACCAGAAGGGTACATCGAGTTAAAATGAACTGCTTTTGCATTAGAGGTAGTTTTTCGGGTACTCCCTTAAAAATTGATACTTTCTAAGTAACTAGTGATTAATCCTTTATATTTATATTTATGGTAAGGATAAGGATAAATTTAAAAACTAATTTTGTATTTATATTTTAAATATATAAAACATGTAATATCCTTATAAAAAAAAATAAAGATATTGAGGAAATTATCTGCATCGCAACTTCCTCTTTTGTTTATGCTTTTATTGGTTGTTCACTTGTTGTTTAGTTCTTTTAGTCTGTGACATTGAACTACCGGTGGCTTTGGTCTAGTAGCTTACCTCTTGATGGTTAATAATGCATGAAAAAATAATAAAGGAGTAATAGAAGTTGATAGTGATGATCATAGATCCTCCCTTTCAATTTGAGAGAGTTAGTACCAGATAAGAAAGGTAATCAAGGAAAACTATGCCTAATAAAAATTGCAATATTTATTGCCGCCAATTTGTTTGAAATTTGAGTTGTTCTATATAAGACCATGGGGTCCTCCTACAGCCCCAATAAAGGTTGTTTATCTAGGTGATATGGTAGATGAAACCACGGTTAGAAATTCCTTTGGAAGATTGCCGACAACGATTGACTTAGCTAGATGCTTGTTCAGATTAACTAATAGCAAAAAGAAAAGTAGGTTGAAAATTAATTATGTCATTTTCTCAAAATTTCCTTAAAAAAATGAGTGAAGCTTGTATTTGACAGCATGTACAAATCGTAGACATTCATTTGACTATAAGAAAATTTATTTTCATGTCAGTATTTACTATTTAATCACAAAAAGAATATTTAGTTAGTCACCAAAAAAAATATTGTCACGAAATGGTAAAATGGGAACAAATTAAACGACTTAAAAAAAAGTAATAGTAATAATAATATTTTAAAATTTATGTCAAGCTGGTGATTCGTTTTTGTAAATAATTCAATTGCCACATAAATGACAGAGGCATAGAATATTGGTAAAAATAAAAGATAAAATAGAAAGGTAATGAATTATGGTCTCAAATGAAAACAATCCAAGACTATATATAGAGATTCAATTTTCCCTTTTTCCCACTCTTTATCACAATTAAAAAAAGTTGAAATCAAACCAAGACTATATAGAGAATCAGTTTCGTCGGTTGTAAGTTTTTCTAATTTAGTTAAGTTCCTATAACTCAGTGGCCACTACGTACCAGTTTCATAATTCTAGCTGGAGTTTAAACTGAACTAAATAAAATCAGGTCGTGGCTCCCCTAGCTACGATAATATTAATCTTCAAGATCAACATTTATGCAGCAAAAAATATATATACATTACGAGTGTAATTATGCTAGAGATATGGAAAAAATAGTAACAAATATATTTATTTTAAGATTTTTGGGTATCTGTTTGATCAAATAATATTTGAATCACTTAAAAAATTATTAAGTGGATAACAGGAAGGCATGAAGCTGCGGAAAAACTTAGTCATACGAATCCTAACGCTGGTAATCCATATGTCACCAATTGAACATTAATTAATTAATTTATCAAATCCCTTTGGGCTGTGGTTTCAATATGTTATCTTTTAATGTGAGTTTGTGACACACCCAAGAATATGCTCATCAGTACTTCAATTTATCAACTGGACTACACTGGAGGGTCCCAGATTCATGTATAGTCAAATTTAGGTAGTACGTTCATGAATCTCTTTAACTTCCAATTCACACATACATATTTACATGTACACAACTTTACACGAATAATAAGTGAGCATCACATTTTTCTTGTTAGTACGTTCTCTCTCAGGTGAATTCTCATAATTAACTCACAACTAGTTATGTAGAACTGTGCCTGTCAGCTGCAACAATAAAGATTTAGAGGAAGAATTCTGTGAATCTGAGTGAAAGTGAATTAGAAATTTGAACTGAACTTTTGAAAGAGACCGCAGAAATCATGTGAAATTTGTGTCATGGATTTTTTTTTTTTTTGGCCTGGGTGTCATGGATTTGAAAGTTGTCTACCAAAGCTACAAGGGGCTCCTTTTCTCCTTGGGCTCGGTCCAACATGTAATTAGAACCCTTTGATACGTATATAATAAAAGTGGGGCACAGAATTTAGACAACCCTCTTAGGGTTGTTAATCCACGAAATGTTTTCTATTTCTGGGCCTACTGGACCAATACAGACCAAGAAAAAAAAAAACAAGTTGGGGCCATATAGTTGATGAATTGTTGCAGAGAGTAATCTGCTATACAATTTATTCTGCACTCTTAATCTAACATTAGCTATAATAATATTTAATATTGGAGAATATAATTGATTCTTAGAAGATTTCCTAATTGTAATAATATCCGAGAGTTAATCTAATAATACTTGTTAAAAAAAATTGAACAAAGACAAATTAAAACATGAGATTAATTTTGATATAATATTATTGAAGAGTATTTTATAGTGTCAACCTATCTATACATATAACTTTTGAGATAGTTGTAATAAAAATCAAATATTTTTTTCTGATGTAACAAAATTCTTTCAAAAGCTATACAATTAGCATGTTTGGCATATTTAAATTTTGATTTTCTTTTACTAAAATGTCTTGCAATTTTTAATTTGGACAACTAATGAACTCAACACCCTCAAAAGAAAATATCTTCACAACCACCCTTTGCCCCAGTTGTTGAATGTTTTTAGTATGGTACGACTCTGAAGGGAGCCTCCTTATTCGCAATATATAATCCTTACTTTGGCAAGGCGAGCATTTCGGCTCTAACTAAATAGCCTATTTGTCCAGCGCCAGTTACTTATAAGGATCATATACCAAAAATAAAGAGAACCGGAAAGATTGGATCATTAGTCAGATACATTTCTGATATACAAGTTCCTTTTATAAAGGCAAGTAGAGAGCATACTTTGTATCTAATATGGCCATTGTTATTTTCCTTTGTCCCCTTCAAATCTATTAGAACATATTAAAATAGAAGAAAAGAATTTTCAGAAAGAAAGAAGATGGATTTAGAAACACAGTTTTGGAAATACACTCGTAGTATTATTGGAAAGCTCGATGATTATACGGGGAGGAGAGCTTCTCTATTTATAAGAGAAGCATACAACGGCTTTGTTCTACGTTGTTCCTAAAGATTACAAAGTTTTGACATGAGACAAGGCTAGACTTATAGACTTTTTTATGACATTCATAGACTTTCATAGTCTTAAATACTTGACTTTTAATTTATCTTGCTGCGTGCACTTATTTTTACAAAAGACAAAGGCCTAAATATCTAGACTAGACTTTTAGTAAAAAACTTATCAAGACTTTTTGTTTCGACATTTATTTGCTATGACATACTAGGCACATCGACTTGATGACTTTTTGAGGTGTGTCTTGACCTGCTATGGATGGACTTGATGACTTATTAAGGCATAATTTGACCTTTCTTTACTTTTGTGGTGAATGTCACGATACCTGGTCCTATTTTACCAGTTTTTGGAAATAGGTTCGTGAGAAGGCGACAGGTTGGCTCTTTCATCTCTACTTTTTCTTTTTCTATGTTCTCTCAGATCTATCTCTTCCAGTACGGCCTCAATGTCTATCTCTTGCATGTCCTCATCTAGATCTTGGGAATCTTTCATGATAAGATCTTGCATTGGATTTTTATCAGTTGTATTACTGGCTTGACCTCTCTCAGTAATTTTAGCTGGTGAATTTATTGCGAATAATGGGCCAACAATATTCAATGGCTTTGAATTAATACAGGCAGAATCTTTATCTACACCATTGATTTCATACAAATGAGAAATTAAATTCTCTCTGTAAAAAGGATGTTTATTTTCTTGGACAAGTGCTCTTAGGCTGGGAAATTGTGTATACAGTCTAGCGTGATTTTGTGTCCACAGGAGTTTTGTTTGTGGGTACTGGAAGTATAGACGATGGATAATAAAAACTGAGATAAAATCATTAACCTGATTTTCATCTAATTTCCAAATATTGAATCTGGATAATTCTTTGTCAAATTCTCTGATCCACCAATTAATGGGTGAAAACCATTGAAGAGTATTCTATAGGAGTGAGGAACGATTATTAGGTTCTGAGAGAAATTATCTCAGTTTGAAAGCAGGACATAGAATAAGGTAAGAATATAGTATAGAAACACACCAAGGTATCACATGTCAGACTCTATGAACGGTATTCCCATGAAGATGGAGAATACAGTGAAGTATGCTGCAACAAGGTCTAACCAAGTAGGCTGAGGAGTGAGATTATGTGTTTGGATGGAAGTGTGGAGATAAAGTGATATATATGATCTAGCAAATTCTTGTAAGTTTTTTGGAGTGAGACTGGTGCCAAGCAGAATTTCAGGAGGATAAGTCATTTGAATTTTTTCTTCCTGGGAGTAGGTGGATGGGTAAGTATTCATCATGATTAATGGATAACAGTGAGTGGAGGTAATTATGGTGATGGGTTTGCTTTGGGATTGATTTGGTTTGGAGAGAAAATCTGGGATGAGATTTTGGGTTCTCTTTATATGTTTCACAAAAAAATTATATCGTGGGAACCATTCATTCATTATGAGGATTTGAGGACTTGGTGGAACTTTATTTTTGAATTCAAGCAGCTTTGGAAATGAGAAATTATCAAGATGAACTTCAAATGAATGTCCTCTCAGATAGAAATCAAATTTTTGAATTCTATATTTGACTGCTAAAATTTCCTTATATGTAGTATGATAGTGGAGTTCAGCAAGCTTAAATTGTTCACTAGTATGTCCATAATAGAACTTCTATCCTTCAGTCTCTTCTATAAAAACTGCTCCCCTAGTATTGGTCACCGGCATCTGTCTATAAGATTTGCTTCCCTTCTCCTAGTATCTTTAGTGGAGGTGGACTTTTAACTGCTTATTTCAGAAATTTCAGAGCTTCAGTTTGTTTTGATCTCCATGGAGGAGCATTTTTCTTGAGGAGCTTAGAGAGCTTGGTGGTGTATTTAGAGATGGGGGGAATAAAATCCCGTATTTAGTTCAGGATTCCTAAAAATTGTCGGATCTATTCTGCGGACATATTTTCATCAGGGAACTTGAAAAGTTCTTCAGCAATGCGTGATTGAGGTATATATTTTCCTTGAGCAAGATGCATTCCCACAAAATTTACCTCAGTGATTCCAATATGGGATTTTTTTTATAACAACATTATTCCATATTTATCACAAATTTTGTATAAGCTTTCTAAAAGTTGTTTGTGACTATTTTCGTAAAGAGAAAAAAAGAGCATGTCATCTGTAGATGGGAGCATTATCAAAAAGTGGTTCAAAGTTATGATAGCCCATGCCATTACAGTCAATTCCACTTTTTTTTTTTTTCGGCCATCAATGCTCTAATTGAATAAATCATGCCTAGAATAATCTCCAAAATCGTGCATTTCATATGAAAATGCAGGAGTTAAAGTACAGTGTTAAACAAAGCGTACTCCTAAAGATGATAGCCAAGGTTCAATTACTATTTTTTCATGGTCGAGGGCAGTTAAAAAATATCAAAATACAATTAATGCGCATTCTCTTCATTTCTTTATAAGAAACTAAAAAGAGAGAACGGGGGGAAATGAATATTTATTAAATGTGGACCAAAAGATGAAATAATTAAATGAAATTCCATTTGAATATACAATAAAGGAGGCGATAATCTTCAGGAGCTCCTCTTAGTAAAGCATCTCTAATAATAAGTGGAGTATACAAATCTTCCGCGATAACAGAAGGAGTTTCATAGCCTGTCAGGAATGAGATGGACCCTACGACAATTTTACCTTTTGCAGCAACCATCAACCTCAAAGTGCTAGGATTCTTGTTGAACCTAATTTTCATCACTCTTTTCAATTCAACAAATATGTTGGTTCCGAGAAATTCTGAGATATATCAGCTTTTACTTCCATCCAACTATTTGAGGAAGAAAATTAAAGTGATTTAAGAACCAGAACTACTAAGTAAGCAGCTTTTAGAGGAGACTATACCAATGGCATGCTTGAAATATTTTACAGAAAGTTGAAGATTCAGGTTTATTTTGATGCTGGCTGCTAGAAACTTTCATGTATTGAAGTTTGGACTATATGCTGTGTGATCTTTCATACTATCAATTCCAGTGTCTAACACTATTTCACAAGAAACGCCACAGTTTGAGCTGAATGCAAACCATTTGGAATCACGATAATGCATTATCTGTTCTACCTCTCCAAGCTGTGTATCTTCTCCGAAGATAACATGAGCTGGTAGCTATCATTGAGAATGTAGCCTATAGTCACAACAGAAAAAACTAGCAGAGGGGACAAAAGCTCGGATTTGATCAAACTCAACAGTCCAAGATTTTATCCAAGTGAACTGCAAATGTTGATTGAACATATACAGTCTAACTTCAAAGGGGATGATGTTTCAGGCGACAAGGTCAACTTCGTCTCGATCAGGGGAAACCACATCTAATCTCATCATGCTCCTATACTGATCAGGAATGGGAGCCCCTGCATGCACACAGAGTTCCACCACAGCTGGAGCCTTGCCATAATATCTCTTCAGATTGTTATTCAGAGGAGGCCCGTTCAGATCCTCGATGTGCCAGACATAATTCGGACCTACAAGATCATCTATCGTTGCCTCTTGCCACGCATGTAAACCATTTCGTGACTGATGCTTTGAAGCCTTGCACATTCTCAACTTATGTCCCTTGGGACCGACCTGGACCTCAGGACAATATCCACAAGTATTCACAACATACTTCTCCATGATCTTCTTCGCACCTGATATCATCTCAAACCATGAATCTAGTGTATGTCTACTTAAATCCCTTAATTTGCTCCGTTCTGCTCCATGCAACTCATCCAGATTGCTATTGTTCTCCACTAAATTCTGGAAATCCTCTGCAGGCTTGGTCAACATAGAGGATGTATTGACAAAAATTTTGGGATTTTCAGAAGAATATTTACTTCTATTTTCATCCTCTTCCACAACTGATTCAAAATCTACAATTCTTCCTTCAATACAATATACAGGTTTTGTTCTCCTTTTAGTGGGATACTTTTCTAGGTCTAGACCCGCTTGTATACAGAGTTCAACAATGGCAGGGATACGAGGAACACTGAACCTCTCATCATGCCCAACTCTTGGCTTACCTACACGGTCATAAAGATGAAAGCATTTTGGGAAGAGGACCACATCTCGTGCCCCTCCCCTTCTCCAAACATGCGTTGCACTCCTCGAGCCACTCCTTGGTCCAGTACATGTTCGAATTTCATGACCCACATAACCAATGTGAACCTCATTACATAACCTGATAAGATGAAACCATTAAATGTGAAGCGAATAACTACAAGTTGGATTTGCACTTGAAAAACTTCAAAAACAGTTGAAATCCCCGATCAACGACACATAAATGCCCAAGAATCAAAAGTCAAGAGTCTATATTATGGTTGGTTCAGGTAGCCTTGTTAGTAGCACTATCCATTGGTTCTGGTAATCATCGTTTAACTTAAACATCAACTCTTGATCTGTCAATATAATCATCTACAAGATCTTCATATATCATCTTATCATGCTTCACTCAAAAGTAAGTTTGAAAGGGAACAAAAGTACAATTCAGGGGCCATATAGTCAGAAAAAACACACAAAATTCATTCCGCTGATTTAAAAATTAAACTGAATACCCATAAGAACCAATGAGTTAACAAAGTAAGGAAGAACCAAAAGAAGCACATAGAATCAACAACACCACGTGTTGCAAAGGAGGGGAAAAAACGAAAAGAAAAGAAAAGAATCACACTTTATTATTTTTCTCTTTAAATCGCACCAAAAGAAAGCCTAGAATGCAATTGGTCCTCAGAATAATCCATCTGCATGCAATGCAATTATGCACAGCCTAACTTATTGTCCCAGTAAGTATAAAGTGTTTCATACTATCGAGCAATCATATTTTATATTTTGTATGAAATTTAAGTATCTATGGCCAAAAATCGGACACTTTTAAGATATGATTAAATAATTGTGTAAACAAGTTTTAGAATTTAAACTCTCACATTACATAAAAATTAAATTATAACCGTAACCGAAAAAAAAAAAAAAAACTGATTCCTTAATTCGTAACATTTGGGCAATTTCTAGCTCAGAATTTTCATAATTAACGTTAAAAAAAATCAAAGATTCACAGCCAAGACAGAGAGAGAGAGAGAGAGAGAGGAATTATTAGCTACGTACTCGCAGCGCAGCACCGGGATGACTCGGACGAGTTGAGTCAGCCCAGACACGAGTGAAATCCGAGCTCGATAGACTCGGTGAGCCACCTCAACGAGTTCCGGGACCAGCAACCCGTTATCTGGTGGATCTTCCAGAATCCTACATGGCTGTGACTTACGCGCTTCTCTCTCCTTCTTCGCCCTCTCAATCAACACCTTCATCGGCGTCACGTACGGCTTCCTCTCCGATTTTTTCCGGCGAGGCCCTGGCACGTCGGAGTAGGGGGATTCTCCATCGCCCCCGAAAGCCTGCGGCGGCGACAGCGAAGTCTCCGACGAGAAGGAGAGGCGCGCGCTGAAGCGGAGAGGTAGTCGCTTGAGAAGAGAAACTAGCTCCGAAGAGATGGCGATAGCGCGCATCTCCTACGCGGAGGGGTAACGGAGGTGGGTGGAGGCGCCGCCGTGCCGGGAAATGATGCACTGTGACCGGAGCTGCTGAGGAGATGCAATCTATAGATGGGGGTTATGAGCCCAAGCTTGCTTTACGGTTCAACAGGACCCTGTTTTTTTGGGCTCGAATTGTATTTGGGCCCAAAGTAGCTCAATTTGGAGTGTGCTACTCACAGGAGTTATATGGACGGAATGTCTTCACTCAAAAAAACAAAAAGACAAAAAGAGGGCTGAATGTTAGGCGATAAAATGCCAATTAAAAAAATGGACGGAGTGCTAGGCGGAACATTGCACTGGATGATGAATGGACTGTAGATGTACAATAACTCCACAAGATAGGATTAAGAACGAATATATTAAAGAGAAAATTGGAATAGTGCATATTTGGCAAAAATGGTAGAATCTCTCCTTAGGTAATTCGATTATGTGTAGAGAAGGATTATAGAAGCTCCAATAAAGATAATAGATCATGTGGAGGATAGTCTAATAACTATATATAAAGAGAGAATTGAAAAAATTATAGATAAACCTAGATTTTATTGGTTTAAATTTAAACATGACTTATTATAGAATATTATGGCATTATTTGATCCATATAACCAGCTCTATCTAATGGACAATGTTTTTTAGTGGAGCACAAGGGGTAATATTGAACCCCCCCTCCCCATTGGGAGTTGAACTGACTCCATTGTGAACAACTTCATGGGGTTTTTTACCACTTAGCCATGGGCTTCCGCATCAAGGCTTAGTTGTTGTTAGTATTTGCTATGCAAGAGACTTTCCTTCACAAAAGTCTAGAACTATTTGCGCTTAAAAAAAGAGTGTTTTTGACATTCAAGTGATCTTGAAGGCCCAAAAAGAAAATCAAGTGGCCTCCTAATCCAAAGGAAAACAAGAACTGTTATATTAAACAGAAGTTTTGGTATGAAATTGGTTACGAAACATATGTAAGCATGTTACATTTTCACTTCATTAAATTTGAAAATCAAGATGGGATAAATGAAAAGAAAGGATTCCACGTCATTTTATATTAACTTTACCCTAGTTTTTGTCTCTCCTAAAAATCAATTTTCAAAGACAATTATTTAATAATATGTTCTTTTTTTAATTATTTCATAATATGTTTGCTTTAGCTTTTGATACTCCAAAACAATAATTTGGGGCTTTAGGCTATATCAAAAAGAAAAAACAATGGTTTGGGCAAAAGTTATTATAGACATCTTTTGTCGAAATCATGATTTGACATTCTCCAAAAACAAAATCAAATATGCTATAAGTAGATCGATGGGTCAATTGAGGATTAATTAATAAGTTAACATATGATCCCTCATTCTAAGGAGAGATACAGCAGCTGACCCAAAAAAAAAAAAAAACAATAGAGCGATACAATAGGTTTATGTAATTCCACCAAATTTCACCCCCTTTTTTTCAAGATTTTGGCCAAGATTGTGTGCACTAGATTAAATATGGTGCACTGCACACTACTTGATCTTGATCTAACCATGAAGATCTAATAATCTATTAATACAACCACTTACCTACAATGCATCGTAGCTATGCTTGCTTTCTCTCTCTCTCTCATGTGTCCCTCTGCCCTTCCTGATATTGCTTCCCATCTCATTCTCTGCCTTCATTGTCTTTAGTCTCCACCCCTTTAATTAAACACAAAATACAACCCTTCAATTTCAACGCCATTCGCCAAAATAAACACAACAATTAATAAATAACATTGTGTTAACTTAATTAGAATATAAGTTAATGAAACAAAATCCCAGATTTGCACCCAGAAAAAATCCAAATCGATTTTGGGTTTCATTAGGTATGAACTTGGAAAAAGTACAAGGGATAAGATGATTCTGGAGCAGCAGCCTTCACAGTACATGTCAACCTTCAACACCACATTGGCATGTTATTGTTGTTGTGGTTTTCTCTCTCACTTTTCTTCTGCAACATCAAATAAACACGGGCGATGACATAGAGGAGAAGCTCCTCATAGGTGCCAGTGTTTAGTCGTGTGGCATGTGGACCGGAGAAAGCTAGAGGACCTAGGGTGGTCAAAATGACATCGTGGCATTGCGGGAATGGCCAAAATGACGTCTTCTATGTGGCCACTGTCGACGACCTGGGGGGTGCAACGGCTTTGGAGGGCAGATGGTGGTGCGACGAAAGTGGGGTGAGTGGATGGTGTTGGCGGCATAGCGGTGAAGGAGTTTTATGGAATTGGGAAATAAAGATTGAAAAATTATGGTGTATTATAAATGTTAAGTGTATCAATGCACCATCAATCTTAACTATCAAATGAATTTGATGTGTGGTGCACCCTATTTAACTTGGTGCACCATAGTTTTGGCCTTTTTTCAAAGTCAAAAGCACATTTTTCTGTTTAAATTTTTGTTCATTGGGGAAATTCTCATTATCAAGTCTACAAAATTCTCTTATCAAAAGGCACAAAATTATTGAAAAATAATATACACTAGTTCCCTTGCATTGCAGAAAAGGAAAATGAGAAAAGAAAAAAAGTAAATAATCTTTTTAATTCTAACATTTTAAAATTGATATTAATTTGGTTTTAATATTTTGAAGTTGACATTAATTTGATCTTAAAAAAAAATTTGACATCAATTTACTCATAACACTTCGAATTTTGAAATCAATTTATCCTAATATTTTGAATTTTAACATCAATTTAGTCCTAAAATTTTTTATAAAATCAAATTTTTCATCAAATAATTAATATAAGATTAAATTTATATCAAAATTCAAAATATTAGGACTAAATTAATGTTAAAAATTATTTTAAAACTAAATTGATATCAATTTTAAAATATTGGACTAAAAAAGATATTTATTCAAAGAAAAGAATAAAAAATATTTTCTCTTTTGTTGTGATTCAAACCTCAAAAAAAAAATTCAACAAAGAAGACCTACATTAATTAAAAAATTAGTTTGCATATACTGACAATATATATATATATATATATATAACAACTCATATTTATTGGCCAAAAGAGTATTAAAAATTAAAAAAAAATAGTTGCATTTATAACTAGAGAATCTTAAAGTTGCATAATTATTGTTAGTGATCAAATAATCGTTCAGAACAGTTACAGCACGAATCAATTTTTGAACTAAAATCAAACTAATTGGAATGTTCATTATTCTCTTTCATAATTATGTATTTAACAAAGTAATAAAACTACTAAGTCTAGTGAGTTGTGAACTGATCGTCCATGTAACACTTACTTCGCATTCTGTTGCATAATTTTCTCCCTCACACTGTTGTTTCTCTCTATCTTCTTCTGATGATGCTCTTGGGAAGTTCTTCATCCATGTCAGCCTCGCTTTCAAGTAGAGCGAAGCTTCTCCCTTCACTGTCTTCATCTTCACCCATTTTCTTCAACCCTTTGAAAGGTTCTTCTGCGGTGAGATTCTCCAAGAGAAATGTGGGTTGTGGGGTTGTGGTTATGGCCTCAATGGAGGGCAACAATAAGCCCGTTTTGGATATAGCGTTCCAACCTTTTGAGGAAGTGAAGAAGGAGCTTCTGGCCATCCCAGATATGCCCCATGAATCACTGGCTCGCCAAAAATTCACTGATCAGTGTGAGGCTGCGCTCAATGCACAGATCAAGTAAGCTTCATGCACGTTCTTGTTTTTCAACGTTATTTGTTAATCCTTTTCTCATTCCTCGTATGAACATTCGACAAGGATCATTGATTTTAGTAGGCAATGTTATGAGGTTGACGTTATATCAAGAGCTATGTTATTTTAACATAGCAATATCCAACATGATTGAGCTACACTCTATGTATTCCATGTTTTTAAAAAAAAAATGTTCACAACTTTTTCTTTTAATTTTTTTATTAAAATATATTGTCATTTAAATGCAGGGTATCGAGCTTAATGTCAGACTCTTCGATGTAAAATAAACATTTCTCTTGTATTAATGAACAATCGAAAATGTGGGGTGTGCGATTGAAATCATGTAGTTTTATTTTTTATTTCTGAAAATAGAAAACCATTTTGTGTTTATTGGCATATGGCAAGTATCACATCTAGTAGCATGCGTGTTAACCCCTACTATTGTAATGAATGTTTTGCTGATGAATGAAAGTAGGAACTGATGATTCTACGTTAAGAGAATGCTTTTTTGTGCAAATTGTTCATGACTTGGTTATATGCATATCCTCATCATTTCTAAAGTTATAATAAAAAGATTAAAAATCGAAAAGGGAAAAATCAATAATAAGGATGTGATCATGATCAGGTAATGTATAATTTGTACATGAGAGTATCTTCACTCGAGCTCTATGTGTTGGTTTTCACCTAAGAAGTTATCATCCAAAAGATTAGAAATGTTGAGGTTATTTCTCCAATGTGGCTATTAATTTGAAGAAAACAAGTCTTTTTTTTTTTTTTAAATGTTTATCCAAATATATCATGCCATTCTTTCTTTTTCTCTTGATTCAGCGTGGAGTACAACGTCTCCTACGTGTATCATGCCATGTCTGCCTACTTTGACAGAGACAATGTTGCTCTGAAGGGATTCGCCAAGTATTAACCTCGAAATCCTAGTTTCTTTTGTAATTTGAATTTTCTTGTAACTTGAACGTTGATAAATTACATTCATTTGTAGATTTTTCAAGGAATCAAGTGTGGAGGAACGACAGCATGCTGAGATGATGATGGAATACCAGGCATTTGCTTAATTCTTTGCTATTCTTAAACTACAATATGATCTTAATTTCTATATATTTCTTAACAGTCATTTTTCTATCAATATTCTTTTTTTCATTTCTTTTTTGAATGATACCAGAATAGAAGAGGAGGCAGGGTTAAGCTGCAATCAATGCTGATGCCATTTTCAGAGTTTGATCATGCGGAAAAGGGCGACGCATTAAATGGTAAGTTGTTGTGCGTGATCTTATTTATGGCTTTAACAATTATTCAACTTTTAAATTTATTTTATTTCTACCTTGGAGAGTGGCTTATTATAGTTTATGTTCAATGCCCGTGAGTTTTCCAATTTGAACATTTTTTGTTTATGATTTTTTGGGTTAAAAATTATTTTTTTCACCAAAAAAAATCTCTTCTCGTATATTTATATAATTTTAAAAAGTTAATCAGAATTTGAAAAAATATGTTTTCAACTTTTTTGTAAAAATTAAAAAGAGTAATTTCTAAAAAAATTAATTTTAATTTTTTAGCTATATATAAAATTTCAATTTTATAATCACTTTTTTCAAAAATTAAAACAAATACAACCATATGACAATGTGACCTATGCATTAGGCATGCATGATGAGTGTTGGTTTGTTTTGTTATTAGTGAATTTGATTTATTTCTCTGATTTACTTGTTACTTCTGTTTGGTCCTATCATGCAGCAATGGAACTTGCATTGTCTCTGGAGAGGGTGAACAATGAGAAGCTTCTAAACTTACACAGTGTAGGTCACTTCCACAGTTCTACTCTTGTCTGTAGCTTTGTTAAACGATTCAAACCATTTTAACATTGTTGCCCCTTTCTACAGCATTGAACCCCAAACAACTTTTACAGTATGACCCCGTTGTTCAATGCCAATAACAATTTTTTTATATCAATTATCACTAATGCAGTTAGCAACTGAAAACAATGATGTGCAACTTGCTGACTTTATTGAAAGCAAGTTTTTGGTCAGTCAGGTAAAGCAAAATCAAGTGCGATTCTTTCTACTGCTCTCAGGATAATATCAAAGAAATAAAAAATAAAAATAAACATATCCGACTATGAATTTTGTTTTCATATTATTTATTTCCATTTTTCTTCAGGTGGAAGACATCAAAAAGATCTCAGAATATGTGGCTGAATTAAGGAGGCTGGGCAAAGGACATGGTAACTTGTTGCTTGCGCCTTATATAAACCATTATTGATTCATACTTCATATACTAGGAGGTGAAATTAAATTAGTTTACTGATGGACTTGCAGGAGTTTGGCACTTTGATAAGATGCTCCTTAATGGAGGGGTTGCTGCATGATATTCATCTACAACATCGAGCGCTTAGCATCTTATAGAATAATTATGCCTATGAACTTGGATACCTATTTCTACCGCTCTCCTCTCCTTCCCCATTTTCTCTTACTTCTCCTTTTCCCGCGACCTTCTTCCTGTTCTGTCGGAGATTTTTCATCCTATTTGAAATATTAGTATAGTCGTTGCTAGGTTGAGGTTCGTTTTCAAACCCCGAGTTTACCATGAATATATCTTCGAAAATTTGAGACATGAGCCGGTGGATAAATTGTTATTAACCATTTTAACAAGTTATAAATTGGTCTCTAACTAAAATACCACAAGATAAATTCAAAACCTCCAACATAGCTTTTAGAATTAAAAATATAGAAAAGATTAGTCATTTGAAAAAACGAATATAACCACAACAAAATTTTTAGGGATCTAACCATAAAAAATTGATTTGAGTCACATTTTAAATTCTCAAAAATTATATTAAGAATACTCTTTTCAAGAACGAATTTATCTAATAATATCTTGAAATCAAATCAATTCAGGGATTTACTTTTTTAACAAAGAAGCCAGCGGTAAAAACTAAAAACATGGTATTATTATTACTCTTAGATGATTAACAATGTCAAATACACTCACGAGCTTTTTTTTTTCTCCCTTTTTTTTTTTTCTTATTTTGGTCTAATCTTATTATTACTACCAGCACATACATGTAGGAATCCTATAGTAGCGCTTCCTATGATTATAACCATCATGCCATGGCAGCCCTTTCTCGCTCACGTCTCAACCTTGCCTCTTCAATGATGCTCAACTTAATACCCTTCCCTTTGGGTAGATATACCCAAGGTTTTGAGCCTTGCCCAATTACGAAAACGTTTTCCAGACGAGTTGCAAACTCATTACCAACAGCATCTTGGACTATAGTGGTGTCATGGGTGCCCATATGCTTTTCTCTCCTCTTCAAGATTCCAACCCTCCCTCTATTCCTTCCACCAGTCACCATCACAACGTTTCCAACTTCAAACTTTATGAAATCGGTGATCTTGTAGGTCTCTAGGTCCAGCTTGATGGTATCGTTGGCTTTGATAAGTGGGTCAGGGTACCTAATAGTTCGACCATCGTAAGTGTTCAGATGAGGGATGCCCCTTTTACCGAATTGTACGGACCGCACCTTGCACAGCTTGAACTGCAACATCAAATCAAATTGGAGTGTAAAATTGTTGTCCACGATTGATGTATAAAGAAGATTAATTTCGAAAGAATCTCAATATATTATCCAATTAATTCTAAATACATTACTACATATGTCAGTCAAAATAAATAAATTACTACATATATAACTTTTGAAGCAATAACTTTGATGAAAAAATAAAAAAAAACTTTTGAAGTAATAACTCGATTACATAATTAAATAATTAAAAAACAATTCTTATGCTATATGCTTTATCAAAAAAAGAAAAGAAAAGAAAAAGACAAAATTCTTATGCTATATGCTTAATTTTTGGGATGATATAATACATAATTAAATGACTTTGTATTAAATTTTTGCAGTCTTTTTTTTTTTTTCAAATTAAACATTTTCTAAAATGATTAAAGTACTTTTGAAAAAATACCAACCTTTGCTTCATCATCTCTTATGGTGCGCAGGCGAAAACGGCCCTTGGTATCATATAGGAGTCGGAAGTTCTCGTTTGTTTTAGGAATAGATACAACATCTAAACATTGGATAACATAATCAAGTTAGTAAAGTCACTTAATCATTTCTACCAAAATCCACAGTTATACAAGGGATTGGGAACTAGCTTATTATTAAGCAAATGAAATTAATTGTTATATGGTTACATACCCATTAATCCTGCAGGGTACTTCTGATCAGTTCTAACTTTTCCATCAACCAAAACATGCCGCTGCATCAGGATGGAAATGACCTCACGGTATGCAAGTGCATACTTCAGCTTGTTCCTCAGAATGAGGATGAGGGGTATACACTCCCTTAACCTATGGGGTCCAGGAGATGGCTTGGGGGCCTGCACAAAATTGTGTATATAGAAGAGTGTACTTATTAGTCCATTGGGAGTAAACGGAAGCAATTAAACCAAACGTGACATATCATGCATGTTGCTTACAAAAGCACCCCCAAGCTTGTCAAGCATCCAGTGCTTTGGAGCCTTGAGCCTCTTCAAGTGCTTCTTCTTCCCTCTAGGCTGCAAAAATTCAGCATGAAAATATATATAAGCTTAATGCCTATACCGACTAGAAAATTTTTTAGATGATATAAATTTTGACATCTTAATACACACACAATAAATTTGGTAAAATTCAAAAATTACTGAGTACAGTGAAAATGAATTTATTAAAACTAAAGATCATCAAGTAAAACTTGATTTAATTTTATCATAATTATATCTAAATATGAAGTGTTAAAAATTAAACCAACTTTGAAGGAAAACACAGACAAATAAAAAGGAAAGAAACTAGAGAAGAAAATTAAAAAACAGTACCATATTCTGTGGTGTCTTTGCGTAACCGCTTGATGGGTGTGCAGGACAAAGAGGGTTACTCCTACTCCTCACCTGGCGCTAAAAAGAGGGAGGAGAGATTCAGGTAAAACCATAGCTCAGCTTTATAGTATCACCGCTTCCTAAAGCTAATATCTCAACCTTTGACTTGTTGCTGATATCTGTCTTTATTATACTTTCCACGTAATAACCATCTTCAGGCTTCTTCAAGTTTCCTAATGTCTCCTGAGAATATGAGGAGAAATGTTCTGGTGTCAGCATCTGTGCATACACTTGGAAGTAGCCAGCGCAAACCACATATGCACACGGCTGGATAATTAGGAGCTCCTCCTTGTCTCTTTCCTGTGTAAAATTTAATTATATTTATTAATATAATAATATATAATTAAATAATAATTATATAAATTAAATTCTAATATAAATTAAACATAAAAAAGAGAATGATGCAAAATTTTTGGCTCCACCAATCACTTATTATTATTATTAAATATTTTGTATCTATCTTCTTTTTAATATATTTATTTTTTATGTTCGTTTTCTGCGTATAAAAAGCATAGCTCTAATTTAGAACACGGATCATTTTGCGTTTCACCTCCATGGGCGCTAGTAGCAGCGAATTGTCCATAAAAATCAAATTCAACTGTCAATTCAATTGATTTTCTCTCAGGTTATCTTTTACGAGGGGGATGTGGCTTTTGCATTGGATGGCATGTGGCGAGGCTTGAAGGCAGGTGGATGCATCTAAATGATTGCTTTCGGGAGCATATACGGATACTTGGGCTGCCGGTGTTTGGAGAATGTGTTGGTGCTGCCTTTTGTCTTCATCTCTTTACCCTGCTTTTCTGCTTCTATAACTGTTTGCTTCTTGCTTTTATGGAGAGTTTTGAGTTGTTTGAAATTATCGGAAAAAAAAAAAAAAAAATACGACTTCTATCGTGTCACGTTGAAACTGGAGGAGTTTGCGATACTTTTTAAATCTTTGGCTGTACTCTTAATCCTCAATCTTGCAGTAAAATTTGGTGCCAATATACGTTAACAGCTCGTACAAAAATATCTTGCAAAAAGGCAAAAGTATGTGATGACTTGATTGATTTAAGAGTAAATTTATATTTTAATTTCTAATTTTTTATTTAAATACTTTAATTTTTAAAAGATTTTATATTAAATATATTAGCCTCTCAGTAAAAGAATTATATATACATTAATTTTTAAAAAATAATATATTAAAAATTAGTTTTTTTAGAAATTAATATATTAGATATTAATATTTCAAAAACTAATATGTATATAACTTTCTTGTTATAAAAATTAATGTATTTAATATAAAATCTTTTGAAAATTAAGATATATATATTTAATATTTTAAAAATTAAAATATTAAAACAAAAGTTTTTTAAAAATTAAAGTGTGGATTTACTATTAATTTAACAACGCCCCACTTTGCACGGTATATAATTATTTTGTGCACATTATTATCTTACTTTTACTTATTCACCGTTTGCACTACATCAATTCTTCGTGTTTGGAAGGACTATCCTACCCTTATGTAAATTTTTAGGGGGGGGGGGGAATTTTATAGTCTTTGAAATTTTAACAAAGTGTATAAGATTCTCATAAATTTATATGTGTGAAAAAATTTAAATTATAGTTGAGTATAGGAATTAACTCGATGTACATTAAACTAATGGTAAACAAATTATATTATTTATACATAAAGATAGGATATTTAAATATGATACTTTCTCATATAAATATATAATTTATTATTTTATTTCAATATATGTATATTTTAATGTTCATCCATATTTATATAAATATATTATATTCTATATTATATCTATATATAATATGTTTAAAAAATATTTCTCAATGATAAACAAGCTAAACCGAGTTAGCTTAGAATATAAATGGACTAGAATAAAGTTAATTTGTGTTCACTCTGCATAAGTTCGTGGACTCACAAGTTAGCCTTTTAACTCATTTATTAATATTATTTTCTTTTTTTTGTTTTCATAATTTTTAAAACTTTTCATAATAAATCATTCAAAATTTTATTCAGTTTCAATGTATGAAAAAACTATTCGAGTCTGAGAATTAGAGAAAGAAGAAATTAAAGTTTTTATAAAAAAAATAAATATACTGTAGACTAATGGATTGATATGTGGGTTAATAATCCACAACCCATTTAATCTTTTAGTTAAATAGATTAAATTCGCATTTAAACAAACCTATAATTTGTTTGGTCTTTATTCATGCAGATTGCGGGCTATAGAGGCCAGGTCGCAGACCCAGCTCATATGCTCATAGTTAGGTTATATTTAAATATTTTATAATAAGTAAAATAAAATTATATGTAATAAAATAATTTTATATTATTAATTAATAAAAATAAAAAAATAATAAATTATAATAAATTTTTATTATAATAAATAATTATTTATATAAATTAATATTTTTTATCATTTTTATTGACTAATCTTGAACCCTCAACGCATTTAAACTAAATTAAAAAATGAAAAGGGGAAAGTGGAATTATCAGGTGGGTCGGAGTGCTTGGCTCTCTGCAAAAGCAACGCTGTTTGTTTCAACTGTCCCTGCTGTCACTATCTCAAGAGTGGAAGGAGCATCCGCACGATGTCGGAGGTGGTTTGCGTCACCGGCGGCAGCGGCTGCATCGGCTCATGGCTGGTCCACCTCCTCCTCAACCGCGGCTACACCGTTCACGCCACCGTCAAAGATCTCAGTTCGCTTTCACTTCCCCCACACTCCCCCTTCACTCACATCACACCCCATCCCATTCAACCTTCCCTTCTAACTTCCTTCTTGTTCTCTCCATCGCAGACGATGATGCCGAGACGAAGCATCTAGAAGCTCTCGAAGGCGCGCCCACGCGCCTCCGCCTCTTCCAGATCGACCTCCTCAGCCGCGACACCATCTCCGCCGCCGTCCGCGGCTGCACCGGCGTCTTCCACCTCGCCTCCCCCTGCATTGTCGACCAAGTCCAAGACCCTCAGGTGCAATTAAAACAAAAAAGAACCAAAATAAATAAATAAATAAAAGAATAATTTTCATACACAGACAGAAATCAAACGGATTGTCATTATGGTCCATTTTTATGTGAATACCCATCATGACATAGCAATTCCCATAAATTTTATTGAATGAAAGTGTAAAATGCATGATAATTAGTCTAAAATAATTGTTGAAGTTTGAAACTTTTCGGATTTTTTTATCGGACCCAGTTTTGGTTTTGAAGCGTTTTTTGTTGTTGTTGTAGAAGGAGCTTCTGGACCCTGCGATTAAAGGGACAATGAATGTGCTTGAGGCGGCGAAGGAAGCAGGAGTGAAGCGCGTGGTGGTGACGTCGTCGAACGTGGCCATTATGCCGAGCCCCGGTTGGCCCTCCGATGTTGTCAAGAGAGAGGATTGTTGGACTGATATTGAATACTGCAAGCAAAAGGGGGTGAGTGTTTTCCTTAGTTCTCTTTGTTTTGTTCTGTGTGCGTTGTTTGGATGAGTAAACCTTAGTATTAGTCTCTTCAATTGTTAGCTTCAGTCAAAATAGGTATTCACTTTTTAAGAAATTTATACTTAAATCTTTCATATTCTATTTTTTAATTAAAGTAGTTCCTAACATTGAATTCCAGTTAGTTAATTGCACCCAGAAAAGAAAAGAAAAAAGAATTGTAGTTAGTTAAATTAGTTAGTAAAGTCCTATTATGACTGGCGCATATAATTTTAAAGACTAAATTGGAAGTTTACTCATTTTTGGTACCCTTTATGTGTAAGTGTTTGTGTTTGTGTTTTGTGGCACTGCGAGTTTAGCTTTGTTTTGAACTGCTGTGGAGCAGTTGTGGTATTCGGTGTCCAAGACTTTAGCTGAGAAAGCTGCTTGGGATTTTGCCAAGGAGAATGGTTTGGATGTAGTGGTGGTGAATCCTGGCACCGTAATGGGCCCTGTTATTTCACCGAGACTTAATGCCAGCATGATCACGCTTGTGCGCCTTCTTCAAGGTATATATATATATATATATATATATATATTGGTGGCTAATGAGCTGATCATTTGCCAATTCATCATGTGTAGTTGTGCTATAGAATAGAAGGAATACCTTTGATCTTGGCTTAGGTGTGACTGTGTTTGATTTCCTTTCTGCAATTTTCTCTTGTGAAAATTGGCTATCCGAATTGGGGAAGTCACTTAA
Source organism: Pterocarpus macrocarpus (assembly GCA_031439585.1). NCBI lineage: Eukaryota > Viridiplantae > Streptophyta > Magnoliopsida > Fabales > Fabaceae > Pterocarpus > Pterocarpus macrocarpus. The sequence continues at coordinate 17,391,011 of CM062514.1, forward strand.
TATAATTTCAGTGCTAGAATGGCGGCAAAGCTTCCATGAACATTGGGCTGAAGATTATAAGAAGCTCTGCTGTAGCATAGTCGATAGGACATTCAGAACTTGATGGCTTCATACTGACGGAATGATTTTGTCATTAATGAGCTCTCATGAATTGTTTTTATACCTAAATGAATGGGCTTTATATCTAACGTATTTGATTATGCCAAAATCATTTTAGAAGCATTTTGGGAATTGGGCTCTACCAAGTCTACATTATTGACCCAAATATTGATGTTGACGTTTATATATATATAGATATATATATATATACACACACACACACACAAAACAATTTGATTTTGCCCATGACTCCATGTTGCAGGCTGCACTGAAACATATGAGGACATTTTTATGGGATCAGTCCACTTTAAAGATGTAGCCTTGGCACATATTATGGTGTATGAGAACAAATCAGCAGCTGGTAGGCATTTGTGTGTAGAAGCCATCTCTCACTACGGTGACTTTGTGGCAAAAGTTGCGGAACTTTATCCAGAATATAAGGTGCCTAAGTAAGTAAACCACACGATTGCTAGATGTATTGATAATACAATGCAGTCGTCTTTGGGTAAGTAATTATGGAATTAGTGAAGATGCTTGGTTCTCGAATGAGTTATTGAAGAACTGTTCATTCTTAATTTCTTATTTGAACATCAAGCAACTTGGTTCATGCGTAGAGCACTGGTTCACTCATGCACTAACTAATCAATCTTGTCATTAACTAGGTTGTGGTGTTTTATACAAGTTCTTAACCATAATTTTGTTGCACCCTGCATAGGTTTTTGCTGCAATGAGCAGTGTATGTTGTGCACCTTTGGATTACTTTTCAAACATGTAAAACGCAGAAGTTATCAAAAGTTAGATAGGACTTGAAGCTCAATATTTTTGTAGACTAGCCGGGATATTGTCGTCTTGATAAAAAATATAAGGTCTAGGATTTGATCAAGTGCTACTAGCAATCATATAATCCAAAACAAGCTCATGGTCTGTGTCATTTTCCTTTAAAGGATTCAACGAGATACCCAACCAGGATTGTTGAGAGCAAAGGATGGATCCAAGAAGCTTATGGATATGGGTTTGCAATTTATTCCCATGGAGCAAATTATTAAGGATGCTGTAGAGAGCTTGAAGATCAAAGGGTTCATTTCTTGAATGATGCTGCTGTTATTTGGAACTCCAGTTGTACCATAGAGTATATAGACAGGTGATGGGTTGCATTATCATGCGAGTACTTATGGCATATATGTTGGGTTTGTAATATAGTCTGTTTCCACAATATGTATGCCGAGTTTAGCTGAACACTTAAATAATTATTGTCTTTCTGATATTAATAATAAATAAGATTGATAGGGAGAGGTTGAGGACTTGAAATTGTAATTCGCTGGCTCTCATCGACATTTTCAACGTTTTCCTTAACATTTCTTCTTGCTTTAGACATGCTGAGAGTTGCAGATCGAATCGATACTGTTTATAATCATGTGAAGAAAATTTTATGAAAGTTGTCATGTATTTTGACTTTTTTTGTAGATAATGGTGATGTGATTATGAAAATTTAACAAAGTATATAAGATTCTCATAAATTTGAATGTGTGAAAAATATTAATTATAGTTGAGTATATGAATTAACTCGATCTACTTTGAACTGATGGTAAACAAGCTAAACCGAGTTATTTTGAAATATAAATAGACTAGAATAAAGTTAATTTGTGTTCGCTCTCTACTAACTCATTTATTAATATTATTTCCTTTTTTTTTTTGTTTTGTAGTTTCTAAAACTTTTCAAAATAAATTATTTAAAGCTTTATTCAGTTTCAATGTATAAAAAAACTGTTAGAGCCTATTGAACTTATTATTATTATTATTATTAACTATTAAGTAAGAGAATTTGAGAAAGAAGAAAATAAAATTTTCTATAAAAAAAATAAAGATTGTATTTGAGAACTTAATGGATTGGTCTGTGGGTTGGCAGTCCACAGCCCATTTAACCCTTTAGTAAACGGACTGGGATAAAAAATTGTATTTAAACAAGCCTATAATTTGTTTGATCTTAATCCATGCCGATTGCGGCGGGTTATATAAGTTGGATTGTGGACTGCAGCTCATATACTCACCTCTAGATTATATTTAAATATTTTATAATGAGTGGAATAAAATTACATATGATAAAGTAATAAGATTAAATTTAATATACTATTAATGCAAAGTGTTTTGCATTGTTAACTAATTGTATCTTATGGTTTATATGGCTTTCGAGATGATTAACAATAATAGTTAAATAATTTTAATAATATGATTATATATAATTAGATAATTATATAAAAAAAATACTGATAATTTATTAAAATTAAATTATAAAATAATATAGTTTATGCGAAAAATAAAAGAGCATGTTGGTATTTACTCCACAAACCTATTCCAATGAGATGCATGGTCGGGCAATTTAAAAAAGAAAAAAACAATGAAAAAACAGGAAAAAAGGTTAAGAGAACCGCTAGCAATTTGAGCAATTGTTATTGTCTTATTGGGACTACGTAACATTTCTCTATTGCAAAAGGGTTTTATTCTTTAATTATTAACTACTTAATCAAGCATTATTTTAATAACATATTATGATAGAATATTTTAAAAATAAATTATTAAATATTTATTATTTGTTAACTATATTTGATAAATGTTTTATTATTTATAATAAAACAAAAACCAATGAACTTTTCACTATTCATCTCACATTCTGGGGCTATTTGGCAATGACTTTTAAAAGCAGTTTTCAATTCTTTAAAATGAAAAAACAAAAAAAAAACACCTGTTTTGGCAAGATGAGTTTTTCACATTGGTTTTAAAAATCCATAAACAAAATGTGAGTTTTAAAAACAAGAATTAGAAAACAATTTTAAGGTATTTTATGTGTTTTCGCCGCTCTTCGAATCTTGCATCACTAGATTTCATTCTGAAAAAGAGAGACGCTCCCTCTCATCTTTCGTCTCAACACTCCATCTGAGATTATCAGTGCCATCAAAGCTTGGCAACGAGGAGCACCGATGACAACCCATCATGCCATCTTTTTCGGCGACGGTAGAGGAGTTCGCGACAGTGGAGCCCGGCGATGACGGTGTGGCTGAGGCGAAGGTGAAGGCTTGCAGAGTTGCAATGGTCTCCGGCGACGGCGAGGACCAATGATGAAGATGGCGGTGCGCATTCTTCCTGTTCCCTCTCTTCTCTCTATTATATCTCTTTGCATTCTTCCCATATTCTTCTTGCTGTGAATCTGAACTGCATTCGTGTCATGATAGGTTGGGAATCCTTGAAGTCTCTAGAGTTCCTAGCTGTTACACACAGAAGATACTTGCTAAAATTCCTGTTCCACTTGTTCATCTCTAGTTCTTTTAAACCCATTCCCATACTGTTTCTTTTATTGCTGCAGCATATATGCACCATACTTATGACAGATATTTGTTACAGATTTCATACCATGGTCAATAATTACATATATACCTCAGGTTCTCATCTTGTTGTTGATGCCTCTTGCATCAATTAGCTTGGCGTTTTGTTTCTATTTCAGGGATTTATTTTTTATTCATGGGTTATTTGGGGTTAATGTTTGTGATTTTGTTTTGAGCTTTTTGTTTGGATTTTGGTTTGTAAGGTTGTAACAGGTTTTGTTTTCTTAATCTATCAAGCTAATAGACTGTCTTCCCTTCGATTCAAATGTGTGCTTCCTCCCATATTTAAAAAAATCATGACAAGAATCAATTGAAGCTCTAATATAATGGGGAACAATTTTCTCATCACTATTTCCAGAAGAAGCTTTGCCTGCAGATAACCTTCTTGTTTCAACCATTCATCACACTCTGCATGTCATAAACTAGAGGTGCTACCTAGTTATTAATACTGGTTGAGGTTTGTGCTGCTATTTGGCATGGCCTAAATATGGTCTTAGCGCTTGAGCTGTTCAAACTTATTAACTTGTGATTGGCATGAGTTTAATTGTTATGTTGAAATATTACTATTTAATTTGCTTTGGCTGAAACTAGTTACTCAGAGAAGAGTAATGAAGTTAGCTCTGATTATGCTTGTGAAAATTTTGAGCCAATCTTTGCTTCAAGTATCAATTGGGTGCTGCTTTGTAGTTGCTGGGCTGAATTTGGGAGTAGCATGAATTGCCTTAGGATTTTGTTCCTGTGTTATTTTGTGTCTTGTGATTGATTGTGTGTATGCTGAATGTCTTTTCAATGATGCTTGCTAAGAACTAATATAACAGAGAAAAAATTGTAAAAGATGTGTGGCCTGGTTGCTTGTCGATGCTTGGATGTTGGCTTTGTAGTTGGGTCTGCAGATTTGAGGTTTGATTTTAAGCTGCAGGATGCTACCTTGCTGATATGCATGTGTTATGGTCTGCTGACTTGATTGGCATACCTATCTGAGTAAATGAAATGGATTGGTGCATTTTATTCGAATATGATCATATGTTCTGCAATAGTTCCTTCCAATTGTGATATTTTATATTGACATATGTGAAAATCATTCTCTGCGTTGGTTTAGAGCTAATAGCAATAAGTGATGTTTGCCAAGGAATGGTTTGATAGACGTACGGGATCTTGGTGCAATATCTTTTGACAACAGTTCAGCACAAATTGCAGGTGATTTGGTGCAGAATATAATGATTGGGAGGTCACCACTTCAAATTTTATTAGGAATTGTTAGTTAGGTGTTATACTATAGGTTTGTATTACTCCATCTTCATCTCAAATTAGAGATGAAAACATTTGGTATGGGTGGTGCATAAATGATGAAGCTTTCATTTTGGTTACACGCTCAGCATAATATTACAAAGTATATTTCATTCCTTTTGTTGCACCTTAATAGGCACTATAATTGTGTAGTGTTATAATATAATATTATTTTATATTCTACATGTAAATTATTCTTATAAAATTATTTGGAAAGTGTTACAAATTTAGTTTATTTTTAATTTCTTTTATTCAAACCCTATTTTATCTATTACTTGTGAACATTTTTTTCCCCATTTTAAAGGATAAATTAATGTATCTTATTAAGTTAAGAAAACAATCAAAAGAAAATATAATTAAATAAAAATTAATAAAAAATAAACTTATTAATTGTAAAATAATATAACTAATAGTCATAATTATTTATTCGGTCATTGAAAAATGGTAAAAAATTAATATGATTAAAATTTTTAAGAGTATCAAAACCAATTTATGTTATTATTTTGGTATATTCATATGAAGGGGATAATATATTAAGAGATGAATTTTTGATCTGTTTATTTGCTATTATTTCATAATTATAGTTCTTATTATGTGTTTAATATTCTTATTTATTTGTTATACATTGCATGGCTTAAAACTATTAAACCTTAATCGCTTCATTAAATTAATTTTTATAATTATTATTTTATTTAAAAATCAGTTGATTACCTTATGCATAATGAACACTAATATGACAAAGATTAGAGTCAAAATTGAGATATAAAATGGGATTAGTATTGGAGATATTTTTATAATAATACATCTATGTTATACTTGCTTGTTACTTTCAAAAATATTTGCCAAACAAATTTTTTGTTATTTTTAAAACTTGCTCTTTAAAATAATTAATCAAACATATTTTTTGTTCTTATCATTAAAAAACTATTTTAAGAGCAAAGTTATCAAATAACTTTTTTTTGTTGTTCTTTTATTTTTAAAAATTAAATTTAAACTTATTTTTTAAAACAAATTTAGAAAATTAAAAAGCAAAAATACTTCCAAACAGCTCTACATAACTTTATCTTTAGATGATAATTTTATAATTACCACAACAATTCTCCCATGATATTATTGATATAAACAATTATTGACGTATAAATAGTCATATATATAATAGTAATAATATGAGAAAAGTAATGTTTTTTTTAATTTATAATTAAATATTCTGATGATTACATTAAAAATATGATAATGATAAAAATGAAAAATAACAATGATTGACAAAGTTAAAGTATTGAATGATAAAAAGAATACTTAAAAATTTAGCTTATATGAAATTTAATTTTATCATGTTTATATTAAAAAGAATAAAAATAATACACAATTAATTAATTAATAATATAAAACACTTTAGATTATATATATTAAAATTAATCTTATATAAAATATTTATTTTAGTCTTTGACTTAGAAATTTACGGGTAGTCGTTTATCCTTAAAAAGGGAGATATATCAATTCAATTACTCTATATAGAAATTATAAAATTTTTTTGATGGTATAGATTTAGAATTTAATTGATATGTATTGACAGTGTAAAATAGTTTTAGATTATCAATTAATAAAAATAGAAAAAAATAAAAAATTATAGTAGATTATTTATTATAATAGATAATTATTTATATGAGTTGATATTTTTTATTATTTTTATTAATTGATAATATAAAATTATTTTACATTATTAATATATTTAAATTTTATTTCATAAATTTATTTGAAGGGATTAATATTTTTTTTTAATAATAAAAAAATATTCATAAATTTTCAAATCTTGGTAAATTAAGTGATCCTCCCAAAATTTTTATCGGCCCAAGGTGCTTTGTCTTATTCTCAAAATTAATTTCGAAAACAGAAAAAAGAAAGGAAGGGGAAGTAGAATTATCAGGTTGATAGGAGTGCTTGGCAATCAGCAAAAGCAACGTTGTTTGTTTCGCAGGTGTCACTATCTCAAGAGTGGAAGGAGCACCCGCACGATGTCGGAGGTGGTTTGCGTCACCGGCGGCAGCGGCTGCATCGGCTCATGGCTGGTCCACCTCCTCCTCAACCGCGGCTACACCGTTCACGCCACCGTCAAAGATCTCAGTTCACTTTCACTTCCCCCACACTCCCCCTTCACTCACATCACACCCCATCCCATTCAACCTTCCCTTCTAACTTCCTTCTTGTTCTCTCCATCGCAGACGATGATGCCGAGACGAAGCATCTAGAAGCTCTCGAAGGAGCGCCCACGCGCCTCCGCCTCTTCCAGATCGACCTCCTCAGCCGCGACAGCATTGCCGCCGCCATCCGCGGCTGTGCCGGCGTCTTCCACCTCGCCTCCCCCTGCATTGTCGACCAAGTCCAAGACCCTCAGGTACAATTAAAACAAAAAAGAACAAAAAAAAAAGAGAATAATTTTCATACACAGACAGAAATCGAAGGAATTGTCATTATGGTCCATTTCTATGTGATTACCCATCATGACATAGCAACTCCCATAATTTTTATTGAATGTAAGTGTAAAATGCATGATAATTAGTCTAAAATAATTGTTAAAGTTTGAAACTTTTCGGATTTTTTATTGGACCCAGTTTTGATTTTGAAGCGTTTTTTGTTGTTGTTGTTGTAGAAGGAGCTTCTGGACCCTGCGATTAAAGGGACAATGAATGTGCTTGAGGCGGCGAAGGAAGCAGGAGTGAAGCGCTTGGTGGTGACGTCGTCGATCTCGGCGATTACGCCGAGCCCCGGTTGGCCCTCCGATGTTGCCAAGAGAGAGGATTGTTGGACTGATATTGAATACTGCAAGCAAAAGGGGGTGAGGGTTTTCCTTAGTTCTCTTTGTTTGGTTCTGTGTGCTTGTTTGTTTCTGTGTGCGTTTTTTGGGTGAGTAAACCTTAGTTTTTTGGTCTCTTCAATTATTAGCTTCAGTCATAATAGGTATTAACTTTTTAAGAAATTTATATGTAAATCTTTGATATTCTATTTTTTAATTAAATTAGTTCCTAACATTGAATTCCAGTCAGTTAATTGCCCCCAGAAGAGAAAAGAAAAAAGAATTGTAGTTTGTTAATTAGTAACTAAAGTCCTATTATGACTGGCGCATATAATTTTAAAGACTAAATTGGAGGTTTACTCATTTTTGGCACCCTTTATGTGTAAGTGTCTCTGTTTTGTGGCACTGCGAGTTTAGCTTTGTTTTGAACTGCTGTGGAACAGTTGTGGTATCCGTTGTCCAAGACTTTAGCTGAGAAAGCTGCTTGGGATTTTGCCAAGGAGAATGGTTTGGATGTAGTGGTGGTGAATCCTGGCACCGTAATGGGCCCTGTTATTTCACCGAGACTTAATGCCAGCATGATCATGCTTGTGCGTCTTCTTCAAGGTATATATATATATATTGGTGGCTAATGAGCTGATCATTTGCCAATTCATCATGTGTAGTTGTGCTATAGAATAGAGGGAGTACCTTTGATCTTGGCTTAGCTGTGACTGTGTTTGATTTCCTTTCGGCAATTTTCTATGTGAAAATTGGCTATGTGAATTGGGGAAGTCACTTAATATAATTTCAGTGCTAGAATTGTGGCAAAGTTTCCATGAACATTGGGCAGAACATTATAAGAAGCTCTGCTGTAGCATAGTGTATAGCACACTCAGAACTTGATGGCTACATACTGATGGAACGATATTGAAGTTTATGTGTGTGTATATATATGCACAAAACAATTTGATTTTGCCCATGATTCCATGTTGCAGGCTGCACTGAAACATATGAGGACTTTTTTATGGGATCAGTCCACTTTAAAGATGTGGCCTTGGCACATATTATGGTGTATGAGAACAAATCAGCAGCTGGTAGGCATTTGTGTGTAGAAGCCATCTCTCACTATGGTGACTTTGTGGCAAAAGTTGCGGAGCTTTATCCAGAATATAATGTGCCTAAGTAAGTAAACCACACGTTTGCTAGATGTATTGCTAATACAATGCAGTCATCTTTGAGTAAGTAATTATGGAATTAGGGAAGATGCTTGGTTCTTGAATGAGTTATTGAAGAACTGTTCATTCTTAATTTCTTATTTGAACATCAACCAACTTGGTTCATGCATAGAGCACTGGTTCACTCATGCACTAACTAATCAATCTTGTCATTACCTAGGTTGTGGTGTTTTATACAAGTCTTAACCATAATTTTGTTGTACCCCGCATAGTTTTTTGTTGCAATGAACAGTGCATGTTGTACACCTTTGGATTACTTTCCAAACATGTAAAATGCAGAAGTTATCAGTAAATTAGATAGGACTTGAAGCTCAATATTTTTCGTAGATGAGCCGGGATATTGTCATCTTAATAAAAATATAAGATCTAGGATTTGATCAAGTGCTACTAGCAATCATATAATCCAAAACAAGCTCATGGTCTGTGTCATTTTCCTTTAAAGGATTCAACGAGATACCCAACCAGGATTGTTGAGAGCAAGGGATGGATCCAAGAAGCTTATGGATATGGGCTTGCAATTTATTCCCATGGAGCAAATTATTAAGGATGCTGTAGAGAGCTTGAAGAGCAAAGGGTTCATTTCTTGAATGATGCTGCTGTTATTTGGAACTCCAGTTATACCATAGAGTGTATAGACAGGTTGTGGGTTGCATTATCATGTGAGTACTTATGGCATATAAGTTGGGTTTGTAATATAGTCTGTTTCCACAATATGTATGCCGAGTTTAGCTGAACACTTTAACTTGAGTAATTATTGTCTTTCTGATATTAATAATAAAACTGATAGGGAGTGGTTGAGGACTCGAAATTGTAATTCGCTTGCTTTCATCGACATTTTCAATGTTTTCCTCAACATTTCTACCAGCTTTAGACATGCTGAGAGTTGCATGTGACGTCTATATTGGCTATAATCATGAGAAAAATTTATGAAAATTGGCATGTATTTTGATTCTTTTTGTATATAATGGATACGAGCATGTTGGATAGAAAGGAAAACGTCATGCCAATTTAATTTATTGTTTATTGGAGTCACACTGTTTCGGGATGGGAGTTCAATACTCGCCACGGGGAGTGGATCCTCTCATGTCAAAAAATGACATGATCTTGTCATGTGGTGTTTTTCATCATTGATCAAATTTTTTTGTGAGTCCCAAACTTGGTCCCACATTCTTGATCAATGATAAAAAATATCACATGACAAGATCATGTCATTTTTTGACATGAGAGGATCCACTTCTCTCGCCACGGTATGTAAGAGAGCAACATATAGTCCAGAAAAAAAGTGAGAAATATATGAGAATAAAATAATGTGATAAATGGATAGGTGAATGGTGCTCATTTATTTGTATTATTACTCACTTTTTTGGGTTGAAAATTACATTCGAGCCAAGTTTCAGCTCATTGATGAAATTGGGCAGAGCTTCTGCTCATAGAAAGGGAGAAGACTAAGGCGCCATCTACACTGCTCTTCGCTGGTCAAGGAGCATGGTGCTCCTTGCAATCTGATGGTGAGATTGTGAGGTGTATCGATGCACCAATCATATGATCTTATTTGTAATAATATCTAATTTAAAAAAATTAAAAATATAATTAAATAAATTTTAAAAATTAATTATCATAATCGACAAAGATAAAATTATACTGATAGTATAAAATAATTTTACCCTATTAATGTAATCAAAAAATTTTATCAATATAATTTTACTCTGTCAGTGTAATTTTATACTGATAGTATAAAATTATTTTATATTATTAATATAATTTTACACTATTAGTATATAAAAATTAATTTCTAAAAATTATAAAAATTTTATCAGTATAATTTTATTCTGTTAATATAATTTTACACTTTTATCAGTATAATATTACACTAATAATATAAAATTATTTTATATTATCAATATAATTTTATACTATTAGTGTATAAAAATTAATTTCTAAAATATATTTAATTATATTTTTTAATTTTTTTAAAATTAATATATTACTACAGTGCATCATAGATGATTGATATATCGATATACCTCACAAATCTAATCCATTAGATATGTTACAATCACAAGGTGCATAATGCACCTTGGACCGCGAAGAGCATCGCAGTCGAAGCCGAAGACTAATGGTAATCATGGAGTCTTTGCTGGGGGTGTTGTCAATCCTGCATCTTATTCTTCTATCTGGTTATTGAAAAACAGTTTTTGTATTCATTTTATGCGGGACACTTATATGAAACGCCTTATCGAGACACACACACACATATATATATATATATATATATATAAAAGGGGTTTGTTGAAAATGGTAGAAAAAAATTTAAAATAAGAAACTTTTTTTTCCCTTGATTTGATACGGTGCTGATCGACACCCTTTTAGGCTATTCAAACAGCTGTTCTCCTAGCTATTTATACGTGAAGTAGAGATGAGCTACCACGTCACGACGCTACGTGCTGCGCTTGCATTGACTTCATGGGCGACTTTGTCCCAAGGGCAACGAGGTGAGTCGAGAGACTGACCGGTCATTTGTGTAGATTTATGTAAGAAGACGTAACAAGATTTTTTTAGGCTTCCTTAAAATGCAGGCGTGTGTTACGTAAACATAGTCGCAGCCATTAAAATGTGGAATAAACTTGCTAAAAAAAATCCTTTTTTATTATTTGTAAAACAGTCTTTTAGCTAGCTATCTCAAATCCACAAACAGTCCATGAACATCCATTTTACCCCCTTCTTCAACTCGTGCCTACAGGTGTTGCCGTTGGCCGTCGACAGTCACCTCACCACCCATCTCAAATCTCTACCTGGCCGGAGTTCCAGTGGAGGCACGAGGTGAGATTGGTTCATGACTAGGTAGTGACTGTGGTTCATGGATCTGTTCCACATAGTGGTGATAGACAACAGCTTTACAAAGAAACCAGACCAGCAGTGCACACAATGGTGACAACGCAATAACAAGAGGAGTTTCCCTGGCGGCGAAGAAGTAGGGTCAGGGATGCAAGAAGAGATGGATGAGGTGGCCAGCCAATAGTCGCGTCACCACCCATCTCAAATCCTTGTCTCGTCGGAGCTCCACCAAGTGTAGTGCTGCACCTCCATAGTCTCGCCGATGTGAACTCTTCCCCTAGACACTTCGTCATCCCTGAGCCACATTGCGAGGACCATCGCACGTCCGTGTTCAACACACCGCAACCACCTCCAACTCGTGGAGCTCCCCCCCCACCACCAAAACAACCACTGCGCACCGTTGCACCCCCACCCTCATCCGGTCCCAATCAAGCCCTTCTCCCTTTCTCTGTCTCAATCCAAATGCCTCTACTTGTCAATAAAATTTCAAAGCACCCATTTTGCAATATTAAACCCTGCTATTTTATAACTATTTATGTGGGAGCAACTTACTCCCAAACTTAAAAGGGACTAACGTAACACATGCCTAAAGTGCATCCCTCATGGGTGCCTACCTGAGTCTTGATAGGTGGTCCTTCAATCCTGCTTTGGGAGTTGATGTCTTCCAAGTGCTTCACTTGCGTCTACTTCGGGGTTCTCTGCCTTCATCCTGAAGTGGTCTTCTCTCATACTCATACTAGTGTTGAGGTGGGGTTGATGAGGCACTTTGAGTTGGCTCTGTCGTGTTCCTTGGTTCTGCTAGCCATGCATCTTGGCTCCTTTATAGCGGTCCTTCTATTTCTTCTTAAGAAACATTTGCTTTGTCACTTCGGCTTCTGGGGTGCTCGAGTGAACTTCCCCTCTAGGCATTTCAAGCTTGTCTTCACTTTGGGCGCATGGGTCGCCTTTACTCTCCGGTGCTTGGGCCGCGTAAGTCGTCTTTCATTCGGGCACTTGAGTTGTCTCTTCGCTATGGCATCCGAGCTATCTCGGCGCTTAAAAATTGTGCGTGTTGTGTTCACTATCAAATTATATCAAATCATTATATTTTTAAATAATAATTGAATCAATACATATTAATTTTGAGGTAATAATTAATGGGAAGAAGATAAAGTGGGAGGGGTGATTAATTATTAGAGTAAGGGAGTAAATCTTGATCATTAAATTTTATATAAATAGTCAATATTAAAATATAAAATTATGTGATTTTTTTAGGTGATTATATGAATTTTAAATGATTTTTAATTTTGACTATTTATGTATGGTTATACGACCAAAATTTGTTCATGTCATTTTTCATATAAAAACACTGTTCTCATTTGATACACCTCATTACTAATATATCAAATTTCAAATTATTAAAATGTTAACAAAATATTTCTGTTTGAATATTAATTATTACATGACAATTTTTTTTTTTTGGGATTGAATATGAGGCGTTAAGCCCAAGAAAAACAAAAATTACATGGCAAAGATCGAAGGATAGGTGATGCTAGAAAAGTCAACATGAAAATTGACAAAAATAAAACAAGGAAAACATGAATTCCATGATGCAAGCGATGACATTGCTTGGCAAGTAAGTTTGCACAAGCATTAGCTTCTCTGAACTGATGGACAATTTGCACTTCATTAATGTGTTGGCAGAGACTTTGAATGGCCAGAACCAAAGGTTTGCAAACATAACAATCCAGAAAGACTTTAGAACATAGTTGAATAGCACAAAGGGAATCGACCTCCAGCATAACTTTGGAATAACCCTCCTGAGCTGCCACCTTAAGGCCAAAATACATACCCCAAAGTTTAGCCATGGTAATTGTGCATAAACCAAGGTTTGTACTAAATCCCATTAGATATCCATGACTATGGTCCCAAAGCAAGCCACCACATGGCACAGTAGAATTGTTCACAACTAATTTGTCAAAATTTACCTTAATCTAGGGTTCAGGAAGAGGATTCCAGCCAATGTTCTTGATATGAAATTCTATGACCTTCCTTTGTGCTTCAAAGATTAGAGACTGCGCCAAATGATAGTCCCTAGCAATCCAAACAATCTTATAGCATAGAGTTTGATGATTGATTTGACTAGCATCAAATATAAAATTGTTATGTTGCTGCCATAACAACTTACAAGCAGACACAAAAAGGAAAGGCCAGGGCGTCCCATACAAGATTCAAGTTTGATAAGAAAGATTTGCTTCCATCCAATTAAAAATATTAGCATGGAAGAAGTTAGATTGCACCAAACTAGGATCAATGCTCATCCATGTACTTCTTGCAACTATACAGTCGCGGATAACATGGAGCATTGTTTCTTCTTGGAAACCACAAATAGCACAACTTGCATTATCCACTAAATGCTTTCTTTGTGTATCGGCATTTGTCAACAATGCATCATTAGCTGCCAACCACAAAAAGGATCTAGTTCTCTGAGAAGCCTGAATCTTCCAAACTTACTTAAAAATTCTATCATTATGAAAGTTTGCATGATAAGAAAATATCTCACAAGTTGTCCTTATTGAGAAGTCTCCATCACTATTCAAAAGCCAAGCAGCCTTGTCCTCATCTAAACCATTATCAGTGGTTTAAGCGAGGCAAAATGTTGCAAATAATCAATATCTAGTACTTAAGAGAGCTTGGGATAATTCTAGTCATTATCCATCCCAATATACTCAGCTATTGTTTCATGATTCATCCCATCAAATAAATCAACACTAGCAAAATCAGTAAGTTTATCAATACCTGGAATCCAATGATCTACCAAACCAAAATAGATTGGTTATTCCAACACGCCAAACCAAATTTCTTTTGAAATTTGGCCATACCTGAGAAATTCCTTTCCACGCATTGGACGCCCTCCTAGATTTCTGAATTTTTAGAATTAATGATTCACCACAATTGTATTTGCTTCTCATCACTTGAACCCAAAAGGCATCCCTGTTGTAAATTATCTTCCAAGCTAACTACATCAAGTTAGCATTATTCAGCACCCTAGCCTTTCGAAAGCCCAAGCCACCTGCACTCTTCGACTTGCAAATGGACTCCTAGTTGACCAAATGAATCTTATTCCTATTTCTCGAACCATTCCAAAAAAAAAATCTCGATAGATTTTATCAATACGGTCACATATGCTAAGAGGAACTCTAGTTGTTTGCATGATGTAGGCTAGGATTGATGCCAAAGTTGATTGAGCCAAAGTAATTTTACTTGAAAGAGAAAGAATGCTAGCTCTCCAAGAACTAAGCCTTGAGGACATTCTATCAATAATGAATTGGAAATGATTCTTAGAGAACCTATCATGAAATAATGGTACTCCAAGATATTTACCCAAATCCGAAGTAAACCTAACTCCTAAAGCAAAGGTCAATTCTAATCTTCTGCTCATATGAATATTTTTGGAGAAAAATAAACAAGATTTTGTTAAGTTCACCTTTGACCAAAACTTGTGCAAAAAATATCCAAAATGCATAGAATCACTGATACCTGCTCCAAAGAGGCTTTGGCAAAAAACGTGAGATCATCTATAAAGCAAAGATGTGAAATCTTTATACCTTTTCTACTAAGAGAGATTGGTTCCCATAAATAGTGAGAATCTGCTACAAAAATCAAATGAGAAAGCCTTTCTATACACAAGACAAAGATGTAAGGAGATATTGGGTCTCCTTGGCGGATTCTGCGAGAATGAGTGAATTTATCAGAAGCCTGACCATTCCACAACAACTGCATATCTGTGGAAGTTACACACCAGCAAATAATGTCTACAAGATTCTATTTTCACCCAACATCAGTCAAAGTCTCTCGAATAAAACTCCAATTCAATCAGTTATAAGCTTCTCGAATAAAACTCCAATTCAATCAGTTATAAGCTTTCTCTAAGTCTTCTTTTACAACCATAAAACTTGATTCTCCTCTTTTAAAATGCGTAGTTTGCACCACCTCCTAAGCCACCAAGATATTATCCAACTCTATCTACCAGGTACAAAACTGTTTTGATGAGGCCTAATAAGCTTAGACATTAAACATTTCAATCTACTTGAGATTACTTTAGTCACAATTCTATAGACCACATTGCATAATCCAATAGGTCAAAATTGGGCAAAAGACTCTGGTCTATTTTGCTTTGGAATAAGGTATATGAAAGTGTTATCCACTTCCTAGATAATTATTGGATTTTGAAAAACTTTTTTCATCGAACTAGTTACTAAAGCAGACACATGAGTCCAATTACTTTGGAGGAACATAGCCGGAAGCCTATTAGAGCCAAGGGCTTTCCACCCACCCGTAGATAAAATTGCTGAAGTAACCTCTTCATTAGTAAAATCAGCTTAGAGTAAAGTCACTTCATGATTTGTCAAATGAGGAAAATACCCAAAAACCAAGAATCTATCCTTGTTACCATCCTTCTTATAAAGATAAGAGAAAAAATTGACCCCCATATATTTAAGATGTTGCTGATCCTTCCTCCCAATTCCTTTTCTCATCCTTCAACATCAAAATTTTATTTATTCTTTTACGAGAATAGTCAAGCTATGAAAATATGAGGTATTTTTATCCACATAATTGATCCATTTATATCTTGACATTTGTTTCCAATAAACCTCCTCCCTAAGAATTGCC
Source organism: Pterocarpus macrocarpus (assembly GCA_031439585.1). Taxonomy (NCBI): domain Eukaryota; kingdom Viridiplantae; phylum Streptophyta; class Magnoliopsida; order Fabales; family Fabaceae; genus Pterocarpus; species Pterocarpus macrocarpus. Next base: position 17,407,270 of record CM062514.1, read on the forward strand.
TCTAACTCTTTCCATAAAGTAACATGAAGGTCTTCAAGAAATTTATTTTCCTCAACAATTTTCTAAAGATTCTCTCTAACCACAACATTAACTAAATTTTCCTCCTCAAAATGTGGCTAAACACTTCCTTGTTCCAAACTTTTGCAGCCTCCATAAAAGCAAGAATATTGTCCTCTAGCATGCCTTGCCTATTCCAAGAATTAGCCAACAGAGCATTAAACCCCTCATGAGTAAACTATGGTGCCAAAAATCAAAATGGCGTTTCCCCATCAATTCTATTGTTCTTGCTAGCAAAAGCTTGCAAAATTGGAGTATCGTTTGATTTCAGTTCAAGTAAATGTTTAACAAACACCTCCCTAAACCAATTAGACCAATTACTATTTGCCACAAAACGATCCAATCTTCTACATATGTCATTTCTATGCCAAGTGAAGGGTTGCCCCTTAAAACTCACGTCCTGTAATTCGCAGTCCAACAAACAATTATAAAAAACCAAAGAGCCTCGAGACAAAATTGAAGTCCCACCAACACACTAATCCCCACGAACTTGATTTGAAATATTCCTTAAGCCCTCCCACAATTGACTACGAGAGGCAACTTGAGGAGAACCATACACCACAGTAAAATGCCAATGATTATCTTGCTCAAATCTAACATTCATATGGACATATTGCCTATGAGTTACTATAGTTTCAACATTCCAAAACTCCTTTCTCCACTTGCACTAGATTCCCCCAAAAAATCCAACATCATCCATGATAAACCAATCACTAAACCCAAATTTATAAATAATTTGTTTTGCTCTACTTCCTCCAACATGTGTTTCAAGCAGAAAAATAAAATGAGATTTAAACCTCAAAGACAAATCCTTGATCATAGCAGCAAAACCTTTGTTAGAAATACCTTGACAATTCCAAACTATAATATTCATAAATAAAAAATTATGAAAGGGAATAGTGACAATAGCAATAAGCTGACTTTACAAGGGCACTAACACAACCCCTTCCACCACCATTTTAGGGATGCCATCCACAATAATCTGATCCTCCACCACATGTTAACCGCAAGGATCAGGGGACTCCTTAGCTCCATTTGCTTCTTGTACTCCTTGATGGTTGTTGTGAGCGAAATTAAGCTCCTTAGAAAATGGATTGTAGACGTGGGTATGAGGGAGAAGCTCAACTTCCTTCCCAACCTTATAAGTGAGCCAATTACTATGGTTAACTTACTAAACATCCTCCAATATTCATCATGATTCTGACCTTCCTTGCCGTTCGCAGTTTGCAGAACTTGAGTATCTATAGAGTTCTTCTTCGAGACAACTGTGGTACAGGCTACTCGATAGTGATAGGCTTCTTCGGATTAGAATTATACTTATCTTGTGCTTCACCCTTCGTCATATGTTGCTAGCCCAAAAGATGGGATTGCTTAGAAGGTTGGGGCTTTTTAATCTTATGAACAACTGAGTCCCTATTAGGCTTATTAGGCCCATTCACCCCCGAAACCAACTCCTCATACAAGCGAGAATTAGCTCCTTCACCTCCATTGACAAGATGCCAAAGTGGGTCCCATTATTCTCCAACCCCTCCATTTGCAGCTTATCAGAACGCATAAATTGCGGGTGGTTATTATTTATGATCTTTTTTGTGATTTTTTGGCAATCACCCAAGGGCCAAAATGGAAAGAATCTTCCTATAGAGTATTATTTACATTCAAATCACCTTCAATAATTGGTGCTGGGAGATATTATGATGACTATCATTATTGGCTCTATTAGTTCCACTATTATCACTTCCCTCAACCATTACCAGATTTTCTGCTTCAACACTTTCCATTGGCGTTTGCACGACTATGTTGATCACCGCCACCGCCACCGGAGTCGCCACATTCTCCATACACACCTCCATACGGTGACCGTACTGGCCACATTTAAAGCATATTAGATACAATCCTTCATATTTCACTTTGAATTCCTTTCCAAAGTTGTAGTCGCAGGCACTAGCTTCTTTCGTATGTCTCTCTATGCAAAAATGAGCAAACTTACCTCTCGAATGTATAGATGTAGTTTGATCAATCTTCAACATTGTGCCCAACTTAGCCCCTGCTCTCAAAGAAAGGTTTCAGTGTATAGTTCCACTGGCAACTTTGGAATACGGACCCATACTACCAATTTCTGAATTGCCTTGTTTGATGGTTTGAAAAGTGGATACCACCTTTGAACTAGAAGGTAATTATTTGCCACAAGCCACAGGCCTTCAAACAATGCATGCTTATAGTCTCCTTCATCTACAAACCTTACTAAGAAGAATTCATCTTTAAAATCTAGGATTTTCACATCGCCCCTCCTTGCCCAAACTCTACAAACTCAAGTGGCCATAGCATGGAAGCCAAGCCTTTTCCCTAACAACTTCACAATTAAAGAAAATATCAATGGCCTACACTATTCATCATACTCTTCCAATATCACTTCCACATGACAGAATTTTAAGCCATGTATTCTCATATCAAACTTTAAACTATTAAAATAATAAAATATAGACAAAATACTCATTTTGGTCATTGAAGAAAATTTTAGGGATAAATTAGTTTCTCAAAATTTGGAAATCCATGAGTAGTTAATCACCATTCAAAAAGAGCGACTTATTAGTCCATATGTACAGAAATTTTAAGGATTTTTGGTGATGCAGATATATATGAAGAGACTAATATGTCCCTTTTTTGAATAGTAAAGGACTATCTGTAGATTTTCAAATCCTGAGAGACTATTTTATCTCCCAAAATTTTCGTCAGAGACCAAAATAGATATTTTATGTAAAATATAAACAATTGTCATGCATTCTCCTTTAATATATTATGTTAGATTATATTTTATCTAGATTACTTTTTTGGATTGTTTATATTTATTTATAATATTCTTCTGTAGTTTCGAAACTTATTAAAATTATCTTAGATTCTTTATACTTAAAATCAATTAAAATTATAATTGTTGTATTCGTTGTCAAATCATATCAAATCATTATATATTTTTTAATAATAATTGATTCAATAATAATGAATAATTACATAATTACTAACATATCAAATTAGAAATTATTAAAATATTAACAAAATATTTTTATTTTAATATTAATTACCATATGATAAGATTTTAGTCCATGTAATTATTACATAATAGAATTTTAAAATTTGTATTCTCTTTTAATATGTTATATTAATTATATTGATCGATTGTAATCATTTAATCAAAATACATAATCACTTAATCAAACACAGCACTCTTTCATGAATTTATTCTAAATTTTTTAGATTTAAGGAAAATTTTCATTTCTAACTTTTGGTCATTGTATCACAATAAAAAAAAAAATGTTATTACCAAAAAAATTAATCACTAAAAAATTAAAATAGCCATTCGCAATTTTCTTAATTTTATATATCTAATATATAAATTTATTTACGACAATTAATCGCTTATTAAAAATAAATGACAACGCCTTAATTAGTAATAATCATTTATAAATTTATTTTAAAAGATGTTTATGTATTATAATTTTTTTGGATGAAAATATACATTAAATAAAAGAGTTTAATTACTAAATATTTATATTTATATTTATATTAAATATTTATATTTATAAAATTTTTAAAATAATAAATTATTAAATTAAATATTTTTATTAATATAATAAAATAAAATTGGATATAGTTGCAAAATAGTTTTATGCCATGCATACAAATTAAATTTTAAATAAAATTTATTACATATCTTAAAAGTAAATAATTCTTCCTACCCGTGATCAAGTTAATTTTCCTTGTTTTAGGATCAGTTTAGTTTAACTTTTGGGAAGGGATCTTTTGAAAGATGATCTTTTAAAAAAAAGACCTTTTAAAAGAAATATTTTTAAAAGAATAATTTTTATTTAATTTGAATATGTCAAAAAACCTTTTAAAAGAATGAGTTTTATTTGGATAGGATAAAGTAAAATTATTTTTAATTATTGATATGAGAATAATAATAAAATTTCTTTTTAAAAGATTTTTTTCTAAAATAAAAAGTAATCTAAAAGATATTTCTTCCAAAAGACCTTCTAAAAAAAAATATTTTAAAAAAAATTAAACTAAATACTATTATTTATTGTACAAAACCATCCTTCTAATAATTACAAACTTAAATCCAAATGAGCACTTACTTACCTACTATAAAAGATTTTTCTAAAAAAATTAAACTAAATACTGCCATTTATTATACTGTTTGTAGAAGGCTTCTCACAATTGCAAACTTGAATCCAAACGGCACTTACTTGCCTACGATATGATTGGCTTGACTCCATGCGGTATATGTCGGCAACAAGGAGAAAATATCTTTAATCTCTTGGGTTCCAGCTTCTTCGCGTCTTTATATCCACTTCATCATCATCGTAGCTTGACAGTCTTGTACTCTTCCTAGTTGTACCCAAACAACCGGAGCCTCTGTTCTGCTCCTGAACAAACCCTAGATCGAATCATGTCTGGAATGTACGGTCAAGATGGCGCTGCCGGGTATGGAGGCGGCGGAGGAGGATATCAAGGTGGTGGTGGATATGGCGGTCGTGATGGTGGAGGCTATGGAGGAAGGGGCGGCGGCGGTGGTCGCGGAGGTGGAGGATTCGGTGGTCGAGGTTCGTCATATTATATCTCTTTTCGATCCTTTTTTGATTTTCTTGATTTGTTATCAATCGTAAAATACCCTAATTTGACTTGAATTGCAACAGGTGGCGGTGGTGGATATCGAGGCGGAGATCGCGGTGGACGAGGCGGTGGCCGTGGAGGCCGCGGTATCGGTGGAGGTGGTAGAGACGGAGATTGGCGTTGTCCTAACCCAAGGTTCGAGATTTTGCTCTCTGATTTGCTTCTCGAATTTTTTTTTCGCTTTTTTTTTTTAGTGATTATTTCTTGTTTTTCGGTAATTTGAGCGGTAGATAAGTTCTTCTGTTGATTTATTACTCTTACTGTTTTTGTAATTGATTTGAAATTGCTATATATAGTTGTGGGAACTTGAACTTTGCGAGAAGGGTTGAATGTAACAAATGCGGTGCTTTATCTCCTACTGGTGCTAATGATCGTGGCGGGGGCGGCAGCGGCGGCGGCGGCGGTTATAATAGAGGGGGAAGCGGTGGGGGATATGGAAATAATCGTGGGGGTAGATCTGGTAACTATGATGGAGGAAGAGGTAATGACTATAACAGTGGTAGGGGTTATAACAATGATGGTAGAGGTGGGGGAGGCAGTAGGGTTGGTTCATTCAGTGGTAATCAAGACAGAGAAGATGATGGATATGTTCAAGTTCCTCCTCCTACAGCCCAATCTTCTGGTGGTGCTGGAGGAAACTACCCGTCAGATTACAATTCTTATGGTGAGAACTTTAATTATGGAACTGATGCTGTTCCTCCACCTGCAAGCTACACTGGGGGTCCTGCATCATATTCTCCATTGTATGGGGGTAATACTAGTGGTTACGGTGCTGGAGATAATCCGGGTGATGGGCGTAGTGGCGGTAGGGCTGTGCCACTGGGTGGATATGACAGTGGTTATGGTGCTGGTGCTGGTAGTCGAGGTGGGTATGGTGGCGCTCCTGCTGAGCCCCCAGCTAAGGTGAAGCAGTGTGATGAGAACTGTGATGATTCCTGTGACAACTCTAGAATCTACATATCAAACTTACCACCGGATGTGACTATTGAAGAATTGAGCGAACTTTTTGGAGGCATTGGACTGGTAATATTCTGATGTGTTGACTTTGTTATCATCTCTATACAGAGGATTATTTTTTCTCAATTTTTTATGTGGAATGTTTTGCATGGAAGTTCCTCTTTTACTGTAAAGCATATTATTATTTTCCTTTCGATTCCTCAGCATGTTTGTATGGGCCAAATTAGTGAATCCTGCCTTGCACAGGAAATACTTGACTCTGTTGGCTAGGGGGAACTGAATATTATTCATTTATCTTTGTGAACTGCGGAGGCAGAATATGCTAGGAATTTTATTACATGTGTTGTGTTTATCTCTGATTTAGTGTGTCAAGCTTCAGGCTCACTTGAGACATGACACTTTAACTGTTTAGGTCGGAAAAATAAAGCAGAAGAGGGGCTATAAAGATCAGTGGCCTTGGAACATAAAAATATATACTGATGAGAAAGGAAACAACAAGGGTGATGCTTGCCTTGCCTATGAAGACCCATCTGCAGCACATTCTGCTGGCAGTTTTTACAATGGTGCTTCATCTAGCTACTCTCCTGTTTTTAACACACTTATACTACTTTGTACGGAGAGACATTAATCATGATTCTTTCATTTCAGATTATGATTTGAGAGGTTACAAAATCAGTGTTGCAATGGCAGAAAAATCTGCACCAAGGGTTCCACCTGCATACAACCATGGGTATCCATTATATATCATTCTACACCCTGAATGATTACTTTGTTCAGTTTGTTACCGAGGATGAGTGTTTGTGAGATATTTAGTAGTACCTCTGTTAGTATGTATATGGTGTGTGATATTTCAGCTGTTTCTTGATGCTGATTTGCTTGTAGTATGATACCAGAGTAGTAGTGGCACCAACAGAACGTAATGATTACAATAAACAAGTATTGAATTAATGATTTTTATAATCTTAAGGGATTTCACTTGAGATAATTCATTGGTTTGATGGGTGGGATTTTTTTTTTTTAAAAAAATAAATTTCAATAAGAGGTGTGCAATATGTTTTAGATTCTGTTGATAGATTCATTTTCAGTTAAGCTAGAATATGTTTTTCCCCCTCAGGGTCTAATTTATTGGTATTTAAGGATAGTTGCCATCTATTTACCCAAAAAAAGGATAGTTAGCGGTGCCTGGTTTCCTGGCATATATACTTGAAGATGAATAACTCTGATTTCAATACGTGAAACAGCTAAATCTTGTCTGATGTTTCATTATAAGTCAAAGGTATGCCCATAAGATTAAATGATGATACCTAAAGAAGAACCAGGCATCTGACTTTGTATTGCTTGCAATAGCCTGAACAAATTTCATACTTAGAAAGCAAGCTGTTCAAAGTTCTTACTTCATAGAAAGCAAACTGGTGTCTGCCACTATTGTAATTAAGGATTTTACTAGGCTGTCTTGATATCAGGTGCTGACTGAATATTCTTGTTATAAATCTTTGAACCTTTTTTTTTTTTTTTTGTGGGTTATATAGTTAGACTTTGCATAGTTTTAGCTGATTCTATGTATGACATTGTATGTCTTTAAGAATACAATTAAAAGCTGGACTATGATACCTATCAAATCAATGCATAAATGACAAGAAATGGAAAGACTGTTATCAAATTTATTTTAGAGGCTGATTAGATTGGGATGTATTTTGCACTCAACACTGTAATTCAAATGTATGTATTGAATATAGTAATGTTATAAATGAATGTTCATGGTTACATATGTTTCACTGCTTCCCTGGCTAAATATGGTAACTTATGAAGTTTGAATATTTATTTCTTTATTAAATGAATGTTCATGGTTACATATGGCTCATTGCTTCCCTGGCTAAATTTGGTAACTTATGTTTGAATATTTATTTATTTATTTTTTAACTTTATAGGGGCAATAGGGGTGGCTATGGTGGAGATAGACGCCGAGACAATTATAGAGATGGAGGTGGTTCTGGACCTGATAGGCGTGATACTTATGGTGGGAACCGTTCACGTCCATACTGAGAGCTTCCACAGCCAACATTTTATGTACTATGATCTGTGGTCTGAGGGATTTGTTGTATACAGTTGGTTGGAATCCTGAAATGGAAGCAAAGAGGTAGGTTGTTCACTTACTCTGAGCAAGACCTCTTTGCTTTTTTGTCTCATTTGTCTCTCGCTGGTAGGTTTTCACTTTTAGGCAGGGATTAATTTGATCATGTGCATGTTTTTATAGAGGCAAGTGGATAGTCTGCAAATTGCTTGCTGCTAAGGTAGGTTGATTGTTTCAGGTGAGTCCGCTTTCATGAAAGAATACTTCATACTTGCTTGGAATTTGAGCCTTGCATCCCTGGCTCATGTGGCATTTAGTATAACCAGGTGGGGCCATTATTGGGATGTTATATTTTAAGTCATATTGCCATGGTTCGATAAATCCCAATTCCAGAGTATTTGAATAATAATTTGTTTTTTTGTTTTTTTCCAAAGAAAAGTAGCATTCCTGGCTGCTCATTGCACATTCAATAAGTTATACAATCATGACCTGTTGGAGAGAGAGACAGTGCATGTTCTTCAAGAAGCCATGCATTGTTCTTTAGGTTTCTGGATGACTGTTTAACGAAGTATTCATTTGAACTATATGAATTTGCTGCCAAGCAGCTAAAGCCATGTGAAGCCAGGTCTGCTGACTTTACAGTTTACAAATTATAAAAGAGCGCAATGAACTTGTTTAATGTCCCTTCAGATGTTCTAGAAGCAATGTTGCTATGAATTAGAACTGTAGCATATAGTTATTAGAATGCGATGAGTTGCCCCTAGTTATTAGCTTACATATTTTCATGACAATTTTTTACTTGAACATATTATGACAACTGATATAATTCAACCAGCTAAGTTGCACGTATTTTGTAAAAGCTATCGTATTGTGTTTTAAAATCTATACATGTTCTTAATTTTCATTACTTTTGTTTCATTTTAGCACTCAGCAGAACTAGTGAACTAAATTCTAAAAGCTAATGCGCCGGTAGGAGTTACTTGATTTATTGGTTCCCTCATCAACCTTAGATAGTTTTGTTTATTTGGTATCAATAGTCAAATGTCCTTGTGTGCGTTTTATGGTTATATGAATCAAACCAATTGATTGTTCGCTTAGCTTCTGGTCCACATAAGGGATCGTAGTTGGTTGGTTCATGTTTCAAATGTACTATGTTTCTTTTTGGGTCGTAAACTTTCACTTGTACTTTAAACCCTAGTGTTCTCATTGGGTTTAGACAAAGCTATGTTTCGGCCTTATTCGGCTCGGAGGTGTCCTCGCAGGTTGCTGCCTGGAGTGTGGTTGGATGCGCAGTTCCAATGTTTATTTGATTTGCGACTAGATATTTGTATTGATTTGCACAGCAGTTCTGTAGCCAAGTTGTTGCTAAGAGGAGTTGAAGATGGATTTTGTTATGTAGTCATCTATTCTTGCAAATTCGACGAGACCGTTCTGTAAGAAGAAATGAAACAATTGTTAGTTACTTTAATGTGTTAATTGAGGATACATTAATGTTACGGGCAGATGAGATTCGTAGTTCAACTTTTTTGTTCTAGTGTAGGTTTGATTCGGGCATATTTAACCTTATATGGGCAAGCCATTCTAGAACTTCTATTTTTGAGCAAAAGAAAAATTTTAGTATTGAACATAAATGAAATGAGGATAGGTTCTTTCTTTTTCATATAAGAATGTCTGATGCCCCAAAAAAAAAATAAAGGAGGATAGATGCAGACTTTGGTATTAATATTTGTTTACAATGTGTTCAATTTTTTAAACTACGTCATATAGTCATGAAGAAGTGTGAAACATCAAACGTAGATCAAGCAAAATGGGCGCGAATCACTGCATATTATGGTGAAAAATATCAATAAGGGGACATAGTTGATATAATTATAGTCAAACTCAATCGGTTTTCATTCAAATGTTTCTAGTTTAAAGTAAATTTGTTATTATTATTATTTATTGACCTAACCAATAATGAATTCGTTTTGAAAACTGTGGCTTGTATTGATTTGATTTCGTAAACGAAAATCGAAAGATGAATTGAATGGGTTCCTATTACATTAAGAAAATTTAGGATTACAACTAACCAAGGTTGTTAAACTTGCGAATTTCCTATAACTTGTTTTGAACCCTAAATTCAACTTGTAAGTTTACCTTTTTTAATAATATTTATAACATCTAATTATAATAAAATAAAATTATAATAAAGTAAATATATGACAATTTTATTTGCAGCATCATAGTCAATATAAGTTATAAAATATGAATACAAATTAAAATCACAAAAAATCGGTCACATTAGAACTTTAGGATATTAAAAATCAAAATAACTTAAGATATAACTTCTTTAATTCTGAAAGGTCCAATTAGAAATACTTTGGGTAAAATATTGTGTTTTGATGCTTGAGAGATCAAATTTTGATCAAAATAGTAAATTTGATAGTACTTGAATTTATCTAAGTTTATGCAAGTTTATCCAAGTTTCCTTAAGTTTAAATTTTCAACCGAGTTAAGTTGATTATAAATATCCTTTACTACTTGTTATTAGTTTATTATATAAATAAAAGCCTACTTGCCAAAGAGAAATGAAAGAAAAGTATGAAAAACAAGAATACAGATTGAACATAGTGATAGTGAGTGATCTGATATGTATTTTTTTTAAATAAGGTCTTAAACTGGAATGTTATGAATGAACAAAACTAGCTTAAAAAATATGTTTTTGTAATGAGTCGAGAGTAAATCTGACTAACTAGATTAAATTGGTGGTGTAGACAAAAAAAAATTAGTTAGTTGAATCAATTAATTTTTTTACTCACATCGGGGCTAAGCCCAAGAAAATTTTAAAACCACTGTCAAGGGATTAGAGTGCCCAGAGGCATCCGCAGGACAATTTGAGGAAATAAATGGGGTTAATCTGTCAAAAAGTTTAACCCCTATAGAGGTGCTGTGATCATGCTTTGCTAACTTATCTGCACAACTGGTTAGCCTCACAATTGACATGACTAATTCCACGTTCCACTCACTCTTAGCTAACAGCTTCCTAATATCTCCAACTAAGGAAGCATGTAACATGCGTGGTAGGGACTCCTCGTAGCATAAACTAATGTACATAATTTGAATCAAATTCAAGCCACGCATTTCCAAAACCCATGCTTTTACCAATGCAAAGACCCTCCCCAAAGCTTAGCTGAAGTAATGGAGCAAGTGCCAAGATTAGCACTCCATGTTATCACCAAACCACCATCATGGTCCTATAATTCCTCCACAGGCAGCATCTGATTTTTCCATATTTTTTCCATTAAGTAGGAGTTGTCCTTGTTTAGCTTGATCCAGTGGTGGGGGGAGGCTTCCAAAACACCTCCTTGACCATTATAATAGGAACCTTTTGCTTTGCCGTTGTCATTGATTGTAAAGTACTTCCTTATTCACAGGCAAGTAAGTTTAAGGATCCTGCAAGCAAGAAATAATTGTACATTATCTTTTCCTTCAAATATAACCAGGTTTCTGCAGAACCACAGAAGATTGCATGAAGGAATAAAAAAATCAAGGGCCAATTAATCCCATTTATGTGTCGAGTCTCATCCAGACTTTTTAATATTCTCCGCTAACCAATGTTTTTAATGGTTGCTAAAAGAATTGAATCCTAATGAGACTGTGTCCAACGCTCTTTCGTAGTTCTTTCGCCGCATCACAAACGCGAAGAACATGGAGCGTTGTCTTAGGAAAGATACCACAGAGAAAACAAGTGTCCTGTGTTACTAGTCCTCTCCTCATGCACGCATGGTTTGTGAGCAATGCATCATTAACCACCACCCACATGACTGTCTTCAGCCCTTGACGAGCCTTAAATCTTCCACAGCCCCTTGTGCAAACGAGCATGCGCTGAATTATTACTATCAACCAAACTATTATAGGCTGATTTTACCGTGAACTCTCCTGTTACAGTAGGAGCTTTAACAGACATAAAAATATCCAAACAATCGTCAGGTAGTAACTGTCCTAGACTTTCCCAATTCCATTCATCATTGGTAATTGCAAATTCAGCAATTGTTTGGTCTAAAGAATTAATATCTAAACTTGTTGTTACAAGATCTCCCGAAGAATGAATTCCCAAGAGCCAATGGTCAACCCAAAACTTCACATTTTGTTTAAAATGAGGTCAGGTTTGCATTATGCCTCTCCAAGCATTTGAGGCTTTGGTTCATTGCTTAAACATCCAAGAGAATGCTGTTCTCACGACCATGTTTGCCTCTCGTCACTCTAACCAAAAGGCAATCCGTGGCTTATTTACAATACCCCAAGCCAATTTCATCATCCAGACAAGATTAGCCTCTTTAGTCTTCCGGAATCAATTGTCCTCTTTTGGACTACAATTCTTATTCCAATTAATTAATTCGCAAATTGGTTATGTTTTCTAATATTTTTTATTTTGCCACAACAATTATAACTTAATTTATTAAATAAATTGAACTATGATATAGGAATCTCTTCAATTAAATTTGTCATTTTTTTAGAGATTAATAAGGCTTTATGACAATTAATCATATTTTATTATATGCATACTTTCGTAATAATTATTATATAAATTAAATATTTTTAATAATGTATTCATATATAATTAAATAATTATATAAAAAATTTTATACTAACATTTTAACAAGTTTATTTTTTTTTATTTTTTTATTTTTGGCCAATGAAAATTGGATTTAACAGAAGGAGTTAATGCTCTATATATGCCAACCACCCGTTGGATCTCAACCGGAAAAGATACTTCCATTCGGTGCTCGGCAAAAATAATAATAACAATAATAATAATAATTATTATTATTTAAATTTTTTCAAAGCATAGACCATAACCGATGGCCTCTTGAGTTGAGAAAGTACAGTGAGTCTCCCACACACCACACCACCTATCCTAATATACAGTTGCAGGAGAAACATGGCGAGGCGCAAGCCTGTAGGGTCCTCTCACCCTCGCCTCGATGCCCAACACCGCCTCCCCCACCCTTCCTCCTCCGCCGCCGCCCGGGCCCTCCCCGTCGCCGCCCTCGAGGACCTCGTCGACGCCCGCCACCGCCAGATCCAGTCCCTCCTCGTCGACAACCAGCGCCTCGCCGCCACCCACGTCGCCCTCAAGCAGGACCTCGCCGCCACACAGCTCGACCTCCGCCGCCTCTCCTCCGCCGCCGCTGACCTCAAGGCCGACCGCGACGCTGAGGTCCGCCGGATCTACGAGAAGTCCCTCAAACTCGACGCCGACGCCCGCGCCGTCGCTTCCATGTCCGCCGAGCTCGACCAGGTCCGGGCCGACGCCAGCGAACTCGCCGCCGAGCGCGAGGAGCTCGCCGCGCAGCTGAGCTCCGTCGAGAGCGACCTCGCACGGGCGCGCGCGGAGGCGCATGCCTTGCCGGCGATCAAGGCGGACATAGAAACCATGCGCCGTGAGATTCAACGAGGAAGGTATAACAAATTTTTTTCGCTGTGTGTTTCATTGAAGTTTTTCTCATTTGATTGGTGTGTATTGTTGTTGTTCGTGTTAATAGCTTTGTTTATTTGTATTCATGCTGTTTTTCGATTCCAAATGGATGTGTAAATTAGGGTTTGTGTTTCTGAAATATTGTAGTGAGGTAGGTGTGTGCGTCAGTGAAACTGAAAGAACTTGCTTTGTCATTGTTGTCATGTGATAACAATTATTGTCTCTCTATTTTTTTTTTTTTTTTTGGGTGTTTTGGATTTGTGCATTGTTAGCTTGTGGAAAGAATGAGTTTCAAGGGGAAAAAAAATTGAGCTTGTTGCTATTGTTTGAGTTTGTGGATCATGTGAGAACAATTTGAGCTTGCTGCCACTGGCTGTTATACGCCATTGACAACGCTGGTATTAGCTTAATATGGAGTCGCAGCACATTGGCTTTGCTTTATTTCTAGGTTAGAGTATTTGCTTCTGAGTCCTTAAAGTTTGTTTAGTTGGAGGCTAATCGCCAATATCATATAGTGGAGGAGGAGGATTATTTTGTTTAAATCAAATCAGAATTCAAGCACATTGAATTGTGCCAGTCACATTTCTTTTTCTTCATCGTCAATTTAATAGTTTGAGTCACAAATTGCAATTTTCCTTGCGTTCTTGAGCCTGCATAAATGTCGTATAGGCTGTATTGACGTCTGAATTCCTATGAATGTCGAAACTTCATGAAACCCCGACAATGATACGATGAAAGGAGTTTAAAGAATAATGTTTATGGGTGATTGTTCAGTGTGAAGAAGAAGGCTCTTGTTACATTACTCTGGATCAAGTTTGGGAGTTAGTTACTCCCTTGCGAAACATCATTAAATAACTCCATGTAATATTGCAAAAAGGGTGTCTCATATTTTTATTTGTAAATAGAGGCTTGTCCTGAGCTCTATCCCTGTTTCCATGTCCACCGGAGTTGGGATTGCGACACTTCTGCCGTATCCTAAGCACAAGATGTATTGCTGATGTTTTAAATCGATTCCCAGCAAGCTAAACTGAACTATATTCAAACTGCAAACAAAATCCCAGACAAAATTCAAAAAAGGAGCAGGACAACAAATAACCAGAACCAATATCCCCAAACCCATGAACAAATAAATCACCCCCCCATTTCCAACACCTCAACACAGCAACTAAACTCAGAACTACCACATCACCAAGCTTTAACCCACCACCACCTTCTACCTTTCCCGCTGCACAGCAATATTACTCCCCTTTTGTCTCAAAGACCCAGTTCCACCAGCGACCACCGTGCTAGCCAGCACAGCGACCCATCTCGTTTCACCCCGAATCATTGCGCAGCTGTGCCGCTGATGTCCTCCTCTGAGCCACCGTGAACCAACACCCAGCTATGTTTTGGCTCCGGCCGTTCCGTCAATGGGCCACCGTGACCCAGCCTGCATCTGCGATGGTGGAGTTGGTGGATGAGGAGTTGATGGAAGAGGAGCCATTAGAGGATGGATGAGCTGGAACAGATGTTTGTTTTTGGAACAGATGATGGATGAGGAGTTGATAGAGGAGGAGCCATTTGCAAGGCCTTTATTTGCAATTTTTTTTTTTAAAAAAAAAAAAAAAGAGACACCCATTTTACACAAAGGAGTAACTAACTCCCAAACTTGAAAGGGAGTAACATAACACGAGCGGTAGAAGGATGTGTGGGTTTTATCTCAAATGTTCATTGTATGCTCTGATTTCTTACATTGAACCCTGTGCTGAGTTCAGTTACTTTTCAACCTGCACCAAAATAAGATTTAATCTGACCATCTAGATTCTGTAAATGTACTGAACCCAGTTTCTGAATTCAACCACCTGTCTTTTCCTGTTGGATGAATGACCTTTCTTGTGCTTAAGTCAGATGCTAGGGGAAAATTCACAGTTTTTAATATTGTACATTTTTTGAACTAACATTTGCTGATGCATGTAGGAATGCTATTGAATTTGAGAAGAAGACACATGCTAGTAACCTTGAGCACAGACGAGCCATAGACAACAATACAATTATTATGGCCCGTGAAGTTGAAAAGTTACGTGCTGAGCTGGCTAATGCAGAAAAGAGGGCAAGGGCTGCAATTGCTGCTGCTGCTCACCCAAGTAATTCTACTTTCGTGCTCATTCATTGTGAAGTGCTTACTGAATACAGCAGAAGTATGACTTGAAATTTTGGTTAAACTTTGTATTGAAATCTGTGGAGTTGTTTCTATGTAGGTCCTGGATATGTTGCAACTCACAATCCTGAGATGGGATATGGAGGAATGGCGTTTCCTCCTGACTCATATAGCATGCATCAGGTATATATGGCACTGTGTTACTCAGTTTTATTTACTCGTTATGCGTTAGTCTCCAAGTAATTATGTCATCAAATTACCTCAAGACAACTCTTGCTGAAATATCACCGTCCTCTATTTACTCATTCGACGAGGGAGAAAAGGCAACATAACTAATTATTCTTGAATGTAAATATTGGCAATAAACAAGGATGGTAATGTTTTTGTTAACATAATTACCTGAATTCAGCTATTTAACTTAGGTCTGAGCACAGATGGTAATAGATAAGTTACAAAATGGTATATGCAGGAAATCTAGAGTTCGCCCCTTCTTTCTTTTAATCCTATAGGTTGATGTACTTTCTCAGTGGCTTGCTTCTATATTTGAAGGTCATAATATTTCCTGGAATATTAATGGTTTAAATATAAATATAATTTATGATAGAATACTATGGCGTCACCTGATTGATGTGATCGACCCCATCTAGTAAGGACAAGGCATAGCTGTTGTTGGTATAATCTTTCTTAGAAAGATAAACTTGCTCTCCAATCCTGTGTAGGTGACTAGCAACTGCTAAATGCATGCCCCAAAGTGGATTTCTTGTTTTCATGTTGGATCGTTTTCCCAATACATTACCACTGCATGATATCGTGTATGAAACAGTTGTTGGAAGATAAATAACAAAATCTGCTAAACTTTTCAGATCCAAACTGCGGTTGATGTTCATCCTCAGTACGCATCTGGAGCAACATTGCATCATCCATATGATCTGCAACAACATACACAAGTGCCTAGATAGCATCCAGCTATGTTTTATTTTTGAAAGAAGAGAAGGGAAAACCATGTAAAGGAAAACTGTAAACAGGTGATATCACCTTGTGTTTTCTGAAAGAAATTATTCAATAACAGAGCAAGTAATTTTGCTGATATCTGAAAATAGTTATCAGTTCTTAAGCTTTTATTTGTATATATGTATTATTGTTGGTGCTTGACTGCTTATTTTCAATTCTAGCATGATCATGTAGTTTCCATAGTTTCAATTTTTTCCCGTATTTTTGTATGGTGAGATGTATTGCAATCTCATGTTTCCATTTAACATGACTTAGCCATGTTAAATGCCCACCGATGATCGTGTTTAAATTATTTAATGAGTTATAGCAATTAGGTTCTGCAAGTAACCTTACATGCAATTCAGTTATAGAATTTAAAACTTATATTGACTGGGCTAAAGTGAGATTAAAAAAAGATTGAATTGTTGAGTTTTGTAAATTTAGACACTAACTTGTATAAAATTAAATTCAGGGATTATATAATAGAGTTTTTTTCTCTTTTGGTTTTCAGGAATATTTGTCATTTGGGTATGATATTGATTCTTTTTTTAAATAATTATAATTTTTCACTTGTATTTCTTTTTTCTCTTATTTTCTCCTATAATTATAAAAATTTTAAGTATTCTGAGAAAAGTCTACCACAATGTTGTCAAAATGCAGCAATAAATAGTTTCCAAACCCGTAAGGAAAAAATGATTTATCATTAAATACCTGATAAAAAATTTATATATTTTGTAATTTTCCGGATTTTTCTTTTTTGGGTTTCTTAAAAAACCCTTTACTCAATGGATGAAAAATTAATCTATTAAGATATGTGGATTATCATACATATAAATTTTAGAATCAAATCCAGAATTACATGTATAACGGGCCTAATCTCCTTCCATTTGGACTAATATCTTAATGTAATATCTCAGAATGTACTCCAATGTTATAAAAATATAGAAAGAATTTTAAAAAAATACAAAATGCACAATAATTTCGCATTGCACAGCCTCATTTCTATTATGGTGAATTCTCCCAGTTTGTTTTTAAAGTTTCGTTCTTTTTTTCCCCTTTTGTTTGTTTTTTATTTTTCGGGGGGGAATAGAACACAAACTGGTGGCAGACCTCTTCTCAACCTCAGTTGTTTAAGGAAGCGAAAATACCCTTAAATGCAATAAGACTGATTCTGGTATCAATTTCAAAGTGAAAAGGTGTTAAACATCCATTTTAATATCCTAAAGATTCAGGTAATATTTATTTAATTTTCTAAAGAAAAGTAATATGGAATAGGACAGTGAGGCCATTTTTAATATGAATTGCAAGATTGTAGGATTGAAATTGGTATCGTTTATAATTAAGGGACATAAATTAATTTTCACTTTTTTTTGGACAATTAATTTTTTCAATAAACCATCAATATTTAAAATTTATTAGATTTCAACTAATTTAAATTAAGTAGGATCATTACAGTGATAAACCTCTCCTAGCACTAGTATTTTTTTTTTTTTTTGGGTTATTTACAAGACTTGAATTGAAGATTTTATTTAAGGAAAATCAATATCAAATCATTTGATCCAATCATATATTAATGGACAAAATTAATCTTATTTTATTATGGAGAGGCTACATTAATATACTTTTTTTTTTCAAATAATTAAATTGATCTCATCTGTATTTTTAGATGACTAAAACGAGCATTTACTCATCAAGATAGAAAACGAAGAAAAACAACAACGAAAAAAAAAAAGGAATGCAGTTAATTTAAAGTTAAGCGAGAGACCGATAGAAAGAAAGATATATAAGTGGTTCAACCAAAAAAAAAAAAAAAAAAGATATATAAGTGGTACAAAGAAATAAAATTGATATTTAGATATGCATTTTTGCCTCACATTTATCACATATTACATTTATCACATATTATGAGCTGAAAAGATCACTTCTACACATATAGGAGTTGTAATGAATGGCAGTAAAGGTATCCAAGTCGTGATGTGTGAGAACTGTGAATAAATGCGTGTAAATATCATTATTTACGAAGAAAATTATTTTTGAATTGACCAGTGTTATTTGCTCCCACCGTTAAGCATACAATTCTCACATATAGACTGAGTTCTAAACTGTTTGAATCATCCATCATATTTGCTGATCGTTTATCGACAAAGAGTGATTCAAGTTGTAAGGAAATTTAAGCTCAAGAAACGCTACAATATTAGAGGTTCGATAATGAGAAAAAAGCACTCGTGGTGGAGAACAACCTCAGATCCTTAATCAAGGACAAAGCTCCCACTCAAAAGATATATATAGGGTCCGTTTGGTTTTACTTTTGGGAGAAGATCTTTTGAAAGAAGGTCTTTTAAAAAGCGCTTTTAAGAATTACTTTTAAAAAATGATTTTGTTTGGTTTGAATATGTTAAAAGCACTTTTGTGAGAATGAGTTTTGTTTGGATAAAGATAAAATAAAGTTCTTGGTTGTTGATGTAGAGTAATAGTGAGATTCTTTTTCGTACGCCTTTTCAGAATGAAAAGAACTTCAAAGATATTTATCTAAAAGCGCTTTCAAGGAAAAAAGCTTAAACCAAACACTACCATTTACTTTGCAAAGTCATTCTCCTTCTCCTGAAGCGCCTACTATCTGAACTTAACCAAACGGGCTAATAAACCTCGTAAGGACAAACCAACAAAATCATAATTAACTTCTCACTTCTGATTGTATGGTAAGGATCTTTCGAAGTTAAAATAGATATTGTCTTAACAATACTTGACAAGAAAATATTGCCTATTTTAAAAAAAAAAAAAAAGCATGAAAAATATTAAACAACTAGAATTTTTGTCAAAATTTATTTGCTAGAATAATGTGATATATTCTCTCTCACTCAGAATATCCATCCAATTTTTATATTTTAGAATTTTAGAATATATGTCCATTTCTAATATCAAGATAAAATAATTTTTTTCAATTATATCTTTAATTTAATTATTATCTACTTTCATTATAATTAAAGTTAAAGAATATGATAAACTAATCCACTATCTTTAAATAAAGATAATTTCATCTATAATTTATGCAACTATCAAGATTAATTTTTTTTATATATATATTTTTTAATTTTAGACAAATATTTTAAAATGGTAGGAGTACTCAATATTGACCATTTGTTCGAATAAATAAGTCATCATTCTTTTTTTCATTCAATGGTCATCTCTTTTCTTTTTTTGTTGGTAAAAATTCTGATAATGTTTTTATTGTGTACTATTACTCTAATAGCCTATGGATAAATATTTCCAAGTATTGACAGATTGTTATTATAATTATTGTCATTTATAGATAGTTACACAACGTCCTATATAATATACACAGTGGTGTAGTACATGCATTATTATGCAAATACAAATTCAAGAGGACACACAAAGACAGAGACAGAGAGAGAAATAGCTTTTCAGAGATAAGATGGGGTACACTTCATTGCTTAGAAGCCCAAAGAAAGAAGAACAAGAAGTACCAGAAGCTATCCCCTCCATATTACCCTATTCTAATAACCAAGCATACCCTGATGAAGAATTCAATATTTTGGAGGAACTTGAAGGGGTCTTGGATATTAAGCAAGAACAAAAGCTGTTACCACCACAGAAAAATTGTAGCTGTCATGAGCTTCATTGGGATTTCATGGAATGGGAGGAACAATTCCAAGCCACTAATGGAGAGGAAGCAGAGGGGAAAGAGAAGGTAACAGGCAACAGAATCACGTGCCTGTTGGAGGAGCAACAGATAAAGAGAGAAGAAAATGTTGTTGGGTTTTGGGAAGTGGATGATGAGAAGATGGTGGCTTTGAATTTGAACTTGAACTATCAAGAGGTTTTGGATGCATGGTCTGACCGTGGTTCTCTTTGGGCTGATGACTATTCTCTTTCAATGGCCACCAACAATGGCTACTACTATGTTAGTACTCATCATCTCATCTTCAATGTCATAAGCTTCTCCCTCTTCATTTTTACTTTTCACTGTTCTTTAATTACATGCATGTTTGCAATTGTAAGGATTAGTATGTTTAGATTAACTTAAGTTTAAAATATCCCATAATTAAAGATTTTTTTGAGATAACTTTAGAATAAAAAGTGATTGTTTCTCTGAAATAATCATACTTGCAGTGCTTATTTGGATTTCTGTTGGTAGCTTTCAAACTATGATTCATAGTTTAGAGTTGTACAAATGAAAAACCAAGCATGTTCAATTCTTTCATGGCCAATAACTATTATTAGTCTTGCTTTTATTGTTGAAATGAAATCTGAAGTTTTTGGTACACTCATTGATGTTGTTTTGAAAACTTTTGGGCACAAAGAATTATACTTGATTTTGGTAATTAAGAGATTGTTTTAGCTAAAGGATTTTAAGAGTAATATAATTATTAAGTTGGGATGACTCCAACGTTATATTTATATATATAATTAAATTGTCGCTTGCAAATAAATTTTAGAATATATTTTATATTTACACTCTCATTGTTATTAGATATTAGCTTCATGAATATTGTGTTATAGATGGGAGAAGTGCCAGTATTGGAAGAAGAGAGAACAAGAAGGGAAGCAAGTGTTCTTAGGTACAAAGAGAAGCGCCAGAACAGATTGTTCTCCAAGAAGATAAGATACCAAGTTCGCAAACTAAACGCAGATAAAAGACCAAGAATCAAGGTCACTTTAAATTTCCGATCTATTTCTTTTCAGCTATTGGGTGCAATTTGCAAGTTTGGTCACTTTTTGTTTTCTAATGAGAACAGCTTTTCTGATATTTTGGTTGTAGGGTCGCTTTGTGAAGAGACATTGAGGCTTAGTCGGAAGAAGTTCCCATTTGGCAAGTCCAAAATATCTTCCAAAAATATCTAAGATGACACCTCGTACATTTATTTTTAATTAGTTCTAATCAAATATTCTTGTATTTATCCCTTCTAATTATCTTTCACTTCCTATAGAATTGGAAATATATATATATATATATATATATATATATATATATATATATATATATATATATATATCCTAATTTGACGAAATTCATTTTTTTTCTTTTCTTCTAATGAAAATTTTACTTAGTTGTGGAATTTTATATTTCATGGACTTTCTGAGGTCCACTGTTTAACTTCCCTTGTCTGTTGTTTTTCTGTATTTTCTCTTTTGCGCATTTTTAAAGCGTGGTCTATATTGTCACCTAGCGATGGACTTACATCACAAGGTCCACTGGATGGGTACACTGCATGACGTATCTGTAGACCATCAAAGTGAGATCTGACTTAGATTCGATTTTGAAATCAAATAATCCGAAAAAAGTTGATATTTTCTGAGTTAATTTAGGAAGCATGGATACAGTAAATAGATATATGACGGTATCCATACGTGCATATTGTAAATTGCAAAAATTAAAAGATATGACGTACCTCACATCTATATATCGTGTGAAATTAATAATTTAATATAATATTAACACAAAAACAAAAATATTAGAAGTTAAAATAATAACAAAATCAACGTTTTCTAGGTCATTGTGGTGTCTATTTTTTATATTGGTACAATTTTTTTTTTAAAAAATGAAAAATGAAATTCAGAAGGTTTTTTAAAATATATGAAAAGAATTCCACACAGCAAGTAGTCTATAGCTACATGATAACTATTGTAAACTGTCGGTGTTTTTGAAGAATAATGCTATTCTTTCTTTCTTGAGGTGTGTTATTTATACATATTAAAAACTCCAACATTCTAACATTCTTTTTCAACTCTTTTTTTCTTCATCAATCATTTCACCTTTTTTACCTTTTTTTTACAATTTTTTTTCTCTTTTCTATCTTTGAGTATCCAAAATATCTACCTATCCCAATAGTATAAATAACATTTCCCTTCTTTCTTTCCTTTTGTTTAATTCATTTAACAAATCTCATTTAGCTTTAGGCACCGACGGATAACTTTGAGTGGCCAATAGTATTTCGTTTTTGGCAGTTCAATCTCTGGCTTTGTAACTCAACCATGGGTAAGCTACACAAATCACATATATGTTTTATTTTTATTTATTTATTTATTTTAATGATTCTAGTTAAGATTAGTTTAATTAATGAAGATATTTCCGTATTGGTTTTTAAAAAATGACTTATTCAAAATACAGATTTTCTGTGGTAATGAAATATAGATTAAGTCCTTTATGTTTGTAAAACACAAATTAGAAGTACAAAAATGCTGGCTAGTGCCAAATATTTAGATTTAATTACTCTGCTAGTCCCTATAATTTTACTCAATTTTTAATTAGATCCCTATAATTTAAAAATTAATAATTAACTCTCTATATTATATAAATTTTTTCAATCAGGTCCTTACAGTCAACCACCATTACAAAAATATTCATTACAATACTATGATACACCTAATGAAGTCAGGTATAATACGCACTTTATTGATCCAAACCGTTCAATGTATATAAGGTAGAAATCTATGGCTAAAAATAGTATAGAGTATCAATAAACCCATTTAGTATAGTCCATTTTAGATTAACATCATCATCTTCATCCTCCACAATAAATCACCATCACCACCATTGAACTCGACCTCCCACTGTGAACTCATCCTCCGATTGTTGCAGGCATCCCAATGTATGGTAGGGTGGAGCCTGGAATGTAGAATCTCTATTCGTGGTCACATGACAAGACAAAACTTGGAACCTGAAACCCTAAAATTTAATATGAAATAGATGTGTCCGACTAGGACCAGGTTCTGCCTTACTCTGGGTAGGGATACTTGCTGAAGTGACCGTAGTTGGAGTGGCTTAGTAGGTGTGGCTTAGTTTGAGTGGTGGGTGGGGGGTGGTAGAGCAGAGGGCGAAGAAAAAGATGGAGATAGAATATTTGATAAATATTCTATTTTTTTATAATGATAGGACTTGATTAAAAAAATTTATATACTAAGAATTTGATTTTTCAAACTATAAAAATTTATTTAAAAATTGAGTGATTTATAGAAAGCTGCAAATTAATTAAACCAAATATTTATTTACAAAAAACACAAGAAATGACATGGCATTACTTTTTGCCCATATCCTCAATAAATGGTGGTGTGTTATGAAGTTTGCGCTTTTACAATTCGTATGTATCCATCTTTATACAATCATACTAAATAGAATCACTCTTAACAGTAATATGTGAAAAATATTTGATAAATTCATATTTTTTAGATACCGTATTGACTTATTTCTCATCTATTATTAGATAGGGTATAGATCCCATTTAAATTGGATCCACATGAGATATGAGTCACTATAGTGTTCCAAAAAAGATGAGTTCATCTATCATTATTCATTTTACAATGTAATGATTGAATTAAATGTATTATTTATGCATGAATCTCTGGAATCTAGTCCGTGTTCTACTTTCAAGGAGATTAAGAGGTAATAGATCATGGAGTGTAAGATTTAT
Organism: Pterocarpus macrocarpus; assembly: GCA_031439585.1. NCBI lineage: Eukaryota > Viridiplantae > Streptophyta > Magnoliopsida > Fabales > Fabaceae > Pterocarpus > Pterocarpus macrocarpus. The sequence goes on from CM062514.1 coordinate 17,431,038, forward strand.
ATGGAAGTACAAGTGCATGAATATTTGTCTCCACTCGAAACACGAGAAAAAAAAGGGTGAGTTTTTAAGTTACTCTCAGATAATTTTATGAAAATTGCAAGTTAATCAATACAAAGTTGCACTTTAGTCAACTTATTAAACATTATTGATTAGTTGGTTGAGAAATTTGATTTTTTTTTCTTTATTTAATTTCAACGATGCCTATGCCATACTTGTCCGTGGCAGTGAGTTGAATGCGAGATCACATAAAAGTACTTACTTTAACAATTGTGTGACTAATGAGCAGTCGCATTTTTTCCACTGTTTGTCTGTTACTCTCACCAATCGTCTCACCAAAAATAATAGTTGAAAATTATTAATTCTCTTGAAAACTTACCTATCAATTAAACGTGCACAGACCGCATAATTAGATATCGATCGGTTTTGAGACAGATTTGATGCCTATCTACTGTCCATTTTGGCTGGTTTGTTGCCTCCGGAATTTTCTTTTGTCAGTGGTCCAAACTGAACTGATTGGAGAATATCTGACATGGCAGCCTTTGTCGTTTGTCACCACGGCTTGTTCCATCTGCTATTTGGCTTTTTTTCTCAGAAATTTGAGTGTCAAGGAAGAGTTTACAATGGTCCATGGACCATCAATGCTCCAATTTTTTTTTCTCTCAGTGATATACTATAGAATTTTCTCCTAGAAGTCCATCGATACACCCTAACTGTTTCTCCAAAAAATTTTGCTAGTCACCAAGTGAGTAACTATGATGGATCAACGATAAAAATGGTCCATAGTGGATAAGATTTATTTAAATAAATCTAAACCGTTTATATTATTTTAATTAATATCTGATGGTTATAAATATTTGTTACATTATAATTTACAGTGGTCCATGGACCACTGTAAACGCTTCCGAGTGTCAAACATATAATTGATTAAATGTAGCAAAAAATGAAGAAAACAGATACACCGATGCACACGAGTGACTCTTTTTCGAGGGCATGAGGTTATAAATCTCTTTTAATTATTATTATTTTTGCTGTGAGAGGTTAGAAATCATTTACTCCAACCATATATTCTATAGATTAACTTTCTGAGCAAGACTTGCTTATACTCATGATGTTATGGTAACAAAATATTATTATATTAATCAATGTAGAAGAAAATTGACTAAGGTAAGGATGATTTTGAATAATTACAAATAAAATTTCTAAGAAATTTTGAACATATTTCCAAAAGATGAAAAAGGTTTTCTGAGATTTAATGGATAAGAAATGAGAACTTTCATCAGCTTCAAGTAAATGAATTAATATTCAACAGAACTTCGGCCGTCTGAAGTGAGACTCAAATTCTAATTGGATGATATTCGTCACGATGGTGACTTTTTGGCAAAGGTTGTTGAACCAAACCTGAATCTAATGCAGCTCTACATGAGTATTCTATACAATTGCAAAGAACAGTCAACAGTGGAATATCACCGGTACTCTAGTTTTCTTGTATATTATTATTATAATGTCTAAGTCTTTTAATTGAATTTGCATCCTTTTGCAATTACACCTGCAATTACACTCTAGTTTTCTTGTAGGGAGGGACTTGTTCCCTGGGCGGCTGCTAGCTTTGGTTAATGAACTAAACATTACAAATCACTAGAATTAAACGTCAATTGGCCAGTTTATTGGAGGCAAAAGCAATAGTTTTCAATTAAACATCAATAGCTTTTGTTGCACCACAAAAGCTGCATGCATGCATGAAACCAGAAAGATGCGTGGAAAGCCCCCAAAAAATTGCCATACCGCCTCTCTGAAAAGTTGTTGGGAATCTCTGTGTAAAAAGTGTTCGGTCAGTATGAAAAACTGCCATTGGCAGTTTTTGTTGCAGGAATCTTTGCAACATTGTCAAATCATGCTCCCTCTTTATTTGCAGCATACTGTGTACATATGTAGAGTTTGTGAGGGTGGAAGCGAGGAAGAGAGTGAGTTTGAGACGTCAATATAGAAAGAGAGAAAGAAGAAGTGAGGAAGCATAGAGAGAGTGCATCTATTTGAAAAAAAAAAAAGGGAGAAGAAGAGAAATATCAAGGAATTAAAAATAGTTCGTGACTCAATAATGAATCCACACAGATATATTTCAGAACAAATTCGTATTGAAAATGTAAGTATTATTTGTTCAGAACAAGTTCTTGACATGTGAAATTTTATTATTAGTAATGATAGATAAATTAATTTTATTACTAATTATCAAAATTATGAAAAATAATTTATAAAAAATGATTAATAACATTGTAAAAAAAAATATTTGTTTTGTTCTGGACATCTATATTTTTGAATAACCACTTTAGTACTGGTATCAATTTTTTTGCTTTTAATTAAATGTCTATTGTTGACTTTTTTTTTAATTTGAAATTAAGCCATTAATATATATACATATGGTTGCACTTCAAGTGCATAATTTTCTCAAATACTATATACGAAAAAGAGACCCCACAAATTAACTTACTAAACCTATATGTCAACTAATTTAGTTTATCCTTAAGTATTTTAAAGAAGCTAATCATGGAGTAAAAAAAAATGTTGTATTCTATTTTTTTATATTTTTAAACAAATAATAATAAAAAATATTATATTGCATGCTTTATTAATCTCAGTTTATTTACTATTTGTAAACAGGGGAGGAGGCCATTGCGACTTCGTCACTTACGGATGATGCCACCTAGGGCCGAAATATGTGAGCATTTACAGTAGACTAGTCTTGATCATGTTGCACAGATTTGCCAAATACAAATAAACGGCTCCATTATTAATACACTTGTTGAGCGATAGAGGCTGGAGACACACACATTTCACCTTCCTTGTAGGGAATGAACAACCACTTTGGAAGATGTAGCTATTTTACTCGGACTCTGCATCAATGGTCTACCGGTCATTGAACCTACTAATCCCAGCACCATAGCCCTCCAAAATGTGTGATGAGCTACTTGGCGGCCGACCTGGCTAATATGATATTGACGAATGTGAAATAAAATTAACATGGCTCACACAACATCTTGGTTTGCTTCGTATTGATTCTGACATCACAAGAGCACAACATGTTCATAGATATATATTATCTCTGCTGGGGCATACTTTGATGCCGACCAAGAGCAATTCAGTAATCTATGGAAAATTCCTGCATCTGTTGGTGAATTTAAATGAAATTAGGCTTTATAGCTGGGGTTCAGCAAGCCTAGCTTTTCTGTATAAAGGGCTAGATCGTGCTACACGCAATGATGCGAGAGAAATTTGTGATTGCATAATATTGCTACAAGTGTGGGAGTGGAATTGGCTCCCCTGGTTGGCTCCAATACTAGTCGAACCGATGGCTTTTTCTATTGCTTTCAGGTAATTTATATTTAAACAAATTATTAGTCAGTTGTAGTCAAAATTTGCTTCAATTAATATAAACTTTTACATATGGAGACAACTATGGTATCCACATAATACTCCATTTAGAGATCTTGGGAATATTAGATTCGCATTAGATCATATGGGAGTTCATTAGGTTTGCGTTAATATACCGTAGTATCTCTTGTAATATCACATATAATACTATTTGTATATATGATTTATTTTTAATAATGAAGTTTGTGTGGCAACCATATGGGGATGACGCTATTAATGCCCATATTCTAGATGATGTCAGAGGCGAGCAACTGTTAGCCCATTGATTTGCTTTGAGATATTAGAGTGGCACGCAACTGATTGAGTAATGTGTCAGTTTGGATTTGCTCAGCATATTCCTCTCCCGCCCCAAAGTCTAGAGGGATTCCACAATAAAGACTTATGGGGATTAAGAGAACCAAGGAATTGGAGAGCCTTGCATGATGATTGGGTCACTCTGTGGGACCACCGATATCATCATATATTATAGGGAATTCCCATTGACAATTATAATCCTTCTCCTGAGTATTGGGAATAGTATACACAATATGCGATTGATTGGATTTGGTTGTCCCCGTAGATGCAGCAGCCAGCCCCCCAGCAACAGTAATTCCCTATGGAGCCACCCTTTCCTCAATAGTAGCAATTCCCTATGGAGCCACCAGCCCCCAGCAGTACCATTATCCCATGCACCATTATCCCAAGCAGCAATGTCCTGCACCTTTAGCACAACCGAATTAGGAGTTGTATTGGTCCCCACAGAGAGAACAATGGCGGCTATTTCAATGGGATTAACAACCCCCATAATAGCAACTAGTGCGAATGTCCGTAGTTGCAACGGGTATCTATCGTGGTTCAAGAAGCAGCGAAACACGGGGGAGAAGGTCTATTGACTGCAGCAGTAGTAGTAGAATATCTCGTAGGTTACTGTGCACCTATGATTTTGTCATTGATGATGCTCAATCTACTCAATGAGCAGCTCCCCCTTATGAGTTTGACCTGAATGAGGAGGCGTCCATGGAAGAGCTGCCCGTATAGGAGGTGCCTATACATCGAATGCCCATACAGGAGGATATGTATTGACTAGAGATGATGACATCTGATTATGGGATTGCATCTCAGCCAATATTTCCCCCGGGTGATCAATGGTCGGTGCCACTCATGTAGTGGGAGATGAACCTGCAAGACACATATGCATTTGGCCCTGCAGTGGAGCCCGAAGTTGTCGGACATGAGGTTAGGGGAGATGAGGGTAGGGGGATGAGGCTAGGGAATATGAGGGTGCGGGGGATAATGGTGGCAGAGGAAGAAAACGAAGGGGATTACTTTCTTATGTTCTACATCCATTTACACATGCCTCTATTAGATATAACCCCCCTGGCAGAAATCAAGAAGAAATAGTAGAAACAAGGGTAGTATTCTTTAGTATAGTTCACAATAATATTTTAGTGTTTAATTTATTGTAATATAGATATTCATTCAGTTTCCATGTTTATGTATAATTAATGTCATGTTGTTATTCTTATGTTTATTTTACCCATTTATTGTAACTAAATTAAAGGTTTACATTTGTTCCTAACTAATGGATTTCTTGTTTGATTTTTTTACCATCTACTTTTTTTAAAGAGATTAAAAGCTTCTCAATTATAATATATATAATCACTTTGCATTGTTACAAAAACTAATGATTATCCATTATACAATATTAATTAAAGTGATAATAATTAATTAAGAACTCAATTATAAAAATAATATAACAACTTAATTTATTAATACACAAATTCATTAATAATAACAACTTAATTCAAGCATTACAGAATAAAAAATAATAATAATATATAAATAACTACTCAACACTATAAACTAGACTCAGGAGCATTTGGACATCGGCTGTGACTATGCCCTTTGCCTTGACAAAGATTGCACTGTCGTGGTCCTCGTATTTCACGCATGTTCATTTCATTCAGAAAACGAGTTGATCTGGGACAACTTTTTATTGTGTGCTTCAAGGAAGGATTAGGGCAAAGTCTTGGGCCTTTATACTGGTACCATGTAGTTTCATTACCTATGACCCCGAACTCTTTCTTGTAAACCTTATATATCTCACTGATTCTATAGACATCATTGATATAAGCTCGCCAATCAAAGTTCTGGCTAGAGCAACAGGCAATCACGTGATGACAAGTAAATCGATTTGTTTGGAAGTCACCACAATCACAGTACCTCTACCTTAGGTCAACTTTATAATCTTGGTTGTTAGATAGCTCTTGAACATGGAAAGCTTCATTTCATCTATTGAATTGACTGACACGAAGGTTTCTAGATGCCTGGTCGTTTGATTGAAGTCGAGTCGTCACGGCTTCAGAGAAAATATTCCAACATTTTTTCATGCGTGTGCCTCACTACCTTTACGTGCAAATAGCTTTGCTAACCGAAATTAAGTTGCTTGAATTAGTGCGGTGATGGGAAGATTGCAAGCCCCCTTTAGCACAGAGTTCATGCACTCGACTAGATTTATGGTCATGTGACCCACCGATGCCCACCATCATATGCTTGAACCCACTTTTCTCGTGGAGTTTTGTTAAGCCAGTCTGTATATACCTCTCCACGTTTCCGTATCTGCTCGTAATGAATATTAAATTCACAATCCATCCTAGAATACCATGCAATATGGTTGATATAGTATTTCTAAAAATGGCATTTACAAGTTCAAACAAAATATCAATTACCTATACGGATGACGAGTTTGTGCAAGTAAGGTGTCTTGAATCTCTGCAAGAAATTGGCAGCGATGTGCTTAATACAATACATGTGGAATGCTCTCGGAGGTTCCCACTGGCCATTACTTCACCTTATTGCTGCATTAATTGACTCGTGGCGATAAGAGATAATGCTAATTCCATCTTGGGTCACAACATGTCTACGTAAATTATCTAGGAAAAAATGCCATGCATCTGCAATCTCATAGACGACAATAGCAAAAGCAATTGGCAATATATTTTGATTGCCATCGTGTACAACTACCACCAAAAGAGCCCCTTTGTATTTTCTATACAAATGTGTCCCATCAACCTGCACAAGTGGTTTGTAGTGTCTGAATGCTTTAATGTAGGGATGAAAACTCCAAAACACCCGGCATAATATTTGCACGTCTGGAACTAGTTTATCTTCGCAATAAGCCTCAGCAGCATCCAGCTGAATAACTGATCCTCGAACAGCATCACACATTGCTACACACCATTGCGGCAAAGCTTCGAACGAGGCTTCCTACTGACCGAATACTTTCTCGATGGCCTTTTGCTTTGCCATCCATACTTTTTGATATGTCGTGTGTATCCGTACCGAGATTAAATCTCTGCAATCACAGATTTTATCTTAAAAGAAGGGTCAGATTCTACCATGGGTTTGATACATTTTGCCATTATGTCTGAATCTAATTTTGTGTGATCCTGTGAAATCCTTGCCCTAGTGTAAGTGTGTGGGCCATTTTGACTTCCTAATTTTCTAATAATACTTATTTTTCTTGAAACTGGCCCTATCAAGCCATCCGCAATTTATGCCAAATTGTACAAATTTACAATAAAACGTCGTTACTTCTGGCTCATACACTTTATAATCCACTCCTTTTGATATACTATAATGCTTAATTGCTCGTATAATAACTTCTCTGTCACTAAATTACATTCCAACACCCAATTCTTCATCTGTAGCAGGATCACCTATAAAACATAAAGATAAAATAACAAAAATAATAAAATTAAAATGGCAACAAATTAAATGTATAACAATTAACAAGGTAACATAATAGAACTACATCTATAATCTAACATCATAACTAATAATTTTTAAATCTTAGATAATAAATTTTCAACTAAAAATAACGATTAAGATGAAATGTCAGTGACTACATACCTAGATTTACATATTCTGGAAACTTAGGTGCATGCATAGTTTCAAGATCTAAAGCACGCATGAATTATGGCTCCCCAAATGGATGCTGACTAGTCACCATTGTGTTTGATATGTGCAATTGCTCGTCATTTGCATCATCATCCGCTTTATCATCTGCAGTATCATCATCGCTTTCATATTGGCCTTCAAATTCTTCATCATCACTTTCACTAATGTTTTGTTCCCATTCTATCTCTCTTTCTAGAATTGTGCCTGGCTCAGGTTCTTTCTCCTCATCGTCAGCTTGATGGTAAAAGGCAACGACAGCTTCTTTAAAATTGACGTACAACTCAATAATAGAAATTTGTGCTTGATGCTGTTAATGTATCTGAAACATTTGTTGAAAGTCACCATCATCACTTATTGGAATTGCTTGGTATTGCATGAAACTGCCTAAAATCGAGATTGGACATCTATATGTTATTTTCTCCACTGTTTTCGGGATCTCAGCTTCTATGCATCGACAAAGTCCACTTGCTAGATCCGGAAACGACATAGTATATGGAATAGAGAAACATGCTGGCTTCTCGTATATAAATGTCACACCTTTACTTGTGTTTGTAAGAATATCACCATGAAAATATACCACTATATTTGCACTCATTTTTTCTCCTTTTTCTATTCTCTACTACTCTCTATTCTCCACTCTTTTTCTTAGATTCACAACACAAACATCTACCGATGAATAATGACGAGAAATTGAGTTTATATAGCAGAGGAGTTAAAAACCGCCAATGACATTTTTTGACCTAAACAATAGTGTAGCGGTTAAAATTTCAAAAACACCTGACCAAAACCCGCCAATGGCGGTTTTTATTAAAATGCTCAAAACTCGCCATTGGTGATTTTTCAATATCAGTAAGTTTAAAAATAAAAATCACCAATGGTGATTTTTTGTAAAATCCTATTCCCTTGTAAATAACACTTAAATCCCATATTCATGTATATAATTTTTTCAAATACCATATACAAAAAAAAGACCCAAAAAAATCGTACATTGAATTTATTAGTAAAATTATATTAAAATTAATTTTTCATCCTATTTTTGTTCCCGTACCACATTGATCTAAATAGAAGAGTAGAAGGTGCATCCTTCTTATAGCTCCAACTGAAGGAAGGAAAGGAAAACTTGTTTGTGAATAGAGTTCAAATAAGGGTCACTTTTCGATCCTGGCATTATTATTAATCCTATTTTAACTTTTTCTTATGCAGATTGCCAAAGGATCTAGGTTACTGAGAGGAAATGATGCATCTAAGAAGTTGATGAATTTAGGCCTAGAGTTCATTGAGCAAATTATCAAGGATATACGGTGGAGAGTTTGAAGAACAAGGGGTTTTGTTCTAATTTGTCTAATTTTGTGCATGCTGCAAAAGCCTTTGGGGACTGAAATCTGAATGCAATGTTTCAAGTGGTGATAGTGTCAATAATAATATAGTTACCTCATTACTTTGACTCATAGTTCAATGTGAATCCCAATTTCTCTTTTTCATTTCATTTTACTTTCTATCGTGTGCGGTGTGCCTTTCGGGTAGGTCAAGGCAAGGGAGAATTTGAAGTTCAGCCACTGTTGCAGCCTCTACACAGCGTTGCTATCTCATCTATATTCTTTAATCTTTACTATTTCTCAATTAATCCCAAACAAGCATTACCTGTTAGCACTAAGTTGCAAAGCACCAAAACTGCATTTAGCTCAGCACACAATCTTCTTCCATGAAACCTTGCATCTGTATATCCAATGTCTGATCCAGATTGCGGACCGAATAACATTTGGTTAGAGTTTAACCTCAAGCTACTCAGAAACTTCATTTCCTCCTTCAAATTTCTTTTGCCACATAAAATTTGACGAGAGAGGGGACAAAAAGAAAAAGAAAAAGAATAAGATCTATCAACCTTTTATTTTGGTTGAAATCTATCACCCACTCAACCTATGACCATGAGCGACTTCACCGCATGATCAAAGAGCCAATGATGCATATCACTAAAAAATTCAAGAACTACGGCACCAAGCTCCGCCATACAGAAAATGATAAAAAAAAAAATCAACAATTCCGATCAACTTTATGTAAATTATTAAATAAATCACCTTAGATTAAAATAATAAAAAAGGTGGCACAAGATTAAAATAATAAACCAAAAAATTAAACATTCCCAATGTTGTCTTGCTCTGCACCGTTTCAGTAGCTACAGAAAATTTCATCCATCAAGAATCGGCAACCAACTCTCACTTAACTCTTTCTACGGCTAACCGGCGATGCACAGCTCCGCCGCCGCCGCCGCCGGTGGCCCAACCAACGTGTGCCACGTGGTGGCGATGCCGTTTCCCGGAAGGGGCCACATCAACCCCATGATGAACCTCTGCAAAACCCTAGAGTCTCGAAAACCCAACCAAATCCTCATCACCTTCGTCGTCACCGAGGAGTGGCTCGGATTCCTCGCCGGCGACCCCAAGCCGGAGGCCGTCCGCTTCGCCGCCATCCCCAACGTGGTGCCGCCGGAGCGCCTGAAAGCCGTTGACTTTCCGGCGTTCTACGAAGCCACCATGACGAAGATGGAAGCGCCGTTCGAGGAGCTTCTGGACCGGCTTGAGCCGCCGGTGAGCGCGATCGTCGGATGCGTCGAGCTGCGGTGGTCCATCGCCGTCGCGAACCGGAGGAACATTCCGGTGGCTGCGTTTTGGACGATGTCGGCGTCGTTTTACTCCATGCTGCATCACCTTGACGTGTTCGCACGACACCGGAATTTGGCGGTTACTAGGCTTGGTAATGAATTATTTTACAAAAGTGCTTAATTTTAATTCATTTTTTTTCCAGTCGTGTAGTATTATTAAACCGTGATTTAATATTAATTAAATTAAAAAATGTCACCGTCTAAGTTGTTCGGCTGACTAATTTGGTCCAATTTATAACATTGACAAGAATTTCATTTATCAAATTAATTGCAGTTTTAACTACAGTGGGTATTAATGTATTTCTAAAAGTATAATGTGAGGTATTGAGTCCCTAAATTTGAAACAAAGAAAATTTTCATTGAAATAATAATGTCTACTTGCTTAAGATAAATTAGAAAATATATAACGCAAGGGAAAGTTGGATGAAATGTAAGGTTGCCCCCCTAGGCAATTTGAGTGACAACCTTAGAGATACTTTCATGAGACTAGAACTCTTGCCCTCCTATATTTGGTTGTATGTAGAGCTCAGAGGAGCATTCTCAGAACAAGATGTTAAGCCACTGCATGCAACCTTCTGTTTTTTGGTCGAGACTACTGGAAACAATCTAAAATTTATTATAAAAATAAAATATGCATAAAAAACTATCAAAGTTAATTTTCCCCCTCCCATTAGGAAATTTGTGATTAAGCAGTTAATAATTTGGCAATAAGCGATCAGAAGGATTTGCTGGTTACGAATGTTCATTAGTCTCTGAATCCATTCTTCAACATCTAATTACTATTGCTGGTGGGTAGGCACAATTGTTATCTGAGTGATACATTTTCTTCCTCTTTTATTGCATATCATCTTCAAAAGATTAGTGCAACTATATAATTGCTGAATGTCTGATCTGTGCCGTTTTAAATCATGAAGATGCACGAGCAGAGAACATCCCAGGAATTTCTTCAGCTCATTTGGCAGACCTTCGGACTGTACTTCATGAGAATGATCAACGAGTCTTGCAGCTTGCAGTGGAATGTATTTCAAAGGTGCCAAAAGCAAATTATCTTCTACTCACCACAGTCCAAGAGTTGGAACCAGAAACAATTGATTCTCTGAAAGCTCTATACGCCTTTCCTGTCTATCCTATTGGCCCTGCTATACCTTATTTAGAACTAGGAGACAACCATAATTCGGTGAACATTGGTGATCATAGCCATGGCTATACGAACTGGCTAGATTCTCAGCCACCTCAATCAGTATTGTACATTTCATTGGGTAGTTTCCTTTCAGTGTCTAGTTCCCAAATGGATGAAATTGCTGAAGCACTAAACAGTAGCAAAATTCATTACCTTTGGGTGGCTCGTGGCGAAGCTTCTCGGTTGAAGGACAAGTGTGGAGAAAAGGGTATGGTGGTGCCTTGGTGTGACCAATTGAAGGTGTTGTCTCATCCTTCCATCGGTGGATTTTGGAGCCATTGTGGATGGAATTCCACCCTGGAAGCTGTGTATGCTGGTGTGCCAATGCTGACGTTCCCTCTTTTCTTGGATCAAGTTCCAAATAGCAGCCAAATTGTAGATGAGTGGAAGAATGGTTGGAAGGTAGAGACATCTGAAAAGCTTGTCGAAAAGGAGAAAATAGAGGAAATAGTTAAGGGGTTTATGGATCTTGAGAGCACAGAGGTAAAGAAAATCAGAGAGAGGGCAAGAGAACTTAAGGGTATCTGTCACAGAGCTGTTGCCAATAGTGGATCCTCCGATGGGAACCTGGATGCATTTATAAGAGACATTTCAAGGCCATTGGTGGGTTGAATCTCGGGCTCTGTAACCGCATATAAGCAATGTATCATTTGCATGATAGATGTACTTAACATTGTAAAATATCACATCAGGGAACTTGAGATACTTTCTGGTAGCTGAATTTGTCAATGTACACTAGCAAATTGAGGTCTACAGTTTGCAGGAGTGGCATTATGCATAATTATGTATGTCAAGGCTCGTGTCCGCTGAAGATATCGAAGTCTTTAAAGAGGGATAATCACTTTTAGAAGCTCTGAGCTATACAAGAAATTGCATACTTGCCAAATGCCACCGATAATGCTAGATGGAGCACATATTTTTATATTGTTAATGCTATCTGTTAGTTACTAGCTACAGTGTAATGGCATAAAGGGGAAGGAGTATGGCTAGGTTCGTTCTCTTTTGAAGTTTGCTTCCATTCATTTTTCTGCAGAAAGGGTCTGGTCACAAATGTGCAGAAAGATGAGTACAAAAAGGATATTTAATAATATGGTGCATTAGTTATTTCTCCAGCTTTTGGTAACAATTCAAAGTGTGAAATAAGGTCACATGAAAAAAAAAAGTAAAAATAAGATTGAATTGAAGAAAAATGAAAAACATTATTTGTACTTATAATGTATATATATCATACGTTCATATGAGAGAGACAGACACAAAAGTAAAATTATCCCTTTCATGTGATATAGCTATATTATGAATATAAATAACATTAAGAAAAATTGACAAGTATATTAGTTCTCTCCCATTAGAAAAGGAGGACAGAATGTCTCTGTAAATCATAAAACTAGAATGAGAAGACACCTTTATATTTTATCTTACGGTAAAAGGTTGGAATTTCTTGAATGAGTGGATTACGCTTATTAATTTAATTAACAATTTATTTTTTTATGAACTAATAAACTACTTATACCCAATTACAGTTCTTATTTTAAACTTTTTATTTAATTATAGATTATAGATGAGCTATTAATTAAATAAATTTGATCATTTAATTAATAAAGAATGATAGACTGCGTTACCATTTCTCTTTTTACAATTCGGACTTCAGAGTAAGAGTCAGCTACAAATACGCAATGTAGACAGAACCTTCCACCCCAACGGTTGACGGAGGATCAAAAGAAGCGAAATTCTGGCCTAGACATTGCTCTACATGATACTTATTATGTGGTTGCACATTTCCATTATGTACTTTCTATGGGAGCCGTTTTTGCTTTATTTGCAGGATTTCACTATTGGGTGGGTAATTTAATTTAATTATAGATTATAGAATTAGATGAGCCATTAATTAAATAAATTTGATATTTAATTAATAAAGACTGATGGACTGCGTTACCATTTCTCCTTTTACAATTCAGACTGCAGAGTAAGAGTTGGTTACAAATACGCAATGTAGACAAAGTTCTCACCCTCCACCCCACGGTCTCAAAAGATAGTGAGAAGATCAAATGAGAGCAATGGTTAATTGTGTGAATGAGAAGAGTAAATTTTAATCATTGAATTTTAAATGAATGATTAAAATTAAAATATAAAATTATATAATATTTTTAAATAATCATGTAACCGTTAAATAACTTTAAATTTTAACTATATATATATATACATCGAGAGATTGCTAACCTCCACATATTCACGTGGAGGATAGCAAGCTCCACATTTTGATTTGAACTAAAAAAATCCCACTTTTCTCTCTTCAATCAATTTCTAATTTGGATAATTTTGTAATTTTATTTTACTCACATTAATTATCTTTGTAAATTTTCTCTCACCTAATTAATATTTACTATCCACTAACTCTTCCTATAAAAGTATATTTTAAATAAAATTTTAAATAGTATTATTATATGTTGAAAAATATATTTTAATACTAGTTTTATAAAATATTCTTGTTTCAAAGTTATTTTGTTTATGTTACGATGTTCTAATAAAAAAACTTGAATGTTCATCAATAAATAAAAAATAAAAAAACTTCAATTAGAAATTTACATGCTCCATTTAATTGCAAAACTTCAATTTATAATGAATTATCAAATTCGTTTTGTGATGAGTTATTAAATATATAATTTTTCTTACATTATTTTGTTTTGTTAAATTTGGTTACATTAAATTATAATAATATTATATTATTTATTATATAATAATATTATTGAAATTTGTCTTCGTTTTATTTGAAAACATATTTGACTTTGTTTTATAACGAATCATCAAATTCGTTTTATAATGAATTATTAAATTATTTAGTTTTCTAAAATTTGACTTCATTAAATTATTTAGTTTATAAAGTTAGTATTTAAATATATTATTCAACATATAATAGTATTATGTAAAATTTTATTTCAAATATATTTTTATATGAAGAGTTAGTGTATAGTGAATATTAATTGAATGAGAGAAAACTTACAATGGTAATTAATGTGAATAAAATAAAATTACAAAACCCAAATTAATAATTAATTGAAAAGAGAAAAGTAGATTTTTTTGTCTAAATAAAATTATAAACCTTGCTAATTTCTATGTAAAGGTGTGGAGTTAGCAATTTATATATATAATATATATATTTAGCCCTATCTTTTTTGACATTTCTCTAAAGCATCCGCGGCTTATCATTTCATACGTAATTTGCAAGGCAAAACCCAGTATGACTTATTTTTGCTAATGTCTTTATTCAATGAACCCATCGAGCTCTCAGGAGTTCCATTTGTGACCCGTAACCTGAAAGACCCCGACCGTGATGGTCAAGTATTAGCATGGTCCAATAACAACTTTTTTTTTTTCAAAAAAAAAACCTTAAAGCATTGAGAAACGTTTTGTTTTGTTTTGTTTTGTGGTTTTTTTTTTTTTTTCTAATTTTTTACTTAGTACTTGGGTACTGGAATTGACATATAATAATTGGATTTTAATTTATATATATTGATTATGTAAAATTTTTTTATATTATCATCAAATTATATGCTACTACATAAGTAAATATATATGATCCTCACCTCGATTACTGTAAAAATTATGTAAATTGAAAAATATAATTGGATGACAGTGTAAAATAATTTTACACTATCAATATATATAAATTAAATTCTAATAATTGTAATAAATGTAAATTTTAATTATATAAATATTAAATATAATATTAATCATGAATAGATTTATGCTTTTAATAAATTTGATATTTACATAATTAAAATATGGGTGAATTATATTGATCTTCGCTGAGGTTCAGTGTAATGACATTCGGCACCATTCTGTTTATAAATAATATATTGACCAAAGTGAATTAAAAGAGTACCAAATATAATTATACTGAATTTCAGAGGAGGTTAGTGTAATTCACCGTTAAAATATATACTTATTTAAACTACAATTTGTATGTGCTACATAATGTCTAAATCACTAAGTTTAAAATATCAAAGTGTAGAGCATTTCTCACCATTATCCCTCGCCACATGTATTTATAAATGGCGTAGGCTTTCATAGTTTCAACCTTCACCACCTTCTTCTACTCCTTCCTTCCAAACCTACACTACATCAAACCTCACCATTCCTACACCAACCGAAAATGGAAGCTCCACCAACCTCCACCTGCCACGTGGTGACCATGCCCTACCCTGCTCGGGGCCACATCAACCCCATGATGAACATCTGCAAGCTACTAGCCTCCAAGAACAGCAACATCCTCGTAACCTTCGTACTCACCGAAGAATGGCTCTCCTTCCTCGCCCCCGATCCAAAGCCCCACAACCTACGGCTCCGCTCCATCCCCAACGTTGTACCTTCCGAGCTCACTCGCTCGCACGACCACCTCGGCTTCATGGAAGCTCTCATGACCAACATGGAAGCACCCTTTGAGAAGCTGCTAGATCAGCTTGAGCTGCCACCAACGATCATAGCTTATGATGCTATCTTGTACTGGGCTGTCGGAGTTGGAATCCGAAGGAATATTCCGGTGGCGGCGTTCTGGCATATGTCGGCGTCTATGTTCTCCATGCTCCATCACCACAAGCTTTTGGTGCAGAATGGTCATTACCCCGTCGACCTGTCAGGTAATATAAGACTAGAATGCAAGTCACAAATGGAAAGATGATACTTGCATGACACACGCTTGCTTCTGTCGCATGTGTTTAGATGCTATACATGCATATACACTATGAATTCTCTGGTACATGTCACAAAGTGTATATTTTGTATATTTTTGTGTTAAATGGTCGGGATCATGACATGTCTTATGATGAGATTGTGAGGTGCATCAATGCGCCAATCACCTATAATATATTATAATAATATCTAATTTTAAGAAAATTTAAAAATATAATTAAATATATTTTAAAAATTAATTATCATATATTGATAATATAAAATTATATTGATAGTATAAAATAATTTTATACTGTCAATATAATTAAAAAAATTTTATCAGTATAATTTTAATTATCATACATTGACAATATAAAATTATACTGGAAGCATAAAATAATTTTACATTGTCAATATAATCAAAAAATTTTATCAATATAATTTTAATTATCATATACTGACAGTGTAAAATTATACTGATAGTATTATAAAATTATACTGATAAAATTTTTTTATTACATTTACAGTGTAAAATTATTTTATACTACCAGTATAATTTTACACTGTCAGTGTATGATAATTAAAATTATACTGATAAAATTTTTTGATTATATTGAAGGTGTAAAATTATTTTATACTGTCAATATAATTTTACACTATCAATATATGATAATTAATTTTTAAAATATATTTAATTATATTTTTAAATTTTCTTAAAATTAGATATTATTATAATATATCATAAGTAATTGGTATATTGATACACCTCACAATCTCACAATAAGACATATCACGATCTTAACCGTTCAACACAAAAACTTACAAAATATACACTTTTGTTACATGTAACAGAGAATTCACCTACACTAATTCCTGTTATCAATTCTTGTCTTGGTCTAAGTAATTTAGTATTTATTTATTTTTTTAACGATGTTACACAAAGAAAGAGAGAGCGATCGAAAAGAACATTGCCCAAAGTTTACGCAAAAATCATAGCAACCATTGAATAATGAAATAAAGTGGCATCAATCATTTATTCAGTCAATAACAGTATCATATCAATATCTTATGAATTAAATTTTGGGAAAGTTTTAGGCTTTTTAACAATTTTTCTTTTTTTTTTCATTTTGGTACAAAGTGAAATATTTCTAAGAGTCCATTTTTACACTTGATACGAGAAGTCCTGTTTGTGTACAACCAATTAATAGAAGGGCTAATAGTGCAAGGTCTATTATTATATTATATTATATAATACTTCCTCCATTTTATTTTGTATGCCACATTAGTTATATGCAAAAGAAATAAAGAATCCAAAATCAATACTCAATTATGAAACATTTCTACTAAAATATCCTTTTCAATTTTTAATATCTAATTAATTCATTCTGTTAATGTCTCTTTATACTTCTTGATTTCTAGTATGTTTAGAATATTGTGAATGACAAAATTGAAAAGCCAACTATAAATATTTCATTGATATATGAGAATGATAGATATTATATACCAAAATTTTTTCCTAAAATGATAGTAAAAGGGAATGGAGAGAGTATGATATTATCCTCTTGCTCGTAATTATAAATAATTTTAATCATAAGTAAAAGTTAAAAAAATAAAGAATTTAATTTTATGCATTGCCAATGTAAAAATATTTTATACAAATATCAAATTATATATTCTGATATTAGTAAAAATGTTTGATTTTCATATTGCTATCTCAAAAGTCTTATATGGTAGCATATGATTAAATAATAATATAAAATATTTTATACTGATAATATATTAAAATTAATCTAAAAAATAAATATATACATGACCATTATGATTATCATAAGTAAAATTTTAATAGATTATTTAATTTTAAAATAAAAATAACAATTATTATTTAAATTTTATTTTTAATTACAATTGTCATAACTATTTATTAACTTTAATTATATAAAATTTTAATTTATAATAAAACGCTATTTATTATTTAATTCAATAGTTTTAATAATCATTTTTATTTTATTAACAACTATATAATACTCTCTTTCTCTCATTGATTTTAATATTTTATTTTTTTAATTTGTACTTTTTATCATAATATATAAAAGAAAAAATAAAAATATATTAATAATTTTTATAAATTATTTAATTTTAAATTAATATTAAATATTTTAGTAAATATATTTATTTATTAATATATTTATTCAAATATTTTTTATTTTTGTTATATAAAATTATAAGTTATATTAAACATTATTTATTTAATATTTATTTTTTAATTATATTAATAAAATATAAAAAATAAAGAGTGAAAGAGATATTATACATTAAAAGCTAATTAAGCTTAATGATACCTCTTTAGATTTGATTAAGTTATATATAACATTTTGATATATAACAATGTTTTAATGGATAAGATTATATAATACATTATTTTTATGAAACATTTGACAAAACTATAATATATTGTATTAGGTTACTGTATGAAACTTATACAATGCGTCAAAAATGCCATAAGTACGGATGTCTTCGTTGGTTAAAAATATTTGCATGTTTTCTTCTTAGTTCTTCTTTAAAAGAAAGAAAAACAAAATGAGCAAGTTCTAAATATGCGTTTAGTGACAACGAGTTCTGAAATTATTAGAGCATTTTAGTATATATCTAAAGGTGATCTTTATTTATCATACTTCAATATCTGTTAATTAAGTTTATAAACGTTTTGTATAGAATTCTCTGATGACTTTGGAAATATTTATATAATTCAAGCTCTCGGTTTTACTTTACTGGTGCAATTTCAGAAAACGGTGACAAACGTGTGGATTATATTCCCGGAATTTCCTCAACACGCCTGGCTGATCTCCCTGACTACTGCAACCGTACTATGGAATTGTGCTTGAGAGGTGTCCAATGGGTCCCGAAAGCACAATATCTTGTATTCACTTCCATTTATGAGCTCGAACCTCAAGCCATTGATGCTCTAAAATCAGAGTTATCGTTGCCCATCTACACTGTTGGCCCTGCCATACCATATTTTAGCACTGGAGAGAACCCCATTTTGAGCACCGAGAGCAATAATAGTCGTAGCTACCTAGAGTGGCTAGATGCTCAACCCAATGGTTCTGTCCTTTACATCTCACAAGGGAGCATTGTTTCGGTTTCAAGTGCTCAAATTGATGAGATTACTACTGGATTGCGTGAAAGTGGTATTCGATTCCTTTGGGTTGCTCGTGGTGAGGCTTCAAGGTTGAAAGAAATTTGTGGCAACATGGGACTAGTAGCGTCATGGTGTGACCAATTGAGAGTGTTATCTCATCCTGCTGTTGGAGGATTTTGGTCTCATTGTGGGTGGAATTCGACAAAAGAAGGTGTTTTTGCTGGGGTTCCATTCCTCACCTCCCCAGTAATTTGGGACCAACCACTCAACAATAAGATGATAGTGGAGGATTGGAAGGTTGGTTGGAGGATGAAGGAAGATGTTAAGGCAAATACTTTGGTTAAGAAAGATGAAATTGCAAGCCTAGTGAGGATGTTTATGGATTTGGATAATGAAATTGCAAGAGAAACAAGGGAAAGAGCTAGAAAGCTTCAGCAGATATGTCAGCATGCAATTGCAAATGGTGGGTCAGCTGCGACTGATTTGGATGACTTTGTTAGGGATATAATGCAGACCACTTTAATAAAATAGACATATATAGCTGATCATGTACTCCATCTCTATCTATTATACTTTGTTGAATAAATTAAAAAAAATCAAAATAGCAGTAATTTATAGCTAATGGGAATTTGATGTTTTTGGTGATTATGTGACCATTGAATAGTGTGAGCTATGAAGAATTTTTATGAGTTATTTGTCAGGGAAAATAATATTGCGATAATAAAGTAGTATGAGCTAAGAAAAAATAATTGTGGCAATTATAGAATGTGTGAAGTCTTCCATATGATTTCTATTAGTAGTCTATGTACTTAGGATTTTGATGAGCAGGAAAGAAATAATTTTTTTTCAATTTGTGTGTGCCTCTTCTTATACTCCTCTTTCACTAAGTGTTTACATTTCAATTCTCTCGTCTTAGAAAGGACAACTATTAGTCATCTAGCCGTAGGAATAGAGTTGTTTATGCTGGACCAGTCTGAACATGTCCAATCATGATCTTCTTCATTTTCATCATTGGATTAAAAAATAAAATAATTTGAAATTTAAGACATTTCTAATCTAATGGTCAAAATAAGAAAGACCATTACTAGTCTTCATTATCATGGACAGGATAAAATGATCTTGTATGATACGTCGCTTGGATCCCAAATAAGAAGGAGACAATGACAAAGTTGAAGAGAAAGTACCAACAGACATTGTCCCTAATCCATCAAGGTTTCGCGATTTGATGTTTGAGAATGTGGTCAATTTGTCCATCACAAAAGAAGCATGGAAGATTTTACAAAAATATCTCCTAGGAGTTGATAAGTTGAAAAAAGGTGCCAGTTTAAATTTTTACTCTGAATTTAAAGCGAAGGAATTCGAACTACTTTCAGTTAGTTCAAGGGTGTTGGCCAATGTTAATCAAATGAAGAGGTATATGGAGAAAAAGTACAAGATGATCACGTGAAGGATAAAATCCCTCGTTCTGAGTCCAAAATCTGATTATGTCGCTTATGTTTTTGAGAGCCCAAATGCCCTATACACCATGACCATTGATGGGTTATTTTGGGTCATAAAAGCCAAAGAAGAAAAAATATTGAAAAGACAAAATTGAACCTTGGAGCAAGTCCTTAAAGCCAAGGTATCAATGAAAGGTGATGGAGGAGACAATAGTCAAAGAAGACGAGGACATGGATGAGGAAGATGGCGTGATCATGGCCAAAGTAGAAAAGAAAGAAACAACCATGACAATTTCAACCAATGAAAAGATAACCCATTATTCAACCAGGGTTCCTAGAATAGAAGTCATTAGAAAAAGAGGAAACTATGCTAGTACAAATGAGAGAAGATACACCAAGTCTCATATTCAAATGTTATAATTTTTGCCATTATGTTTCGGAATGTCATTATGGCACTAATGTTGTTAAAAGAATTTTAAAGAAAATTATTTTTGAGTATTTTGATTAAGCCAAAACTGATTATTTTATAATGATGACATTTTTATCAAATTAATCTTAAGTATTAAATATTATATAATATAAACAAATCATTTTATATCTATATTAATAATTTACTATACCAAAAATTATTTTGGTCCAGTTTGAACGAAACACACTATGTTAAAATTACTTTTTAGTTAGTATGTCTAAACATGAAATTGGTTTTATCATAATCAATTACGAAGGAGGTCAATTATATTTATAATAGATTATCGAAATAATTTGAATTTCGTAACTAATCCAAACACACCCTCAATATCACATATATTACACATAATTTCTAATGGTAATAATGCAATTTATTGAACTCCCATTATAAAGGGAATATCCATCATGCCTTTATTTATGATAGCTTCAAGACTTAATATCTCTTTACTTTTACTTGTGTTTTGAGAGATTTCATTTAGGCTTAAATATGTTTTTAGTACTTATAAAATGAGCGATTTTTTATTTTATTCCATATTTTTTAAAAATTTTTGTACAAAATTTTTTAAAATAGCTCTATATATTTGTCCTTGTAGTTAGTGGATCTCCGTTAATTGATGTCATGGTTGACGAAAGTCCATGTCACACTTGCCACATCACTCATTTCCTTCCTCATCATCCATTCCTCATTTCACATCATTTATTCCTTCTTCCACATCACTCACCCCTTCCTTACTATACCTTTTTCTTCTTTCCCTTTCTCCCACCACCACCACTACCCATTCTTTTTCTCTATAATTGTTCTTCTACCACCAACATCACCACTATCACAATTTCATAATAACAAATCAAACTGAAATTATCTCACACAATAAATCAATACTCAATTTAAAGAAAAATTGATGGACACAGCTTGATGATTGGAATGTTGTAAAAGGCCAAGTTGATATTCTCTGGAGTTATTGTGGGTTCCCAAATCTTAAAGAAAGCCAAAATTATCCCATAACTACAAATTAAAATTCAAAAGAAAACTCAAAAGGGTAACATTTAGACCTAATTATATCTCTAACCAAGCTCAGGAAACAAAACAATGAAGCTTAATCTAGAACCAAAAAAAGAAGAAGAAGAAGAAGAAGAAGGAAACTGTCCCTTGATAACCTTTGTCAGTGAAACACCACCTTGCCTGTGAGATTCGCAACCCTTTAATCACACGAAACTGCCACCAGCACCACCACCTTGCCCGTGAGTTCTTCTGCCCAATGCTTTACCATGCTGCCCTCTATCACCACCACAAAGTTGTGAGCCACCACATCCCCTCAACCACTGTACAATGCATGGACACAACACATAGCACCACTACTAAGCTTCCATTCACCACCATTCACGTCGTCTTAACCATCGACAACAAGCCACAAGCTAGCCTAGCTGCTCACCACTCCTTGCACCTTTGCATCACTATTCCTCACGCTTCAATCACTACAAGAAAATCAGTAAATAACGACTGAAAACTAGGTAGCGACTGATTTAGTGACCGAAACTTCAGTCGCTAAAACGCTAGTTGCTAAACATTTTAGCGACTGAAAAATCAGTCGCTAAAAGTAGAGACCGATTTAGGTACCGATTTTGGAAGCATCTGAAATGAATTTCAATCATTGGCTTGTTAAGAGTTAGAGACCGAAAAATCATTTTTTAAATCAGTCACTAATTCGGTCTCTATCTTAAAGACTGATATTTCGATCACTAAATCAGTCACTAATTTGTGACTGAACTTTTTCCGGTCACAAGATCGGTCACTAATATATGACTGAGTTTTGCCCATCATAAGCTGGTGTCAATTTCAGTCACTAATTGCAAAATCGGTCACTAAATTGATCGCTAATTCTTGCTGATGTTAAAATGAATGATTTTGGATTTTTTGAATCCCTAATTTTAACACCTGAAATTCAGACAATTTAACCAGCAAAGAGATATAAATTTTATACACCAGTCCAACCAGATAAACTCCTAATACCAAACAAGTATTAAACATCATACAAACAAGTAATATTCATTAAATTACAAAATGGAAAGCTAGATAATATCTAATCCTACTCAAGTCTCAATAACTATTCTTATTCAAGTCTAAATAACTAGTGCTACTTAAGTCTAAATAATTAGTCCTACTTTAGTCCTAATGCTAGTCCTACTCTTAGTCCCTATCTAATTCTCAATAACTCAAGTCCTCCTCATCATTTCCCTCTTCCTCCTCTTCTTCCCTCTGATATGTGTCTCCTGTTGGTGTTTGAAATTAAGGAAGCTAAAAATTTATCCTCTTCATCATTTCTTGTAGAAGCTTGCTATTGAATTGAACTTGACTCTCAATACTCTCCAACTTTGCCATAAGTGCATTGTTTTCATCTTGCATTTTTTTCAGCAATTCTTCATGCTCTGCTCTTCGCATCCAGTCAGTTGATTAAGAGCTAGAGCTACGATAATAAGGTCTTCTGTCAACCATAGTAGACTCCAAACCAAGATCATAAATTCTCCTCGTATTGATTCTAGCAGTATCATGCCACACATCTAACTCACTAGGCTCATAACTTCCTTTCTCAGATGCCTTTTGGGTTGCCTCATCTATAGCATGTATAATTTCAGCCTATCAATACCAATATGATGTCAACATATATATTAAATAACTTAGTCATACTCATGACATATTAATAGAGCATACATTGTAATTTAACACAATATGTAACTATATATTATAGTCTAACATAATAGATACACATGCAATAGAAATTAAACAATTCAAAGTTGCTTACATCTACATGCTTTGATATTCTATTCACCCAGGTATGATCCTTACGTCTACGTTAGTGGCAAAACAACTTTGATGGTGTAGGAACTCACCCATGCAATTTCATCTACAAAAGCAATAATAATGTAAATTAATAATGTACTAACTTAATATGAAAGCAATATGTCAACATACATGACAAAGAAATGAACTTATATGAGAAACTCCTCACAATTTTGATAATGTCCTTATGTAAATTAAATCACTTCCTTCCCTTTTTCTAATCACTAGAAACACAAAAGAGAAAAAATAAATAAATAAACTAAGAACAACAATGCACCAAACCCAAATAGGAAATCTATCCAATTGAAAATAAATGAACCTACATGAGAAACTCCTCACACTTTTGACAATGACTTCAATTAAATTACTTGTTTCACATTCTCTTATCACTAAAAATAAACAAGAGAAAAAAAAAAAGAATCAAATCAAGAATAATAACACACCAAACTAACACAAGAAAACTAAAACTAAAAATGTAGCAACCTACATGAGAACAACATTAGTAAACCATATTCCTAGTGAGAACATCATATATATTTTTCAAAAGTCCCAAAGATAATTTTGCAAACATAGATGGAACAAATAAAAAAATCCAACTTGCAATTTCAAATACACAACAAAGTCTTAAAACATTGTAATTACTACTAAATTCAACACTTATACTTGCACCTATTTTGCAACCATACGATTCAATTTTATCAAATCAAAACCAAATTACCACAACAAAACTTAAATCTAACCCACAATCAACCTCTCATTTCAATAATTACAAAGATAAAACCCACCAAAATGAAAATTGTACCTAATGCTCAATAGGTCCTTCACATTAACTTCGCTCTTAACCAACAATCCCTCAATCTAATAGAAACTCAAGATCTGAAAATCAAATAAATTTGATGAAAAATGGTCAAAACATAAACTTTTAATAACAAACTAAAAACAGAAAAGAGAAATGAAAAGGAAACTCAACAAAAAATAAGAAGAAAACTCACCAACAAGAGAGATTTAATCAAACTAAATGCTAAATTGCTGATAAATAATTCTAAAAAAGTTCAAGTATAAATAATAGCATGCAAGTTTACTTACAATGGGTCCATTCTTTAAAGCATGCTCCTTTGCAAATTTGCAAGCTTGTTTCATAGCAAGAGCATCCATTTTGCATATTTAAAATTTTAAGATAACAAAGCTCATGAATTTTAAGGCACACAACTAACATTGAAAGTCTAATGCCAAATAACATTATCATGCTATTATGCATAATCTCCATAAATTAGCATATAGGCACAAAATACTCATAAGAATTACACCCACAAAACTCAAAATTCAAAACAGAAAAAAAAGTCCAAACATGAGGCACTTCAAAATCAAAGTCCCAATCCTTTCACAAACATAAAAGAATCATCAAACTATCCAAACTAAGAGCACAAACATTTCAGCAAAAATCAAAACCACAAAAAAAAAAATCTCTCTGAAAAGAAAAGGAAAATGTGATTAGGAAGCAACTATAATTTAATGAGGTTTTTAACTTTTAATAAAGATAGGGTTAAGCCCCGACGATTATTTATAGACTACAGCCAATGAAACATTATGAAATGATATACTGAGTGCTCGCAAAAACATTAGGAAATGATATATATATATAAATATATATATATATATATATATATATATATATATATATATATGACAACCTTAGAGGTCCTAGCAAGAGGTTGGTCATGTAACTAGAATTTTTTGCATTTAATTGTTTGTTATAGTTACTATGTCGATGCAAACTAGTGATTTAACCATTTAATAGCAGAATTAGTTTGGACATTTCCCTTTCTTATCTTTGTTTTTTGTGTTTTTCTGGTGTGATTTATAAATGTTTTCTATTACTTAGATGATAGAATTGATACTGTCTATAGTTGCAATCGTATTTCAAATCTAGGACTACAATCTATGGCATAAAACCATGTGAACTCAGCAAGAGACAAAATAAAGCCATATCATACACCTAATAATTAAAAATTCAAAGCATGGATTTGGGTAGTAATATACCTAAGATTATTTACAATACCATATGACACTTGTTTCCTACTATCACCATCACTGAGTAAAAATTCGGAAGCATGCGTAGAATCACCAAAAGATTTTCCTTTTTATTTTTTTTACCAAAACAAAGACGCTAAATCAATCTCAATATAAAATACAATAAATAATTGAAAAATACCCATTCTCACTTCCCAAAAACCAGTCCCCCCATCCTCCTCTTGCAGTAATTGTCCAAATTCTCAAGACCCAAAAAACATACGACTGGTCACGCAAATCAGAGAGACACAGAAGCACAAGACAGCGAACAAAGAAGAAAACAAAAAATAGTTAAATTACTCTCATAATAACAAAACAATTCTTTTCCCTATTGGGAGAGAAAAATAAAAATGAAGGAGCTACGAGGCTACCAAAAGACCTGAGTGAGTAATGCCAGCTGTTCAATGCCAAAGTATCTAGCAGCAGTGAGGGTGTCGAGGGAGAGATCAACGACTGAGGTGCAATGTGTGTGCTAGCATCCTCACTCACTGCAATTGGGCCTCGCCAAAAAATGCAGCACCACTGCAGCTACTGCACATGGCGTAGCCCACACGTGATGGCTGGAACATTGTCTGCTGCTATAGCAGTAGACAACAGCTAGACTGTGTGAGGCGGACGATGGGTGGACGGCATTGGGTTGGGTGAATGGTGTTGGGTGGGTGGTGGAGGCAAAGGCAGGGGGAAGGGGGAAAGGTAGGAGGGAGAAGAAAATGAAAAAAGGGGAAGAAGGAAGAATTGGGTATGGGGCATTTTAGGCTTAGGTTAAAATTTTGGGAAAATTTAATATTTAGTGACTGAAAAATTGACCACTAAATCGATATCTAATTAGTTAATTAGGGACCGATTTAGCGATTAATTTGTAGAGAGGAGGGGATAAGTCTTACGTAGAAAATCAGTCACTAAATCAGTCTTTAATTATTCAATTAGAGACCGATTTAGTGACCAATTTATATATGAAAAAGCAAAAGCTTGTTAAGGAAAATCAGTCACTAAATCGGTCTCTAAAAATTTACAGACCGATTTAGTGACCAATTTATCAATGGTAGAAGTGAGTGCTAATTAATAAAATGGGTCACTAAATCAGTCTCTAATTATTCAATTAAAGATCGATTTATATATGGTAGAGAAAATCAGTCACTAAATCGGTTTTTAAATGGAAATTTAGAGACCGATTTAGTAATCGATTTAGAGTTTGCTGAAGTGAGTATTGCTTTGAAAAAGCAATCACTAAATCGATCTCTAAATTTTTCATTAGAGACCGATTTAGTGATTGATTTATTTATGGCAGTGGAAAATCTTGTTAATGAAAATCGGTTTCTAAATTATTAGAGACCGATTTAGTGACCGATTCATTCATGGTACAAGTAACTCTTGATTTACAAAATCGGTCTCTAAATTTTCAATTAGAGACCGATTTACTTATAGGAAAGGAAAATCTTGTTAAGAAAAATCGGTCTCTAAATTTTCATTTAGAGACCAATTTAGTGACCGATTTATTTATGGTACAAGTAACTCTTGATTTACAAAATCGGTATCTAAATTTTCAATTAGAGACCGATTTAGTGACCGATTTATTTATGGGAAAGGAAAATCTTATTAAGGAAAATCGGTTACTAAATTAGTCTCTAATTGAAAATTTAGAGACTTGACCAATTTATATATCCCTCGGATTTCTCTTATCAGTCGCTAAATCGATCACTAATTCTAGACCTTATCTACCAAAATATTTCGGTTGCTAAATCGGTCTCTATTCAAGTTAATCCTAGTAGTGAATGTCTCTACTTCTTGCAGTGCTGATGAGTGTATAATATACGCTCATTTAATACTTAATTTGACATAGCTTTGTGCTTTAATTATTAAGAAATTAGCCAATTTGTATATGGTATTTGAACTTTTGTGAAATCATTGCATCTAATGTTAAATTGGTAATTTTTTAGGTGAATTTGATGGCTTGGAAGCTTATTTTATTCAATTTTTCAAGAAAGGAAATTTTTGGATCTAAATTGAAGAGTTTTGAAGCTTATTTGAGATGATTTATGGAAAGCATTGCAGTAGAAAATTCATATATCTCTCTACAAAGATCGGATTAAGACAAATGAGAATGTTCTTGAAAGCTCAAGAAATGCTCTATAGCCTTAATTTTTAGCCTAAAACCCAATTCTTAGAACGTGGTGAAAATCCAGTTGTAAAATTGAAGGTCGTTGCTGTCTTGATGTTGTCCAGCCTAACCTCTGCCTAGTATTTTGCTAATATCTTGAGTTACAGAAGTTTGATTGAGGTGCTCTTTGTGGTGTTGGAAAGCTAATTCAATTCCCTACAGCTTTGTGCTCCTGGACTCAGAGTAGATTCCAAGCTATTTGAGACTTACAGAGCCCAGAAGTTAGTAGTCCAATATTTGTCTAGCATTAGAACATGAATTGGGCTATTATGGCCTAATAAGGATACAATTTAGAACTATTTGAACCTAACCTCTACACCAAAGCTACAACTTAAATCAAATTAGATAGGGAAAATAATTATTTTGGCCCCAACCACTTATTAGAAGATGATTTAAATTCAAATCTTGGGGAGATAGATTGAATTATTATCTTATGTTTTCTCATCTAACATGTGTAAGTACCATATTTTGTCCAAGACACACAAAAAAAAAAGGGGCAAAGGAAAGAAAGCCAGTCCATTTTAGAGTAAGAGAGTAAGCTCAATCATTTTAACCCAAAAGAAAGAAAGAGAGAGAGAGAGAGAGAAAGAAGAAGAAGGAAAGAAAAAAAATCAAATCAAATCAAATCAGAATAAATGAGAATAAAATCTGGTTAGGATCTCTTAATTTTGGGCACAATCAATTTTGGCATTTATATTTTTCAAATCAGATCAAATTTGCCAATTACCATCAAAATAAATTCCTAATCAAAATCAATCAAGCTTAATTTCAATTAATCTCCTTCAACACATATAAATAGACCAAGCAATTCAAACAAAGGGGGCTTTTGTTTTGGGGGATCACGGACGCAAAGATCAAGGTTTGTATAATGTGTACTAGAGCAAGGGAATTAGGACACAATCAAGTTTATGGAGTCAATCAGAGGTACAACTTCATTCATGTTCTCATTTTTGGTTGCATTTTAATGTTCATCACATACATCACACACCAATTATTCACAATATCACTCATCCAAGACACACCCAAGCCACCACTTAAAAAAAAAAAACACAAAGCCACCATCCTCCCTTTTAAGCACACAACCATCACAGCGCCCTAATCCCACTATACCCCAAACCAGAGAAAACCAAAGAAACAAAACACTCATTGCTACAAACCCCTTGCACCATCACCAACATTATTCAGACAACTGCTACTGCAACTCCTCCATTTGCCACCATCAAGCACCTCAAGTTGAACCAAAAAACCACCATCACAACCACCACCACAACCCTTCCAAATGACCATCGCAGCGTCCTCCACCCCTTATATCCCACAAAACAGAAAAAAAAAGAACAACCCAAAAGAAAAGAACCATCACAACCTCAAGCCCAAACCAGAGGTATCCGCATCCCTCCCCCACACTTACAGTCGCCATTAACCCACCACCATGACCTTCGCCCAAGCCCACCTGCCGCCGTCGAACCCATCACCACCGTCACGGAGATGGGGCGCTTCACCTCAGCCACAAGGATGCCAGCATCACCACCGAACTCCACCAAGCACTGCCAAAGATGCCGTTGCAGTGGAAGACAATGCCGTGAAGCCTAGCGCTGTGAACCCCTGCACCTCACTCACCTCTCCCTATTTTTGCTCCCAAATTGAATATAGAAGAATATCAATTCTTTCCTGTTCTACTTCTTTTGTTCTCTTTTATTTCCCCTTCTTTCTTTTTTAATTTTTTTCAAATCAATTTTTGCTTTTGTCTGTTTCTTTTTTTTTTTTTTTTAGGCAGATGGCCCATTATTGCTTGTGATTGTTGTATGGGTTGGGCTCTCTCTTTTTTTGTCTCTTTCTTTTCTTCTTCTCTTATACTTTTATGCATATGAACAAACAAAAAAAGGGTTTTCAAAAAAGGCAATAGAATATTTTCAATTTTTGAATTCACGCAATAATATCCAGCATTGATGAATGGTTCAACTATCCTGAAGGGTTGTGAAAATGGTTAAGGGTTTATTATATAGCACATGTTATCGTAAACCCTGTGCAAAAGTGAATTTAGTCTTTTTCCTTTCTTCCCTTTTTTTAGGAAAAACTTTTTTTCATAAATAAAATCAATCTAACACATAATTATTTTATATAAAAACTACGTGATTTTAAATTCCTCATTGTATCGGAGGATGCGTAGGAGCGGATAATCTCCGTCAAATCAAAAGTTAAATTTTCTTAAATTTGGTTCAATTTTAATTCCTTAAATAATTATAACATTAATTTTACTTTCTTTCCCATTTATAAATAATTGTTATATCACTTTCTATTTCTTTTGTAAATAATCATAATATTAATTTTACTCTCATTTTTGCTTGTAAATAATTGTTATAGCAATTTCTATTTCTTTTGTAAATAATCATAATATTAATTTTACTTTCTTTTTCTTTTGAAAATAATTATTATATTAATTTCTATTTCTTTTGTAAATAATTGTATATTAATCTTGCTTTTTTTTGGGAATAATTATCATATCAATTTTGCTTTTCTTTCCTTTTATAAATAATTATCATATTAATTTTATTTTTTCTTCTCTTTTGTAAATAATTGTTGTACTAATCTACCTTTATTTTATTTTATTTGTAAATAATTAGTATATTCTTAAGGGGAAAAATCAATATTATTAAAGTTATTAATTAATTTACATAATAAACTCTAGGGTAACCGTTATAAAATGGATGTATTAGGGGTGTGGCGGAATTAAGTTTCCACCATTCCCTATGCACAATTGGACTCCCGAACTAAATCTTTTTAAGATTGGTTTTGCAAATTTGAAAGGTTTTTCCTATTTTTCCCATAAATAAAAATTGGTGACGACTCTATTGAATTATTTTTTTTAATATTTTTTGTTGTCTCTTATTGCGACGCCCTCCGGGCACGTTGTGACAACATGCCCACAATCAAGGAGAAAATAAAAATAAATTTTCAAAGGGGGCTGAAGAAGAGTCTTGGTCTTTGGTTGGCCTCTTGGCCTCTCTTGATCATGCTATATTCTCTTCTTATCTAATTCTCATGGGAGATATCAAGGAGGAGCTACAATGTTGGTGGCTACATCAGGGAAGAAGAAATGCATGATTGAGATCCATTCTTCATTTCTTTTCTTTTTTTGATATATCTTTAGCATATACATTTCATCTATGGATTTGTATTTGTAAATATGTTTAGTTGGCTAAATGCCTTATGCTAGAGTGGTGACGTAACTTATGTTGTGAGCATGATTGCTTGAGATTTCCAATTTTAATGAATTCTTTCTTATTCAATTGAGTTTCTATTATATGTTCTTAATGCTATTTATGGATTCGTGACCCATAAATTTATATTAAAGTTATGTAGACTAAGAGGAATCTAGGTACATAATTAAGACAATGAAATAGAAATCTTAATTCTTAATTTGTCTAGGAATAGAGATTAAGGATTTTGTGGGGCTTTGAAAGGGGATTCACAAATTGGTAATGCCTTTAGTTCTAGGGTTCAAGTTAAGGAATCACTTGAATTCTAAAATCTAGGTAGAATTGGTGTATTAGAGGAATCAGTTATCAACTAAATTAGGAATCCCTCTCCATCAATTGATTTGATAGATATCCATTAGATTTAGGAACTCAAATTAGTCATACGAACAAGTAAGTGAAATCGGACCCTTAGTATTCTTACCTTTGATACCTTGCATACGTGTTTTGCATTTTTATTTTATTTAATTTTCTATTATTACGATTTTCTTAGATTTTGTTTTGTTAATTGCAACACTTACTTTGTTTAGCACACCTAAATAGTTTCTAAGTTGGAGAATTAGTAGTTGGTTGAGTCACTCCATGTGGGAATGATACTCTACTCACACTTTATTACCTCTACAACTCGGTATACTTACTGTAACACCCTCCCAAGGACAGTACTATGCTTAAGCCATAGTACCACACCCTGGAGTTGTTATTACTGAATGCACCTTATCTCGACAAGAATCTCGCACTGCGCTACTCTGATACCTCTTGAACTTTCTGGAGACAACACGGAAAATAGAAGTGAGAATTATAAATTCTTAATAGGATTCTCTATGGTACACATGTAATGTCATCGTTGTCATCTCCAGTTTGCTTCGGTTTATTATGAAAAAGGTGAACATGCTGCACAAACTGTTTAATTTTTACATTTCGAAAAATATCTTATCCGAAGCAAAGCTCATTTTAATCATACACTTAGCATTTGGGAGAACCCCTAAAATTCATTCAAATACAATACCATAAATAATAACTGTAGCATATTAAAACACACATAACATCAATATGCTGGGAACATAATATCTACACATAAAATTACTCGTACTTAAATTTATGCCTATATATGTAACTTGCTTTTCTTTCTTCAACTTCCTTTTCATCATAAAGTCTTTATGTGTCACATTCCAGAGTATGATCGCCATGTCATACCCCATCAGAGCGTGATCACCATGTCACGTTCCTTAGGAATGTGGGATCTTCCTTTGGTACTTACACTAGCTGGGTCATACCATACCTCATGTAAGTTCTGTCCCCTATACTCACACTAGCTGGGTCGATGCCATGCCTCATGTGAGTGGAGTGCTTGCATATGCCTTAATCTTTAGTCTTTAGTCTTTAATCTTTAGCTTTTACTTGGCACACTTAGGCGTTACGTATCGCCGTCCCTAGGGTGCTATTACTGGCCTTGGAGTGAGCTCGTTAGCTTCACCCGTGACCGTCGTCACACCGACTCACCCACAAGGGGACCCACTGCCTTTAGGTTGGAGGGATCTCATTCTGGCCACATGCCTCTAATTGAAGGGATCTCTTCTGGTCACGTGCCTTCAATATAGAGGGATCTCATCTGACCACGTGCCTCCAGTATAAATGGACCCAAGTCTTAGCTGCCTTCACAAGGAGGGATTCAATGTGCAACTGCCTCCAGGTGAAGGGACCCACATATTAACTTATTTAGCTGCCTTCACAAGGAGGGACCTCAAATAACTGCCTCCAAGTGAAGGGACTCACATTAAATATATTTACATTCTTTTATTTTCATGCATAATCCAGTATAAACATGCGGGATGTACTCATGTCGTACTTATGTCATTCTTGCATATATGCTTCATAATTTATTCTCATATAACTCGTATCATACTTATGTCATTCTCGCATATAGAATTTCCACATACATACTCATAATTGTGTGGCTATTCATATCATAAATTCCTTGTAATCTAGACACCCATAGCCTCCTAGACTTCGCCAGTAAATTAGCAAAGATAACGGATCAGATCCGTTTCTCCATGAATAGTGTCAGTTCTTACAGACAATTCAATCATAGCAATATAATCAATTTAACACATATATATCAATGTCAAAATGGCAATTCTCAACTCATACCTTATATGTTCTACTAATATTTGTGAAATCAACAATTGGGTCACTTTTGCCTATCTATTCAGTTCTGCCCGAATTTCATATGATCAACCTTTATTTCTATTCAACTCATTTGAACCTGAATTTTGGATATGTCATAGATCTATATGTCTACTTTCTAACCTCTTTGGTCCCATATCATTTTGATCCATATAACTCAAGATATTCAAATCTTACCTCAACCAGTCCAGTCACTAGCCCGAATTACACTCCTGGAAGTATAAATTCACTAAAAATCGAAACTAAGCTCAAATCATACAAAATTGGTCTCATATTGAAGCTAATAGGACAACCTTTCATTTGCCACAAGTTTCACTCCATTTGCTTAAGTACACTTCGAGTTATAAGTCCTAAAAGTCGACCTTCCTGAACTACTCTATTTTGGCCTGGATTGGACATAGGACAACTTCCTCGAATTACTGGGAATAATTGGGACCATAACAAACTCGGAATTTTATATTGGGATACTTCCCTATGTGTAAGCTTTCTAACAAGATTGGTTTCACTCAATTTGGAGTTGTATAGGGTGAGTGATACCCTCCATAAGTCACCCTGCCCGAATGAAAACCCTGATTCCCAGGTCAAACTTCAAAAATTCATATCTCTCTCAATACTAATCCAATGGCCTTATATTATATGTCTATAGAGATCCCTGAATGTCTACTTTCATCTAAAAACGGTTTCATCAGATTTAACCGGTTGTAGGCGGCGCCGTACACTCCGTCGTACGAACTGCCGCGGAATCCTCACTCAGGCAGCATCCCAACCCATCCATTTCTTCTAATTTTCTCCTTCTAATCATAATTCTAATTCAAAATCTCCTATGAATTTAATCACAATTCATCATAATCCATCATAATACATGCAATAATTCATCAAATACATAAAGAAGAGTTCAATCTCATGCAATCATAGTACAAGAAATTCAAGAATAGAAGTAGAATCCTACCTCTTTAGAGTGTGACCTTGCTGAATTTGAGTTTGGATTAATGGAACTTTGCCAAAGCTTCAAATTTGATGGAGTTGGATTTGAGAGAGGAAAGGAAGAAGAAGAAGGCTGGAGCAAGGAGAAGGAGAACATAAATTAGCTGGGAATGAAGAGGGAAGTCTGACTTAAATACATGAAAGTTGTGGTATTGATTGGCTGAAGTTTTGTGGTTGAAGTTCGGCCATGTCTCTCACTTTTGTGGCCAATTTGCTCTCCACGTCGTCCCACAAGTGGGATACGCCTCCGCTCTACCTGAAATCGGAACTCGTCCCTATCAGCTTAAAGTCGGAAATCACGTAAACTATTTTGAAAGTGTTAGGTCGGAACTCGGAATCTCTTTCTGGAACTTGAAGCTACAGTGTAAGACCGAAAATCGGGTACACTCTCTTTGAAACATGAAGTCGGATAGAATAAGCAAGGTCGGAACTCGGTAATTCGGAATGCATCAAACCCAAATGCTTGAACTCGTAATCGGAAGTGGTACACTTTATGTGAAATTCGATGATGTAATAAGGTAAGGTCGGAAGTCGTAGACATTTGTTAGCCGAACTCGGAATCGGAGAATATGCATAAGATGAAGTCGGAAATCAGGAGTAGTCAAGATTGGATGAAATCGAAAATCGGAGGTCATGAAGTCGAAAATTGTACAAGAGGAACTCGGAACTCGGAACTCAGAAATAATCCCTTCTATCTGAATTTCAAAGATTGAGTCGGGAATGGGATTTGATCAAACTTGAAGGTGAAGTCGGGCGTCCGTTGTTGGAGTTGAATAATGTCGGAAATCGGGAAGAATTGTAAGGAGGTCGGAAATCGGGACGTTACACTTACTAGTGCTGCTATCAAGTTATCAGTCGTTGCACTACTGCTCCTCATGCCATGACGTTGATGCTCTTGCCACCACAGCTTAGTTTCATCACTGCTATTGTAAGTTGATAGAAGAATCAGTAATTTTGAAGGAAGGTGGTGGGTGAATAGATTTGAGTAGGAAAGGTTGAATTTTGAAGGAAAAAGGAGTGGTGGGGTGAGTGGATTTTCTTGTTGATGGATTTTTGGAGAAGAGAAGGAAAAGGAAATGATATGACAGAGAAAGAGAAACTAAGGAGAATAGGGTTAGGGTTCTATAACACCTTTTTAATTACGACATCATGCTTAAGTCATAACACCCAATTATAAGTTATTGCTATTTTTCTCAAAAAGAATACCTTTATAGAACATAGGGATAAAAATATGAAAATAGAAATTTTCTAAAAAATTGAGCCTGTACAAGAATTGTGAATGTAATATTTGCAGGTGTACACTGCTAATTTCCCCGACATTTCACCTATTACAAAGGCATAGAACTTGTCGTAATCTTTTCAATTCTTGAAGAATTGAAAATACATAGGCCCTAGAGAATAAATACAAATTCTTTCTATATATATGTCCAAAGTGTCCGAATCCAAATGTGTATACAAGTAGTCCTAGTACAAACATTCCCTGACTTAAGAATTGCCAGGTTTACTTTCCTCAATGCTTATACAAATCTATTCCTAGCCGATTTACTTTCCCAACTTAGTTCAAGAGTGCCAGGTATAAATTCCCTAACTTAACTGGATTTACTTTCTCTAGCCTAAGAAATATAAATTCATAATCATCTTATGAGCTCATGTATTCATATAATTTCTTAGCTCATATTTTCATATGCATTCATCATTGTTCATGGGAATGTTTAATGCACTTATGCTTATGCTACATAACTTACCTTCAAAATACTTCCACCAAAAGTTTAGTAATATGATGGCTAAAATATGAAGGTCCTTAAAATTTACAACAACAAATAAAATAGCTAGTCACAAAAAGAACAATTCCAAAGTCTCAATCACGTGCATATTCATATAAGGCAAGGAATGCCTTAATCATAAGAATTCCAAAGAATAGCAATACTATGACATATATATCAATACAGCAGTGAAATCAACATATAATCTTCATCCTTTCAATTATTTTTGGTCCCATATAGTTTGGAGACCTTTAGATGAAGTTGTAGGTGTTTAGCTACAAATTTGGCTTAAATTCCCCAAATTCTGCCCAAAATTTCAAATTATATCGAAATTTCAAATTAAACCCTTTTGATTTCAAATTCTACAGAGCTATTAGTCTATTTTCAAATATCTTTAATCCCACTAAATTTTGATAAGTATAACTTAAGATATTTACATTTGATTCACGACTGCATGTTGCGATTCTCACGGAGCATAGGGTAATTTCATAGAATTACTGGGAGCAAATCGCTAAGAGTTTAAATCTAAAAATTTTCAAGCTTGTTCTCCTATGTGTTATCTTCCCAACAAAATTGGTTGCACTGAAATGTTAGAACACATGTTGCTCAAGTCCAAGTTACTACGCCTACAGCCTACTTCAAAAATTCATAACTTTTTCGTCTTAAGTCTAATAGACCTCAAATTTTGTAGGTATATTCTTCTATGAGTCAAGTTTCAAAGAAAATTGGTTTTACTCCACTTGAAGGTCCTTAGCTCCAAATATGATCCATGAATCCAACACTATTTAGAATTATCCTAATTGTCATGATTTCTATTTGTGAACAACTTTCAGTTCCTAGCTTGTTTGTCTTACTAACTCAACTTTTATTAGTTCTAACACATTAATACAAGCCTAAAGAACATTATCCTTAGCCAAGATATACTAGAAGCAATAAAAATGAAAGTCCTAGCTCATCTAGCAACATATCCATATAAAAGAAGTTCTAGGAGCCTACCTCACTTCCAAGCTCAAAAACACTTTAAACCTTACTTCCTTCAACTCCAAAACTCTCATGGAATCATAAGACAACTCTTAACCCCCTTGATTTTTTCTTCTTGGCTAAAGCTATATAGACCCAAAGGTGAGGGATTTTTAGCTTTCTATCTATGATATATTATGGAAATAAAGTGTGGTTGTTGATTGATTTCTTAAAATAACAAGAGAAGATCAAGCATTTAGGAGCTTTAAAAGACAAAAATGAATGAGAGTGTGAGAGAGAAAAGCTGCGGCCAAGAGGTGTGAGAGGGAGAAAAAGATGTGCTATTTAGGGTGTATTAAGATATTTAGGTAGATTTTTATAAAAAACGAGGATGACTCACCATTAGGTGAGTGGTTCTTATTGCTTCTTTGTTTTTTTGGTTGTGTGGCCTACTCCAGACCACATATAATAGGTGTGATCTCCTAATAACTAAACTCTCTTGTATTTTACATTCCTATTGGATCAATCCAAGATACTGTTCTTAAAAATTTTATGGTGTGGTTAGAATTTTATTAGTAGCAAAATTATTAATTGTAGTGTATTATTACTATTATCATCCTATCTTCTCCTCTTCATCTCGAACAATATAGGACCCTTGAGAATTAATTCAAAGTGACTAGTGATTAATTCGAGTACTTAAAGTTACCCGAGATTTTATTTATATGTTAGTAATCCCATACTTTTATTTAAAATCAAGTATATAAAATATCATTTATAAGGTTATTACTTGTATATTGTTTAGGTTTTAGTATCTTGGAACCCACATGTTCCCAAAATCGGGATTTTTCCTCTAATGCCCCTTTTGACAACCATAAGCCGTTATTTACAGTTTGGCCATTTCTCAACTATAGTAAACTATTTACTATTTTGCCCTTATCTCAAGATCGGCTTCCTTCTATACCGGGTTATTCCCAAAGTTAGGAATGTTACAAGTTTACTCAAGAAATGAAATCAACTTTGGGTTTTGGGTCTTATTTGTTTATATATTTTGGGTCAAATGGGTTGTTGGATTAGGTATGTTATGGGTTATTGGGTTTGGAGTGCCACATTGGATTATTAATGTTTGTCGCACTATATTTAGTGTGCCAATAATATCAGTGATGTGGCTGCTCATTATGCACATTAGTTCTTAATAAAATAAGTCCAACAATAAAGATCAAAGTTGATTAATTATAGAAATGTTTGGATGAAAAAAAATTTGTGGGACCAAAACCAAAATTTACTAATTTTACGGGGACTAAAAATATATTTAAGGTATTCACTTAATTTGATAAACAATCTACACATAAAAACCTTATAGTTTTCAATAGATCTATGATTAAAAGCCTAGATTATTTATAGTGCTCCCAAAGAGTTGTAGAAGCCTTTAAGCTATTCTAAGGGCATAGACATTCCCATGACAGCTTGAAAAAGTAATTTGTTACAATTAAAAATCATGTGCAATTATGGTCAACTAATGTTAAGGAATGTAAGTGTAATGACAATAGAAATCTCAAGCAATGTCTCATTTTTATATCGAAGATATGGCCAACTAACTTAAGTGAAGATTGCCCACACAAAGGCAAAAGATGAAGGTTGATTCTGCATCCATCAAGTCAAGTAATGATCATCAAGGCTTATTCCCAAACTAACCATGCATGCAAAGGAAGTCCTGGACTATAGGGGGTTACTTCACAAATACAACCATGCTCTAGAAAGCACTCAAACAAGAAGAGTTAGAAGAAAACCATATCTAAGTACTTGTTAAGGCAAAAGTGGCCATATGAAAAGCACATTAATTAAGGTGACCACAAAAGGCTGTCAAAATATGGGGCACTTTGGGAAAACATTATAACTTTCATTAATAGGGCAGCAAAGAGGAGAACTGCAAGACTCACTAATTCTTAAGTGGGGTTATGGAAGACATGTCAACTTAGTGAAAAGGCCACAAAGGTAGTTCTCTTCAGGGAAAGAGGAAGTTTTGGGCCTACTTTAGAAACACTAAGGGAAAAGAAATCATCAAAAAATTATCTCACTCAATTCATATAATATATTTAAGAGTGTCTTTGGAATTCTGCTTCTCACTATTGAGATGCCTAATGAAAAACCTTGCATGTTAGCCAAGGGCTCTTCGGCTTTCTTTCAAGTCAACATGTCCACGGAATACTCTAAACTCCTTAAAAAACTCTCCTTCAAATCCTTAGCAAATTCAATAACAATATTGTCAAGGGGAATCGTAGAAATTTTTCAATCACTAGACATGGGCAACTTCAAGAGAATTGTGAGATATTTAAGGGTAGGAGTGGTCGACCATAAATATGTAGGTTTGGTGGCTTTGGTGCTGGAACATGACATTAAGGTCTTGAAGACGTCGTTGAACATAGATATTGGGGAAAAGACGTATGGCCCTTGCATTCCCTACTTGTTCCAAGACTTCGACAAAGGGAAGATTGTGAGCAAATACAAGATCCACCTACTCAAATCACATGATATGTAGGCTTATCGAATAGAAAATTGAACTAAGGACCACAAAACTCTTCCTTATCAAGCAATTGCAGAGGAAGCAGTGTCAGGTAGAAAAGGCATCGAAGATACTTACCCATAACTTAGGAGCATTCTTGGGGATTAGTAGGAATCACTTGAGATATGAGAGCCAAACCCACATCTCAAAGGATAAACCTTTGGAGACAACTTCTTTAGAGGACCCTAAGTTGTCTTGCAAAGAAGATTGTGAAGAGCTACAAAAGTTAGCTGAAGAATAGTCTGCCTTGGGTGAGGATGGTGAAGGAAGGAAGAAAGAATGTAAACATCAAATTTTGGCTTTTCCGAAAATATAAAATATAATTGATGCAAAATCGGCAAGTGTACCAGGTTGTACAAGTAATAAGAGTATGAGTAAGAAAATCGTTCTAAGGGGATTGGGTAACCAATTATCACATCTCAAGTTCAACCATTATCTAAACTTCAAAATTTGAAACAATAGAAATCAAATAAGAATCTAAAAATAAATCTAAATCAAATCTAAACTAAATCTAATTAATGCTAATTTCTAACTGCCTAAATTAGAATGCAAGCAAAGCAAAAGAGTGATGAGAAATTCAACAAGGAATGAAGTGCCAGCATTCTAAGTCACCTAGTTGTTCCTATGAGCATTGAGTTTTTAATCTAATGAAGTTCAATCAATTCAATTGATGGGAGATTTCCTAATTTAATTAATACCTAATTCCTTAGCATATCAATCTTCTTTAATCTCTAAAATTTAATTAATTCCTTAGCTTGAACCCTAGAGTCAAAGGCTTTATGACCTATGAAATCCTAGATGAATTAATCCCACACAATTATCAAACTATATTCCTAGACAATTAATAATTATGGTTCCTATCCCTAGGTCTAAGTTATGTACCAATTTTTAATTGCCTACACAACTCACTATATCAATTTATAGATGATCAAGTGATAAAAGCAGTAAGAGCAAAGATAGAAACTCAATTGAAAGAAAGAAATATTCATTAGATTAAAGGAAAAAAAAACCTCATTATCTCAACATCGGTTATGTCATCATCGTAGCCAAAAAGGAGTTTAGCCATTAAACACATTTATAAAATCCAAAATCAGAAAGAAAGAGAATAAGGTAAACATGAATCAAGAGAAAAAAAAAGAAGAAGAAAAGATGAATTCCAGAGTATAGATTTTCCTCTCTTGATGAAGAAACCAAACCCTAATAGAGCCAAATGTAGAGAATCTCCCAATCCTCTTGTGTCTTTCAATTTCTAATTCTCAGATGTGATGATAAGACCAAAGAGACCCTTTCTAATGTTATCCTCTTTTAGGTTTGGGCTTATTTTGATTTTTGAAGTCTTTTAGAAGTCATTAATAACTTCAACTAACTTAAATTCATGCTCCCTTAGGCCCAAAATTGGCCTAATTCACATTTTGACACTAGATAACATTTGAACTATCAACTTCTAAGCTCTACAGCACCCAATACAGTTGGAATTAGCTCCTAGAGTTAGCTTAGAAGTTGTAGAGCTCTGAGTAAGTCTTCCAATGCTTCAAAAAGCACATTGATTAGACTTTTGTAGCTCAATATATTGACAAAACATTGGGTAGAGGCTAAGCTAGGCAACATCAAGATAATAGCAACCTTTAATCTTGCAATTGGATTTTCATCAAGAACCTCTAAGAATTAATCGGGCTCTAGCTGAATATTAAAGTTGTAGAGCACTTCTTGAGCTTTCCAAAACATCTTCATTTATCTCCATCCGCTCTTTAGAGAGAGATGAATTTTCCAATGAAGTGCTTTATGAAAATTACCTCAAATAAACTCCAAAACTATTCTATTTAGCTCCAAAAGCCCCTCTTGTAAAATTGAGTAAATGTAAGCTTCCAAGCCATTAAATCTATCTAAAAATTACCAATTTAACAATAGTTTCAATAATTTTAGAAAAGTCCAAATTTCCTATGAAAGTGGCTAATTATTAATAATTAGAGCACAAAACCATGTCAAATTAAGCACTAAATGAGTGTATACTATGCACTTATCAGTAAAATATAAAGTATAAAGATGATGAAAAAGAAGAAAAAATGAAAAAAGGACAATGGGCTTGATAGAAGAAAGTGAACTGATAAATGGTGGTATGCCATAGTTTAATTTATGAGTTAAGATTTTAGGCCTTTTAGCATTTCTGGCGATCCCATTTCATAATGGCCAAAACTTCCAGAAGATAATTAAACAAGGATATCACATCTCCTTGAATCTACCCATGCTGGGGAATAAATGGATAAAATTTTCCTTAAATCCTCCATTAATATTACTAACAAGAAATTACATCCTAAATCTTGTCATTTAGTAAGGAATAAATGGATAAAATCTCCCTCAAATCCTCTACTAATATTAGTAAGAGAGTAATTGCATCTTAAATCTTGTCATACCAAGGAATAAAGAGGTAAAATATCCTTTAAATCCTTCGTATTAATTAGAGGGAAACTACATCCTAAATCTCTCTGCCAGTAGGGAATATAGGGATAGAATCTCTCTCAAGTCCTCCTTAATATCAATTAATCATCTATGATCCTAGGTGAATTTCAACCATTCTCTTTACTTTCTTTTCTCTTAGTATAAGTCCCTACTTGAGTGTCATAGTGCCATTGTGAGAGCAATTAGAGACTAGTAACCTTTTTGCTCATGTCTAAGTATGCTTCATCTTAAATCTCGGCCAAGATAGAGGTTTTTGAGCTTTGAGTTATATAAATCTAGTCCTCTTATTTCTTTTCCTTTCTTTTATTCTTATTTATTTTGTAATAAAGAAAAAAATAAATTATTTTTGCTCACAAACTTTTTTTTAACAAAATAAAAAAATGAAAAAGAGGTTTTATTTTTTAGAAAATTTTCTAAATAAAAGTACAAAAAGAGTTTTCTTTAAATATTTTCTTAAGGAAAAAACAAAAATATTTTCCTACTTAAAACCAACCAACCAACTAGTAGATATTTTCTAAAGATCGATATAGCTTTGATTTTCTCATTACATTAGGAGATATGTAGGGGCAGGTATTCTCCATCAAGTCAAAATTA
This sequence comes from Pterocarpus macrocarpus, assembly GCA_031439585.1. Lineage (NCBI taxonomy): Eukaryota > Viridiplantae > Streptophyta > Magnoliopsida > Fabales > Fabaceae > Pterocarpus > Pterocarpus macrocarpus. The sequence continues at coordinate 17,473,773 of CM062514.1, forward strand.
ATTTTTCCAATATTTTTTTCTTATTTGTAAATAATTATTTTATCATAAAAAATAAAAGATAAAAGTCAAAATTAAAATTTTTCAATATTTTTGTTTTATTTGTGAATAACTATTTTATCATAAAAAAATATTTTCCAATATTTTTGTCTTATTCATGAATGTTATTTTAACATAAAAATTAAAAAATAAAAATCCAAAGTTAAGGGTGAGTTTAGTTTGTGAAAATATTTTCTATTTTTATTGTTTGTTTTCATTTTCTGAAAACGATTTTCATTTTCAAATTTTTTGGATTTAGGAAATGCGTTTGGTTTGTCTATTTTTAAAAAGGGGAAACAATGAAAATATGTTTGGTTTGTCTGTTTTCAAAATATATTTTCAAAATCAAATTTGAGATAATAAAATTATATTTATTATTAAATAATGAAAATGTTTTATATTTTTTTTTTTTTGCACATTTAGATGAATTTTATTATTTGTAAATTTGAGATGAATTTAAAAGTATTTATTAAAATAAAATAATTCTATAAAATTTTAATTAAAAATAAAATAAATTGCTCATTTTTAAGTAATTTTATTATCATTATAAATTATTATATAATTAAATATTAGAAATGAAACTTTAACTGAAAAGAGACATAACTGAATAAAATATTATCACAAAATTACAGTATTTATTGATATCTTCTCATACCGGCTTTTTAAACGTTGATGCTTGTAACAGCTTCTTCTTGACACGATCATAAACAATCTCAATGAATGCTTTGTATTATGTGTTGACCATTCTTTATTATCTCCTTTCAAACTTTTTCTGCTCATTTTGTGCTAATAACTTCGCATTTTATTAAGTATAGAAACACAAAAAAAAACGTTACTATAAACATAACTCATAGAAAGCTGTCAAAATAATTTTAGAACCATTCAAATATGAATCACAAATATTAGAATCATTAATGAAGTAATGAGGATATGAAGCTATAGAAATCTATCACATTGATTAATCCAATCATTCACATTGTTTTATTTATCTATTTGAAATCATCCACCCAACAGCTAATCCAAACCAATTACTAGATAATCAGAGCAATACTATTCTATCACTAGATGGAAAATACATAAAAAATAAAAATATCTTCTTTATCTCTTAAAATTACTTAAACATGAAACGTGAAGCCGAATGACATGTCAGTAAACACCATTCAATAAGAGCAACACAACAATAAGAACTATTCAAGCTCACTACTTCAACATCAAACATTATAACCAATTACCAAAAGAACAAGAGCAACAAAACAACAAGAACCATTCAAGCTCACTACTTCAACATCACCAATGAACAGAAGAACAAGAGCAAGACAAGAACACCATATAACAAAGTTATAAAACTCTTACTCAGTAACATGAAACAGCAACACTTGAAGGTTTAGTGTACTGTGTCCAACCCGAAAAAAAAAAAAAAAGAAGAAACCAACAAACCATACCAAAATACAACCCGAAAACAGGGGTGAGGGAGCAAGTCACGGCGTGGTGGTGGCCTGGCGGCGATGATCGTGGCTGATGGTACCTATGGCAGCCCAACAATGGATCAGGGAAGAAAAACAAAGAAAAAATGCCAAAAACCACATATATATCCATACCAAAATAGAAGCCAAAACCAGCGGTGAGAACAGGGAACTGCTATGGTGGTTGTCGAGGTCTGAACGGCGGCGAGCGGCGAGCGTCGAGTGGTGAGCAGCGAGGGAGAGCGTCGGCGGCCGAGAGCGGCGACAAGTAATGGCAGCGGCGAAGTGGCAGTGGTGAGCGAGCGTCCCTGAGTCAGGCTGAAAATCAATTTAGGGAGGAAGGGAAGTGACGGCGATCTGACGGAAGGGAAGATCGAGGTGTTGATGGTGGTCTGCAAGGCGGTCGGCGACGAGGTGCTCGGCGATGACGACGGTGAGCTCCTGCTTCTTCAGGAAGGGGATGAGCACAAATGAGTGTCACTTGCTAGGGATTTCTGTCTTAGAGCTAGGGAAAAAAAATTGCTCTCTTCCCTTCTCTTTGTGGTTCAAACCGTGAATCAAGATAGAGGGTAGATAAATTAGACCCAAAAAAATGCAAGCTTCCTTGAGCCAGAGTCGAACTTGGGTGATAAAGCAAAACTTGCTATATATTACTATTGTGCCACCGCATCTTTGACGAAAATATTTTCAGTATCTGAATTCAAAAATGTTGAAAACGCAGATTTCTCATTGTCATATTTTCAAGTATTTTGCGAAAATATTTCCTGAAAATGTTTTTGAAAAACTGATAACAAACACATTTCCAGCTCCAATTTCCATTTTTGGTGGAAATGAAAATGAAAAATAACAAACCAAACAGCCTCTAAGTTTCTCTAATTTGCTTCTCTCATTTGTGAATAATTAGTATGCCTCAGCTTATCCCTAAAAATAAAAAAATTAAAATAAAGAATAATAAAAATAATAATAACTTGTATGTAAAAAATAAACCTTTGTATATGTAGTTGTCTAGATTAAAAATGATTGGGTATTTCAATCCATTATTCAAAAAAATAAAAAATAAATAACTAAAAAATCTTAGTTCAGTTGTTTACATTCTATATAATTGTTGTGCTTAAAGATGAAGAGCAAAGGAAACAAAATAGAAATAAAGGGTAAAGTAAATAATTTTTAGGATTATTAATTAATTTGTGGAACTTATTTAAAAAAATTGTCCAATAACAGATATATTAGAGGTACAATAGAATTAAATTTTTACTTTTCCTTGTGAATAATCAAATCCCAAACTCAAATATAGTTTCTAAAGACTATTTTCTATTTTTCTCAAAAATAAAAGAGTTTTTCCAACATTTTTCTGCTATCTTGTTAACTGCCACGAGGAAGTAGCAAAAGGTTAGGTGGTGGCGAGGAAGGAACAAACAATAGGGGAGGGAAAACATTTTGATAGAAATGGTTGCTAAAGGCTCAATTATAAGAATTTAATATAATGAAGGTCTAATCCCTTTATAACACAGACGTGCATGAAAAATGAGGGAATATATAAGTGGCTAAAGAATACAAACGTGGAGACTGCGACATTTAGAAGTGTGCATTGCAAAACCCCAAATATTCAAAGGAAATGGAAAAATATTAAGCTTATTTTGATTTTTGAGATGGGGAGGGATAGGGGTGGAAATAGATTAGGTTAGACTAGATTTTAATTCAAACAGATTTAGCATTTATTTTAAATATGTAGCTCTAGTGTAGGCCTATTATCTAATATAGACATTTTTTAAAATTTGATCTGACCTAAAAACTTATTTAGAGACTTATTTGATAATAAAACTTTTAAATATACCAAAAAATTTATTTTTAAATAGACCAAAAGACTTATATTATAATTAGATTTTTAAAATAATAATAATAATATATAAATAGGATAATATATTAGGCCCAACAGGCTTTTTTAATAATATTTAGTCTAGGTTTTTTGACCCATTTATAGTACTTTTATAAACAAAATATTAAGTCTTGTTGTCTCAAAACTAATACCTTGTCTACTGTCCTTTTTGATAAGCTAGCAGCTTCCAGGAGTACTGCAAATGGATAAAAAAACCCCATAACTTGATCTTTTTAGTTAAAAAGGCTTTTGAAAAGCCTCGACTTAATCTGTTCATTAAATAAGGTAGGCCAAGCTAAGCTTAATGTAGGCAAGACCAAAGGCTTCGAATGAGCGACCTGAACTATTTTCACCCATAAAGAAGGCTAATGTTTCCTAACTCAGTGTCTCGAGAACTCTCAAATTGAGTGCGTGATGGGCTTCAAAGCAAAGAATTTGTCCTTAAGACATAATGGCTTCCAACAAGGAGGCCCAATGGGGTGGGGTTTTGCAGAAGCGTAGCCAACAGTGAAAAAGTCATGGGCAATCAAAATGTTAATATTTTTCCATGAAACACAAATTTGGCTAAAAGTTAAAATAAAAACCTCATATTGAGGAACCTACCTTTTGGAGCTGCCACTCTCACAAACCTCTAATTTGACAAATGTCAACCCACACAGTTAGTACTTTTGTCACTATAAAGGGGGAAGGCCTATAAGGCACCAAGAAACACAAGCACCTCAAAGAAACACACATCTACCATTATCCAACCTGCAAGAATACTATTGAGTGTCACTTTAAGTATCTAGAAAGCATTCTAATTCTGGAAAGGGATAAAAATGTTAATATTTCTCACCTAGACATCTCACGAGTGACTCACCTCGTACATCAACAGGCCACATGTATTGAGAAATCCACTCTCATCTCTAAAGAGTTACAAGCCCACTGAAGTATCCTCTAAGGAAGTTTTTTCATCTTTTGTCTTCTACGAGAGGATCCATTGATTCCACCTCCCAAACACATGTAGCTTATGTTGGATTTAACCTAAATTCCTAATTAAAGATTATTATTGATAATTTTATATTATTGGAGGATTTGAAAGATTTGAAGATTTGAAAAAAAAAGGAAAAGATATGAAAGAAAAAGAACAAGATATGAAAAAAGGGAAAGCTGTGAGTAGAAATGAGAAAGATTTTGAAAAAAGAAAAAGAAAAAGAAAAGATTGATTGTAAAATTAGTTTATTGCCATACAAAATTGTGGGTTATAAATACTTGTATTGAGAATTGTTTACGACATGAGAAAGGCACAAATAGAGATAATGATGGTACTAAAGGACTTGAGAAAGGGGAATTTGAATCAAGTCCCTCGGTCTTTTAAAACTTTTCTACGCACTTAAACAACTAATTAACAACACTCACTCAATGTCTACTACGTGTTTAGGAGATATCTCCTAAACTAGGTATGCACATAGAATTAAATATAAAATTCAGAAAGTGGATTATTATAATACTTTTATCTAAGATACAATTCTACTTGTGTAATGCATATACATCAATAAATTAGAAATATAATAGAGATAAGGATAAGAAAAGCTTGCACAATTAATTTTTATACTAGTTCAATATCTAATATGGAGTCTACATTCAATACCCACTAGCTATGGGATTTGTCTTCACTATAATGAGTAATATTCTACAATAGCCTCCTGAGCTAACACTGAATAATTTTTTACAGCAATCTCTCCAAGCTCACCACTCCAAGTAATGTTTAACAAGAGCTCCCCAAGCTCGCATCAAGTAGTCTTTTACAAGAGTCTCTCCAAACTTACAAAACTCTTAGGCACACAATCTAGCTTATTTGAGCACACAACTCGTACAACAACTTAGGCACACGGTCCTTTTCATTTACAAGAATTGTAACATAACTCTCACAATATTTCTACAATGATAAAATTGAGAGTAAAACAAGAATATGTGATATGCAGTGGTAACTCTATCTTCTCTCTTCTTTTTCACTGCTGCATCAATGGTTGTTTGTGTCCTCATATGTAGATGGTGAAAATAGAAGAGCTATTGGAGGACCAACCACTTCCTTTTGCCATTTAAGGAATGTATCAATCTTAGCTTGCGGCTGATTTGTTCCCTTTATACAAGAATGTTAGTTTCTTTATGTTAATATTGTTGCCTTCCTTTCTTGTGTTTGTCATTCAAAATCATTCCTTGAATAGTGCATATCATGTCTAGTTATTTGCATGGGATTGCATATTTCTCTCACTTTCCCTTTTGTAGCTTCTCTTCATGCTTAGCCTTTAATTATGTGCCATTGGAAATCTTCTATGAAGGATGTTAATCATATTTCCTTTGCTTCTTTGTAATTCATTATACTGTCAGGAGCTTTCCATTGAGGACACTAATCTTGTTTCCTTTCCTTTCCTTTCTTGCTCTTCATAATACCATTGGGGACTTTCCTTAAATGGTAGCCCAATTGATTGTCTTTCTTTTTCTTGTCATTGTTCTTATTAGGAAGTCTTCCTTGAGGAATGCTAATCTTATTTCCTTTCCTTTCTTGTCTATTATTCCTTGTTCTATCTTAGAATCTTTCCTAAAACAAAATATATTAATTGCTACTCTTCAACACTTCTTTCTTTCCCATTTTTGTAGCCTTTCCATCTTGGTCGACATTGCTATGTTAAAATTTAATTTTCTTATAAAACACTCCTTCTCCAAGATCAAGTCATTATTATATTATGTTTATAACCATCACATTAATCAAAAACATTGCAATGCTAACAGATAATTACTTTTAGAAGCTCTGAGTGATACAAGAAATTGCATTCTTGCCAAATGCCACGGATAATGCTAGATGGCACAGACATTGTTACATTGTTAATTAATGCCGTCTATGAGAGATTACTAGCTATAGTGTAATGGCATAAAGGGGAAGGAGTATGCCTAGGTTCGTTCTCTTTTGAAGTTTGTTTTCATTCATTTTTTTGCAGAAAGGGTATGATCACAAATGTGCTTCTTACTCTAAAAGAAAGATGAGTATAAAAAGGATATATAGTAATATGGTCCATAAGATATTTCTCCAGCTTTTGGTAACAATTTAAAATGTGAAATAAGGTCACATAAAAAAAATGTAAAATAAGGTCGAATTGAAGAAAAATGAAAAACATTATTTGTATTATAATGTAGATATATCATAAGTTCAGAATAAGAGAAAGACATAAACATAAAATTATTCCTTTTGTATCTTTTTCTCTTCTTATCAGTCTACAATGTATTTATATTATGAGTATAAATAACATTACGTAAGAAAAATTGACAAGTATATTAGTTCTCTCCTGATAGGAAAGGAGGACAAAGTGTTCCTGTAAATCATAAAACTAGTATGAGAAGACACATTTATATTTTATCTTACGGTAAAAGGTCAGAATTTCTCGAATAAGTAGATTACACTTATTAATTTAATTAATAATTTATTTTTTATGAACTATTAAAATACTTATACCTAATTGCAGTTCTTGTTTTAAACTTTTTATTTAATTATAGATGATAGATGAGCTAGTAATTAAAAAAGAATGATAGACTGCATTCTACCATTTCTCTTTTTAATTAAGAGTAAAACTATATTTTAGTCCTTGAAAAATTTATGTTTTAATATTTTAATCCTTAAAAGATCAATTGTATATATTTGAGTTCCTCAAAGATTTGGCATTATAACACTTTAGTTTATCATTACCATTTTTCATTGGACTGAAGTGTTATAACGCAAAATATTTGGAGGACTTAAGTGTATGTAACTAATCTTTTAAGAATAGAAGTGTTATAGTATCAAATCTTTGTGGAACTTACATGTTGCAACTGATCTTTCGAGAATTAAAGTGTTAAAATATAAATCTTTCTGAGACCAAAGTGTAGTTTTGCTCTTTAATTAATAAAGAATGATAGATTGCGTTCGACCGTTTGGAGTCCATCAACCAAAAGTTGGTGTTTAATACACTGAGTTAATCCAATGGTGAGATGGAATGGTGTATTTATACACCAAATCATGGGTGATGATGCACTTTAGTATATTTTCAGTTTTGCAAGATTTAAAAAAAATGGTCAAATGCATTTTAAAAGTGGCTAGATATTTTCTACTTAATCCTAAAATTAATTGAAATTTTTTGGGCATTAAACAGATAAAATTTGGTCATTTTTTGATATATACAAAATCTCATACAGATAAAATCTAATCAATTTAGAAGTAATTAAATTTTATTTGTGTGATCTTATAAATAAATAGAATTTTTTGGGGTATTATATATAAAATTTTTTATCACTTCTGAAATGTATTTAATCACTTTTTTAAAATTTGAAAAAATTGAAAAAAAAAATACTGTCGTGCTCCATATATAATTTGATGTATGGATACACCCTTCTATCTCAACATTAAAATACCAAATGTTACCATACACCAACTTTAAGTTGGTATACGGCAGCATTCTCCAAGAGTTGGTTACAAATACGCAAGGTAGACAAAGTTCTCACCTTCCACCCCATGGCTTCATATATATATATATATATATATATATATATATATTGCCCTCTCTTTTTGACATTTCTCTTAAGCGTCCACGGGGCACGGCTCGCCATTGCATGCGTAATAATTTGCAAGACAAAGCCCAGTACGACTCATTTTTTGCTTAAGTCTTTATTTAATGAACCCATCGAGCTCCCAGGAGTTCCATTTTTGACCCGCAACCCTGAAGAAAGGACCCGACCGTGGTGGCCAAGTATTAGTCTGGTCCAGTAACAACTTTTTTTTTTCTTAAAAGAAAAATCTTAAAGTATTGACGAACGTTTCCTTGAATAGACGTATAATAATTATAATAAATATAAATTTTAATTATATAAATATTGAATACAATACTAATTATGAATAGATCTATACTTTTAATAAATTTAATATTTACATAATTAAAATATATACTTATTTAAACTATACAATTATCACTGTAGTGCATAATGTCTAAATCAATAAGTTTGAAAAATCAAACTGTAGAGCATTTCTCACCACTAGTTCCTCGCCATTGTCCCTTGCCGCATCAGTTTATAAATGGCGTAGGCTTTCATATAGTTTCAACCATCAGCACATTCTTCAACTCCTTCCTTCCACACCTACAATACATCAAACCTCATCATTCCAGCACCAACCGAAAATGGAAGCTCCACCTATCTCCACCTGCCACGTGGTGGCCATGCCCTACCCTGCACGAGGCCACATCAACCCCATGATGAACATCTGCAAGCTACTAACCTCCAAGAGCAACAACATCCTCGTAACGTTCGTACTCACAGAAGAATGGTTCTCCTTCCTCGCGTCCGATCCAAAACCCCACAACCTACGGCTCCGCTCCATCGCCAACGTTGTACCTTCCGAGCTCACCCGCTCACACGACCACCTCGGCTTCATGGAAGCTCTCATGACCAACATGGAAGCACCCATCGAGGAGCTGCTAGATCAGCTTGATCCTTCGCCAACAATAATAGCGTATGATGCTTTCTTGTACTGGGCTGTCGGCGTCGGAATCCGAAGGAATTTTCCGGTGGCGGCGTTTTGGCATATGTCGGCGTCTGTGTTCTCCGTGCTCCATCACCACAAGCTTTTGGCGCAGAATGGTCATTACCCCGTCAACCTGTCAGGTGAGTATACAGGTAACAAATGGGAAAATGATACCTGCATGAAGCACGCTTCCGTCGCATATGTTTAGATGCTATACATGCATATATACATACTTCATAAAGAGTGCAAGTGTGTATGATTGGCTTTTCAGTTTTGTCATTTACAGTATTCATAGATTGCAAGAGATATTATATAGACATGCATATAACATTTGTCATTCTCGTAGAGCAATAAGTATTTATGAATCACTTTTCAATTTTGTCATTGACAATATTCTAAACATTCCAAAAGATGAGGTGAAATAGACATGTTTATGATGACGTGGGCTTCCTCCTCCACCTGAATAGGAAGATCTTATAAAGTCACTCTTCTTGGGATTGGCTTTGGGCTTTTACCAAAAAGATCTTTTTTAAAATAATCTTTAATTCATTCTATAAAGAGCTATTTATGTTTCTTAATTTTTGGTATGTTTAGAATATTGTAAATGACAAAACTGAAAAGTAAATCACAAATACTTTATTGATATATGACAGTAACAGATATTATACACCAAATTATTTTCCCAAAATAAAAGATAAAATGGAATGGAGAGAGTATGACATTATTATCTTGCTATTATAAATCATTTTAATCATAAGTAAAAGTTAAAAAAAGATAAAGAATCTAATTTTTATGTATTATTAGTGTAAAAATATTTTGTACAGATATCCAATTATAAATTATTATATTAGTAAAAATATTTGACTCTCACACCACTGTTTCAAAAATCTTATATATGATAGCATATAATTAAATGATAATATAAAACTCTTTTATATTGATAATATATAAAATTAATCTATATATATATAAATATATATATGACAATTATAATTATTATAAGTAAAATTTTAATTGATTATTTAATTTTAAAATGAAAATAACAATTATTTTTTAAATTTTATTTTTTATTATTCATAACTATTTGTTAACTTTAGTTATATTAAATTTTCATTTATAATGAAATGTTATTTATTATTTATTTCAATAGTTTTTAATAATTATTTTTATTTTATTAACAAATATATAATAGTCTCTTTCTCTAATATACTTTGATATTTTATTTTTCTTCATTTATTCTTTTTGTCATAATATATAAAAGAAAAAAATCAAAACTATATTAATAATTTTTATAAATTATTTAAGTTTAAATTAAAAGTAAATATTTTTGAACATATATTTATTTATTAATATATTTATTCAAATATTTTTATTTTTGTTATATAAAATTACAAGTTATATCAAATATTATTTATTATACAATATTTATTTTTGTATTAATAAAATATAAAAAAAATAAAGAGTAAAAGAGACATTATACATTAAAAGCTAATCAAACTTAATGATACCTCTTTAGATGTGATTAAGTTATATATATATATATATATTATTTTGATATATAAGGGTGTTTTAAATGATAAGATTATATAATACATTGCTTGCATGAAACAACTAACAAAACTATAATACATTGTATTAGTTTACTATATCATGCCTATACAGTATGTCAAACATGCCATAAGTATATATGTCTTCGTTGGTTAAAAATATTTGCATGTTTTCTTCTTAGTTCTTCTTTGCAAGAAAGAAAAAAATGAACAAGTTCTAAATATGCGTTTAGTGAGAACGAGTTCCGAACTTATTAGAGCATTTTAGTATATACCTATAGGTGATCTTTATTTTTTATACTTCAATATCTGTTATTTAAGTTTATAAACGTTTTTGTATAGAATTCTCTAATGACTTTGGAAATATTTATGTTCCGGACTACAACGTAGGAGCCCAACTTGGCCCACTAGCTAAGCCCAAATACGTAACGGATTTATAGTCTGAGATTGACCCTGGCCGTTCATCCGAGTTGAGGCCCGAACTTGGGCTGAACCCTATGCCCTAGCGTCACGGAACGACTTTCCCTCGTGCGGCCGGAAAACTCGGACCCATCCGATATCCCCAAGATAACAAACGTCCAGGGTTATCCCCGAAAAAGGCGGGATCAAATCCCCCTTTCCTCTCAACTACTCATCAGTATAAAAGGGGTCCAATTTCGAGCTACAGGTATCTTTCTGACCTACCTCTCACATATTCCTGCACTCACTGACTTGAGCATAAGAGTCCTTGCAGGTACACCCCCCACCGCCGTGGAACGCTCCTTCTAAGCAGCTTGAGATCCCATTCCCAGTTCGGAGATTTCTCAGGTAACCCACCTCCGAACAATTTATATAATTCGAGCTCTCTGTTTCACTTGACTGGTGCAATTTCAGAAAACGGTGACAAACGTGTGGATTATATTCCCGGAATTTCCTCAACACGCCTGGTTGATTTCCCTCTAAACGATGGTAGCCACTACTGCAACCGTACTATGGAATTGTCTTTGAAAGGTGTCCAATGGGTCCCCAAAGCACAGTATCTTGTATTCACTTCCATTTATGAGCTTGAGCCTCAGGCCCTTGACGCTTTAAAATCAGAGTTATCATTGCCCATTTACGCTGTTGGCCTTGCCATACCTCATTTTAGCATTGGAGAGAGCCCCATTTTGAGCACCAAGAGCAATAATAGTCTTAGCTTCTTAGATTGGCTAGATTCCCAACCCATTGGTTCTGTTCTTAACATCTCACAAGGGAGCATTTTCTCAGTTTCAAGTGATCAAATTGATGATATTGCTGCTGGGTTGCGTGAAAGTGGTATTCGATTCCTTTGGGTTGCTCGTGGTGAGGCTTCAAGGTTGAAAGAAATTTGTGGCAACATGGGACTAGTAGTGTCATGGTGTGACCAATTGAGAGTGTTATCTCATCCTGCTGTTGGAGGATTTTGGTCTCATTGTGGGTGGAATTCCACAAAAGAAGGTGTTTTTGCTGGGGTTCCATTTCTTACCTCCCCAATAATTTGGGACCAACCACTGAACAATAAGATGATAGTGGAAGATTGGAACGTTGGTTGGAGGATGAAGGAAGATGTTAAGGCAAATACTTTGGTTAAGAAAGATGAAATTGCAAGCCTAGTGCGGATGTTTATGGATTTGGATAGCGACATTGCAAGAGATATGAGGGAAAGAGCTAGAAAGCTTCAGCAGATATGTCAACATGCAATTGGAAATGGTGGGTCAGCTGTGACCGATTTGGATAACTTTGTTAGGGATATAATGCTGACTACTTTAACAAAATAGACATATATAGCTGATCATGTGCTCCTTCTCTATCTATTATACTTTGTTGAATAAAATAAAATAAAAATAGTAATGATTTGAAGGTAATGGAGATTTGATGTTTTTGGTGATATATGTAACAACTAGTTAGTGGGAGGTATAGAGAAGTAGTATTTGTCATTAGAGAGAATAATGTAGAGATTTTTTTTTTAATAAATATAATGTTGGGATTATGAAGCTAGTATGAGTAAAAAAAAAAAAAAACAATTCTTATTAATTGTAATAGTTATAGAATGTGTAAAGTCTCCCCTAATAAGATTTTTATAAGTATCCTATGTACTTTGGTTTTTGATGAGTAAGAGAGAAATAAAATTATTTTCTTCAATTTATATGGGTCACTTCCTATACTTCTCTTCAATTTGAGAGCTTGATGAGCAATCCATCCAACATTTAATTTCCCTCTTTCAAATTGTATCTTTTAAAACAAAATCGACAAGTATTTCCTATAAGAAGGAGTGAAGGGATATTGTTATTAATTTTTATCAGAGTAAACTCCTAAATTAGTCCCTGAAAATATTATCAATAGATACATTGGTCCTTGACGAAAATTAATTGGTTCTTTGATCCTTGATAATTGCAAAAATTGAACAATTTAGTCTCTGACTCATTTACAACCGATAAAGAGTCTATTGTGTATATAAAATGATGGCTAAAACTTTCCTAACTCTATCCCATGTGATAACCTCTAAACACATAATTTGCATAACTTGAAAAAAATCTCCCAAACACACCATTTTAATTTATCACAACTAACCCTAATCTTTCAAAATGGTGTATTTTTAATTTTTTAAAATCATACAAATTATACATTTAGAGGGTACCATATAGAATGCAATTAGGAAAGCCCTAGTCATTATTTTACCTTTACATTAAACCTTTTATTGGCTGCAAGTAAGTTAGGGATTATATGTGTCCAATTTTTGTAATTATTAGAGACCAAAGTGTTTAATTTTTGCAATTGCCAGAGACCACATGACCAATTATTTTTTATCAAGGACTAATATGCCCACCAAAGATATTGTTAGAGAATAAATTAGGGGTTTACTCTTCTTATCATGGTTTCTTTTAACTATCTAAATTTTGATATATAACAAGAGGGGGCATATTATATGATAAAAGTGGTTTATTATATAAGAGTGAGAGAAGCAAATATAGGCCGTATAACCACATATAAATAGTCAAGATTTAAAATTATTTAAAGGTCACATGATTATTTAAAAAAATCATATAATTTTATGTTTTAATCTTAACTATTAATACAAGATCCAATAGTCAAGATTTGCTCCTCTCTATCTCACAATTAATCACTTTTCTCACTTGATCCTTTCCTATAACAAAATATATATGTATGAATTAAAATTTCAAATAAATAGGATTTCAACTAATTTAGATCAAATCAGTTTATTATGGGCCAAAACTCTCCTAGCACTAGTAATTTTTTATTTACAAGTGAATATTTGAGTTAGAGAACATATATTCCCTTTTTTATGAGTTAATAAAAAATTAAAAAATAATAAAAGATTAAAATATTTTCACAAAAAAAAACACAAAAGCAAAAACAATATAGTAATAAAATAAATTAATTTAAAATAATCAGTGGATTTTTGTTAGGGCGAGAAAAGAGGGGAAGCATAAATAAAGGTCAGGTGAAAGAATGAGATGAATAATGGGCTAGGGTTTTAGGTCTTTACGTTTTTTTGTTGACGCGTAGTCTTTACGTATTATTAAAAGAAACAAATATTTCATAATAAAAATTAATTACAGATAATATTGAAAAACACTTGTCATATAATTTTATTAAATATTGTATTATATATAATAAGATTATTACAGTTTCACTTCACAGATAATTTTAGTCAAAAGAAAAAGTTTAATAAAAAATTTCAAATTACGATAAAATTATAATATTTATAAATTATTAATTAAAAACTTAAAAACTTATAAATTAAATATTTGTTATATATTTTTAAATATAATCATTTTAAATATTTCTTAGCTTTTTATTGTATATAGTTAGACTTGTTATTGAATATTATTAATTACTTTTCTATATATTTTAATAATTATTTTTAATTTAACAAAATAAAAATTTAATTAATTGCCTGGACTGGACTAGTTTTCCAGGTATAGAGGTCGGTCTAATGGCATAGAACTCAAATTTGTCTTCAACATCCAAACCTAGTTGTTTGGAGCTTGCATTATCTTTACAAGCGTGGAAGTAATCACTTCATTCATATTTGAAAACTCCCCTTATGCTCGAATAAACATTAAGGGGTTCTCTAGATAATAGCAGGGAAGGACCTTACCCTCTTAACCCTTAAATAAACAAGTTTGTCATATCTATAATAACCTCATCATTTCCTTAACCAATTTCTGACTTGATCGAACTCCCTTTGAATGCATGTATCCCCTAATTTTGGGACCATACTGCTAGAGCAGTGACTAACCTTAGTCTATTAAGTAAGAACATACCCTATCCTCCTATTATTAAAAATTATAAATTATAACACTATGATAATATTAAATGTTTTTAAAAAATTTAAACTAATTTTTAGTCAAATTTAAAATAATAAGTTTAAATAAAATTATAATTCATAATAAATAATTATATTAGACTATTATTTAAATTTATAAATAAAAATAAAGGTATTTTAAGGAAACTAAATAAAATTTGGTTGAATTGAAGTGACAATAGACAAATAGAAGTGATAATAAATATTAGTAGCAGAAATTTTGAAAATAATCTTTTTGATTTAGAGACGAAACAAATTATTCTTTAAAATACATTGGCTTTTTAAAAGTAATGTATTGACCCATTAGAGATGAATTTAGAGACGAAATATTTAGGTAGAGACTCTAAATCTATCTCTAGTACATTAAATTCACAAAAGTAATTGTTTTATTCATTAGAGATAGATATAGAGATCAATGAAATATTTAGAATTGGACTCTAAATTCGTCTCCCAAATACATTGATTTTACAAAAGCAATTATTTGACTCATTAGAGATAGATTTAAAGACAGACTCTAAATCTTTAAGTCCGTCTTTAAAAAACATTCACTTCACAAAAGTAATTGACCCATTTGAGATAAATTTAGAGATAGACTCATAAATCTATCTCTAAAAAGCATTGACTTCAGCCACTTCACAAAAGCAATTGTTTGATCCATTAGAGATGGATTTAAAGATAGAATATTTGGAGATGGGTGCTAAATCCATTTATAAAAAATATTGACTTCACAAAATAACTCTACTAATTAAAGACGATTTAAAGAGAGACTCTAAATTTGTCTCTGAAACATATTGGCTTCACAAAAGTAATTCTTTGACCTATTAGAGATGAACTCTAAATCCATCTCTTAAAAAATATTAATTTCATAAAAGTAATTATTTGACTAATTAGAAATTATTTAGAGACAAAATATTTAGAGGTGGACTCTAAATTCGTCTCTTAAAAATATTAACTTTACAAAAGTAATTATTTAACCCATTAGACATGGATTAAGAAATGGAATATTTAGAGCCAGACTCTAAATCTATCTTTAAAAATTATTGACTTCACAAGAGTTATTTTTTGACCCATTAGAGCAGATATAGAGAGCAAATATTTTAGAGACAAAAATTCCGTCTCTAAATTTGTAATACATTACTTGGTTTCTAATTTATATTTTTCATCTCTAATTCTATCTTTATTAGAGACGAAATTATTTCTACCTCTAAATTTTGTCTCTTAATTGGATATTTCTGGTAGTGCTAATTTAATCCCTTAAAAATTGTTTTTATTCCGATTTAGTTCCTCCATTAATATTCCGTTAGTTTTTATTATTAAGCACCGACATAGCATGCATGTTATGTGGAATTATCTTAGAATAATGAATCAAAAATAGGAACCAAATGCAAAAATATTGGTGATATTTAGGGGATTAAATTAAAAAATGAAAATATTTATATGAAAAGCTGTTTATATTTATATACATAAAATAATTTTCTAGTAAAAAATTAATTTATCTGTAATTATTATTATAAAATAAATTATTATTTTAAATATATTTTAAAATTTAAATAATTATTTCTATAAAATATTTATTTTAGCTTGTAATATTAAAAAAATTTCATATTATATTTTTGAAATTAAACAATTCGCATAAAATATAATTAGAATAAAGCGCGCAAGATGTGAAAATATATATTTTTAAAAAGTAAATAATAATTAATTGACAATTTAATTAAACAAATTTGCTTATAATTAACCTAACAAATTTATTGAAAATAATAGTTGACAAAGCCCGAGATGTGAGAAAAAATATATATTAATTTTTTAAAATAATAATGTGTATCCAAGGAATTGCGTGTCTACAAAGTCTCTTTTCATAATCCAAAATTAGAGTTTGGGGATTTCCTTCATTGCCTGTGATAGTTTTAAGGGTACCAATACATTTTACTAATAAGTGGTTATTATTTAACCATGAGTCCATTACGTTCAAATGTATTTTTTAAAATTTTAATTTTTTTTAAAGACAGTAAAACTTCATTTTGTCCCTTATATTTTACAAATATTTCAATTTAGTCCCAATTTTTTTTTATTATTCTATTTACATCGCCGACATTTTCAAAACGTTTCAATCTTGCTATTTCCATAAATGACATCCAAATTATAAACAAAAAAATTGATATGAAGGTTAGGTTATAATGTTAGTGACATCCAAACACTACCAATGGAGATTATTCGCCGCCAATTCTCCAAGGGAAAGTTTAGGATATGGGCTTTAGTAGGAGATAGAATAATTAAGCATTACAAGGGGTTTACATTAGAGAGAAAAACCTTTCATGTCTTACAAAAATATTGGAGAAAATGAGATGGTAAACAATGTCATCCACTCAAATAAGTAACAGATAATATGACCTTTACATTAATTTTTTCTATTTATAATTTGAATATTATCTATCAAAAGGGTAAGATTGAAAATTTTAGATATGTAAATAGAAAAAAAAATATTGGGATAAAATTGAAATCTTTGTAAAAATGTAAGGAATATAAATAAAGATTTACCCTTTAAAAAGAGTAGCAAGAATTCCTTTGTTGCCCATGATAGTTCTAAAGATGCCAATACTCTTTACAAATGAATGGATATTATTTAATCACGAGCCCACTACTTTGAAATATATTTTTTCATATTTTAAATTTTTTTTTGAAAAACAAGCCCATAGCCACATACTCTTACAAGATACCGATCTCCTTAAAAAAGTTGAGGGTACAGGAAAAATCTCCAAAAATAGCACATGGAGCTTAATATTAGCCACTAATTAACTCTCATAAGATATTAGTACCCTTGAAAAAGTTGAAGGTATCTAAGAAACCCCTAGAGTTTTGTTGCAAATGGAATTTATACAAGGATTTCACATTCCATCCTTTCAATATTCTCCCCCGGGGTGTTTTTTGACTTCACAAAAGTAATTATTTTAATAATTAAAAATAAATTTAGAGATAGAATATTTAAAAAGATTTTAAATTTATTTCTAAAAAATATTGACTCAATAAAAATAATTATTTGACCAATTAAAAATAAATTTAAAGATAAAATATCTAGAGATGGAAATTTTTCGTCTCTAAAACCGTTTCTACAATATATTGAGTTTTCAAAGGCAATTATTTGACCCATTAAAGATGAAATATTTTGGAGACAAAATTCTCATCTCTAATTTTGTCGCTAAATTTTCAATACATAACTTAGTCTTTAATTCACATTTTACGTCTCTAATTTCGTCTCTAGATCATATTTTTCTAGTAGGGGACTACTACCCTAGTTAATTTCCATTTGTTGCTTTTATCTTATCTATAGTAGCTTTTTGTTTTGGGTATAAGACCCTCCATAATCCCAAAAAAAAAAACATCACATTCTATTCACCCGTGTGTAAAGTGGTTGCATCATGGGACTGGTGGTGAAGAAAGAAAAAAGAAAGAAAAATGTTTCACAATTTAGAGAATTTTGAAATGATTTTATATTATTTTGTACTATTTATGTGTAGCAATTTAGTATTAAAAATTATTATTATTATTATTTATATTTTTAATATAATAATTTAGGTATTAATAATGAATAATCTTAACACATTTTTAATATCAGTATTGCTAAACAGTACCCAAAAAAAAAATTGACGAATGCATCACGTAAACACATGACAAAATATGAGTGAAAGTAAAAGTAAAACTATAAAAATAAAACGGAGGAGAGATAAATTGTGGTAGAGAAGATACATAACTAAAGCAATTAATTCGTACACTTTTCACATATTAGTTTTTGTATCAAATATCATTATTCTTTTAATATAACAATTTTAGTGATGTCAAAACATTTCTCATTATTAAACGTTGCCACAACTATTAATACAATAATAAGTTACTAGAAATGGGTTAATAGTGAGAAGATTCAGTTGTTTATATGAAGTCATAGATTTAGAACTTAGGGCTACCTATGTAATAAAAAAAATATTAATACTGTAATAATTTTTGTATATATATATATATATATATATATATATATATATATATATATATATATATATATATATATATATATATTTTTTAAATATATATTATTTTGACATTTAGGAATTCGTATATTAATGGTTGGAGATTTTAATTACGTTACCGGCAAGTTTGCATGAAAAGAATTATGTGTTGTTAAATGAGCATTTTAATTATCTTGTTAAATCTAATACCAATAAAATAATTAAAATTTTCAATTATTAACACTTGATGATTCTCTATATTTGAGTTCGATAATAACGTAATTGAAATTCAAAATTATTAAACATAAATTTACATATATCAAAAATGTGTTTGTAAAACTGACAAACACAAATATATCAAATGAGATATTTTTTTTTTTATGAGGGATGAGAAGAGTAAATTTTGATTATTATATATATTAAAGATAAATATAGTGGTCATATAATAATATAAAAAATGTCAAATAATTTTATATTTTAATTATAATTATCACCATAAAATTTAGTGATCAAAATTTACTTAGTGATCAAAATTTATTCTTCAAACTCCTGCAATTAACCACCTAAGGAATTTTTATATGCTCTGAGAGCAAAACTCCTTACTCAGTATACCGTTCAATATTTCCGCATTAGCAATGCGGGCCAACTATATTTATTTATTTATTTATTTTTGAAAAAAACTAACTATGGTTAACTAATACTAACCCTCTACTATCCTGGACTGAAAGCCACACACTGATGTAACTGAGATGAATTCTGTCGCAGTGGCCTTATACTGCAACTACCGGCGAAAGGAGCCCAAGCTATCTCAGCACCCCCAAGTTGCCTTCTGCCAATGTAGTCTGTAGTTGTCACCATTCTTCTCAATGGTTAACTTGTCTTTCTCTCTTTCTTTAGATACTTCCTACCGTCGTTGGAGCTAGAGGGTCAAACCAAAAGCTTTTATTTGGAGGTGAATGCCAGTACCCTTACTTGCAAGCGACACTATTTACTTTGTGAAGATGTAACATGATATGTCGGTGTAATTTATAGGTATATTCATATGTTAAGTATCTATAATATATTATAAGAAATTTTTAATTTCAGTCAGATTTTAGAATTTTGACTAAATAAATTTTAAAAATGACTAAAGTTTATCTCTGTAATCCTAAAATATCCCTAGAAATATCTGTTTAATTTTATGATCATACAGATAAAATTTTATTTAAAAATTATTATAATGCATCACAGATATTTTACATATAATTAAAATTTATTTGTGTAATCTTGAAATATAGCTCAAAAATTCTGTTCAACTTCAAGATCATAAAAATAAAATTTTATTTAATTTTAGATTATATAGATAAATTTTAGAAATTATTATAATATATTATAAGTGATTGATATATCAATACATCATCAAATCTCACCTTTTAATTTTCAAATTGTAAGGTGTACTTTGCAAGTAGGTTGCACATAAAACAGCGCCTTATTTGGATTCCATTCTTTGGTTTGTTTAAATTTTTATTCTAGGGTTTTAGGATGCCTTCCAGGTTCCATTCGTGGTGCCCCAGCAAATCACAAGTGCATCATACACCAGTTTTATCTTAGCCACTTAACAGGAATTAATGGCTAAGATTGAGATGAACCACCTATACACCTACACAACGTTTGTGCACTCTATAGCTCTTCCATTTCTCCCATTTTTTGCCCTATTCCAATGGCGATGGGATGTCATTTTAATTTGAGAACACAACTCCAGTTCTTATCTCCAAATCACAAGTGGTGCAATTCATTGTAGAACTCAGAAATTGAATCAGTATATCAATGCAAAGTGGCAAGTGACATTTCCATGGAGAATCATGTGATTAAAAAGAAAAAAAAAAAAGAATTTTTTTATCACCAACAACAATACAACACCCCCACATACCCCATTATCAACTTGGAAAAATGTAATCATTATCAACTTGAAACTTAGATTCAAATCCCAGGTCCACCAAAATCATCACAAGCACAAACTCAGGCAATCAAATACACAAAACACTGTATGTTAAGTGAGAGCAAACAAGGCCACAAGTTCTTTTCAAACAGTCCCAACACCGCAAGCAACTTGCTTGCTTCCTAGTAAATTTCAGCATGCAACTCCAAAGTAGTGCATGAATAAAAACAAATGGAGTAAAAAGGAGCTTAAGAACATCATTATCTACCTTGTGGTTACCATCGCCATCGTCAAGAGTAGTGGGTTGGTGACGGGGCGGCAGTGGCACGAGAGTGGAGTGTGTGGGTGGCATCGGCGGCAGGGTAGGTAAAAGGGTTGACACAGTTGAGTAGGAGGGCGGTTGGGAAGGAGAAGCCAACGAGGGAGGAAGGGGCAGCAACGTCTCAGTATTGTTGTCCTTCTCAAGCGATGGGGGAGGTGGTATTCCTAAAGCGCAACCCAGGTAACATGGTGCATAGTAAGTTGATGTATAGCTAGTTCATCTAAATCTCATCCATTTATTTTTATTGAGTGGCTAAGATTAAATTGGTGTGTGGTGGATTAGCCTTGCCTGCTTTCCATTGCTATTGATGTTTTAACATCTGCCAGTTCTACTATGCACCAAAAAACTATTGTGCATAGTGCACTGTTTGAAAAAAAAATGGTCTACTATATTCTAAAAATTAATCCGCAATAGAAAGTTTGGATATTCCCCATCTTCTTCACCTAGCTCCCACCACCATTGCATCCCCCACCACCAACAAACAATCATTACCAAACCAACATCAACACCACCACCAAAGTCTCAACCTTTAGACAAAATCCTGAAACCCCATATGAATAATCGATTTGAAAATTGTAACCATGGTAATATCAAACAACAACTGTCCTCCAAAACTTCAGTACCATCCTTGGATTCACATTACATGTTCTTGCTTTTCAGCTTTAGTTTGGGCTTGGACAATAGTCAAATTGATGGTAGAAGCGAAAACTTGCAATGCTTCTATAAGTTAACTATCAGGTTTGAGAATGACTGAAAAGGTTTTGATCCAGTTGAATGAAACCAAAGCATTAGATATTGTTGCAATTAGCCTGAAAATTTAATGAGGCACAAATGGGTGGGGATAAATTTGACATATTTTTTCCTTTTTATTTTTCAGAAGAAGAGCATCGACCATTAGATAGAAATTGCAATTTTTGGTTTTTTGGTTGTATTGAGTCTAAATCTTGGATGTTGTTTAGTTGAGTTATTTCCATCGTGTCCCACGATCCACTAGAAAGCCGACCGCCACACCCAAGATCATCACTGAGGGAAACTACGGTGGTGGGAGCTTGAGGAAGAGAATGAGGAGTATTGGCACTTTCTACAGTGGATCCACTCTCAAAACATGGTAGATCATTTTTTCTTTTAAGTGGTGTACCATGCACTATAGTTATCTGGTGCATAATAGAACTAGCCTTTAACATCAAAATAGTTGAAAATTACTCTTTCCTAGGGCGAAATTGATGGCACTGCTAGACAAAATTTCATTTGCTACGGTGCTTCTAACTTAGGGGTACCATGCACTCTGTGAAGTTGTAACATGATGTATTTAAAATTACACAAATAAAATTTAGAATTACCATAGTGCATCATATATATTTTAAAAAGGAAGATACGAAATGGCATGAATTGATTTTCATGCAATGATATACGAAAACGTAAATTGATGGAAACTCTCCTGCGTTTTGATCCAAACCAAACTTTTTCTCTCCTACTTTGATACTTTGACCCAAGCATGATTGGTTTAAAACCATTCGTAGTATCAAGTACGAAAACTAATTCATACCCAATAGCGGTGCTATTTTAAAAATAATTAAAATTTATTTACGTGATCATGAAATATCCTAAAAAATTATGTTTAATTTCAGAATCATACAAATAAAATTTTATTTAATTTCATATTATATAGATAAATTTTAGAAATTACTACAATATATTACATATTACCAATAGACCATCAAATCTCACCCTTTAGATTTTCAGGTTACATGATGCAACTTACAAGTAAATTGCACCAAAGACAGGGCCTCATTTGAGGACCAATTATCATTTCATATTTAGAAGAAGAAGATGGCATAAGCATGAAATGAGAAACAAGCTATCATTTTTTATCATTTTTGCTTGGATTTAGAGAAACAAGTTTCTGCGGCAAAGCAATTTTGGTCTTTAAAAAAAATGAAAAAAAATATTAAAGCATTACTGGATTATGTGCTGAACCAAGCTATCATTTGGTTATTTTTCAAAGTGCACTATTGCATTGTGAGCTGAATCAATGCCCTTGATTGTTACTTGGTGATCGATTCGTTGGTCCATTCAAGTTATGGACTAATGTTAGTTCCATCTACTAAATTCCAAATAAACCCCCCAAGTTTCCTAACAATATTGTAGAATAGGGCCTCATATTTTTTATTTGCAAACAAAGTCTTTCTCTGTTTTCCTTTTATTGGAGCAAATTTTATAGCAATGTAAATCCTAAACCTACTAGATCCATTGAGGTTGACGGTTCAGTGTTTGTGTGGGTGGTTGCGGACATTGTTTCTAGAGTTGCGCGCCCACTCTTCTAGTACACCGTCACCGCCACATCTAAGTTCCTTACTATTGCCAAGTTGCGTTCGCGACTATCCTCTTTGGGTTCATCGTGTTGTTGTCTTGCGAGCTCTGGGAGCAGAGGCGTGGAGCATTGACCCAACCTTAATGATAAGTTAATTATTTCAATAATTTTCTTTCTTATAACATGCATAGATGATAAAAAGCGTTGATCCAATTGTACCCAAATGGTACAATACCAAAATAGAGGCCACAATGTAAGTATCGTGATCTAAAGCAAGTCCAATACCAAAACCCCATTTCATAGAGTAGCAAATATTGCATGTGTACAGTACCTTGCAAGTCTAACCATGAGCCACTTTGCCCAATTTCAAAACTCCCAAGTTTGCATATTCATCAATTATATTTCTACAAATTTTTGGGACAAATCTAGACCTTTAGTTGGCATTTGCTGGAATAAAAACATGGCCTCCATAAAAGAAGCATTTTGAATGAATCCTATCATCATAGTACCCCAAGTGAGTAATGGTAGAGAGAATTAGGGGTTATCCATGGTTTATAATCATAGCCAAGGTCACTGATTATATTAACTGGAAGTCAATGAAAGACGCTGATAAAGCTATCCCACCTTCTATCGACAAAGGGAAAGGGAATCATCTGCAAATATTTAATACTTCAAATATTTAAAATTGATCTCTATGTTTTAAAGCATGGGAGAAAGAACAACCATTGAATTTTAAATTAAAAGCATCAAATAGTTGTGAATATCTTGAAGGCTGGCGGGACTAACATTAATCTGTAACTTGAATGGACCAACAAATCTATCACCTTGTTACTTACTATGCTTCGACATGTTTTGTTTTCATTGTCTTTTAAGTTGTGGCATATGTTTGTTAAAAAGAAAAAGCCTTAAATATATTTTTAGTCCCTCTAAATATTTGATTTTCCAGATTTGGTCCCTAAAAAATTTTTCCCTTAATTTTGGTCCTTCATTTTCCTGACGTTACCAACATTAGTCTCTGACATCAACTTTGTGCCGTTAAATGCTCAGCTAGCAAACAGCGAGCCTAATCAGCAATAGACATGTGGGAAGATCTCACCAAATCACCTTTAATTTCATTGCCACATGGCTTGCCCCTCATTTTATACTGGCACGTGACATTCCCCCCATTTATACTCCCAAAACTGTGAACCCTAATTTGCTCTTTTCTTCATTTCCCTTTTGTAAACAATCTTGCCCCACTCTTGCTGTTACCTTCATCCACAGTTGAACACCATGGTAGCACGAAGATCTTCAGCCTCAACTTTGACTTGTTCCATGTCCTCACAAAGGAAAATGTGTGGGTGTGGTGAAACCGTGGTTTATCTTGTTTCAACTAGTGTGAAGAATCCTAGGAGACATTTCTAGAGATGCCCAAATGGGAATGTGAGCTTCTATTTCTAAGCTTTCACCATTCTTCTTTTCTTCTTTTATTGTGCTTCTCTTATTGTGAAAGGTTTGATTTTTTTTTTTTTTGTTCAGAAAAATTCAATTTTTGATTTTGTTCTCTAATGTAAGCCAATCTTCTTTTCTTCTTTCAGACACTAAATTCATGTAATTTCTTTTAGTGGGTTGATGATAGCATGGAAACTAGTAAAGCTCAATGTGCTTGTTCAAGGGAAATTGCGATGTTACTTGAGCACATTAGAAGAAGGAATGCAAAACTAGGAATGAAGCTTAAAAAGGAGAAGACTACGCGGACCTTCCTTGTGGTCATCTCATTTCTGTCATGGGTTATTATATTTGCAATGTAACAACTTCTATCATATAAGCCATGCTCGAGTCATGGAGTTATATTAAAAGGTTGTCACTGTGCTAAGAAACCTTTAAAATATGAAAAATATAATACATGACCCTTTAACTGCTCACTTTATTACTGGCTAATAGTCTCTGATATATAGATAATAAAATAATTACACTTTAAAGGAAATTGTGACTGACATAATACACAGCGTTTACTTCCGACTAGTCGTTAGCTAGCTTCAATAGTCTCTTGGTCTAGCTTACGCCTGAGTCTTGCTCAATGAATGGCCCTGTACTCTGTTTCATACTTGATTTCCAACTTGGGTGTTGGAATATTTACAGAAAAGAGAAACATACAAGTAGGCAGTGAGAACCTAAGGTTCTCAGTAAGTAAACTCAAATCAATCTTAATTCATCATTATCACTCAAGATAACATCAGAATCATACAAGAAAGTATGAAGAAAGTGGAGTTTCAATCAGCCCAATTCAAAGAAAATAAGAAAAGAAGTTGGAATTCCTACCTCTTCTAGGTGTTGTTGTGCTAGATTGGTGCCTTGGATTGAAGGGATCTTGATGAAGCTTGAAGAGTAGATGGAGATGGAGTGAAGATAAGTTGAGATAGGAGAGAAATAATGAGGGTTCAGCAGGTTATAAATCCGAAAATAATCAAGGGAGGTGGAAGGAAATAATTGAAGACTTTTGGAGCAAGATTACATGTGATTGGTGGATGTGTTTTCCTTCTCTAATCTGATTTGGCTGCCTTCTTGAAGGTTGATTGTGGCGCCACTTGTAGGGTGTGTTGGCTGAATCTTGGCCATCCATCCTAGGGCTCTCACAGTATAATTTTTATTGGTTCGGTTCCGATAATTCAAAGTACCGAAATCTTACCGATTTGCTTTAAATCGGTAAATCAGTTTTGGAAAAATCCTATGAAGTTTCCTATGCTTTCAATCTAATTCTCTCATATCTAATTTCTCTAAATGATACTTAATTGGCTCTAAGTAAAAAATTTAATCGAATGCTAATTAATCTTAAGTAGTTGATAAAACCGAACAACTAGGCGAAAATGATAAAAATTCAGTGGAGGTGAGGCCAAGTTTCTCCACTATCTTGAGCAACACTTGGCGCCACTTATATGTGGTAAGGGTGGCTGAATTTCAGCCACTTAAGTAAGGGTTTCCAGTAGAAAATTCTATTGGTTCGGTTCCGGCAGTTTAAAATACTGAATCTTCGCCGATTTTCTTCAAATTGGCAAAACTTTACTAAATGACTCTGAGAGAATTTCTATATCTCTATTCTAATTGCTTCTAAGCCTAATCCCTCTAATTAACATCTAATTAACTCCTAATTAATCTAATTAACTCCTAATTAGCCTTACTTAGTCAATAAGATCGAGTATTTTGATTAATAGCGTAGATTAAACGTTTTGCAAATTCAGAGCTTTTCTGTTTTCTGTTTTCCATAGCTAATGGCATATCCATAATTCTGAGCAAGTCCAGGGGCACCCCACATCATTTCACATCAGATTGCCTCCATGGCCCAATCGGCAAAGATTTAAACTTCTACGGTTTCACCGCGCGATTCTGCTTTATTTAAAATCTCATTCTGCTAATTCTACAGATGTGGGGACATAAAGGTCATTTCATGAAAATTTTTAGGGTTATTGTGGGAATAAGTTTTTGGGGTCAAAATATAATTTCTAAAAATCCTGGGTATCATTGCAATTAACAAAAGTTTGTAGGGGTACTTTTGTCATTTCCTAATTTTAAACATATGGCAGTGCCATATTTTCAACGGCAGTTTTACACTACCCTATAGTTCCAAGTGTGAGAATCACACAAGATAATACGCTCGAGAAATTCTCACATTGCCTAAGAGAAATAATTCAAAGTTTCTATTACGTTCTGTTTACGAAAGTGGGAATGTTACATGCAGTGGGAATGTATTTTGCTGTGAAAAAATAATGTGGCTAGGTGAATTGTAGTTAGGATGAAATAGGTGTTTTGGGGATATGTATAGGTATTATTATACTGGGTTTGAATGTTTTGGGAACTTTATGTATTAGAAATGGTTTGAAGGGATTTTGATGTTATTTAGCTGAAGTGAAAGAAATAAGTTATTGATCTTTACAAGACTGAGTTATTGATCTTTACAAAACTTGTGCTATTATAACAATGAATAGACAATCAATGGCAGTAATGAATCAATCTCAGAAACAAACCAACCTCAAACACAAACACAAACATAAACAGTAATGAATGAAAATTATAATAAACATCTGAAATTGTACTTAACATTAATATTCCATATGCAGGCTTGACAATACCAATAGTTTGTCTTACTGAAATAAAGAACAACAACATCTGAAATTATATCTATTTGTATACAATTACATTGCAAGTAATGCATCCCTTAAAAACCCCAAAAAAAGGACACAAAATTGTCAACATGAACCTAATTGTATATAATTGATCAACTAGAAAAAAAAAAAAAAAAGCTTCCAAATGACATTTAGACTTAATCAATGTTGCCATTAATTTGCCTTCCAACAATAGTAGAAGCATCAATAGGTTGGCTTCCAATATCATGTACAGTATTATTAGTTTGGCTTCCAACATCAATCGCTACAGATTGGCTTGTAGTTGTAGTTTCTTTCCTAAGCCTTCCTCTTCCCCTTCCTTTAGCCATTCCTTTCTATAAGGCCACAAAATTATATAAGATTATGTGGCAAAAATAGAACATGCAAAGGATCATATGTTCATGTAATACCTGAGCTCTATTTTGGCTTCCAACGACTACTTCAATTTGGCTGTCATTTCCTGTTTGCATTAACCCTTGTGTTAATTCTTTTCCCCTTCTTCTTCTTCTACATTTTCCTCCCTACAAAACTAGTAAAACCAATTAGTTGAATTAGCCCAAATCACAACTATAAGGCATTTTACAATGTAGTAACATACTAACCTGAGTTGGACAAGTTGTTTGTTCACTTGCTGCACCCTTAGCACTTGTTGAAACCATAAAACCCCTTCCCTTGCCCCTTCCTCTTACTCTCTAGGACAAGTACACCTTATAACACTAATGAGTGCAGATGTAAATAAATTTGTTTGCAAATCGAAATTAACACCAAAGAAAGATACCTTAGTGCTAGTAGACCTTTGACTGTTAACAACATCATGTCCACCACCCTGCTGACCATTAGTTTCTAGTTCCTGCAATTAAAACAATTATTAATTGGGCTATTGATTCCTACATTTAATAATAGCTTACATAACTTTACCTCCTCATTTTGATCAACATGAATAGGTGGGTTCGTGCATGTGGCTCTATTGTGCCCATGTTGGAGACAAATTCTGCATTGGTTTCGGGTGTGTGTTCTTCTCAATTTTGTTAGGTTTGCATCTTCATCAGGCTCTCTTCTCCTTAATTTCTTGGGTCTACCAGGCCCTTTGATGCGATCATGGAAGATAAATTAGATTCAAGCAAGCAATGGCAAAGAGGAGATCCTTTGGAAGGACTTGGTGGACCAATGACTAGATCCAAATCAAAGAAAGCTAAGGAAGCTTTGGGCCAAATGATTTCAAGTTTGTTTAAGGCAAAGCCTATTCAAGAAGATAAAGACTCAAGATTAGTCAATTGTATTCACATGGCTGATCCAGCTTAATTATCTCTTTGGTTTTATTAATTTTAAGTTAGTAATAATGTAATTGGGCTTGTTAATTTTCGTACAACCCATCACTTGTTTCTAGTTATTCAAACTTTTCTCATTTTTAATAAGAGTATGTTTTAATCTTGGGCTAAGTGTTGCAGCCCACTTGCTAAACATTAGTTTATTTTATAAACCTTGTAAACACCTTTTGAAAGGGAATTTTGGCTAATTGAAATCAGAATCCTTTTTGGTAAAAGTGTCTCCTTGGTTCTTACTTGAAACCCTAGGTCTTATCAAGAGTTTCCAATTGCTTTTGTGGTGATCACCCTTTGCTTATCAATCATTCTTGATTGTGGCCCTCCAACCAATTCTATTTCTCATGTCTTCCATCTTTTGTGATTTTTATTTCTCCTTGATTCAATTCCAACCCACATAGATCCGAAATTAGGGTTCATGGAGTAGGAATCATAACATGTGGTAATTAGAGCCAGCTTCTTCAAGTTGCAGAATTAGTCAGTTTTCTTCGATTCATATATGGAGTTTTGTGCATCATATTTCGGTGTTTCTTGGGTCTTTTACGAATTTTAAAGTCTCATATTTCATCTCGTTTTGGAATCATTGCAATCCGAATTTTCTAGCTTGAGATACAGCGAATTTTTTTTCCGAACTTGGTTTGGTGCAACCTTGCGATTTGTTTTTTTTTTTTTTTTAGTCGTTGTTTGATTGATCTTTTTGCTTAATTTCATCATGTTCTTCTAATTTCCATTTATTTCTTTGTTTGATGTTACATTAGATCAGTGGGTTAAAAAAAAAGGTGCAGAATATTCATCATATGTTCTTGATATTCTTGGGAATTCTTTTATTTTAATCTTTCTAGGCTTTGTTAGTTTGATATTTAGTTGTTAAATATGTGCTTGTTTTGATGTGATTCCATTTAGTCTGTTCATCTACAATCATCAAGAATAGATTGAAAAAAAAAAGAGAAAAAAAAAAGAATTAAAAAAAACAAAATTTAGGAAAAAAAGGTCAAAACAGTGGCTTATTTTTTTCTTGTTCTTCAAACCTTTAGCCTGTTCTTGTCTTGTTTGGCCTTTGATTTCAGTGTGCTTGCCCTTGTTTAGTTTTTTCTTGCTTGTCTCTTTTAGACCTTAAAAGTTGTCTTAAAGTTTTCTTTTGTTTGACATCTTGTTTGTCTAGTGATTTCACATAAGGGTTTTTGGAGTTTTTCTTTGAATTGACCTGTTATTCCATTTAAGAGCCTACAAGAGCACTTGAGTGGTAAAAAGCAAGAGAGTACATTACATAAAAGCCAATTTTGAGTGCAACAAACACGAGTAATACACCTTTAAAAGTGCAAACATGTTAGAAGTATGGTGAGGTCCTATTGCTTTCACTTTATTTTTTTTACTTGAATTATGGCAAGAATAGGTGGTGATGGTAACCCTCCTTCTGAGGGAAACAATAGATTGTTAGTGGAGGCTATTACAGCTCAAATGCAAAGGATGATAAGGGAGCATATAGAGGAGTTATATGAGAGAATTGAGCAGTTAGAAAATCAAGGATATCATGATGATGAAGGAGGTAGAAGGAGGCTTGATGAAAGAAGGAGGAGAAGCGAAAATGAGGGTGATACTAGAGAGGGCAGAATTAAAGGGGTAAAACTCAACATTCCTTCTTTTAAAGGGAAAGGTGATCTGGAGGTGTACTTAGCGTGGAAACTAAAGATTACGCAACTTTTTGCTTGCCACAATACTGAAGATAAAAAAGTGAAGGTGGCATCCATGGAGTTCATGGACTATGCTCTCATTTGGTGGGACCAATTGTAAAAAGAGCAACTTAGATATGAAGAATCTTTGGTGGATACTTGGGTTAAAATAAAGAGGTTGATGAGAAGGAGATTTGTTCCTTCCTATTATCATAGGGACCTTCATAACAAATTCCAAAGACTCACGCAAGGTAATAGGAATGTTGATGAATATTACAAGGAGATGGAGGTGTCTTTGATTAGAACCAATGTGAATGAAGATAGGGAGGTTGCTATGGCACGCTTTCTGAATGGGCTGAATAATGATATTAGAGATGTTGTTAAGCTACAAAATTATGTGGAGTTGGAGGACTTGGTACATCAAGCTACCAAAGTGGAGCAGCAACTTAAGAGAAAAGGTACATTGAGGAGGAGTTCTTCTAATTTCAATTCTCCAAATTAGAAGGAAAAAAATAAGAAGGAAAGAGGTACCCCTTCTAGCAATACCATAGCTACACTTCAAAGGACTCAATTCAAGTCCAATAAGACCCCTAAAAAGACAAGGATAGTGAAATAAAATGCTTCAAAGGTTTAGGGAGAGGACACATAGTATCTAAATGCCCAACCAAAAAGACTATGCTTCTCAAAGATAATGGAAAAATCACTAGTTAGTCTTCATCCAAATTTGCCCCAACTAGTGAGGATGAGTATGAGGAGGAGATAGCACTCGAAGGAGATTTATTCATGGTAAGGAGGTTGTTTGGCAGTGAAGCAAAGGATTTGGATGAAAGCCAAAGGAAAAATATTTTCCACCCAAGGTGTATCATCCAAGGGAAGATTGGTTCTTTAATTATTGATGGAGGGAGCTGTACTAATATTGCTAGTGCAAGGATGGTTTCAAAACTGAATTTGGGGAATAGACTACACCCACAACCATATAAGCTTCAATGACTTAGTGAAGATAGTGAAATGACTATAAGTAAGCAAGTGGAGGTAGAATTTTCCATAAGAAAGTATGATGATGCAGTTTTATGTGATGTGGTGCCTATGGAGGCTTTCCATCTACTTCTTAGTAGGCCTTGGCAGTATGATAAGAAAGCTTTGCATGATTGGTACACAAATAAATTTTTATTTGTACATAAAGAGCGCAAGACTATTCTTGCCCCTTTGTCTCTAAGAGAGGTTGGTGAGGATCAATCCAAAATGAGAGATAAAAGAAAACAAGAAAAAAAAAGAAAAAGAGAGTGAAAAGAAAAAGGAAAAAGGAAGTGAACAGAAAAAGGAAAAAGAGAGTGAAAAAATAGAAGGAAAATTACAAAATCTATTTATTAAAGAAAAAGAGGTGAAAAAGGATATGCTCATGAAAAAGCTAATGCTTTTACTTTTGAGTAAAGAAAGTAGATTAAATGAAGCAGGTACTACTAACTCTCTTCCTTGTGAAGTTTCTTCCTCGTTGCAGGAATTTGAAGATATCTTTCCTAAGGAGGTACCTCATAGTCTACGTCCTCTACGAGGCATAAAACATCAAATTGATCTCATTCCAGGAGCTTCATTGCCCAAAAGGCTAGCATATAGGAGCAATCCCCAAGAGACCTAAGAAATCCAAAAGCAAGTTGGGGACTTGATGCAAAAAGGATGGTACAAGAGAGCTTAAGTCTGTGTGCAGCTCCGGTCATTCTAGTGCCTAAGAAAGACAGAACTTGGAGGTTGTGCACTGTCTGTAAAGCCATCAATAACATCACGGTAAAGTATAGACATCCCATTTCTAGACTAGATGATTTGTTGGATGAATTGCATGGTGCCTGTGTGTTTTTTAAAATTGATCTTAAAAGTGAATATCATCATATTAGGATTAGAAAAGGGGATGAATGGAAAACTGTTTTTAAAACCAAATATGAATTGTACGAATGGTTGGTTATACCCTTTGGATTAACAAATGCTCCTAGTACCTTCATGAGATTGATGAATCATGTGTTAAGGGAACTCCTAGGAAAGTTTGTTGTGGTTTATTTTGATGACATTTTGATTTATAGCAAATTCTATGATGACCATCATGTGCATTTGAGGAGTGTTTTGGAAGCTCACAGGCATGAAAAATTGTATGCCAACATGGAAAAATGTATTTTTTCTATAGATCATATAGTTTTTATTGGTTTTGTTGTTAGTTCACAGGGAGTGCAGTTTGATCAAGAGAAGGTGAAAGCTATTTAAGAGGGCCAACTCCTAAGAATGTTAATGAGAGAAGAAGCTTTCATGATTTAGCTAGTTTCTATAAGAGGTTTGTTAAAGATTTTAGTACACTGGTTACACCCTTGAATAAGGTAATTAAAAAGCATATAGGATTTAAATGGGGTGAAAAACAAGAGCAAGCCTTTGTTGCCCTCAAAGATAAATTAACTCATGCACCCATTCTTGCATTGCCTAATTTTGCTAAATTTTTTGAGATTGAATGTGATGCATCTGGTGTGGGAATAGGGGCTATTTTGATGCAAGAAAGGCACCTAACTGCTTATTTTAGTGAAAAATTAAATGGTGTTGTTCTTAACTATCCCACATATGATAAAGAGTTGTATGCATTAGTAAGGGTATTATAAACATGGCAACATTACCTTTTACCTAAGGAATTTGTGATTCATAGTGACCATGAGTCCTTGAAGTATCTAAGAGGACAAGGTAAGCTGATTAAGAAGCATGCCAAGTGGGTTGAGTTCCTTGAGCAATTTCCCTACGTGATCAAGCATAAGAAAGGTAAGATTACTATGGTCGTTGATGCGCTTTCAAGAAGGTATACTTTGTTCTCTACTCTTGAAACTAAATTCATTGGTTTTGAGCATATAAAGGAATTGTATGAGCATGATCCAAATTTTTCTCAGATTTATAAGAATTGTGTGCATGTTGTCCAAAATGGGTACTTTAGGCATAAGGATTATTTGTTTAAAGAGAAAAGGTTATGTATGCCTAAAAGTTCCATTAGAGAGTTGCTTGTGAGAGACGCACATGAGTGGGGTTTAATGGGGCATTTTGGGGTCCAAAAGACTTTAGACATACTGCACAAACATTTTTATTAGCAACACATGAAACACGATGTGCATAAATTTTGTGAAACATGTATCGTTTGTAAGAAGTCTAAGTCAAAGGTAATGCCTCATGGACTCTATACTCCTTTGCCAATTCCTGATTTTCCTTGGATTGATTTATCTATAGACTTTGTTTTAGGACTGTCTTAGACAAAGAAGGATAAGGATTCCATTTTTGTGGTGGTAGATAGGTTCTTCAAAATGGCTCATTTCATACCTTGCAAGAAGGTGGTTGATGCTTGCACATGGCTGATTTGTTTTTCAAAGAGGTAGTGAGGCTTCATGGATTACCTAAGAGCATTGTGAGTGATAGGAACACCAAGTTCCTAAGTCACTTTTAGAAGACACTATGGGGTAAGATTGATACTAAATTACTTTTCTCAACTACCTGTCACCCCCAAACTAATGGGCAAACTAAGGTAGTTAATAGAACTCTTTCTATTCTCCTTAGGGCTATTATAAAGAAGAATATTAAGTCATGGGAAGAGTGTTTGCCTCATGTAGAGTTTGCATATAATAGGGATATTTATAGCGCTACTAATTGTTCTCCTTTTGAGATAGTGTATGGATTTAACCCTTTGACTCCTCTTGATTTACTGCCTATGCCTAACATTTCTGTTTTTAAGCATAAAGATGTGCAAGCTAAGGCTGACTTTGTAAAGAAGCTGCATGAGTAAGTGAAAGCTAAAATTGAGAAGAAAATGGAGAGTTATGCAAAGCAAGCTAATAAGGGCAGAAAGAAGGTTGTATTTGAACCCGGTGATTGGGTTTGGGTACACATGAGAAAGGAGAGATTTTCATCTCAAAAGAAATTGAAACTCCAACCTAGGGGTGATGGACCTTTCCAGGTCTTGGAGAGAATAAATGACAATACCTACAAGATCGACTTACTTGGTGAGTATAGGATAAGTGCTACTTTTAATGTTGCTGACTTGTCCTTATTTGATGTAGGTAATAAGGAGCTAAATTTGAGGACGAATTCTCTTGAAGAAGGAGGGGGTGATGTGATCATGAAAGATAAATTAGACTTAAGCAAGCAAAGGCAAGGAGGAGATCCTTTGGAAGGACTTGGTGGACCAATGACTAGATCCAAATCAAAGAGAGCTAAGGAAGCTTTAGGCCAAAAGATTTCAAGTTTATTTGAGGTGAAGCCCATTCAAGAAGATAAAGACTCAAGACTAGTCCATTGCATTCACGTGACTAATCCAGCTTAATTATATCTTTGGGCTTATTAATTTTAAGTTAGTAATAATGTAATTGGGCTTGTTAATTTTCGTACAGTTCATCACTTATTTCTAGTTATTCAAACTTTTCTCATTTTTATCAAGTGTATGTTTTAATCTTAGGCTAAGTGTTGCAGCTCACTTGCTAAACTTTAGTTTATTTTAAAAACCTTGCAAACACCTTTTGAAAGGGAATTTTGGCTAATTGAAATCATAATCCTTTTTGGTAAAAGTGTCATTTTAGTTCTTACTTGGAACCCTAGGTCTTATCAAGAGTTTCCAATTACTCTTGTGGTGATCACCCTTGGCTTATCAATCATTCTTGATTGTGGCGCCCTCCCACCAATCCCATTCCTTATCTCTTCCATCTTTTGTGATTTTTATTTCTCCTTGATTCAATTCCAACCCAAATAGATTCGAAATTAGGGTTCATGGAACATGAATCATAACACCCTCTTTTATATTGAGGGGGTAAGATAGGAATTTTGGCTCTTAATTGGGCTAATAACTTGCCCATAACAACTCTCATAAGTAGCCCTCCTATATCATTGAGGGACATAACTTTCAGGGTTACTCCCTTGTAAGTTATTGCAACTACAGCATGCCTACATAGGATCCCTACCAGCTCCCAAAAGTTACATGAACAGGAATGGACTTCTAAGTTAACTATGAACTTCTCAGTTAGGTACATATGTGTAACCTCAAATTTTTGGTCCCCTGCCCATATTGCAAACCAGTTTCCACTATATTGGATTTTCCTATCTAGTCTCTTCCTAGGCTTGGGCATAACATCACCATCATATTTACCTAACTTCTCTTTTAAGGCTGCAAACCTCCTCATAATGTATATCTGAATCCACTCAAACATAGTTATTATAGGTTTGTCTCTAGCTAGGAGAATTGTACTATTAAAAGACTCACTAAGGTTGTTCATCAGGACATCACACTTAGGGTAAAAGCTAAAAGCATGCTTACACCATGATTCCTTAAGGATTGCACCCAACCATTCATAAGCATGGACATCAATGTCCTTTATTGCCAGCATCTTCTATTCCCATGCCTCGAGGTAAATAGCCTTGGCAGCTCCCATCATTAGGTTTCGCATTAATGTGCCACCACTAAACTTCTTCTTGAAGTTGCTGTAGAGATGCCTTAAGCAAAACCTATGCTCTACACCTAGTAGAAGCTCATCAAATGTTAGTATCAGACCCTACAAAACAAAAATGAATTACATTAACATAATGCAAATTATAATAAAATGCATAATTAAGCCAAAAATTTAATAACTATATCACCTTTTGTTGATCTGATATAAAAACCCATCTATTCGTGCTAATGTCTCCAATGTCATCCAAAAGCAAACTCAAGAACCACCTACAAGAATCTTTGCACTCAATTTCAACTACAACAAAAGCTAGTAGGGAGGATTGGTCATTGGGATCCCTTCCCACAGCTACCAGAAGTTGTCCACCATACCGAGTCTTTAGGTGGTAACCATCAGCCCCTATAAATGGCCTACAAGAAGCAAGAAAACCTCTCTTGTAGCCATCCAAACACATGTAGAATCTTTTAAACTGAGGCTGCAGATTCTATGCTAGTTTTTCTACTTGAATTTTGCAAGTATTTCCTACATTTGCCCTTCTTAATCAGCACTATAGCTCCACAAGAGACTGTATTGCTTGCTAGCTTCTCCCTCCACAATGCTAGAAGCAATTTGTTTTGCCCTAAGAGCCCTCCAGTTGGTAATCCTAGTAGAATATGATCCTCAGATTTCACCAATGATATCTGTTATAATAACCTTGCTATTATTTCTTAGCTTATCCACCATTACCTTGGCAACCCACTTAAAATTGGCATTCTTGTTGCCAAACACCCTCCCACATGTGCATTGGGGAACTAGAGTATTTACTCTAAAATTATGTGTACCTCCACATTTACTCACCAAAACCAAAAACCCACACTTGTTCTTACACACACCATGCACCTTATAGCATCATTTTTCTGAAATTGTATTTCCTTTCCATTCAAAATCGAATATTCCATGATTGCTTCCTTGAATTGTTCCAAAGAACTAAACTCTATCCCAACCTTAAATTCAAATTCTTTGCATATAAGATCTGCCTTATACTTTACATATTTTGGTATGTTTTCTCCATCAGAATCTGATTCCACTCCACTATACAATTCATCACTACTATATGCATTATCAATGACATGCATACTGTCTCCAGCTTTACATCCTCTTCCACCAGCTTTGTGTCCACTGGCTCCAATCTTTTTAGCAAATTTTATCTTTTGTTTCTTTTGTTTTCCTTTCCCCTTTCCCTTTGTTTCTTTTTTTTTAACCCATTCCTCTTCAAATCCACTATCCAACTCTAGATCCCTTTCCTCTTCACTGTTAATGGGTTCAAAATCCACATCACTGTCATCACTTTCTAGTTCTACCGCTACATAACTTTCATCAGTTTTTGATTCATCATCAACTTCATTATCTTTCCTTACATCATTGTCACCATTTCTCAGCCCATGTTCCTCATCTACACTTGAATTCAGCCCATTACCATTGTTCTTGACCACATCACTTTCAAAATTTGACCCCACATCAGCCACATTACCTTAGTCTTCAACCACATCAACATTTGTATCCACAGCACCTTGGGCCTCACTTATTGCAGCAGCACCCTCACCAGCACCTTGGGGCTTACACATATCTTGGGCCTTACCTTCAACATTATCCACACACACCAAATCTTTTACAATATAAGGTTGTGAAACGACATGCTCAACATAGACATCAACCTCACATTTTTTACTCTCGGTAAGCATACCCAATTCCAATGCATCACAATCCAATTTAATTTTTCATAACCCATTTTCTAATATTAAGCCAGGTATTTTCCACCACATGTCAACAATATCATCATAACTGTGTCAGTAAAGACAATTAATCAAAATAGGACCATCTATCCAAATCCAGACAGTTAAAATCCACCATCTCTCCTTCCTCAAATATTATTCGAGGTTTGTCCACAAATCTACCCCTATGATGCATAACTATGGAAAAACCCATCACTGCAAGCTCAAATAGTACATGGAATTACAAAAGCTACCAAATGCAAATACAAACAATAAATAAACAAGACAAAACATCAAGCAAACACTAAAAAATAAACAAAATAGCATTAGAGAATAGTAAACAATCAAGAGAATCTCATAAAGGTTCCCACATGGAATCCATAACCCCCTTTTTGGGTCCCCACGTGCTGCAATTATGACAGGCACGAGGAATATCCTTACCTTTGTCGAAGAAGATGAGTACGCGTTGCACCAACTGACCTTGGAACTCATCCTCGCTATCTCGATTTCGAAGAAGATGAAAGCTCCATATTCTTACAACAATCGCTCTCACTGTTAAGGCTCTCTGAGT
The DNA here is from genome assembly GCA_031439585.1 of Pterocarpus macrocarpus. Classification (NCBI taxonomy): domain Eukaryota; kingdom Viridiplantae; phylum Streptophyta; class Magnoliopsida; order Fabales; family Fabaceae; genus Pterocarpus; species Pterocarpus macrocarpus. The sequence continues at coordinate 17,511,995 of CM062514.1, forward strand.
GTGTTTCGAACACATGGGTGAGAGTGGGGAATGGTATTCCTATCCCTAACCCACTCAGTCCATCACATGACAATCATGTGAGTAGCATTGTTGGATAAGATACAGCCACATCTCCAAGTGATTATGAGTGAGTGGTGAGATCTTGACACATGCCTATTGCTTATTAGGCTCGCCATTTGCCAGCTGAGCATTTAATAGCACAGAGTTGATGTTAGGGACTAACATTGGTAACGTCAGAAAAATGAGAGACTGAAACCAAGCGAAAAAATTTTTGAGGGACCAAATTCAGAAAATCAAATATTTTGAGAGTTTAAAAACATATTTAAGCCAAAAGAAAATTATGGTAGGCCCACAATGCTTATATTGGAGAAAATGAGTGGTCCAGAGCAAAAGGTGGTTTTGCTCAACAAGTATATAAGAATCTCTCTTAACCACTTATATTTCCATTTTCACTTACGAACAAATATCGTTCAACCAAAAAACAATCATTACTATTATCAATAAAAGGAAAATTATTATTTGTATTCATTTTAAAAATTTAACATAAACATATAATTAAAGAGAAAAACTATTTTCTCTATTTCAATATATCTGTTAGTTTGATTAAGGTGATATATTTGAAAATTAATATATTTGGATATAATTGTATTCAAATACATTAATTTTTAAATATATTACTTTAGTCAAACTGATAGATATATTGAAATAATGAAAGTATTTGATTTAAAAATCAATTTATCTAGATACTACAGTATCCAGACACATTGATTTTTAAATATATCAATTTAATCAAATCGGCATATATATTGAAATGGAGGGAGTAATAATGATTAGTGAGAATTGAAATAGTAAAATGTGGTGATCCATTTTGTCACTATTTATACTGAGTGACAAAATGAATATAAATAACATTACTAGTAAAAGACATGCTTCCATCGTTTCAACCTCCTTCTCCTCTTCCATCAAACCTCGCCATTTCTCCAACAAACGAAATGGAAGCTCCGCCAACCTCCATCTGTCACGTGGTGGCCATGCCCTACCCTGCTCGGGGCCACATCAACGCCATTATGAACATCTGCAAGCTGCTGGTCTCCAAGAACAGTGGTATCCTCGTAACCTTCGTACTCACCCAAGAATGGCTCTCCTTCCTTGCCTCCGATCCAAAACCGGACAGCATCCGGCTTCGCTCCATTCCCAACGTTGTACCTTCCGAGTTAACTCGCCTAAACGACCACCTTGGCTTCATGGAAGCTGTCATGTCCAAGATGGAGGCACCCTTCGAGCAGCTGCTCCATCAGCTTGAGCCTCCGCCAACAATCATTGCCTATGACTCTTTCTTGTACTGGGTGGTTGGCGTTGGAATCAGAAGGAATATTCCGGTGGCGGCGGTTTCGCCTATTTCGGCGTCTTTTTTCTCCGTGCTTTATCACCATCAGCTTTTGGTGCAGAATGGTCATTACCCCATCAACCTGTCAGGTAATCAAGATTAGAATTAATAAAGTCACAATGGCAAATATTACCCCCCAAAAAAAAGTGAAAAAGGCAAATTAAAAATGCTACTTACATGACACACACTCGCATCTGTCGCATATGTTTAGATGCTATACATACTACTGCCACTAATGCTTATATGACAAAATTAAAGTGTAGATGACTAGAAAACATAAAGTGATCGATTAAACTATAATCAGATAATGAAAAAGGATGCAAATGTAAAGTGAAGTGTCTTTAGGTGTGTATGCAACATTGTTGGTTAAAAATACTGTTCAAAATTAAAAAAAAATTAAAAAAAATGAGCAAGTTTTAGGGACAATGAGTTTATGAAATTGTTACAAGCATTTTGGCATTTATCAACAGGTGATCTTAACTTTTATGCTTCAAAATTTATATCTGTTATTTAAGATCAAAAACTTCTTTGAATAGGATTCTGATTATTTTGGATTCTGAGTGTTTTACTTGACTGATGTAAGTTCAGAAAACGGTGACAAACGTGTGGATTATATTCCTGGAATTTCCTCAACGCGCCTGGCTGATTTCCCTCTAAACGATGGTAGCCACTACTGCAACCGTACTACGGAATTGTCCTTGAAAGGTGTCCAATGGGTTCCCAAAGCACAGTATCTTGTATTCACTTCCATCTATGAGCTTGAGCCTCAAGCCATCGATGCTCTAAAAGCAGAGTTATTATTGCCCATTTACACTGTTGGCCCTGCCATACCTTATTTTAGCCTTAAAGACAAACCCAATTTGAGCACCAACAGTAGAAGTAGCAATAGCTACTTAGAGTGGCTAGATTCCCAACCCAATGGTTCTGTTCTTTACATCTCACAAGGGAGCGCATTTTCGGTTTCAAGTGCTCAAGTTGATGAGATTGCATCCGGATTGCGTGAAAGCGGTGTTCGATTCCTGTTCGTTGCCCGCGGTGAGGTTTCAAGATTGAAAGAAATTTGTGGCAACATTGGACTAGTAGTGCCATGGTGTGACCAATTGAGGGTGTTATGTCATCCTGCTATTGGAGGATTTTGGTCTCATTGCGGGTGGAATTCTACAAAAGAAGGTCTTTTTGCTGGAGTTCCATTTCTGACCTCCCCAATAGTTTTTGACCAACCACTAGACAGTAAGATGATAGTGGAGGATTGGAAGGTTGGTTGGAGGGTGAAGGAAGATGTTAAGGTAAATACTTTGGTTAAGAAAGATGAAATTGCAAGCCTAGTACGGAGGTTTATGGATTTAGATAGTGACATTGCAAGAGAAATGAGGGAAAGAGCCAGAAAGCTTCAGCAGTTATGCCAGCATGCAATTGGAAATGGTGGGTCAGCTGTGACTGATTTAGATGACTTTGTTAGGGAAATAATGAAGACTACTTTAATGAAATAGCCATGTATAGCTGATCATGCACTCCTTGTCTATCTCTATTTCTATATCTTGGTAGAACATATGCTATTCTACTTCTCCACCTTCATTGAAGTATTCCTGTGCGAAATGTCCTTATTCTAGTTTTTATTGTAGTAAAATTATGGTAATGTGTACTGTACTAAAACATAACAGTTGTTCAATGGCATTTTCGTTCTGATTCACTGTTTCTTTTATTTTCTTTGTCGTTATGCTACTTTTAAGGAGTGCAAAGTACTATTGTGTCAATGAATAATTAGAGTTCACATGGCGTTGCCATGGTCTTTTATGGTGATAAGCTTGAAGCTTGATACAGTGGGGTAACTTTAACTATTTAATATTTAATATATTTTCATTTTACTGTGAATATTTTGCTGTATAAACAACTAGGATTTAGCTTCCGGTAATTCCCAATTTCATCCGCATTTAGGTTAATTGATTGCCCTATGTAATTTTTTTTTTTTTTCATTCCTAACATTAAATCTTCTCTGGATGAATCAATTAATTAGTATAGCTTAGTTTGGGATCCAATAATTTGTTTGGACCTCCGGTCCTGCTTTTCGTAACGGATTGTTGAGCTTTTCCTCTGTTGAATGATTTCTAACCATTTTCACTTTAAAAAGTAATTCAATTTTTTTATTACATGAAAATAACGTTACAAAAATATTTATGTACAGAAAGTTCGTTCTTTTAATTTAAACTTAATTACTTGATAATGGTTTATTGCAACTACAATCGATCTTGTGATCCCAGATGGCTTTACCTATGCATAGTAAAAATAAGTTAGTGATACATCAAAGGAAAACCTTGTCTATATATATATATATGGATTTTCTAACCGACACCGTTTAAGGAATTAAGAGTTGTAAGTTTTTTGAACTTTTTAATGTACCTAATACATCAGACACTTAAAAATTCCACTTTTTAATAAAGAAAAAACTTATTACTTTGATTCCTCAACCAGTACTCTAAAAATATTGATTAGAAAAATTTATAAAATTTAATTTAGATGCAATAATTGTGTAAAAAATTTTTATATTACTATCCAATTATATTTTATCATATTAACAAATATGGTTAAGTTTCATGCCTATTACTTGAATAATCATATAAATGGAAGGATATAATTGGTTGACTATGTAAAATATTTTACACTGTTCATGTATATATAGAAAAAAAGTATAAGAAAATAAGCTCTTTTAATTCATGATAAGTGAGCTAGCTTGTAGCAATTGTAATTATATAAAGTTTAAATATATTTCTAGTTCTTATAAATATAGTGAATTTCGGGTTTGATTCCTATAAAAATTTTAGTTTGTTTTTTATCCAATTATTTTTTAAATGTTCAGTTTCCGTCGTTGATGCATTAGCCCAATTGTTAAGCAATGATATTTACAAAGAACCAAAGAAGATTATTAAAATATTTATAAAGATCAAAAATAAAATTTCCAATATTTGTAAGAAATAAACACATATTTTTAAGTACTAGGAACTAAAATTAAGAATAAGAGGAACCAAAACTGAATATTTAAAAAAATTTGGATCAGAACCAGCTAAAAATTTTGTAAGAACCAAAACTAGAATTCACTATATTTCAATAGCCAAAAACATATTTAAACCTTATATAAAAGTGGTAAGTTAGCTCTTAATCCATATCTTAGAAAATAATACGTACTATTTAAGTTTTTCTGCCATTTAAAGCATTGCCACAAATAATGATATGTACTATTTGAGTTTTTCTATTTGAGTTGTTGTTGTAAGAGCTTTATTTTTTGGTGGTGAAAAACTTTAGGTTGAGCAGAAGGCTCACACTAGTCTAGAATCAAAGCATATCTCTAGATTCATTGAGTACTAATAGAGTTACCTACAAATCACCTACTAACAAAAAATCCATAAATTAAACTTAAGTTATGGCAATAAATGAGCAGAAAATTGATTAATTGAGCCAACTCCTGTTGACAATATAAGAGTTTTATTCTTATACTAATGTCATTTGATCATAACTCATTGAAAATATTATTGAGGTTATTTTGATATACTGATAGTATAAAAGAGTTTTATACTATCATTCAATCAGATGATTGTGTTTATAAAATTTTTAAGGTAGTAGATAATTGAGTCAAATACTATTATTAATGTGGCAATACATAATTGGATATCTTTATACAAAAAATTTATACTAACAGTGCGTATAAATTAAATCCAATATTATTTATGCACCCATGTTCACATGCGTTATCTTACATGTATTCAATGCTATCACCTTATTTTTTTGTGGAGCTATACATAATTTAATTTTGTCACACAGGTTGGTTAAGTAATGTTGTGATTTTTTCAAAACTGCTAAATTCTGTGAGCTCTCCAAAAGTAGCTCTTAAAAAATTATAATAGTATTATTTAATAAAATAGTATAAAAAGTACTCTCAATAAAGAGAAGTCATGTACAAGAGTAGTATTTGGTAAATATATTATAAAATTACTCTTAATATTAAAAATGACTATATTAGATACAATTAATTAAAGAGAGTATGTTATAATTGGGATCCTTAACCAATGAAAGAATAAAATTGGATTTCCATTAAAAATTAAGCTTGCACCAATCTTTTAAATTTTAAAAAGAATAAGTTAGCTCTGAAAAATACTCCATGGGGTGCTCTCAAGAGCATCCTGGCTTTCAAAAGCCAGAAGTAAAAGCACCACAGTTTTCTTGTAGAAATCAATTTTGATATATTGTAAATATAAAAGAATTTAACATTGTTATTTAATCAGATGTTTCTATTTATGAGACTTTTAAGATAGTGACTGGTTTAGTTAAATACTTTTGTTGATATGGCAATATATTATAAAATTTTTTTACACTAACAATACATAAAAGTTGAAAATAGTACTTCTAAAAAAAATCTATTTTCAACTTTTTAATTATATAAAAGCATTCAACTTTTATAATCACTTTTATTTTAAAATTAAAACAAAAACACTCTTTAGTCTCAAGAGTGTGAGAAGCACTTTTAACCGAGTGATTCTACTATACACAGTGGAGGAAGAATTTTCTTCCTCATTGCTTGTTTTTATCCAAGTGGGTCGCATGTCAAATTTTTTAGGTTATAATTAATTGTGGAGGAAGAAATTTTCCACTTAAGAACAAAAAATCATTGCTATTACAAAAAGGGTAGAGTTAGAGAATGTTCACCTTCAAAAGGTGAACCTTGAATGTTCATCCATTTTTACAACATTGATAGAAAAAATATGAATATCATGCAGTCAGCAATGTCTTGAGTAGCTTACGATGAGAATCAAAGACCTTGGAGTTACTGTGCTCCATTCAGTTTCTGGTTATATACCTCTACGAATTAATTAAAAACAAAATTAATTTTATGGCGAATTTACTCGTAAGGACTAAAACAAAGGCATGAGAGAAATACGTGATAGACAGCAATCACTTAAAGGTTTCATGTTTGGTGGTGATGCGGGTGCGTGGTTGACTGGTTAAGGGTGGATTTGGGTAGGCGATGGGGTGGTTGATGGGGGGTTTTCATTTGTGCTTCTCTTTTGATGAGCTTGGTGGCTGTTGTGTTGATTTGAGGTGTTGTTGATGGGAAGATTGATTGTGGATTGTGTTTCTAGTGGCACTGGTGGTAAGCACAAAAAGAGGCAATGTGTAAGGATTATTTGTAAAATGAGCTTTTGGCAAGCCCTGTGTTTTGTTTGTCAAATGAGCTTTTATTAATCTCTGTGTTTTGTTTAAGATACTATAGAAGAATGGGGGTGTTGGTCACTAGGGTGGACATAGATATCCAATTGGGTATGGATCAGATGTATGGTCATTGGCTTGTGTGCTGCTGGCAGTGGTTGACGAGATGGTGGTGCTGGGGGGAAGGTGATATATAGAAGTAACAGGTGATGTAGAGAAAGGAGTAGTTTGTGATGACAATCAAAGAAAAATTTGATGTAATAAAATTATTGAATAAAATGATAAAAACAAACAAAAACTGTTACAATAGGTAATGAGCACATCTTGACGGTAAGCACTTTAAACACTACCTTGCAAAAAGGCACATGCCTTGGTAGTTTTTCTTTAAGTAGTAATATGCTAAATGAAGGATTCTTTTAGGACAACGTACATTAACTTTCTATTTTTCCTTTTTTCAGGTGCATTATCGTAGTGTGTGCTGAACCAATGGATGTGATGTATGAATCTCTCTTAATTAACCACATATATTTCCACTTACCAACAAAAATCATTACTACTACAAACTACAAAGGCATATGCTTTCGTAGTTTCAATCTCCACTTCGCCCTCATCATCCTCCTCCTCCTCCTACTACAACATCAAAACTCACCATTTCCGCACCAATTGAAATGGAAGCTCCACCAACCTCCATCTGTCACGTGGTGGCCAGGCCCTACCATGGGCGTGGCCACATCAACCCCATGATGAACATATGCAAGCTGCTGGTCTCCAAGAATAGCGGCATCCTCGTAACCTTCGTACTCACCCAATAAGAGTTGCTCTCCTTCCTCGCCTCCGATCCAGTGCCCGACCGCATCGGGCTCCGTTCCATCCCCAATGTCATACCGTCGGAGCGCACTCGCGCCAACGACCACCTCGGCTTCATGCAGGCGCTATCATGTCCAAGATGGAGGCACCCTTCGAGCCGCTGCTCGATCAGCTTGAGCCTCCCCCAGCGATCACTGCATATGATTTTTTTATTGCACTGGGTGGTCGGCGTTGGAATCCGAAGGAATATTCCGGTGGCGGTGATTTCGCATGTTTCCGTGCTCCATCACCACCGGCTTTTGGTGCAGAGTGGTCATTACCCCGTTAACTTGTCAGGTAATCAAGATTAGAATTAAAGCAACAAATGGAAAAAAGGCCTATGTACTTCCGTGACACTCACACTCACGTATCTCTAGCATGTGGTTACTTGTTATGCTATACGCGCATGCCATTATATTTCATTATAGAAAAATATTGAAAGCCAGAAAATTTTTTATTAAAATTTATCGGATTAATATACATTTTGATCACTGAAAAATTTGAGATTTAACAAATTAGTCTTTCTAAAAAAAATTATTAACACTTTAATCTATGATATTAAACACATTATAACAACTTAGTCGTACATTAGAGTTAATATACATTTTAGTCCTTAAAAAAATTGAAATTTAGTATATTAGTGCCTCAAAAATAAAATTTATTAATACTTTCATCTCTAAAATTAAACACATTATGTCATTTTGCTCGGTAATTTGAGCTTTCATTAATGTATTCTTGTATGTATTATTGAAACGTAATATTTCAATTAATTTTATGCATGTCACATGTAACATGAAATTTAACAAATAGGAGTTAACCAAATGACTAATTAACTTGTTATAACATGAATTTTTTTAGTGACTAATTTGGTAAATCTTTTTTTTTGGACTAAAATATACATTAACTCAAATTTATTTGTTATAATGATATACTTATTATTTTATTTTATTCAATAAACATCTATTTTTGAAAAATAAATGAAAAAATTGTATTATGTATTATTCCTAAACACTAGCAATCACATGGAAGATGCTGTGAACTGAGAGACAATCATAACTTGAGATGTAAATAATTTTCTTCTTAGACCATTCAATATAAAGTCATCAATTGAACTACAGTCACGTGAAAGAAAATATTAAAAAATAACTTAATTTTGTTTTTAGTTTTTGTAAGTATAGGTTATTTTGATTTTAATCCCTCTAAACTTCCTTTTTTTAGCTTTTAGTCCTTCTTTTTTTAATATTATATTTATTGTCCCTATCGATAATTAGCATTATTAAGTAACGATACTTATAAGAACTATAAGAAGATTATTAAAATACTTATAAGGATAAAACAAAACTTTCAATATTCGTAAAGGCTATACGTATATTTTAAAATAATTTTTTGAAGCAAAATTTAGAATGACAAGGACTAAAAATATAATATTAAAAAAAATAGAGACCAAAAATAAAGAAAATTTAACAGTGACTAAAACCCAGATAATCCATATTTACAGGACTAAAAATATATTTAAGTAAAAAGTAAAAAGAAAAAAATAGCGTGGCGTGATTTTAGGTATGTACATGACATTATTAGTTGAAATTATGTGCATGTTTTCTTTTTAGTTCTTGTATAAAAGAAGGGGAAAAATGAGCAAGTTCTAAAGATGCATTTAGTGACAATAAGTTTGAGAGGCTAAAGGTGTGTTTGGCTCAATTTATTTTAATAGAAAAATTTATTTTTTAATAAAAAATTATTTTAAAAAAAGTTATTTATTTTAATTTCTATTCAAATGTTAAAAAAAAAGCTATTTTTTCAAAAGCTGAAACGAGTAATTTATATGAAAATGATTTTTTTAATAGTTAAAAAATTACTTTTTGTCAAAAAAAAGTTGAAACAAACACACCCTAAATTATTCTATCTGTCTTTGAACGTTTTGGAAAAATTCAAATCCTTATATTTCGAAAGTTTGTAATTAAGTTTTTGAACTTACAAAATGTTTGTAATTGAATTCTTGGACATAAATGTGCATTAAAAATCTGTTAATAAAAATGGAATATTCTTAAATATCAACTCAACAGTTGCATAACATATAAGATTACATCTTAGAATATTTCATTTTCTTTGACAAATATTTGCAGATATTTGTGTCCAAGGACTCAATAACAAACATTTTAAAAATTTAATGATCCAATTAGAAACTTTAAGAGTATAGGAACTTAATTGAATTTTTTAAAAAAGTTTATTGACTAACAAATTAATTTAACTGTTCTTAAACTATTACAAGCATTTTAATTAGTGTTTATCAACAGGTGATCTTTATTTTTCCTGCTTCAATATTTTTAATTAGTATCTTGTATTCACTTCCATCTGTGAGCTTGAGCCTCAAGCCATCGATGCTCTAAAAGCAGAGTTATCATTGCCCATTTACACTGTTGGCCCTGCCTTACCTTATTTTAGGCTTAAAGACAACCCCAATTTGAGCACCAACAGTAGATGTAGCAATAGCTACTAGAGTGGCTAGATTCCCAACCCAATGGTTCTGTCCTTTACATCTCACAAGGGAGCGCATTTTCGGTTTCAAGTGCTCAAGTTGATGAGATTGCGTCTGGATTGCGTGAAAGCGGTGTTCGATTCCTATTGGTTGCCCCTGGTGAGGTTTCAAGATTGAAAGAAATTTGTGGCAACATGGGACTAGTAGTGCCATGGTGTGACCAATTGAGAGCGTTATGCCATCCAGCTATCGGAGGATTTTGGTCTCATTGCGGGTGGAATTCTACAAAAGAAGGTCTTTTTGCTGGAGTTCCATTTCTGACCTCCCCAATAATTCTGGACCAACCACTAGACAGCAAGATGATAGTGGAGGATTGGAAGGTTGGTTGGAGGGTGAAGGAAGATGTTAAGGTAAATACTTTGATGAAGAAAGATGAAATTGCAAGCCTAGTACGGAAGGTTTATGGATTTAGAATCCATCTGGTGACATTGCAAGAGAAATGAGGGAAAGAGCCAAAAAGCGTCAGCAGATATGTCAGCATGTAATTGGAAATGGTGAGTCAGCTGTGACGACTGATTTAGATTACTTCGTTTGGTTTGGGATATAATGCACACTACTTTAATGAAATAGACGTATATAGCTGATCATGCACTCCTTGTATGGCAGCATTTAACCTGGGGCTCTTAAACAAAGGCCCACCGCACACCCCCTATTGAAAACCGTAGGATTGGCTCTTGATGCAAGGTATGTCAGTGGCTTTTACCAGATACTTGATAAGGCCAGTAAAGTAAAACTATTTTAAAATTGCAAATCGACCCCTCGCAACGCTTGCACCTGGCAACACATGTACGGCATCTGTGGTGTTTCAATTTTAGGTTGTGATCAATGCCATTGTTTGTGGGAGAGGGTACTTTTTTTCTTTTTTATAACGTGTTGTAAACTTCGTTGGACCTAATGTGGGGAAGAAGCAATTTTGTTAATAAGTAATTAAGAATGTAATGGCATGCTTAAGGCTTGGGGAGCACAGTATTGGAGGTGTGATTGTTATAATAATAATATGATTATATTGATATGTATGGAAATAGAGCATGGAGATATCGTGAAAAATGAAATATTGACATGTACATTTTGATAGGCTAGTTTTGGTACAAAGAACAAAGAAAAAAAATAAAAAAAAAAAGGTTGAATGGAATGGGTCACTAGGAGCATCCTTCCATAAATTTGTGTATAAGATCTTGGGATTCAAATTGATCATTCAGTTTTAGTTCCCAAAAGTAAGTTTTTGAAGTATTTTTTTATCATAAGTTTTGGAAGATATTGTAATTTCATTCAATATGGGTGCATTAAGCGTTATAGTTATGTCGTTCATCAGTTCAAATAGCTAATTATGTAAAATACATTGAAGTTGTTATTGTTATTGTTATTAGTGGAAAATTTAGAAGAAGTATTCTGTCACAACTCAATCTATGTAGCAGTATAAATATTGCTCTGTTCTATTTCTATATCTGTCATTAAGATTCAAATATTCTTTTCAACATCATTCATTTACAAAAACTAATAACACATTGTCAATCTTACGGTCCAAAATCAATACTTAGTTAGTATACAAATTGTAGTGTTAGTGTAAATACTATATTTAAATAATGAGAAAAATTATGAGCGATGTTGAACATTTGTTAAAACATAAGCATATGTTATGTATTAATTAAGTGTATTAATTAAGTTTTTTTTATGGATTTATATAAATTAAATTAAACAATAAAAAGATATTTATAATATGTTGTTATTAATAAAATAACACAAATAATATTTAAATAAACATAAGAAAATGTCTCTAAACAAAAATAATTGGTAACAATAAAATTAAAATTGAAAAATTAAAATAAATAGATAACTCAATAAAAAGTAATTTGCTTATCAATTATGGCTAAGGCATGCTAGACATTGAACTTAGTTTGATAATATTTTCCAAAAAATACTTTGACTTATAAAAAGTATAAGTTATTTTTTTTTGTTTAATAAACAAAAAATTTAAGGTACTTTTGCTCCTGACTTTTAAAAATAAAAGGGTGCTTTTGAGAGCCCTCATAGGGAGTTTTTTAGGATTGGCATGTGCTCTCTAAAATTTAAAATATTAATATAATCTTATTTTCTTTAATGATATTAAAAATAAAAACTATTCGCTTTAATATTTATACGTATTATATTCATTTTAGATTTAAGAACAATTTTACTAAATATTATTTTTATGATTTCTACTTATTGAAAGTAATTTTTATATTTTTTTACCAAACAGTTTTATTATACTTTTTTTAGAATAACTTTTAAAAAGTTTAGCAACTTTTAAAAAATTACAACAATATTATACCAACCTTAAGATTATTTTGCCATCACAAATAAATTATTTGATGTAAAGAGTCTTTATGATTAATACTCTCCAAAATACAACAACCACTTTGCAGTAGCTCTATAGTTGAACTAGAGAGCGCACAGGAACAACTCTCTTGAATTACTTAAAGAAACAAAACAGCACAAAGAAAATATATTCTCAGTTTTTTCTTATTCCCAAGTTGCTATATATATTACTACAATTTATAGAACTGAAGTATCCAATCATTGCCTAACGTTCCAAAAGGAACAATTGTAACATTAACTTGTCATGATACTGTTAATAAAATCTCATTAACATTTTTGGCGAATAAAACGCATGTGAAAATGTATATTTTAAAAACTTAAAAGCTAACGTACATTAATATGAAGACATTATTACTAACGTAAAGTTATATTATAATAATAATATTATAATTACGAAATATAAATAAAATATAACATAGTATAATGAGAAAAAAAAATTGATGAAACTCTGAAACCGACGTTTGGTGAAACGGTTTCACTATAGAACAAAAAGTATGGAATAAAAAGGTAAGAAACACATTGTAATATTTTGTAATGGGTGACAAACGTAATTTTACTGCCAATTGGGGTCAAAGCAAAAAGGTTAAAAAACCAATTCTAGCCGGTCAAAACTAAGGGGTTCACAGTGGGACAAAAACCTTCGAGCCCCACCCTAAAAGCCACCCTCCTTGTATATCTCTATTTCTATATCTTTGTAGAACAAATGCTATTCTACTTCCTTCATTGAAGTATTCCCGTGAGAAATGTCCTTATTCCTGTTTCAAGTTTTTATTGAATTAAAATTATGGTAATGTGTATTGTACTGTACTGTACTGTACTGAAACATAACAGTTGTTCAATGGCATTTTCTTTCTGATTCACTGTTTATTTCTTTTATTTTCTTGGTCATTATGCCACTTTTAAGCAAGGGAAAGTACAATTACGTCAATAAATTAATTAGAGTTCACATGCGGGGCCATGGTCTTTTTGGTGATATGCTAGAAGCTCGATACAATGGGTTCCACTCACGCAACTTTATCTATTTAATAATTAATATATTTTCTTTTTACTGTGAATAATTTCCTGTGTAAACCACTAGTATTTAGCTTTCGGTAATATCCCAATTTCATCTGTAATTAGGTTAATTGATTGCCCTAGGTAATTTTTTCCCATTCCTAACATTAAATCTTCTCTAGATGAATCAATTAATTAATATAGCTTAGTTTGTGATCAAATAATTTGTTTGGACCACCGGTCCTACGTTTCATAACGGATTGTTGAGCTTTTCATCTATTAAATGATTTCTAATAATTTTCACTTTAAAAAGTAATTCAATTTTTTTATCACGTGAAAATAACGTTACAAAAATATTTATGCACAGAAAGTTCGTTTTCTTAATATTAAACTTGTCACTTAATTACTTGATAATGGTTGATTGCAACTACAGTAGATCTTGATCGATCCCATGGCTTTACCTATGCATAGTAAAATTAAGTTACTAATATTGATTTAAGACTTAGCACACTTACACATTGAATAACTTTTTATATAATATAATTTTTATTAATTCAACTATTGAATTACTACTATATATCATGTTGATTATATGTGCCAAATTTTAAAAAAATTGGACATCAATAAAAATATGATCAAATAATTCTTTTTTACATATATTTAAGAAGTATTTATTTCATTGATTTATATGTATATAAAAACTATATTAAACGATCTTGAATTAATATAAAATTTTATAGATATGACCTATAATATATAAACTTTCAATTTGATAATTAGTTTTGTAAAAAAATTGTTCAATAAAAAAGTTATTCAATGACATAAGATATGAATTTAACTATATACAAGGTATAAAAGAAAAATAAGTGCTCTTAATTCATGATAAGTGAGCTAGCTTGTAGCAATTGTAATCATATAAAAGTTTAAATATGTTTATAATCCTTATAAATATAGTAAATTTTAATTTTGGTCTCTAAAATTTTAGTTTGTTTTTTATCCAAATTTTTTTAAAAATATTAAGTTTTGGTCCCTATTGCATTATCCCAGCTGTTAAGCAGTGATATTTATAAGGATTAAAAGAAGATTTTTAAAAAAATTTTAAAGACTAAAATTAAAATTTCCAATATTTGTAAATACTAAAAGCATATCTTTAAGTATTTATAAGGATTAAAATTTAGAATAACAGGGACCAAAAGCAAACATTTAAAAAAATGGATCAAAATCAAACTAAAAATTTGTGAGGACTAAAACTAAAATTCACTATATTTTCAATGATCAAAAACATATTTAAACCTTATATATAAATGTGGTAAGTTAGCTCTTTGATCCATCTCTTAGAAAAGAATACGTACTATTTGAGTTTTTCTATTTGAGTTGTTGTTGTAAGAGTTTTCTTTTAGGTAGTGAAGAATTTAGGTTGCGCAGAAGGTTCACACCAGTCTATAAGGCATGTCTTTGGACCGATCAAGTGCTAATAGAGTTACTTATAGATTATCTAGTAATAAGAAAACCTATGAATCAAATTTAAATTATGACGTTATATAAATAGAAGGTCACGAGTGAGCTAATTGCCGTTAATAGTGCAAGAGCTTTATTCTTATGCTAATGTCATTTGATCATACCTTATTGAAAATAGAAAAAAAATTATTTTTATCCCCTGAATTATAGGTCATATATACTTTATCCTTTTACATTTTAAAAATATACAAATCGATCCCTGAACTTTTTTAAATGTACAAATTGATTTTTCTATTAACTTTTTATCTATTGTTAACAGAAATAGCACACGTTCAAGAAAATTTAAGGTATTGGATTGCACATTATTTTTAAGTTTAGAGACTAAAGTATATATGATCCAAGATTTAGGGGATATAGTATACATAACTTTTTGATACTAAATACAATACATCTCTCATATTTTCATATTTTTTTATTACATTGTCGGCGATGAGGTTTGAACCTATGACCTCATATAATTTACTCAAACTTCTCATCACTAGATTAATCCTAGTAACTTTCATAGTTTCACATAAATATATATAACAATTTTATATTCCGATATATGTATATCTTAATATTTATCAACATTTATTTATAGTGTGTCCAAATAATATTTTTCAATAAATTTTGCTTACATTGGGAATAATTACTAATAAAAGCCGAAAAAAACACAATTGAGCCAATTTAAATATTTAGGTAAATAGCACAAACCCTTTGAGATTTCTCAAAATGATATTTAACCTTATTTTTGGTTGAAAATTGCACTCTATCCTATTATGAGAATATTCTAATAGAATATTCTTATTTATTTAACCATGGTTAACTCAAAATATTTTTTTTTTAAATTAATCAATCTTAACTTATATAGTCTAATTTTTGGATCATCACTTAACCTCACTAGCTTATGTTATATCACTTATTAAAAACTCACAAAAAATAAGGTGAAACTCTTTTATATTACAATTTTTTATATTATCACTTTTTTAGCAATCTCTATCTATTTTTGAAAATTTTTACATATCATTTATTTTTTGAATTATTTTACCTTTGAATATGTGAAATTTGTTAAAAATGTAGGAAATTCAATGAGCGATTCTTGAATGCTTTAGAAGATGCTTTTCTAATGTACAATTTTTTAAAAAATAAAGATAATTACATTTCATGATTTTAACGTATAAAGAAAACTAAAATGATTTTTATAAAGTATAATACAAATAATTTTTGAAGAGAAATTTTATTCATGATCTAGTTGAAAATCGAAGAATTATGATATATATATATATAGTAAATTTTGAAAGCTTAGCTTAGTTTTAGAAAAGTTGATTTATTTGTATACACAATAAATAAACTATCTATATTAAAGGAGAGAGAGAGAAAGAGAGAGAAAGAAAGGGAAAAAGGGATTTTGTTTTGTAATAAGAGAATAAATTATCTACGTAATTACTTAGAATTTTATGTTGAGTTTAATCAACATAATTCCATCTTTTAATACATCTTAGAAAATGAGAATATAAAAAAATTATAAAATAAAAGAACTTTACTTTATTTTTTGTAAATTTAGAATAAAAGAGTAAAAATTGGTAATAATAAGTGATAATTGAAAAATAAGATTTATGAATTAAAATTGATTAATTTTTTTTAATATTTTAGTTAATCTTAATTAAATAAATAAAAAATTTATTAAAATATTTTTATAATAAAATAAAATATAATTTCTAACCAAAAATAAAATTAAATACCACCTTAAAAACTTCTCAAAGGGACATGTACTATTTGCCGCAAATATTTTATGCGATCTCCATATTTTTTTGAAAAATATTTAATATATTTATATTTTATAAGATAATGTTGACTCACACATCTACTTATTCCTGGAAAAGTGGAGAACCAGCAGCCTCACACTTTGACAATTCCACCGTAGCCCCTCACTGCTTGCATCATCGTCTGGACAGAGGATCATACCTCAACCTTTACATAAGGAGAGTCCCAAGACCAGTCCACTATAGAGTCTCCTACTCTTCACTTCTGGCTTCTGAGTGCCAAAACAACACAAAAACCACTTCTTTTTCAGCAACCTTCATATCAAGCCTCTTAACACCCTCATCTCCATGGACGCTCCAGTTCCAGTTCCAGTTCCAGTTCCACCAACCACCGCCTGCCACGTGGTGACCGTTCCGTACCCAGGTCGAGGCCACGTGAACCCCATGATGAACCTCGCCAATTTGCTTCTCTCCAAGAACCCCAACATCCTCGTAACCTTCCTCGTCACCGAAGAGTGGCTCGGGTTCATAGGATCCGACCCGACGCCCAACAACTTCCGATTCGCCACGATCCCCAACGTTATTCCCTCCGAAGAGGGAAGAGCAAACGACTTCGTGGGTTTCCTCGAAGCCGTTATGACCAAAATGGAAGAACCTTTTGAGAGGTTCCTCGATCGCCTTGACCCGCCGCCGACACTCATCATATACGACACTTACGTCTCCTGGGTGGTTCGCGTTGCGAATAGTAGGAAGATTCCAGTGGCGTCGTTTTGGCCTATGTCGGCGTCGTTTTTCGCGGTGCTCAATCACTACCATCTTCTGGAGCAAAATGGGGACTACCCAGTCGATGTGTCAGGTCAGCTACTTTTCTACTAACTTTCTATTTGGCACGAAAACATTAAATAAGAATGGGAGTATCGGAGTATCTTGTTATTACCACTGTTTGTTAGCTTCAGTTAACAATCTAGCACTTAACTCTAATGTCTAAATCAAACATTAAACAATTTTCACATTATAACCTTGGGAGTATTTGTTAGAATTTTAAAGCCCATTAAAGCCCACGAACCTAAATTTGATTTTGATTATAACATGTAAATTAGTTAATAAATTTATAAACAAAATTATGGGTGGAGATCACCATGATCTGATTGAGGAAGTGGTTGATCCACATTCTTCCTTCTTTATATCCGTATACCTTTTCTCCTTATCTGTGAGAGAGAGAGAGAGAGAGAGAGATTGACCAAAGGAGCTAGAGACATCTATTGATAGCTGTTTAAGAGAAGGGGTTCTCTCATGTGTGAGTAAAGTGGTGGTTCAAGCTATTCATTGCAGAAAGGTCAATATACAAAAATAAACATAACAATATTTATTAATGAGCAGTGCAGCCATTAGGTTCAATAAACTTAATACCAATAGTAATTACAATAATTTAGATTAAAAATAATTAATTTTAATCAATTTTGATATCTAATTAATTTGGGTCTAAAATTAAATATAATTTAATTTATGCAAGCCCATAAAAAAATTAGCCAACAGGATTGTCACTACCATTTGATTAGCTTTTATTTAGTTTTACTAAAAGGATTAATTTTGATGCAGCATAGCATAAAAGAGATTTATATTGTAATATAATTATATATTTTTTATTTATAAGATTTTTAAATTAGTAGATAATTAGTTAAACACCTTTACTAATGTGACAATATATGATTGAATATTTATATAAAAAAATTTTACACTTACAATATATCAAAATTAAATTCTTCACTAATCTACCCTTCTTCTGTTTTAGTAAAATTAACAATAATAACATTTAATAACATTACGATGGCTAATAAATAGTTAGTGTTAACTATTTGATTAAAGTAGAAGAAGGTGTTTTAGTAAAATAAAATAAAAAATAATAAAGTGAGAGGGACAATAGACATGAAAAAGTGGCAATTACCACTTCCTATAACATTAGCAAAAATTCTTAGAAGTTTTTGCAGTAAGAAAAATGGAAATAATTTTCATATATTGTCATGTGAAAAAATTTTATATTATTAATCAATAAAAATCATGAAAAAATGGCAAAATGGTCTATTTTCATGTAATTATCTACTATAACATAACATTTCTTATAATTTCTATTAAATGATAGTATAAAAAAAATTTATATTATCAATACATAAAAATTAATTTAAAAAATAATTATTTGCATGTGCCTTTTATCATATATATGCGTATTTAATGCTATTGTTAAAATGATACACGATTGCAGTAGTGTAAACTCATAAACTTATTTAAAACTTTAACATGGGTGAACTCGAGTGAATTCACAATTTTTTTTTTTTAGTTAAAATTTAGTTTCTCAAGTATTAAAACACAGTTTCACAAGTAGCATTCTAAACTAGGACTCTTAAAATGAAAAAACTTACTGGAAGTTATTTTAATTTTAGTTTTAATCTGTTACTTTATTAGTAGTTTTAATTTATATTTCATACCTTATACTTTATTATTTGTATTTGTTTTAGTATTATATTGCAAATAAAATATTAATTTATGTTTATTTTATTATAAATCTATTATATTATAATTATAATTATAATTAGATATTATAAATACTGTTTAATATTATTTTTAACATAAGATAAAATCTTACAAACTTAAAAGTCAAGTTTACTTAAGGTAAATGAGTTGAGTTAAACTCGAGTTTAAGAATTTGGTCATGCAAAATAAAAACTTTTATTTGCTAAAGCATCTAAGGATGTCTTAATGATTAATTATGATAATGCTTGAATGGTTTGCACTTGCAACAGAAAACGGTGACAAACGTGTGGATTATATTCCTGGCAACACCTCAATTCGCCTAGCGGATTTTCCACTCAACGATGAAAGCTGGCGGAGCCGTAGACTATTGCAATTGGCCTTGGATGTTATACCATGGCTGCAAAAAGCACAGTATTTGTTGTTCCCTTCCATATATGAGCTTGAGCCACGAGCAATTGATGCTTTGAGGAAAGAGTACCCTATACCCATTTACACTATTGGCCCTGCCATACCTTATTTTGGTCATGGTAACAACATTACCACTATAAGCACCAACAATGGTGACCTTGGTTACATGCATTGGCTAGACAACCAACCCTCTGGCTCGGTTCTATACGTCTCACAAGGGAGCTTCCTTTCAACTTCCAGGAACCAAATTGATGAGATCGCGTGCGGTTTGAGGGAGAGTGGTGTTCGGTTCTTGTGGGTGCAGCGTGGAGAGGCTTCAAAATTGAAAGAGATGTGTGGGGATAAGGGGCTAGTTTTGCCATGGTGTGACCAATTGAGGGTGTTGTTACATGATGCTGTTGGTGGGTTTTGGTCACATTGTGGGTGGAATTCCACTAGAGAAGGTGTCGTTAGTGGTGTCCCTTTTCTTGCTTTTCCATTATTCATGGACCAACCGTTGAATAGTAAGTACATAGTGGAGGACTGGAAGGTTGGGTGGAGGGTGAAGAAAGAGGCTAAACAGGACACTTTGATAAGAAGAGATGAAATTGCTAGCCTTATTAGAAAGTTTATGGATTTGGATAGTGTTGAAGGAAGAGAAATGAGGAAAAAGGCCAGAGAACTTCAGCAGGTATGTCAGCGTGCAATTGCAGATGGTGGGTCGTCAGAAACTAATATGAATGCCTTTATGAGGGATGCGTTACGGGGTGCCAAGCCTTAATCTAAGCTGAACACAGCTTACATGTCCTTTGATTTTATTTTATTTTTTTTCAATTTTTGGGGTGTTTTAGGTATTTCGATTCTTGAGCGCACTCACGATCAACAGGCTTTTTCAACAACTAGAGTTTGAACTTTAACCCCCTTCATGGGAGTGAAGCTCGGTTAATGTTGCACCCAATTGTTGTTGATTCTTTTGAATGCCGATTAAAAATTTTTATCAGTGTATTGTCATATACATTAATCCTCCAACATCATGGATAAGATCTTCTAAAACTAGTGAATTTGAAGTGCTATTATAACTCTTGAGTTCTTTTAAGCAGACGTAGATTTGTATAACCGAAAACAAAATAGTATTATCATTTGTAAAAAATTTTTGGATGGTTTGATTTAATAAAAATAATATATTTTTACTACTCTTTATTAACATATAAAATGAACCAATCTGGCATCAACAAGTCATGCACATGTCCTTAAATACACAACCAAGCGTTCCTATTTCTGTTGTGGTCATAAATTTAAGATGATCAATGCTACATGCAGAGAAAAATTGAACACAAGCCTCATCTAGAGGAACAAGTGATCTCTTTTTTTTTTTTCCTTTTTTTTTTTGTTCCAAAGAACGGTTAGTGGAATTAAGGAGAAATGGAGAATGAATGGTAAGCGGTGATCAAATTTTTGATCCAAAGTCAACAATTCCTTAAACATAAGGATTAAGAAAGGCGTCACTTGAATTATAATTTATTGATAGAAATAAATGATTTTTATCATCTAAAGAAAAAGTTTACCACTCAGGATTTTCCCCCCTCTTTTGATCCAGTGTGATGTGTGAAAAATATGCATTACTTTTCTTTCATGCAACTGAAATTTTACATTTTAGATAGTTGTATTTATAAGTAATCCTATATTTTTATAACAAATCTTTATATCTTTCTTAATTATTAAAAAGGTTAAATATTAAATAAAAAGAAAAATATATTTTATAACTTAACAATTTAAAATCATTTAATTATTTCAAATTAAAAAATATTAAAATTACTCATTAAAAAACATAAAATTACTTTTCAAATAAAAATATTAAGAAAGTAATCTCCCTGCGCCATCAAGCCATTCCTCCCGATATCTGCAGCCTACAATTTCAATCCCATATTTCTAGTACAAAATATATAGCTAAGTTATTGAGTAACACTTGGGCTTGGTTTGATATTGCTGTGACTTTTAAAAGTTACTGAGCTCTCTGAAAAGCTGTTTTCAAAAAACTATAATAGTACTATTTAGTAAAATAATGTAAATATTGCTCCTAATAAACGAAAATCATAAAAGTAGTATTTGATAAAATTACTTTTAAAATCTAAACTTACTATAATGGATATAAATACAAATGGAGAGTACAAGCCAGTTATGAAAAGTACCCATGATGGCTCCTGAGAGCACCTCATACCTTTTAAAAACCAGGTTGATTTATCGAATAAAAAAATTGACTTATACTTTTCATAAGTTAGAGCACTTCTTCAAAGAATATTATCAAACTAGACCTTAGATCTTATAGTTTTTAGAACACTTAGAGCGTGTTTGGTTTGTATCTTTTCTATTTTCATTTTTAATGAAAATGGAAAACTGGTATAGAAATGTGTTTGGTTCAAATTTTCAAAAAATATTTTTGAAAATATTTCCTAAAATCCTCATAATGTTGGAAACATCATTTTGATGTTCTTGCAAAAGTTGAAAACATTTTCTTTCAAAATGCGGCGGCATACTTGTAATACTAATGACATTGATTCTATTTCTTTTTTATATATCTATTATTCACTCTCAACTCTAAATCAAGCTGCCCTTTTGCCCCTGCTTTGAAACCTGTGAGCTCCTACTTTCGTCCCTACCCTTTGCTGTCGTTGCCCCCGCTTCTGTCGCTATCACTTTTTTCGCTACCCCTTCCATTATTGCCACTGTCTCTGTTTTGCATTGCTGCTCCATCAGGTTTGGTTTGCGCTTGCTTTCCCCTTTATCTGTCTTTATTTGTGTGTTTTTTTCCTCTCATTGTCTCTATTTTTTTGGGTGTCTCTGGTTTCCCCTTTATTTGTCTCTATTTGCTCGTGCTGTCTCTATAGATTCGAGTGGAGCTAGTGTCTTTTGCCTGACAGATTAAACATCTTCAATTTTGGAACGAAAAAATTGATGCTATTTGTGGGAACAAATTAAGTTTCTGTGATGCCAGTTTTAGGAGAAAAAAATGGGATTTTGGTTAGGTTTCTCTAAATTCTGAGCTAGGTGATGAGTTTCACTACTAACAAATTATTGAATTCATGCTCAAGGGTTGTCCCTTAATATCCTGGAGCTTAGCTATGTGGTTTTGTTAATATAATTGCATATTTTGGTGATAATTAAACCTTAAATCCATGTCATATGATTTCACAATATTTGATTCATAAAACACATGGAGAGATTTCTTTCTGCTGCACTTTCTAATAATCATACGTTCCAAGGAGTAAGGACTTGAGAATTTTTCTTCTTATGTAGTCTTAAGGTAGGGTGTTCCCTGTCATGAAAAGTTAGTAATTAAAGGTTTTGAACCTTTGCACCAATCCTAAATATATCCTTATCACTTTGTATTAATTACGAATTGGGATGAGAATGTCATACTCATTGACATATGTAGTACAACAGTTTTAGGTGGTGTAAGTGACTATTAAGATGTACTAACTTTTTCTCAAGTAATTAAGTTTTTATTTGCACAGCTAATTTAGGTAGCATAAGTGACTATTGTGCTCATCATGCTCATTGCACTGTGATGATCTCTATGTAGTATAGCAATAAATCCTTCAACAAAAGGTGAAAAATAAATAATGGTCTTAGAAAATTTGTAACTAAGTTATGTAACATGTTGGCTTTATAGTTTATACACTGAGGTATTGTTTACTTTTTATTTTTAAATAACGAACCATAAAAAAATATGTAGTTTGAAAATCATAGCTACATCATGTTTATACTGAGGTGCTCATCATGTTTACTTTTTATTTTTAAATAGTATGTCATTTATATTATTATGGAGTTTGAAAATCATAGCATTATCCAAGTTTGGATTGTGAGGAATGCAGCTTGACTAGGCAAAAGAATTCCACTTTCAATGGAGGCTAGGAAGAATGTTGTCCATATATATAACTCGTTCTGTCAGGAAGCAATACCAATCGTGGCTATATCCAAGTGCAGAGACATTTAATGTCGCAATTACGGCCTGAACATTGGTATAAAGTTAACATGGATGCTGCCATCTCAGTTGATCATAACATAGCTGGTTTGGGTGTTGTTGTTAGAGATTCATTAGGTATGTTTATGGCAGCTGGAGTTATGAGAATAGAAGGTTGCTCTGATCCACATCGAGCTGAATTGTTGGTTGCTAGGGAAGGACTTTTCTTTGCCTAGGATGTGGGATTTAGGCAAATCATTTTGGAAGGAGATGCTCAGAATGTCTATAACAATATAGAAAGCTTGGAGGAAGACTTATCTTATAATAGATCCATCCATAGAGATATAACAATGTTTGCTTCTTGGTTTTATGCTTTTAAATGTTTTGCTATTCCTAGAGATTGTAACAAATGTACTGATTTTGTAGCTAATAAGGCCATTAGGAGGGATATTGGTATTTGGTTACCCTTTGAGGACCTTATAAATGTGTTGATTGGTGATTTGATTGCTTAATAAAATTGGCACCTCTATCAAAAAAGAAAGAAAAGAAAAGAAAAGAAAATCATAGCATTATGTGTGTTTTTTTTAAATTATATCTTTTTGAATGAACTTGTAATATGAGCTTTTTGTGATTCATGTTTGGATGATTCTAATTGTTTTGGTAGCTTTTTATGAGTTATGTTAATAGTATTGCCTTCTTGTGTATTTCTATAATTAATAAAATATGAAATTATTAGCACAAAATAGGAGGAAAAGGTGAGAAGGGGAATAAAAAGGAATGGTTAGCATAGAACACAAAAGCATTCATTGAGATTATTTATGATCGTATCAAAAAGAAGCTGTTACAAGCATCAACATTTAAGAAGTCAGTTTAGGAAGATATAAGCAATGAATTGACTTCAATCAGTGAAGAAAATTATGAAGTGGAAAGGTTGATGAGTAGTTTAATCGCCTACGCATGCAATATCACGAATTTTCAACTTTGTCAGCTAGAACGGGAGTTACATGGGATTAGCTATTTTGTTCAATTATATCT
This sequence comes from Pterocarpus macrocarpus, assembly GCA_031439585.1. NCBI lineage: Eukaryota > Viridiplantae > Streptophyta > Magnoliopsida > Fabales > Fabaceae > Pterocarpus > Pterocarpus macrocarpus. Next base: position 17,536,480 of record CM062514.1, read on the forward strand.
TTTTTTAGTATAACTATAATTTACTTACAAATCAAATATATTCCAAATCTATGTTGCCATTACAAGTAATTTTTGCAGTTAAAATTTCCTTTATAGTATTTAATTATATATTATCATATGTCGTGTGGATAATAGATATCTATGATTTATCACTTTAAAGCAAGAATTTCTAGCAATTTTTTAAATAAGCAATCAAATAATACTAACTATCGTATTTAAATATTTACCTGTATACAAATTAAAACATAATAATTGATAATGATAATAAAATAACTTAAAAGTGAGTAATTTATTTCATTCTTAATCTTAATATTTTATAGAGTTATTTATTATTTTAATAAATACTTTTTGTAGATGAAAAAAATGTGCAAATCAAATATATATCATTTTTATTATTTAATAATAAATATAATTCTATTATCTCAAATTTGATTTTCAAAATTATATTTTGAAAATAAACAAACCAAACATATTTTTATTATTTTCACTTTTTAAAAATAGAATATACTTTTATAAACTAAATGCATTTCCTAAATTCAGAAAATCTAAAAATGAAAATAGAAAATGAAAACAGAAAATATATTCACAAACCAAATACACCCTTATTTTCTGAGTAATATAAAAATATATTACTATTAAATACATTTTTTATTTCTTATATAATTTTAATTTTATTTGTCATATACAATTTTAATCGGATTCTTTTATGTGAAAAATTGTTTTTTTTTCCAATAAACTACGATTGGGCCAATTCCAGTGAGTCATAGGTACATAAACATACAAATATTCGTTGATTGTAGAAGATTATGTTTGAAATTTTTTAAAATGAGAAATTATTTGATTTGATAAGCCTCAGATATTTTTTGTTTTTGTTTTACCAACTCTATCAAATTCAATAGAATTTGATGAGAACTAATTTGATTTTGATAATAAATTTTAAATATAAAATTTAATTTTTAAATTAAATCAAATAAATTTTTTTTTTAATAAAGTCTCATTTTTTATTTTTCAAATATTCCAAATGCAAAATTAATGAGTATTTGGTCTAATAAAAAGGGTTAATTTTCCTACATATAATAAACTATAGTTTAAAGTTCAAATGAAAGAGGTACCCACATTTATAGGAAGAAAAATTTCGAAAGGGATCTAAACACAACATATAAGAATATTTTACAAAATAAAAATTTACAGTTCATAATTAATTTGAAAATTATGCATTTATGCTTATTGTTGTTTCTTCAAATAAAACAAAGTAATAATTAAGCAATCATCTAAATTTACAAATTTCGCTTTTTACTTTGTAAATAAAATTAAAGGCATACAACGAAGCTACCATAATGTAGAATCGCATGAAAATGCTACTTTCTTAGTTCTCATCCACACGGGGCCTCGGAGACAAACAAAGGATACCAAACGCTTGGCTGAGGAAATTTCGGTATACTGTGCGTTTCGTGTCACAACATAAAATGAACTGTCTCCCTTCCGTTTCATGCTTTGCTTCAGAGTAATGGGAACGTAGCACATAGCAGATGGTCTTTCTCAAGCCATGGCATCACTCTGTCTAAACTCATTGCCAGTGCCACCATCTTCTAACTCTCCCAAGTTCACTGAAACTTCACTTTCTTCTTCTTCTTCTTCTTTGCTTTTTGATAATAACAATAATCATAGCACATCACGGGCCTTGAAGCCCATAGTTGTCAGTGGAGACCCCCCAACTTTTGTTTCTGCTCCTGGTCGAAGAATTCTTGCTGGTTTGTTTTTTTGTTGCATCTATCTTTCCTTTGTTTTCATCTTTTCATTTTGCATGTGCTTAGCAAAGTCCAAGTTGTTGTTAAGAGTTTCAAACGATTATTATACAATATTTTTGTTTTACCATAGGCAGTACGCATAATTAAATTTGTTATGTATTGGCTGAATGATTGGAATAATATTTATTTGGGTGATCAAAATGTGGATCATATTCTTCCTGTGCTCCCCGTGAATTTTTTTTTTCCTTGTAAATGCAGAGTAATAATTCTCCTTGTTATTGTTGAACTGAAATGTTGTTGACCTCTTACAAATTGATGTGTAAATCTGTGTCTCAGCTTTGTTTTCAGAATCGTTGTTATGTTATCTCAAGCACATATTTCTCAGCCTCTACTCTCGAGTATTTCGAGTTGGAATCCATAGAGAATAAGAAAGGCACTTCTTTACTACTAACTGTTTTTATTGATTTTGTGGTCTATATGAGTAATTATTTACATTCCTTGATAAGATTAGATTGTGGAACTCTAATATGAATTCTCAAAGTCAAAGTGAAAAGTTTGTATGGATGGGATGTTTTCCAGTGATTTAATTCTCTATCTTTATTGCATGTTCTCTGTCTCTTATATGCCTCATTGAAGCTGATTTTCTTGAGTAGTTGGAGACCTACATGGAGATCTTAAGCAAGCTAGATCTGCGCTTGAAATGGCTGGTGTATTGAGCTCTGATTGTCAAGACATATGGACTGGTGGAGAAACTGTATGCTTCCTGTTTTTCCAAAACGGATAGCTTTTAATTTGAATTGGAATCAGTAGTTTTTTGTTTTTTTTTGGTATATATTTCATGTACTAAAGTTGTTGAAAAGATTTAGTTTATGGAGTGCTTTACTGTCATCTTATCATCTATTATCTAGTGTCTAAACTTGTGGCAGAGATAAAGAAATAAAAGAATTGTCAGTACAGCTTAGAGATTTATCATTTTGACATGACAGTTTATTTTTCCTCCCTGTACTAGGTGTTGATTCAAGTTGGAGATATACTGGATCGAGGTGAAGATGAAATTGCTATCTTGTCCTTGCTGCGATCATTGGATAAACAGGCAAAGGCTAAAGGTGGAGCTGTGTTTCAGGTTTGCCTTTTTGTAGCTTTGAAACTCAAAATGGCCTTGGTAATTGATATACAGAGTTTACAAACTCATAAAGCACTCAAGATATTATCTCTAATAACCGAATTTTTAAGATAAAACCACCAAGGAGATAACAATTCCCTACTCATCAATCATCACAGTGTAGTTTCCCTTGTCATTATTATAAAATATCTGTCTGCATTAAGTCTAAGTATCAAGAAGAAATTATTTGCAAAATCTGACGAGTCTGGTTTGTTACCTTTTTATAAATATACTTTTGTTGAAATAATTTTCCATAATTGGATCTGCTTCATCTAGGTAAATGGGAACCATGAGACCATGAATGTAGAAGGGGATTTCAGATATGTTGAATCTGGGGGATTTGATGAGTGTAATGATTTCTTGGAATATATCAATGATTCCGAAGATGACTGGGAAGAAACTTTTACTGGTTGGGTTGATGTCTCTGAAAGGTGGAAAGAAAATCGAACAATGTCCAGAAGTTATTGGGGTCCTTGGAATTTAGTGAAGGTATTATAAATTTCTGTCTCACTTCTCTTTAACATGTCCTTCTACTTGTTTAATTCATTGCAAATTTTTATTTGCATTGAGCATAAATTCCTGTTTCAAACTGCTTTGATTGAATTACTAAAGGATTGTATCCCAAATCCCAAGTCAACATGTCAACATAATAGAAAAAGAATTGTAAAGCCTGGCATTTGTGCTCGTCCCTATTCCCTTCGCAGTTGTTACCAGCAAATGTAAAAGAAATGTGGGATCATATAGACATCATTCGTCACATTATAAGTAATATCAAATTTTTATTATTTTAGAAAAGAAGCTCTATGTTATTGTGAATGTGATATTTTATTGTTGTTTTTTGATGAAGTTTTCCAATTATTAGGACAGAGGCAAAAGGGAGTCATTGCTAGATCAATCCTTTTTAGGCCTGGCGGGCCACTAGCATGCGAGCTTGCAAGGCATGCTGTTGTACTTAAGGTCAATGACTGGGTCTTCTGTCATGGTGGCCTTCTTCCTCACCATGGTAATTGTTTCATGGCATTTGGAATTGTGACTTGAGCTTGAAGTCAATATTTGATTACTAACTACTATAATAGTATTGGTTGCATGTTTGAAATTTATCCAACCTTTCTCTAATTCCACATGCCTTTTCTTTGTTATTTTCTTCCCCATTCATTTTCTGTAGTTGCATATGGCATAGAGAGGATGAATAAAGAAGTGTCAGAGTGGATGAGAGGTCTGAGAGAGAATGACAGTACTCGAAAAATCCCTTTCATTGCCACTAGGGGCTATGACAGTGTTGTTTGGAATCGATTATACTCAAGGGACACACCGGATTTGGTGGACTATCAGGATAAACAGGTAAGTACACTGATTAAATTGTGATAGTTTTCTATAATTAATGGGAAGGTCTTATGTGTGGTAAATAGAAACATGTTAACTTCCCCCACCCACCTCGCCTCTGAAACTGTAAAGATTTAGTGGTGTGCAAATGCAATGCTCCTTTTTCTTTTCTAATGGATGCTTCGCATATTTATGTATTTTATTTTTACGTTACACTTGATCTATGTCTGCTGTCTTCTTCAATCCATGCTATAAGAGCAACGAACTCAGGAGTTCTATTTACTCAAATGTACTTCTATAGAGAGAAAAAAAAAAAAAAACCAACAAAATGTATGCCTAATGAGAGTTAAAAATAAAAGCACAAAACACCACTATAACTATGAATAATCTAAAGAAAGAAGTGGCTTAGTGTGACAAAACAGAGATAAATGCAACATAGAAGTCACAAGGAAGCAAAAAACAATAACTAACTGATAAGCACCCACTGCACTTTAACTGGTATTGCTTAGAGAGCATGAATCTTCACACAGTGCAACCAAGAAGTTGCAAAGTTAATTTTATTCCTGCAAATATGTCCATATGCTATCTCCAGAAATACAAGTAGTCCATTCCCTGGCAATTTTGCTTCTTGATTTACTTCTGATGGACACGTTTTGCATCAAATATTTCTTAATTTACTTTTGATTACTTAATAACTTTCTTGATTTGTTTTGTGATATCCTTAGTAGATTAATGAATTCTGTCTCAAGTTGACTTGGATTGACAGTTTAAAAATAAACAATATGATCTTCAGGTGTGTTCCATTCTTGAGGAGACATTACAAGCAGTTGGTGCCAAGGCAATGGTGGTTGGGCATACTCCTCAAACTATAGGTGTGAACTGGTAAGGGAGGATAACTCTGTAAGCATGGTCTAAAATCGCCTCAAGCTGTCGCAATTTTTAGATGGAGCACTAATTTGTATTTTTCTTTCCTACTTCAATTTTAACTTAGATTGCACAACCATATACTCTAGGTCTTTATGGTGCATTGTGAACAAATTACTTCAATTCATTGAAATTAGTTATTTGCTTCCTACAGTAAATACAATTGCAGCATATGGCGTGTAGATGTTGGAATGTCCGGTGGAGTTCTTAATTCAACACCAGAGGTAAAAAAATTCCATGGTCTTATACATAATGTCCTTGTTTATGAGTTATGACCCACACTCAAGCATTTCTGTGGGTGAGTACGTAGAAGTTAAGTACTTTGTTATTTACTAAATATTATATGAGAAAACTATGTGCTTCTCCGGCTTTCTCTTAGACTTCACCCACTTCCCATTAATAAAAGAATGTCTTGAACTTTTTGCAGAGAAAGTAACTCTATTTTTAGATTACGAGCTATGTAAATAAGTAAATTCAATTTATCATGTTTCATGCTTTTGAGCAATAACAGATAACAACAAATTGGTACCATCTGGTAAATTAGGTAGATGGATCAATCATGCGAAGTTGTTACTCTCTGAGTAGCTGTCTTTCAAATCCGGATTAAACTAAAGTAGTTCTTGAGATTTACTATTGACTTCATATTTTCCAGGTTCTAGAAATTATAGACAATAAAGCAAGAGTTATAAGGAGCAAAAGGGACAGATACAGTGAACTTCAGGCTGCTGCGTATACTTAAGAGACAAATATACTAGGTATGTTGAATTACAAGTTGCTTGTCCATTGATTGTTCTGTTACAAATTCAATTGAAAATTTGAAAGTGATTTTTGTTCAATGATAATATACTTAGGTATTGCATCATTTGCAAGTTCAACCTTTCCACCCCAAAAGGGGTGTGTTCCCCAGCCTCGTACTTTCTCTGGTTCACAATAGTTGTCAATTTGGATAAAATATTTTGGTTTACAATAATTGTCATTATCATATATCAATGAAATATTTATTGTTAATTTTTCAATTTTACCCTTCATCTTCATTTGTTGAAAAAAGTGTTTTCACCACATAATGATATCATTCTTTCCACCATACAATGAAATTTAATAAGAGTATTTTAATAAATCTATATCATAATTATACATTGATTTTAAGTTTTTTAATCTGTGTGAAAATGACCAAATTGTCAACTATTATAAACCGGAGGAAGTAATTTAAATCTCCTTTGACCTGGTTAAAAGCAAAATGATATAAAAAGAGTAAATACTCACTTTAATCCCTGAAAACAAGAAATATAGGAAATAAAAACAGAAACCAAATTGACCCGTATTTCTCATCATACTGATTTATTAGGAACTAAAACCAAAATCTCCATTGTTATTATTGTAAACTCTGCTTAATTTTTACTGTTTTTTTGCAGGAAAGTACGTGCATCCAGCTACTGAAATCCAACATTGGCAAATTTATTCAATGCCCATTGATCTCTTCAACTCACTTGTTAGTTGTTTGCTTTGCCTAGAACTTGCGAAGACTAAAGAACAGTGCACCAATTTTGGCATTCCAAAGGTTTTTGCATCACATCTTTTTAGTGCTACAATTTCAGGGTCTTGTGAAGATTCTTGGACTATTTGTGTGAATATTTTTCACAGGAAGAGAACTAATTTTGCGTTCTCTTATACAGTTGATAGGGTATCCTCCTCATTGTCATCCAAATAAAATGGTTCTCATTTATTTCATTTATATTTTTGTGCAGAAAATGTCCGGTGTTATCACCTACGTCATTGATCAACTTCACACAATTTATATCCCCATCAACTATTCTTGCACCCATAGATTTCAAAATATTTTTCCTGGTAGTTGGCCAAGACAACTTATCGAAATTAATGTAATACCATACATCTTCCCTATAAACATATTCCAATCTTACATCATTCTACTGAAAATTACCATTATGCTGCAGCACATTCCAATCAAGTCGTGACATTTTACAACAAACAGAAACAATCTAATCAAACGCAAAATGAATAAATGTGGATGGGGACCTTTACACATACGTGAACCAAGCAGTAACAATCTCGTTACACAAATTCACGGAGTATCAATTTTAAGCAGGGATAGCAATAGGGATCCATAGGTGGAGATATTCATAGAGATATTTACAGATGCGGATCCAAATGTGGGTATTTTTTTTTTTTGTAGGGATAGAGATTGAAGTAAAAGTCTTTCCCAAGCGACTTTAGAAATGGGGATGGGGATTATGCCTCTTATTCTATGGAGATATCTATCCTGAGGGTATATTGATAATTTTATATATAAAATTGATATTTAGTATTTTTTAATAAAAAAAAAAATTCAACCCTAACTTTTCCTCTTACAGTCTCGCATATTCACTGTTTATTATGATATTCTTGTAATAGACTGATAGTTATAACTTCATTTAAAATTTGATAATTTGACGATAATGATATGAGACTATAAGTTAAGACTTGAATCAAATTTGTATTATCATTTTTAAAGTTTTTGTTTCAAAATTTTTAAGCTAATTAAATTGCTTAGAAATATTTTTTTAATTTCCTAAATTTTTTTTGGGATATCCATGAATTCTTGCAAGAGCTGGGGATCCATGGGGGAATAGCAATGGAGATGAGGATGAGGAGGAATCTCCCCCCTCCCTCCGCCCTCCGGAGAGAATGGGGATGGAGGGGAACTCTGCAAGCATGGGACAAGGAGTGAGGGACTACTCCCCGCCTCCGTTCTGCCTCATTGCCATCCCTAGTTTCAAGTCGCGGATAGAGAATAAAACATGCAGTGGGATCACAGCATATTATGAGGTTTCAAAAAAAGGTAACAAAACACAAAAGTGGAATGGTAACTTGATGTATTCCAGAATTTTTTTTTTAATTTTGTGTTTTCCAAGGGTATTTCGTCCCTATAACTAGGAAAGGAGGCTAATTCTCTTCAGACCCAATCAAACTTGCTCTTTCAATTGATGTTGTCTTTATTAATTGAACCAAGTTACCACAACACCAACTTTCTTATTGGTATTCAGAAAAAGGGTTAAGTATTGAATCTCTTTGATTGAATGCTACATGGACGCAAATTCTCCATGGACTACGACAAGTTCCTCCTTTCTCTTTTCTTCTAGTTCTTTCCTATCTTCATCTACTTAATCACGTCTATACATCCCACTTATTCACACATTCACGCAGGTGCTTGCATGGCATTCATGTAACTAGCCAGCATCCACTATTTTTAACTGCTGGCCGGCAGCTGATTTTGATGAAAATGGTTCGCATAAATGAAATGACAGAGTGTCATGTTAAACATTTTAAACATTGGAGTTTGTTATTGTAAGCTCGAGTATCGATCTAAAACATTGGAGCATTTACATCATGGGATTGGACAAACAAATACGGGGTTGTGTCTTATTATCTACTTTTTATCAAAATATAAATAAATAAATAAAAATAGCAATAAAAGCAAAGGTGCGAGCATAAACGCGTAGCCTGTCCCTTGAACATTTCACACAAAATAATATTTTCATGCAATAAGAAGGTAAAGATTTTGATGCCCCTATTGTAATGTTGGGCCAAAATCATTCCACTAAATCAATTTTGTGCAGAAATGATTTTAAATATCTGATGTCAAATTCCGAGAATGAAAAAATATCCAGTGAACTAAATGCCACCTAGAACACAGAACATGCTACTTCATCATATTGTTACCATGCTATCTATATTATCTCAATTTACATCCCCAACAATTATTAATTTATCCTAAGGCATTTTTAATAAATTAGTTTTGAGAGACAACTTAGTTCTTTTCACGCTGCTTTTACCATTACTTCCATTGATACTCTACTGTTAGTATACTGCATTAGCACCCAGCTCTTGAACATCTTGATACATAAAAGAATAGGCCATGACAAATATCGTCATAAACATAATTACATAGAATGTATATAATATAGGATTTATTAGAGAGGATATGGAAAACACATATAGAATGTATATTATAAAGGATGTATAAGAGAGATTATGGAAAAAAAACATATAATCAGCATAATAACCTAACCTAGATGACATTTCAACAACAGAGCAACAAGTGGAAGAGATAACTACCAACAAACAGTAGTAAATGGTAGGGAATGAAATCCCTTAAATTCCACTATTAAATAATCTTTCACATAAAAAGCTTACATTGTCATGAAAAAGGACAAAATTTCATGTAAACATAATTTCGTGGAATAATGTTCTGTCCAAATGAAACTAGCAAAAATCTAGAACAGAAAATAATAATAATAATAATAATAATAAAATGACTATTAAAATTGACCGTGTGTACAATGAAATAAGCTCTTAACTCATTAATCCGATTCCTTCTGCCTATATGTATAGAGTTCAGAACTCAGGACTAGAAAAAGCTCGGTTGTTCACGGCCCCTGTTTGAAGCACTTTATCAATCATGAAAGACAGAATCATGTGTAATGTAACTGAATAATGATGAATATTCTAACTCAAGTGTTATTTAGGTGACAGTACCAATGTCCTTTGGCTCATTGAAATCTTGGAAAAAGGACTTTCCAGCTTCATATGTAGACCAGCAGATCGCAGCTGCAGGAGCATGAAAGAGCACCCTTGGAATCCACCCTCGCATCAACCCTCTGTATCCATCCTTTTTCACTATTGTTTTAATAACATCCTTAATTGAACCGCTCTTGAACCGGTCACATCCGCAGACGCCCTGCACCATCAACCAATGTCAAGATAAAACTCTCCAACGAAACAAGGCTTTGTAAAAAATTGATATCTGATTCCCCCCTTTAATTTACCATCATTCTTAACCAAAGGGTTCCAAACATTCGTATAATATAAGTTTCTACACAATCAATTTCCCAACGAAGTATCAACCAGATCAAACACCATATTACAGAACATAAAAATATAAACAATGAGAAGATGATATAAATTTAAATTTTATAAGGATGCTGATCTTCATGAGAAGATACTGTCAGCTCATCAATCTACATATGATTCTATAGAATCTAAAGACGAAGTCATCCCATTTTAAGCGAATAACCAAGATGCAACATGCATCAAAAGGAACAAATCAAATACTATCATCAATCATTAGTACCATCATCTTCAGCTTCACTTCAGTTCAACACCATTTTGACTGATTAAAGCACAAAATTTCATAGGTTCAAGTGGTCAGGTGGATGGGAATTTGGGTAGAGGTCCAAGGTTCATTTTCCTGTGAGAACTTGCGCAGAAGTTGGGAAGATACACTAACTGATCTTTATATATGTAAAATTTCATGCATGAAACCACTACTGGAAAATAAATGAGGTGTTACTCATAATTAGTTTGTCATAATTTTCAATGATAAAAATTTTGTAGTTTATAGTAGGATAGACACCCTACTGTCCCTGCATTTCATTCTTTCTCTTAACCAGTGCATATATATGTAGAGTTTCACGCATGTATCTTAACTAGTACTAAAATAAGGTGCCACAAATATGCAATTAATTATCATTTTGAACAGTAAACTTTATACAGTTTATGGTAGGATGGACACCCTGCATCCTTCTCATCCTTCATCATATTTCTTGCTTCTTCCATTATCCATAGTGTGTCACTTTCTTGATTAAATCTCTTTTGAACTTTCTTTCTCTTTTTTTCAACTCCATTGTGACATATGCAAACATTGCACTTGACTATAACTCTTTTATTATAATCTTACTCACGTATCATTTGTAAAGTCTCAGTTTTATCATCTCATCTTCATTTTCTTTTCTTTTTTTTTAATTTAGATAGAAGAAGAAAATTCATTAGTGACGAGAGAGGTGAAGTAAAAGTACGTCAAGGATAAGAAATCCTACAAAAACAGGAAAGACTTAGAAAAAGAAAACCTCTGAAGTAGCCAAGATCTAAGAGCAGTTTGATACCCAGTGAGTCTCAATACTCACACTCAGGCTGCCTTCAAAGTTTAACCATCCCCTCATCATGTCCTATGAGGCTATGACCTCCCTATTAACAACAACCAAGTCCTACCCCAATAAGAGTTGACTACATGGATCAATTGACTCCATTGGACTCCGTTAAAAACCAAAAATTTCAGTAAAACACTAAAACTATTTAGAGGAGTTGTTCTCCTAAATATTTCTTAAGTCATCCTTAACCCATTTTAATCAAACTATTTTCCATTTGATGTACTTTTCTGACGGGGCAATCATTGCTGTGGTAGAATAGCTTCATGTGGAAACCTTGCAGAAGCATGTAGAACTTTCCCACGGAACCAACGTCGCCCCAACATAAGCCGGAATGATTATTACATATTTGCATAGGTGTAATCAAAGGAAAAGATAACATAAAACAATTTCTATCAATTTTAACATCCATTTTTAGGCAAGACAGATATTTTCAACAGCTAGGAAGGATAGGAAGGAATATGATATCAAAGCCCCGCTCCAGAAATTAAATTATTTCACACCCTCAAGTTCGATAAAATATTGTTATCCACTCCTTTTCCCACAGTTCTGGACTGGGCACAAATTCTAGAAAGAGTTCATTGTTCACAGAGTAGTGTTACTTACACCAACTGAAAAACGCCACAGGCCTCACAGAGATAAAATTAGCCCATTGTCAAACCGATTAAACCTGCTATGCTAACCACAACAACTTGGCTAATGCAGAAGTGGTAGTTTGTTAACCAGTTGTCAAACATAATCAACCAATAACATACATACAAATACAACCAAAATCCCCAAAAGGCACTCATCATAAATTCCAGGTGGTAGTAAGTCGTTAATGTAACTGTAAGCAATTAACTGCTTAAATTTATTTTACAATTGTTTAAATTAGATGCCTGCAACTTCTTCTTTCTGTATTCTGTGCAACTAACTATCATCATCCTTGTTAATATGCCAAACCTTCCAGGTATGAAAGTAAGCTAGACAATCAAATTTCAACAAATAAACAATCTCGACCAATAAGAAGCCCAATTAAAAAAACATTGCAAAAATTTGAAAAAAAAAAAAAACAACAATAATCATCATTATTAGACCGATATACCTGACACTGCAATTGAGTTTTAACAACATCAAGCGGCGTCGTAACCGCAGCAGCCAAAGCACCAGCTGCAGCCCCCGCCGTGGCATGAACAACCAACCTCTCATCATCAACACTCTCCGGCGACACCTCCATCAAACCCCGCTTCGCCGCCTCGTACGTGGCGAAATGCACCGCGGTGAACGGCGCATTCATCAGAACCGTAGTTCTATACGAAGCGTAAAACGCCCCCAACCCTTCCTCACTCATAACCCTCCTTACACAATCCCACACACCCTTGTACCCGCTATTGCTCAATTGCAGCCTCTGCTTCACCATATCCATAGGGGTAAAAACGGCGTCGCTCGAGACCGTTGCGAAAACGCCCGAAACGGCGTGAGCGACGGGATTATTAGGGTTTCCGTTAGAGAAATGTTTCTTGCAGGTTTCGTAGACGGAGAAATAGACGGCGTGAGCGGGGCCCGCACCGAGGCCCATGGCGCCTATGCCGCGGTAGAGGGCGGAGGGGCCCTCGGACTGGAGGATCGAACGGAGGGCCTCACGGACCGTGACGGACTTGATGGGGCAGGAGCCGAGGGCTTGCATGTGGGTCTTGACGGTGTCGACGGGGAACATGGCCATGTGCTCGACGGAGCCGGCGACGGAGCCGGCTATCATGAACTGCCAGAAGTGGAGGCCGTCGTGTGCGGCGGGGGAGACGGTGATTTCCGGCGGCTGGAAGTCGGGCCGGAAATCTGGGTTCTGGAATTTGGCGGTTGTTGCGTCTGTGGTCATGAATTTGGGCCTCTTTATTAGGGTTTCGGAGAAACAAAAGAAAATAGAAAGGAATTGTCCTTGGAAGCTATGTGATTAGGGTTTGGATCCAAATGGGTGTGCGAAAAATTGGAACTTTCGAAGGTGGGGTTATGTAGGGTGCTGGGAATTGATATGAGGTTCGAGTTTGAGTTTGGTTTTGTTGTTGTGCTGCCATAAACGATTAAGAGAGGGTTTGTTTCATTACTCTCTGTGGATGATGATAATGAAGATGATGATGGTGGATTTGCAGGGTTTGTGAGTTGTGACTTGTTCTGTGTTGTGTGAGGCTGTGAGCTTTGCTGCAGGTTTTGGAAAGGTCAAGATTGGGAGGCGCGATAAGTAAGGGAATTGATTGCGTAGTGGACTTTGGATCTGTGTTTTTTGTTAAGGTTCCAACAAGTTGGGAATGGGAATTTTTTAGAAGAAATATTGGTTTTGCACGTAACAGTGAAATTCGGTTTTTTTTTTTTTTTTTGAACATGCAGAACAGACGTATCTCGGACGCATTATATATAAAAGAGGGCAATGCTACGGTGAAGGTGGATTTTCCATCATCTTCATGCGAAGATATGATATAGGTGTCACAAATAGGTGATATATAATAGAGGTGTATTTATATATCAATTATTTATGATATATTATAGTAATATCTAATTTTAAGAAAATTTAAAAATATAATTAAATATATTTTAAAAATTAATTATCATATATTGACAGTATAAAATTATATTGATAATATAAAATAATTTTATATTATCAATATAATCAAAAAATTTTATCAATATAATTTTAATTATCATACACTGACAGTATAAAATTACACTGATAGTATAAAATAATTTTACACTATCAGTTTAATCAAAAAATTTCATCAATGTATTTAGTGTAAAATTATTTTATATTATCAGTGTAATTTTACATTGTCAGTGTATGATAATTAAAATTATACTGATAAAATTTTTTGATTACACTGACAGTGTAAAATTAGTTTATATTGTCAGTATAATTTTACGTGAAATTACACTGATAAAATTTTTTTATTACACTGACAATGTAAAATTATTTTATACTGCCAGTATAATTTTATACTGTCAGTGTATGATAATTAAAATTATATTGATAAAATTTTTTGATTACATTGACAATGTAAAATTATTTTATATTATCAGTATAATTTTATACTATCAATGTATGATAATTAATTTTTAAAATATATTTAATTATATTTTTAAATTTTCTTAAAATTAGATATTACTACAATATATCATAAATAATTGATGTATCAATATACCTCTACCACATATCACCTATTTGTGACACCCACATCATATCTTCACGTGAAGATGGAAAATCCATCTTCACCATAGCATCCCCCCATATAAAATGGCTGAAACACTGTATGGGACTCACTTATTTTATTACAATTTGAAATTTCAGATATTTGATGTGTGATAAATTTTAAATGCATTTGTTTTACATATTTAAATAATATTACTTTATTACAAGTTTTAGGGGGTTCAAGACCAGTCTGATATGGTAAATCACCCCTGGCTAGAAGTTTTTTTAGTTGGGTTTGAGTTATGAAATATAACTCAGTATATTTTTTGAGTCGAGTTTAAGTTATATTTTAGATTAGTATTATTTGATTTAAAGTTAAATACTTCATTAAAATTACATTTATTTTTAAAAAGTTTGTTTTGAATTATAAGATTTTTATACTTTAATTAATGTATTTTATATAATATAATATTATTTTTATATTGATATAACTTATTTTAAAATATATATTATAGAACATTGCTTGAATTTTATTTTTTATTTTCAAAATTTTATAATTTTATTATATATAATATCTAAATTTTTATATATTCTCTAAATATTGGATTGATCCAATTTGATCCGATCATTAATCAGATTATCATCAGGTCAAATTTAAATTCAAAAAATTGATCCATTCAAAAAGTTGGTCAAATACAAGGCCGATTTAATGCGATCCAACCCATCCTTCTACAACCTAACAATTTGGATAAAAAAGCTTCTGCCTTAAATAGTGAAACTGAAATTGGACTGCAATACCTTTCAGCTACTATTCATTTATTTGTTTTCAAGGTTATTTGAGGTTGTTTTCTTCTTCTTTTTTTTTTATTCGAAGGTTATTTGAGGTTTTGAGCTTTTGACCAACATTCTTTGTATTTTTAGGTTAATTATTAACTTTAGAGTTTAATGTTCTTAATTTCTATAATAAATTCGTCTACCATTCTTTTTTGAAAATGTAAAAAGGGTAAGGTTTTAACTTAAGAGTTTAAAGACAAGTGTAATAAAGTAGTTATTTTTTATTAATTATTTAATTAAAAATTTTAAAATAAGTATAGTCATTTTAATATATGTTTATAGGTTTAATTTTCAAGTTTGATTTTAATATATTGTTAGTATCAATTTTTTATATTATCAACTAAGTATATATTACTATATATAAAATTAGCAACTTTTGATATAATTATTATGGAAGTTAAATGTTTTTAATAATATAATAATACATAATTAAATAATAGTATTAAAAATTTTCACACTAATAATATATGAAAAAATGGAAACAAAAAATATAAAAATTTTCTTTAAAAAAAAAACCTTATTTACTATTGTATTCTTGTTGCATATTTCATTCTAATTTTATTGGAAGTTCCCGAAAGGACCTTGTAGCATGTTTAGTTGCTCATTCGTGGATATCTTACATTGCCCTTGAGATTACTCTAAATTCTCATAAGAGATACTTCTTTTTCATGCATGTACAAGATTGGATCTACAACCATGTTTTTTGCTAGTACTTTGTGGGTTTAGTGAACAAGAAACTAAGGATACCATTTCAAATGCCCTTTGTTCTAACTTCTAAGTGGGAGATTTTGAGAAATATAAGATTGATGACACCTAACATATTAGAAGGCTATGATAAGCCTTTCGTGTGAAAGCATTGCCCAATTTGTTTTGTGTGTTAAGGTCAACCCTTTCCTTGCAGTTATAAATCGAATGTTCATATTAGCACATTTGGAAACGAGTTTTGAGTAGAGCTGTAAAAATGAGCCAAGTCTAATGGATTGGCCCAAATAACCTAAAAAAATGTGCAAGCTAGGCTTTAAAAATAGGAGCAAAAATAATTTTAGCTCGACCTAACCTAAACCGATTTAGCCCGGCTCAAATTAGGTTAGCTCGCTCTGGGTCGAACCAACACAATTGCTTGAACACTTTTTTTTTTAAAATACCGAACTGCTCCACTTAACCCCAAAAAAAAAAAGCTAGCTACAATTTTTGGCCCTCCTAACAATTAGAACCATATTTGGGCCCATTTCAAATGTATAAACTACCTGTATGAAAATAGAAACCAATGACTACAAGGAGGTCCACTCAAGCTATGAATATCAAGCCATTAATGGACTCAGAATCAAACATTACTTGGACAAAGTAAACAAATTAACATAGTACGAATGTAATCTTGTCCAATGAGAAAAAGCAAAAATTGGCCCATAAACTCAATCTTTCAATTAAAATACAACCATGAGTGCATTGACTCAACAAAAAACCATGAGTGCCAGTACCTAATAGGTCCATTCAAGGAACACATTGATAGAAATAGAATTGGGGGCATTACAAATCAAATTGAACAATAACAGCATATTCACTTTCCATGATGGATTTGCATAAGCATATAAGCAAAAGGCACCATATCAACAATAATAAGAGTGTCTGATTTTGCATTTGGCTATACAAATAATATTTTTGGCCCACTTTTTTTTGGCCTGATATTTAGCTTATGGTCCACAAAGGATTGGGTTGGGTTAGCATTTTACTAATTAATAAGTCCCTGTAGTGAGTTATATTTTTAATTAGTTTTAATTAATTTATGACTTAGTTGTTTAGTTTTTGTTAGTATTTTGTTTTATTTTAGGTAAGTAGTTTAGATTAGGTTGTTTTCAATTATTTTTCATTTTCTTAGGCTCTCGATACTTATTTTATCTTTATTTAATTGCTAATTAGGTGAGAGCAAGCCAGGAGTAAGCTGGAGGCAGAAAAAGGAAGAATTTAACAAAGAACCTTGCACTTAGCTCTGTCACAAAATGGCACTTGTTGATTTTTCAGGCTGTGCTATAGCGCAACATCTTGCGTTATAGCGCGGCCCTGTTTTCATGAGATGGTGTTTTGAGTTGCACTATAGCGCAACCTCGATGGTGTATGTCCTTCATTCGAGCCATATGTTGTGCTGTAGTGCAAGTCCTTGTGCTGTGGTGCGATCTCGTCTCCATAATTAATGGGCTCGGGCCTAATTTTGAGAAAAAGGACTCACGGGCTATAAAAGGCAATCATTTGCAGTCCACAAACACTTCTACACATATTCCAAGACCCGAGACAGCTATCATAGGGATTAAAGATGAAGACTCAAGGATTCTAGCACTCAACTTCAATGCGAAGAGATCCACATTCATCCAAATTCCTTGTCTGTAGCTTCAATTCTTTATAGCACTTAATTTTTCTATTTTTTCATCTTCATTCTCTTCTATTATTTACTTTTCCTTAGTCATGAACCAATAATGGACCCGTTTGTATGGCAATTTTATTCATGAACAAATGTTAATCCTCTTTTTATCTTAATTGCTCAGTGTTTATAGTAGTGCTAATGCTTTTAATTGCCTGATCATCAATTAATTGATTTGGAAATTTATAATAACTAGAGAAAAAGTATGTGAATATAGCCTCTTAACATAAAAATTGTGAGCTGAATGAAAACTAGAGATAGTCAAATGTGTTCACACAGTCAACACAAGAACTCATAGAATTTCAACCTTTACCTAGATTAGTTTGTGCTAAGAGATTAGATAATCAATTTAGGATAAAAAGTATTACTTGACCTCAAGAAAAGCTATGAATAAATTAAGGAGATTCGACTGTGAGTCAATTAGGATAAAAACTGATTAACTAAGTTCTGGTAAATGCGCCTATAATAGGTGAAATTAATTAGCTCTAGCATGCATCCCACTGCAATTATTCACACCCTTAGCATCAACTCCACATTTCAGCTTTTCATATTTATTTTATTTTATTTTATTTGATTGTCGGTTTCTATATATATGAATTTATTTTATCCAAATAGTTTTTCCTTTAGACTATTCAGTACTTGATCTATTCCCGTGGGATGATACTTTTTCTTTTCACTTTGCTACTTGTACGACCCAATACACTTGCCAAAGTCGCATTAAGTTTTTGGCGTCGCTGCCAAGAATAGTATCAATATCATTCGTAATTGACAGAATACTAGATTGGACTCTTATTTTTATTTTTCTTCTTATTTTATTTTTTTGTTTTATTCTTACCTTCACTTGTTCTCTGTGCTCTATTTTGCAGTTTATGTGAAAAAGCCAATCTATGAGAGATTTACTCTTTGATCTGAAGATCAAGTATACTTTGCATCAACTCAAAAGAGAACAAGTAGCAATTAAGGAGATTCAAGAGGCTGTCATGGCTAATAAAAATGAGCAGAATAATAGAGCTATGAAGAATTACTTGACACCCACTTTTTAAGGGTGTTCATCCAGCATTGTGAGATCGCCAGTCCAGTCAAATAATTTTTAGTTGAAGGCATCACTCATTTAGTTCGTGTAACGAAACTGCCAATTTGCTGGATTGCCTAATAAGGACCCGAATGAGCACATCAACAACTTTTTGGAGATATTTGGCACCATAAAAATTAATGATATGACATATAATGCTATTTGGTTGAGGCTATTTCAATTTTTGTTGAGGAATAAAGCCAGCCTGGTTGAAATCCCTACCTTAGGGAACACTGACTACTTGGGAGATGGTGGCCAAAAAATTTTTAGAGAAATACTTCCCCCCAACCAAGTTTGCCAAGATGAGGAATGATATCACCTCCTTTACCGAGGCAGAAGGAGAAACTTTTTATAAGGCTTGGGAGAGTTACAAGGAGATGTTAGCTAAGTGTCCACATCATCGCATCCTACTCTAGAGGCAAATTTAGACATTTTATAATGGTCTTCTGATGTCTACCTAGATTATGGTTGATGTAGCAATTGGTGGCTTTTTAATAACAAGATACCAAAGTAGTCTTGGTAGTTATTCGAAGTGATGGCTAGCAACAACTATCAGAAGCTTAGTGAGAGAACTTAGAAAAGGGAAGTCCTAGAAGTTGATACCACCACTGCCTTCTTGGCCCAGATGCAGGCCCTTTTTGTCCGAAATATAGCCACTCAGAAGCAATTGAACATGTTCAGCAATACCTCACCAACACCATTCTCATGTTATGATTTCTGCCATGGGAATAATCTGAATAGAGAGTGCACTATAGAGCCTACCTCTGATGAATAAGTCAATTACATGAATCCTCAGAGGCACAATTTCCATTTCAATAGCTATATTCCTAGATTTAGAGATCATATCCACTTCGATCAGTATTGTGGGACTTAGGATGCACCTAGGCACTTATATAACCCACCTGCTCAAGAGAATAAGCTTAGCTTAGAAGACATGTTCCAGTAATTTATGTAGACATATTCCAATTTTGTGTATAGAACTAAAGCACAATTCAAGCAGTATGATGCTCAGTTTAAGAACTAGGAGGCTTCCATTTGAAACATTGATACTCGATTAGAGTAGATATCCCAATAGCTTGCTGAGAAACCACAGGGTTCTTTGCCTAGCAACACAGTGAAAAATTGAAGAAAATAACTCAAGGTAATTACCTTGAAGAGTGGAAAAGAGTTGGGAGAACCTGAGAAGCTAAAAGAAAAAAAGTCATTTGCTGAGACTGAGGTGTAGACTCCCAATAGGAAGAAATATGAGATCCCCATTAGGCATAGCAAGGGTGTGGGAAAAGAAAAGAAAGCTTCAGAATATGTGACACCACTTGCCTATGGCCTTCCCAATCCTTATCCATAGAGGGTGAACCAATTGGAAAAAGAGCAGCAGGATAAACAATTTGCTAAGTTCTTAGAGGTATTCAAGAAGCTGTAGATCAACATGCATTTTGTTGAGGCTTTGACTCAAATGTCCAGCTATGCCAAGTTTATGAAGAAGATCCTCTCACAAAAGAGGAAAATTAGAGATGATGAGACAGTCCTACTCATTGAGGAGTGCAACGTTATTTTGTAGAATAAGCTGCCTCCTAAGCTAAAGGATCTAGGAGTTTTACTATTCCATATATTATTGGTAATACGTACTTTAATAAAGCTCTTTGTAATCGTGGTACCAACATTAATTTGATGCCTTTATCTATTTTCAGAAAACTTGGAGTTGAAAAAGTGAAGCCTACCATGATAACATTACAGCTGGCAGACACATCGATCAAGCATCCTATAGGCATCATTGAAAACGTGCTAATAAAAATGGATAGGCTCATTTTCCCAATGGATTTTGTGGTTCTTGATAGGAAAAAAAGATGGAGGTTTCCCTTATTCTTGGGGGACCTTTCTTAGCCATAGGTAGAGCTTTGATAGATATCCAAAGGGAAAGATCGAGTTGCAAGTACAAGATAAGAAAGTCACTTTCAATGTATTTGATGCAACCAAGTTTCCCTTGGAAGCTAATTCCTGCCTTAGAGTTGATATGATTGAAGAGGTGGTGGCTTTTTCCTCTGGAGCCGTTTCCACCTCCATTCCTTTAAAGGCATACCTAGTGAACTTCAAGGCGGTAAAAGAAATAGAGGGCAACAGTTTGTAGTTGTGCCATGAGCTTTTGGAAGCTCAATCGATGCTTTCCCAACCCCATATTAACACTCTGACATGGGACAGGGGATCACAGCCAATTAGTGATAAGTCACCCAAGTTATAACTCAAGCAGCTACCTGCCCATCTGAGATATGCATTCCTTGGTGAGGATGACACATATCTTGTTATTTTTAGTGCCTTATTGAGTAATGTAGAAGAAGAGAAGCTGCTCAAAGTACTCAGAGATCATATGACAATGATTAGGTGGCAGATTTCAAATCTAGGGCATTAGCCCCATTTTTTGCATGCATAAGATCTTTATGAAAGACGATTTCAGGCCACCGGTCCAATCACAAATGAGACTGAACCCAACTATGAAAGAAGTTATGAAGAAAGAAGTGGTGTAGCTCCTAGATGCAGGGATTATGTATCTCATTTCAGACAGTGCTTGGGTAAGTCCAATCCAAGTAGTGCTTAAGAAAGGAGGGATTATAGTGGTGAAAATTGAGAATAATAAACTCATTCCAACTCATATGATTATAGGATGGCGTATGTGTATTGATTATAGGAAGTTTAATAATGCTATCCACAAGGACCACTTCTTACTACCTTTCATGAAACAGATGCTAGAGAGAATAGTAGGTCATGCTTACTATTGCTTTTTGGATAGCTACTTTGGATATAATCAAATACACATTGCCCTAGATGATCAGGAAAAGACTACATTCACTACCTATATGGGATATTCGCTTACAAGAGGATGTCATTTGGAATATGCAATGTGCTAGCTACCTTCCATGGATACATGCTAGCCATTTTTCATGATATGGTAGAGAAGTTTACAGAGGCTTTTATGGCTGATTTATTTGTCTTTGGTTCTTTTTTTGATAATTGTTTATATCATTTATCTTTAGTTTTGAAATAGTGCCAAGAATTTAACCATGTTTTGTGTTGGGAAAAATGTCACTTTATGATACAGCAAGGCATAGTCCTTGGACACCGGATCTCAGCCAGAGGAATTGAAATAGATAGGGCCAAGGTTGAAGTCATTGAAAAGCTACCTCCATTTACCAATATAAAGGGAGTTAGAAATTTCATAGGATATACTAGATTTTACAGGAGATTTATTAGGGACTTCTTTAAGATTGCTAAGCCTTTGAGTAATTTATTAGTTAGAGATGTTCCTTTTAATTTTGATGATAAGTGTTTGCATGCCTTTGAGACTTTGAAAAATATATTAGTTTTATCTCCGATTATTGTTACATCTAATTGGGATTTACCATTTGAGCTAGTTTGTGATGCTAATGATTATACCATAGGTGCTTTTTTTTAGGATAAAGGAAGGATAAGCTATTGCTTATTATTTATTATGCTAGTAGAACTTTAAATGAAGCACATCTTAATTATGTTACTAATGAAAAAGAACTTTGGGCTATTGTATTTGCTTTTGATTAGTTTTGTTCTTATTTGATAGGTGCCAAGGTGATTGTGTACATAAACTATGCAGCCCTCAAGTTCCTATTGGACAAGAATGATGCCAAGCCCAAGTTCGTCAAAGGGATTCTATTGCTTCAAGAGTTTAATTTGAAGAGCATAGATAAGACAAGAGTAGAGAATTTGGTAGTAGACCATATATCTGGATTAGCCTCTTTCACCTTACATGAGGAGGAAGAGGGAGACTTTCCCAGATAGGCAGTTGTTGGCAGTACAAGCAACCCTATGGTTTGCAAACTATGTTTGGTGAGGAATATCTTACTGGAGGACTTCTTTTATTCCGAGAAGAAGAAATTCTTTTCTGACTAAGTATTCTTTCTAGGAGGAGTCATTTCTTTACAAACACTGCTCAGATAATATTATTAGGAGATATATTCCTCTAGGGAAAGTGGCAAGTATTCTCTATCACTACCACATATCACCAGTTGAAGGCCATGTTGGAGCCACCCAAACAACTACAAAATTCCTCCAATGTGGGTTATGCTGGCCCATCATTTTTAGAGATGCCAATGACTATGTGAGAAAGTGCAATGAATGTCAAAGGACAGGGAATATTAGGAAGCATGAGATACCACTAAACAATATTCTAGTGGTTAAGCTTTTTGATATTTTGGGCATTGATTCATGGGGCCTTTCCTAATTCCTTTGACAATAAATATATTCTGGTAGCAGTGGATTATGAGTCCAAATGGATGGAGGCCATGGTTTCACCTATCAATGATGCTACAATTGTCACAAAGTTCCTTAAAAAGAATATTTTTTTTAGATCTGACATCCCAAGAGCAGTAATCAGTTATGAAGGCACATACTTCTGCAACCCCCAATTTGAAGCCGTTTTTTGCAAAATATGGTATGACTCACATGGTTGTTACTCCGTAATACTTTTAAACAAGTGGCCAAGTGAAGGTGTCCAACAAAGAGCTGAAAAAGATCCTTGAGAAGACTATCAATTCCTCAAGAAAATATTAGTTAATGAAGCTTGATGATTCTCTCTGCACTTATAGGATTACTTTGAAAACTCCCATTGGGATGTCTTCGGATAAATTGATCTTTGGCAAGGCATGCCATTTGCCAATTGAGCTAGAGCACAAGGCCTATTAGGCAACCCAACTACTCAATTTTGATCTTAAGGAGGCTGGTGAAAAAAGAATGTTACAGCTTAATGAGTTGGATAAGTTCAAACAAGAAGCCTATGAAAATGCCAAGCTCTACAAGAAGAAAACAAAGATGTGACGTAATAGGAATATTCTTAGAATAGACTTCCATATAAGCCAAGAAATCCTATTTTTCAATTCTAAACTGAAGCTCTTTTCTAAGAAATTGAGGTTAAGGTGGTTAGGATCCTTTGAGATCATTAAAATATCCTTTTTTAGAGTTATAGAGATCCCTACCAATGGCACTTTTAAAGTCAATGGCTAGAAGTTGAAGCCATATGTTGATGGGAACTATGGCAAACTCAAGGCTTTAACTTTTCTCTTTGATCCTTATTGATTGATAGGACCATGTCCAACTTAGGGACATAAAACCAAAGTGCTTGTTAGGAGACAACCTAATTTTTTGGCCTTTCTTTTATTTTTCATTCTTTATTGTTTTTCTAGTTTTTCTTTCTATTTTCTATTTTAGGTAGAAATTGTATTTCTAAATTTTAATTTAATTTTTGATTAATTTTAATTCAATTAATTTTGTTTTGTAGGTTTAGTCAAGTAATTAGGAAATGCACATTTGAAAGAGGAAGCAAGCATGAGCAAAATGGCAGAAAAATGCAACATCAACATTAGTAGCAGCACACTAAAGTGCATTGGCCTAGAAGCAACAGGTTTTAATTTTAAGGGCAGTGCTATAACACAGTAGCTCGCACTTCTATTTTTGCAAACTTACAAACATGCAAAGGGGCCTGCTCTATAGCCCAACCCATTCACCCATTTGTGTGTTTTTTCCTTCTTTCATCCTTCTCCATACCCAACCACAAACTCTCCCATAGTCCTATTTCCACTCAATTTCTTCTACCCAAACTTCTTTCCCACTTCAAAACCTCATTTTTCTATCATTATTCTCCTCATTCCACATCCAAAATGATAACCATTCTCACTCTCTACTATAAACCATGGGTTACGCTTCTCCTTAAACCCTAAGTGCAAAAAATTGGGGTTTTTAGGATATGGGCTGAATTTACACCATTCTTAGAAGATTTCACTTCTCTTGAGCTGTTGATAGTCATCCACATATGAACCATGGTATTGAGAAAGAGATCCAAGACAACCGGAGCTTTATCTTCTTCCCAGCCTTTTCATACCACCTTTAGGAGTCGAAGAACCACCACTATTGAGTTTGATAGACATAGATTCATCCATAAGAATTGCCAATAGTGGTACACCACTTCACTCTACAAGTGGGAACTAGTGATTGAGAGGGGCATTCAGTTGAGCTCCGACATATTTCGAGTGTATGAAGAAGAGATTGAGAAGAGGCAGTGGCATAATTTGCTTGAGAAACCACCACTGGCCTATGTTAATCTAGTCAGAGAATTTTATGTTAATTTGATAGTGGTGGCAAAGGCAAACAACCCACCGGCTATGTTTGGGTGAGAGGGCATTGGGTAGATACCCATACCTCCACCATCAACACTTTCACTTTCCTGTGCACTCCAAACGTCCAGTAGGATGATTTCTCTAGACTGAGAGAGGAGAATCTAGATTGGGATGAGGTGCACCATACCATAGCTTTGTCTAATGGCGAATAAAACTACTACAACAACCCTTCTACTGGGGCGAAGTATTTAAAGAACAAGTATCTGAACCTGTCAGCCAAAGTTTGGTTTCCGATTATGCTCCCCTATCTCATGCCCCATAGGCACACCCACTCCATCACAAAGGAGCACTACATTATCATTTATTGCCATATCACTCAGAGGAAAGTGAATTTGGGGGCAACTAATTAAAGATCACATGATGACCATACCAAACAACAACTACTCACTGCCTTACCCTTTTCTGATCACTGCATTAGCCATGAGAATGGGTGTTGTCGTAGGTCCTACTGAGCTCCTGATAGATAGAAGTTCAAAGATTTCTAATGTGAGTCTCTCTATGACACTCAATAGAGTGACTAGGAGGACCTAACAAGAAAAGAGACAGGCAGAAGCACCACCACCACAACCATAGACTCGAGGCACTTTTGCATCGCAACCTTCCTTGCTTTAGCTTCAAGCCCAAATTAATGAGCTACAACTTGATATGAGAAGCAAATAAGCCACTCTCCAAAATCAAATTAGCAGGCAATACTCCTCTATTTACAAGGGCATTCAAAGTCTGGAGATGCTTATGAGATAACAGCTACCACCAGAGCTTCTTAAGCAGATTTCCTCTTACTTCTTGTGAATCCAGAGCTTGAGCACCTCACTTATGAGGAAGCATATGCAGAGGAGGAATCTGAGGAAAAAGCAAAAGGAGGCTCTGAAGAATAGGATGCGGAAGATTCTGAGGCCTTCGATGATGATGTTGAGTAGCTTTGGGGAGTAACTTTCCTTTCCGCCTTTTGGACCAATTTTAATGCATTGGGAACAATGCATATTTTTAAAGTTAGGGGTTAAGAAAGTCCATTACTGTGCTTGCTACTTGTTCCTACTTTTCTTTTGTTAGTTTAGGTTGAAAGTTTTGTTAGTTGTCAATTTTCTTGTTTTTATTTAAAAAAAATCAATTTTTAGTCCTTTTTCTAATTTTGTTGATCAACTGGTTGTTGTTTGCCTATGCCTATGATGTGAAAGATTGTATTGCCTATTAACTCTTAAGTAACTATGGATCCTAATTTTAGTCTTGAAAATCTCCTTGTACATTCACTATTAAATTGGTAAGGATTATATTCTTACACTTTGACAAGAGTTAGCAACTTCGAGATGGTGATCTTTATGCTTTAATGCTTTGTTTAGGTTGAGACAAGCATCTTTATTCACTTGAATCTCTCTCAAAATCTATGTGAGTGAATCTTAGCTTTAGAAGTAACTTAGGCTATATTTGGTAGCTATTATTGAGCCTTATTACCCACCCTATGTCATTGATCTTTAGTCGCCCCCATTTGAGCCTTAAAGCTTATTCTTGCATTGACCTATATCATGAGTCTAGTGCCCTTCCTTCGTATCCTTCTTGATCCTATGGTTTACCCTCAAGTCTTAACTTCTAAACTCACTTGAATAAAGTAATACATCCAATACCACAACCTCATGCTTTCCAAAGTCATAAGTGGATTGGGAGAAATATGAAAAAAAAATAAAGAAGGAAGAAGGAAGTGAAAAGCAAAGAAGGAAAAGAGAAAAGGATAGCAATACAAGGAAAACAAAATGCTAAGGTTCAACAAGAAAAGCATGACGGTTGCAAAGTAACCAAGTTGGGGGTACCCTAAGGAGAATGAGTTAGGGGTGAGGGTTCCTTAAATTGCGGATATTTTTGAGCTTAAATGACTTTTTCATCACACCCTTTACCTTGGCCTACTGTTACAAGCTGATAAAAAGTCCTTTTAGTTTTTGGCTAAGTGAAATTCATGTAGAGATAAAGAGAAAGGATTATGCATATTGTGATGATTTTGTCTCTTTTCAAATATCGCATAAGCATAGGGTGAGCTAACTCTTCGTTGCTTACCTTGCATACATACACTTGATCCATTCCTTTAACAATGTGGTTATACAATTAGATGATCTTGATGATTAGATTTGGATTTTTGGTAACTTTCGAGTTAAGTTGTTGACCAATAATGAGGATTTTCATAAGCAACAACTTTTAATTTAATCGTTTTGTGTTAGTGAGTCTTTTGTGTTACTTTTTGTTTAAGTCTTTTGTTTCTTTATTTTGGGTTTTTGTTTTGTTTTGATTCTTGCTTGGGGACAAGCAATTTCTTAAGTTGGAGGTAGTGATAACTCCATGTAGTGAGTTATATTTTTAGTTAATTTTAATTAATTTTAGTTGTTTAGTTTTAGTTAATATTTTGTTTTATTTTGGGTAAATAGTTTAGATTAGGTTGTTTTCAATTATTTGTCATTTGTCATTTTCAATTATTTGTCATTTTTGCCTCCAAGAGGAAGCTGGAGGCCAAAAAAAAAAGGAAGAATTTAATAGAGGACCTTGCACTATAGTGGAACATCTTGAGCTATAGCACGACCCTGTTTTCATGATGTAGTGTATTGAGATGTGTTGTAGCACAACCACCTGCACTATAATGTAACCTCGATGGTGCGTGCCTTTCATTTGAGCCATATGTTGCACTATAGCATGATCTCGTCTACATTAATTAATGGCCTCGGGCCTAATTTCGAGAAGAGGAACTCATAGGCGATAAAAGGCAATCACTTACCTTTTGCTTGGATGATAAAAGAAAATGGGAAGAAAGAAAATAGAAAGAAAGAAAATAGAAAAAAGAGAAAATAAAGAGAAAAGTTCATTCTCTCTCCTATTGCTTGGATAAAGAGAAAATGAAGAGAAAGAAAAATGAGAAAATTTTCTTTCTCTTACTTGGTTGGAGAGAAAAGTAAGAAGAAAGAAAATGTATTTATATTAAATTACTTTTTTATCCTATGCAATATAATATAAATATTTTTTTGCAATTATATATGGGGTATAATAGTAATTTTATATGAAATCTCTCTCTTTCTTTAGTTTTCTCACCTATTATGGGAAGAAAAGTTTTTTGTAGGTTCCACCACTAATATTTTCTTCTCATATTTAAGCAAAAGAAAACCTTAAAATCTCCTCATTTTCTTTCCTTCTTACTTCTTTCTCTCCCTTTTCTCTTGAAACATGCAAAGGGTTAGAGTCTGCAAACACTTCTACACACATTCCAAGACCTGAGGTTGCTACCATAGGGATTGAAGACAAAGACTCTAGGATTTCAAATCTCAACTTCAACATAGAGAGATCCACATTCATTCGAATTCCTTATTTCTAGCTTTAATTCTTTATAGCGCTTAATTTTTCTATTTCTTCATCTTCCTACTCTTCTATTGTTTACTTTTCCTTAGTCATAAACTAATTTCCTTTTGCTAGGACATTAATGGACCCATTTGTATGACAATTTTATCCATGAATGAATGTTAATCCTGTTTTTATCTTAATTGCTCAATGTTTATGCTAGTGCTTAATGATTTTAATTGCTTAATCACCAATTAATTGATTTGGGGATTTACAATAAATCAAGAGAGGGTTTGCGAATATAGCCTTTTAACATGAACACCATAAGTTAAGCGAAAACTAGCGATAGGCAAACACAGTTCACGCAATCAAAATAGGAACCCACAGAACTTCAACCTTTACCTAGATTATTTTGTGCTAAGAGATCAGACAATCAATTTAGGATAAGGGGTATTGCTTGGCCTCGAGGGAGGCTAAGAATAAATTAAAAAGATCTAATCGTGAGTCAATTAGAATAAAAATCGATTAACTAAGTTCATGGTAAATATTGTACAATAGATGAAAGTAATTAGCCCTAGCGTGCATTCCATTGCAATTGTTCACATTCTTAGCATCAACTCTATATTTTTTCTTTTCTTATTTATTTTATTTTATTTGATTGTCAGCTTTTTATATCCATGAATTTATTTTGTCCAAATAGTTATTCTTTTAGACTATTCGATACTTGATCTATCCTCATGGGATGATACTATTTCTTATCACTTTATTGCTTGTATGAGATATACTTGCCGGAGTCACATCACTAACCCGAAACTAACTTGATCAAACCCGACCTAAAAATGGCCCGACTCAAGGTGGCCCAACCCATTTTGATAGCTTTAGTTTTGAGAGGTTGTTGAGGAATGATGACAAAGATTGGGTTATAGATTTCTCTAGCCATACTAGGATTGCAACTAACATTCATGCAAAGCTCCTAGCTCTATATCATGGTCTTTGCATGGCATGGAACAAAGGAATACACAACATAGCATGCTATTCTAATTCTATGCATAAGATCATACTAATCATGAAGTAAGCTAGTCTTTTCCATATACATTTTTGTATTATTCGAGCTATCATAAAACTTCTATGTGTGGAATGGAATGCTAGGCTTCAATGTACCCTACATGAAAGGAATGCCTACACTAACTACTTGGCCAAAAAAGATGGTATAAACAATGACTTCGAGGGTGATGAAGCCATTGCTTCTAGCTAATGTCTCTAGTGTTACTTTTCTAAGGCAATAGTTTTTCCAGTCATTTCCTTGTTGTTTTTGCTTTTTAAATTCCAGTCTATTAAAAAAAACTTATCTTAAAATTTTTCATTTGTTGAAGATAATAATTTCTTAAAAAAATTATTTTTAAGAAGAATTTTTCTTATAAAAATGTTGTTTTAAGCTTAAATATTTAGAGTCTAAAAGACACTAAACCTTAAAAAGTTTAAGTTGATGTTAGAATTGAACTAGCAAATGGCTTTGCATGCTTACCTCACCTCAAACCTCCTTTGCAACAAAGCCAAGGAAAATAGCATTAGTTCTTAGTATGATTTGCATGATTTTTTTTTCAAACATAATTTCCAATCATTTTTTTAACAAGGTTTTGTGAGTGGAATGTACAAGACTTTTGAGCTAAGCCTTATCTTAGAGAGCTACATCAAACAAGGTGTCATGTTTGATGACATATAAAGGGTGAGGTTGTTGAAAAAAAAAAAGGGTATGAAAGATTCAACCAAAAAAAAAGAGACAAAGTCAATACTTAGATATGTTCTCTCTCTTGGCCTAAATACTTTTCTCACATTACACTTAATAGCATTAGGGGTAGTTTTATTAAGGACCTTCCTATTGACTTTACTCATTATAATAGGTTGTTGAAAATTGTATTGAGTTGATCTTTCATCTAATTCTATTTTTATTTTGATATTTTTTTTCAACATGCTCTCCAACATGTTCTCCATTTTTCTTATTAACCTCAACCATTTCTCCAACTATCATCATTTTAATACTAGCATGAACACCAACACCTAACCAACATGCCTTCTCAATGTCCAAACTTTGGCAAACCATGTCTCCTCCCAACCTTCAAGATGAAAGTAGGTATGCAATTGTGAAGTTTACATTTGAGTGAGTAGAACTTAATTAATCATCATGGCCTTCTTCTTGCTTGCTAGAGTGGAGGCAAATGATCGCTTCACCTCCATGTGCTCTTCACCACTTATTTTCCTCTTTTTCCTGAGTGTCAAATTATTGTTGTGGCTAATTTTCTCTTCCTATTCCAAGAAACTTTTAGTGGGAAAAACACTTGAAGTTGAAACTGAGTTGACTAAAAAAAATTGAAAGCAACTAAGCTAAGATCAAAGGAAAGACTTGACTAGCTAAGGACCCTTGATGTTTCAAGTGTTGGGATTTTTGGGACTCTGGTTTGAATCATCATGCGATGGCCATTTTAGACAAAACATGGATTGCTTTGGACTAGAAATCAAACCTATTTTAGTCCTAGCATCATTAGGGACAACACAAAATGATCAAGTATGAACCATAAGCTGAGAAAGTCATTACACACAATAATGATACAATATGAGCACCCACAATCTCTTTTGACCCATAGTAGAATTGAGAAATAATTTCATGGGGTTTTGGCATGGAGCAAAGGTGCTTTTGTGACTTATGGCTGGTGGTAGGCTAGGGTGGCATTAAGGAGGGAGAATGGAGAATAAAAGTAGCAAACACCAATGAACCAAGGAATAAGGAAAGAAAGAGGGATAAAAGAAAACAAACCAAAAATAAAAATTCTTGGCAAAATATGAAAGAAAATCGCTTCGGCAATTGGCCTTTATCACATCGAACCTTACCTATAAAATCCAATATGATACAAATAGTGGAAGTAAAATTCCATTATACATTTATATGTGTCATGCTTCTAGCTCTTCTCAACGAAATATGGCAATTACTCACATGAAATATGGTAAATTAATTGGTCTATATAAAAACAATTTTGAGAGTAGCACCAAAAAAAAAATTTTTTGAGAGGACTATTTTGTTATCTTTTGAGTGGTTTGTGGATGCATTAAAACATGATAAAACTATGCTACAACCCCCCCTCAAACTAGGCATGTTAATAACTTAATTTGGATCGATTTTGAGTAAAAAACCTAATTGATCCAAATTTATACGAGAAATGCTTAACGTTCGAAATATGACTTTCCCAAACTCAAGTATGACGCATCTGGTGTAAATTTGTTAAATACAAATACTTGAAACCATTCTTTTCTCTTTTTCCATTTGTTTCTCTCTCCAGCCATGATTAGTTAGAATTCATTGGTTCATCCTTCATATAATAGTTTTTTGGGCCATGTAGCAATACTCAAGTTATATTAATTTGAATTAGATCAATTTAGTTTGGATTTTCAATTCGTCCAATCCAAATGAATTTTTATTAATTTGGATTGGATTGTCTTAATTAGTTTTTGATAAAAAATAATTTTAAGTTTAAGAATATTATAAAACTAAAAGTAACATAAGTCAATAAAATGAATAAATTAAAATTAAAAATAACTTATTTAATATGCATAAAATAATATTTAAGGGAAACTAATATATAAATAAAAAATATATGATAAACTAAAATTATTATAAGCATACATTTAATAATAAAAGTTATATTATATAATATTTTTTGGTTTGTATTAAACTTTATTGGTTTTAAAAATTAAATCAAAATCCTTTCCAATCTAATCAATATTTAGAAAAACAAGAACAAATTCAATCTAAACTTTTATAATTTTGATCAATTTAGTAGTTTTAATTATATTGGATTAGATTTAAACATCTTTACTGTGACCAACTATGTAGCTCTTCCAATTTTTTCTTTTTCCCATTTTTTTCCCCAAAGGCAAGCTCTTCCATCTAATTAAGGTCATTGCAAACCACATTGCCAAGCTTTTTTTTTTTTTTTTGGGTCAACACCCTGCAATGCTCAAGCAGGAGAAGTAACAAGTTTTTTCGGTGCATAAGATTTTTTTTGGGTCTGCCGTGTATAAGAATTGTTATACTCCTCTTCGGTATTGGAACCCATGTACTGATTTTAAAAGTCCGGTTCTGCTTTTAACCCATGGGCCTAAGTCAGGCGGTTTTTAAGTATGGGTATGGGCCTGTTATTCGGTTATATTCAGTTATGATAATGAAAGTACAAGTATATATATCTTTTACATAATTATATCCCAATATTCTGTTTCATTTTAATTTTTTATTTTCACTTTTCCTAAATAATAAACACTCCATTAGGTATAGTCGTATAACCTTAAACAAAAGAGTCAAAGATGTCTTGGTCTTGCAAAAAGAAAAAAAAAGAAAAAAAGATGCCTTGGTCCCAACATATATTCTTCTAATCATATCCTCCCGCTTCAAGGGAAGGCATATTCAAGCACTCAAACCACTGTGTATCCTATCAACTTTGAGTCACTCAACCAATGATTTTGGTTCATCGATCACTATCATCCCACGATTGTATGAATTGCTCACTTTATCTTTACTCTCAAATCCCAATTGAAAGAAATACCAGCAAGCAACAAGCCAGTCACATCGATGGTTTATATATTCCATAATAATAGCTCATAAAATAATATATTTTGAAGAAGATGGTGCAAGACATGGTTGCACACGAGATTGTTTAGGACAACAAATGGACTCATCTATAGCTAGTGTGAAGTGAACTTTAAAAAAATAAATTGCAAAGTTAATGAGAAAATTAACGGTTTAAGATTTGAATTATAAGATAGAGAGTCCAGCACATAACAGATCTTATATGTGTGATAATTTGTGCTATTAAATTTTTTTATGTGTTTAATTTATATGCATTGATAGTATAAAAAAATTTTATATTATCATCTAATCATATATTGCTATATAAACAAACATGTTTTAACTCTCCCATATATTATTTCAAAAGTTATACAAATAGAAGAGTTTGATTATATGATAATGTAAACAAATTTTATATTCTCAGTATATATAAATTAAATTCATTTTTTTAATTAACAATTGAGATTATATATTTTATCCTCTAAATTAGAATTCATTTTAGAAATGACAAATTCCAACAAATGAATACTCCAATGGTTAGGTCCACCCTTGTCGAGAAACAATTATGCAAAGCACCTACCTGCAGGGTCCTCAATATAATGCAGTGTATGCCATACAAGCATACCATTTAAACTAATTCAATTGCACACTTCATCGTCGAAACATGGCTACTGTAGCCAAGAAGACGAGGAAGAAAGATTCGTACACTATAATTCAAGAGTCAAATACCAAAAGGAGATATAAAGTAGTAGGGCAATGAAGGGAGCACTTATTAAATTGCCAAAGAAGAGGTAACCCATGGAAGCGCAGAAGAGGGCTTGAATGGGGCTACCAAAATGCTTTTAATTTTCCAAACTTGGGGGTTGGCGTAAGCAAAAGGAAGTAAAATGATGACTTTCCAAGCCCTTAACTCCTTTGGATCACCTAAGTTTCGTCCTCTCAATCTCTTTCCTCTCCTTTTCTTTCCTTTGCCAAACACATCAAGGGGTGTTTCGCATGCCGTATTAGATATAATAGGATAAAGCAATACAATATATTATGACCTTATCTTTTATTTAGTACAGTTAACGTATTATATAAACTTATCCATCAAACCTCTTTTATATATTATAATGATAGATAACTTAATCCAGCTTAGGGAGTCCATATTAACCCTGATTAGCTTTTAATGTATAAGGGTTCTTTTATTTTTTTATTTTTAATATATTTTATTAAAAAAATTAATTATTAAATAAATGATAAAAAAATAAAAATATATAAATAAAAAATAATATTATTTAATAATAAATAAAATATTTTTTAAAAAATTGTAAAATAAACATTGAAACTAAAATAAAAATATAGGAATAAAATTTATTATTAAAATATATAAATAATAATATTTAATATAAATTTAATTATATATAATAAAAAATACAACTAAATATAGAAATGTGATACTAAGCATGCTTAGATTTTAATATATAAAAACTCTATCTCTATTTTTCTCTCTCTCTCTCATATTTTTATTATTTTATGAAAAAATATTAAAAATAAATAAATAAATAATTTTTAATATAAAATTATTTTTATATATAATAAAAAATAGCTAAAATAATTATAATAACTATTTAAAAATTATATTTATTATAACCTCTTCTTCTAGTTATATTTTATATAATACAATATTTTATACAGTAACATACTAAATACTATATAATATTAAATTTTTATCAGGTCTTATACTATCAGCCCTTATCCTATTAAGTCTTATACTATTAGATATACCAAATGGGCCATAAGACTCACATCACTTAATAGCAAAGTGTGACAAATGGTAGGAGAGGCATGTAAAAATTGTGATAAAATTAGCCATAATGAAGTAGTAAAAATTGTAAAGACATAAACTGACATGTTTGCAAAAACGTGTGTGATCAGTAACATTACTCTTAACATATATCCAAAATTCAAGCATAAAATAGGGAATAGATCATCTTATATAAAAATTACCCATGATTTAATTATATATAAATTTTTACTATTAATTATATTTTTTTGTAAGACTTAAGTTAGGACCCACCTTTCTAATCAATAATAAAAATTTGCGCATCAATAAATTGGAAATTTTTACATAAAAAATTCATTCCCGTGAAAATGACCCTTCATAATTCTGCAGGCAGTCCATAGATTTGGTTGAATACTCTACAACCAGAAAGAAGCTAAGAATCATGAGAATAAAAAAGAGCCCGACAGCCAAAAACATAGAAAGAAACTGCTATGATAAGAAACTAAGACCAGCCCAACAAAAGCACATATGCATGCCCCCAAAATGAATTCCTTCAACCGAAACCGCCTGCAAGATCAGATAGCCTTGGAGCAGCGCTTCAAGCGCCAGCAAAACCGATTCAACACCACAACCACGAAAAAACAGCAACAACAAACAATATCCAGGTTTTATACCCAGACAATATGAACAGAGTCCACTTATTTAAATTTCCTCATGAAAGTGGCAACAACTTTCTAGCAACATAATCTTCTACTTGAGAAAGGAACCTTGAACCCATCATACTGCTAACCAATCTTAATGTTTACCCCCCACTATTGTCTCCATTTATGTACGCATAAACAAATTTTGTACCCATAGGCTCAAATCTTAGAAATAGTCTTTCAATTTTTGGGGATAAAATTGCATACATATAATCCTATACTCTAAATTTTACCAGACAGAAGTCTCCGCATTGAGTTTAGTATTCTTTAATATAATTTTGAAGTAGTTATTTCAACTGTTATTATATATTCTTAATTCAACATGTTCATTAATCAGGATTATAGACCTACTTCTTGTTGCAATATGTTCTTCATAACAACATCATGTAATTAGATTCTTAAATAGATAGAATTAAATCAATACTACTTGAGTTCATAGATAGCATCAAACAATCGGCCTTTTTTTTTTTTTTAAAAGAGATTATTGGCGAAAATATCAATAAAAATTACAGAAAGAGCTAGCCTATGACTCATCGTATTGCCGATGCACCTTGACTTGACAGTTTTGAATAACGTTGCACCTACTTATAAGCTTGTCCATTGGACAGCGATTTTGTATCACCACCTTAATCTATAATTGCCTTGAAGGACTCTATGGATTGCAACTATATATATTCTCTAAGATAATGATTAATGAAGAATTCTTAAGGATTTGAATCTCTTCGTACATGTGAAAGAGTGCCGGCTTAGCTCGCTTGTTTTCGCTAAGGATCAATGTCTAATGACCTCTCTATACGTTAATCTTAAATGTTTTATATCAATAATGAAAAGCACCGGCAATTTTCATAGAAAGAAAAATTTTAGAGAATCAGATATATATTTTTATTTGAATTTATATGCTAGAATAATATATTATGTTTATTAATTTTTTGATGGATAAGTGAATCATACAAATTTCATCTAATGATCACTTTTGTTATTTTGTAAAAGATTTTGATAATTTTTTCTAAGCATGTAGTGTTGCTTTTATGGAAATCACACAGTTATGACCTAATTTCTTTCAAAATTTTAGAATTTAGCTTAGACTTATCACTTTATGTTATTAGATTATTTATGTAATCTAAATCTAATTTAAAGATTTCAAAGTAATTTTAATTTGAGAAATTCGGAATTGCAATTCCAAGGCTTAATTTTAATAATATTGTTTGAACAAATCATCATCAAACCTCATCTCACTTACCAACAAGAGAGTTAACATAGTGGTAGAGGCACATTTATATTTTTAGAGAGGTCCTCATCTCAATTCCTCAAGAGAACATTAATTGAGAGGGTAGACCTAATTACACCAGAAATGAATTAGTCTCCTTTTTTAATAATGGAGAGGGGATATCCTTGGAAAACCAAAAAATCTAGTCTTACTATATATATATATATGTTGGTTACTTCTTCTCACCTCATCAATTCAACCGAAGGTCTTGTGTCAGTTCTTCTCTAACTTGTATAATTGAAATCTATCACTCTAAACTCAATTATCCAGTTCTTTCCTCCGAGGAACACGGGGAGATATTCGAAATAGTCATGTCGCTTTTTTATACATGAGATTCCTCCAGAAAGGAAGGAGAAAGTTTTCTAGTCTACTAGAAGAGAATACAAGCAATCAAGTAAGTATAAAAATAGTAGTTCGTTGTTAGTTAAATAAGGTTCATATTGACAAGATTATGGAAGTATAAAACCATGGCGCCGTTTGTATCCCATAAAATATTCTTGGGTTAATGATGTTTTTGGTCCCTTAAGATATCATTTATTTTTTTATTTTGCCTCTGTTTTATAAAAACTTTCCGTTTATTCCCTTAAGAATTGTTTCCATTCCCGTTTAGTCCTTCAAACTAATTTATTATTACAATGGTTTTTAGTTTTAAGGTATTTCTACTCTCAAGTACTATCGCAATTAAGAAACTCTTGTAACAATTGTCTTTATTAGAGTTTGAACTCATGTTCTCTCTCTAAAAGTGTAACTCGCTTACCACTATACCCAATTCTTGTCAGTATAATTTACAATAATTAATATTGGAAAAGTCTTAGATATCATCAATTAATTATTTTATGCTAATTAATTATATTAATATAGCATGGGTCTCAATGCTTGAATAGAGCCAATGATGAAGAAAAGAATAATATTGAGAACTAATAGGGGACGCAAAAACAGTGGACGTATACGCGACGCATACTGAAAAGTGAAAAAAAGGACAAAAATGCTTGGATGATAGGTCCCATATAATTATCGTTACTTTTGTTCAAAAAAAATTTTTATTAAAAAATTTTACACAACTTACTGTTCATACTGGTAAATTTTGTGTATGCATTGTTTATGCTGAAAAGTTTTGTAAAAAATAAAAAATAAAAAATTTACCGGCGTGTGCACTATTCACTATGGTAAGTTTTGTAAAAAAAAAAAATTTATCAGCATTTTTCAACAATATGCTGGTAAGTTTTGTATACAAAACTTAAGTTTTGCATATATATATATAAAACTTACTAGTGTATTCTTGAAAAATGCTGGTGAATTTTTAGATAAAAAAAAGCTGAATAAAAATAACAATGATTTTGTGAAACCCATTATTCAAACATTTTTATCATTTTGCTCACATTTTCTGTATATATCTTGTATTACGTCACCAAAGATGCGTCCTCCAAATATTTGTCAATAATATTATATAAAAAATGGAAAAGAATATATAATGTGTGTTGGTTTGAGTTCAAAGGATTCAGATTTTTTAAGTATCTTGTCTTGAATTTATGTAATTATATAAAAAGTAGATTAATTTTAATATATTATAAATATAAAATATTTTATATTATTAATTAATCATATATCATGATGGATATAATTTTTTGATGTAGTTATTATTAGAGTTAAATACTTTTAATTATATTACAATACATAATTAGATGATTATTTAAAAATTATATTGACAATATATACATCAAAATTAAATCCTAAAAAGTATGCCATTTAAAATATGAATCTAACACAACTCAACTATGATTAGTCTCATACCAATTCCTGTGATTAATATATAAAGAAAAGATTGCTGGCCCCTTTGGCTTTTCAAAAGATAAAATGATGCTTGAAGAAGAATATCTATCTGTCTATCAGGGGGAGAACTTATCTGCTAGATTTGGTGATATTCTGCTAATGACAAAGCAACTGGCCCCATGATTACATTCCTTCACATTCGGTACACCATGGAAGGAAATTAAACGAGCATATATAGTACCCCATACATATCACTTACTCTAGCACTATGGTTTTGCGGTGATTGCGAGAAGAATCTTAATTATAAACCAGACATATCCATAATGGCGCCATTCAATTCATTATGCAAGTTGTGACTGCAGGGCAGTACTGCAGGATGAGAAAACAGAAATGATGTTGCTGACTGTTAATCGAGATTATTAACTCATGATGATTACTTTTGAACCAGTGCAGGTCCCAAAAGTAAAGCCACAGGAAATGTTGGGATAGTGAGGGCATTCCCTTGACCATTGATGTAATGACAGCAGGCCCACCCTTCTATTTCTTATTAAATGACAACGATTTTTAAATATTTTATATTACTTTTTGTACGCTATTTTATTACAGAGAGATCTAGTGCTCGCACATGATACATACATGAGTGATGAGTGTTAACTCACTCCTAAATAGTTTGGGAGTTACGTTAATCTATGTTAAGAAAATATAAAATAAGCACAATTATTTGCAAAAGAGGTGTGTTGTCCATTTTATTTGTAGAGATAGGCTCCCTCTTTTAATATGTTTATCGGAGCTCGATTCCTTTTGTCTGTCATTTTGATTTGTCCCAAAGACCTCTTATCCATTCTATTACTTGTGGAACTCGTTCACCCATAGTAGATCCGCTTACACACGTATTGCAGATCTGTTTTGACAATTGCGCCAACCACCATGAATCAGAGGAGCGAAGCAGTTGTAGTTGTAGTCTGCACTATGAGTGGGATTAAGTTTTGTGTGATATTATTTTATGGATGTTTCTAATATGGGGAGTTTTTAACAAGGACCAAGTTGGTCCTTGAATTGCAACCCTCAAATTTGAGAATGGAGGGCTGAGATTAAACGATGGACAAAGAAGGGCAAAGTGTGTTAAAATTCTAAATTGACCCTTGAAGAGATTAAAATAAAAATGGTGGAATTGAATTGAAGCCCAAATTTGTCATTAGAATAAGTGTGGGAAATTTAAATAAAAGGGTTAAACAGTGGTAATTGGATAATAACAAATGAGTTAAATCTTTTATAATTTTCTTTGTCACATTCTTCCATTGTTGCTGATAGTGAACCCAACTTCACTTCCTACAATTTATGGGTACTATTTTTTGAAGTGGCCAATGACAAAGAAGGTGGTGGATGACTAAAACCCATGTCTTATATAGTTGTTCAAGCAGGAGGAGGTGGATTTTTTGCGAATCATACTTAGTTCCATGATTTCAAATGCAGAAAGTATGATATATTTCTAATATATGTGTCATGATGAAGCTATGAGAGTTAGAAGTGATCATAAGAATATAATAAAGATCAATAGGTGGCGGACTCATTTAAGGCGGAGTGCTCGGAAGCAGGTGGATAGCCTCCTCCGTCGTGTCATCACCATCGTCTCCATTGCCGACTTCCGCAAGGTCCTCTCCCCCAAGCCTCCCCCTCCCAGCATGGACCTTTGAATGTGCCATAGCACTTCCTGCCACGACCGGCACACCGCTGACACTGCTCGTAGGCTCGAGTCGTCGAATGATACCGTGATCTTCACCAGCATGTCGTATGACAATGCCACTTCCATTCCAACAAAGCTATCAGTGTACCCACAACACACCTCCATTCAAGAAAGGCTTGGGACTTATCTACTAATATTAAACCTAGACACATTTTTAATTAATTTCTAATATACTAAAACAAACTTTCAATATCAGCGGCCCGATTAGAAAAAAAAGAATCCAACAATTGTCAGTAGCTATAACAAATTAATTTTTGCATCGGACTAATGTAACTCCCAAATCATCTAGGAGTAAGTTAACACTCACTGTGATAAGTCTTCTTTGTCCTCATTGAACAAGTCTATCAAAACTTAATTAGTTTGTATACAAAATTTGATTGGTTCAAGTGATCATTTGTCTCCTATTTTTTTAAAGTAAGATCTTATATTTAAATTTTATGAATAAACAAATTAATATTAAAAGAACTTGTTTTTTGTTTGTTACATTAGAAAAGAAAACAAGAAACTAACGCTTAGAGTAGGCTACACCCGCTGCATCCAAAAGAAGAAAAAGATGAATCTCTATTGGAGCAGTATCCCATATCTTGAGTAAGTCATCACTCTTGGCCCCCATCTTAGCAAGCCAATCTGCACAAGTATTTGCCTCACAGTACAAATGATCCACAAGCCAAGGAGTTGATAAGAGATTTACGAATATCTTTAATTAAACAAGCATATCTATGACGCTGTTGGAATTCTTTGGTGACCAAATGAATAACACACTAATTTCCAAATCCCTGAATCCCAAGTAAGTCTCAAACCAAATTGTGAAGCTCATAATTCTACATGAAGGTTTGAAGAAAAGCCAATGAAACCTGAAAAGCCAACCACCCAATAGCCCATATCATCCCAAAGTAAACCACCAAAGCCATACCTACCAGGATTGGTTAGAGCACTCCCATCAACGTTCAAGACATAAACACTTGTAGGAGGGAATCGCCAATACACCACTAGATTGCTGGCAACCACCAAAGAGGGGGCTACCATAGTGCACTGAATATCAGCAATAATGCTCCGGATATGGCTAAGAATGTCAACCATGGACTACATCTCAAAGACAAGGATCTTTGCATTACGAGCTTATTGCCAAATCCACCAAGCAACTAAAATGAATCACACCTTATCTATCCCTTGGGCAAAATGCCGCATCTAAGAGATGGCATCCAAAGTGAGAAAACAGGATCACTGAAAGAAGGAAAGCAAGACCAAACTTGGTAGGCTCTATGATAGTCCTATAAACAATGCAACAAAGTTTCCTCATGAGCCATGCATCGTTGACATAGGCCAAGAGAAGATATATGACAACATTGTCTCAACATAGTTGTGGGCAAGGCATCATGCAAAGTTAGCCAAAGAAAGAATCTGAATTTCTCAAGAACCAGGAGCTTCCAAACCCAAATCCAAGGGCTAGGAAGCAAAGAAGATAAACTCTTCTTAAGAAACCAATTGTAACCTCCTTTAGCCATATATATCCCCAAGATATCCGGAGCTCGCACTCATCAAGCTGACAATAATCCACCATCAGTGTAGGAATAATAAGCCCTATCACATCAGATAGGAGAATAGTAGCCAAGTTCCATCATAAAAGACATTTAAGACAAATAATTGAGTATCTTGTATGTTTAAAAAAGGCACAATTCGCAAAGAAAGCCATGGTCAATCCACTTGTCATACCAAAAGGAAACATGTCCCTTACCAATGTGAAACCTAAAGCCATCCCGTAAAGCAACCACTACTTTAGCAATTGATTTCCAAGTATAAGAATCTCCATTACGAGATGAAGCTCGCAAAATGGATAAGCTAGCAAGATATTTATCATAGAGTAAACGAACCCATAGCTTATTAGGCCTCTCAAGAAAATCTCAAACCAACTTACCAAGCATAACTATATTACTCGAGCACGACGAACCGCCAAGCCTCCCACAATTTTTGGGTGAGTAATGTGATCCCATTTAACTAAACTCCAACCTCTAGCTCCTGTACCTTTTTTCTCTTGCCAAATAAAGTTTTGCATTGTACAATCAATAGTCTCACAAATCCTAGAGAAAAGCCACATTAGTTTTCATTGGGTAAATTGGAATGGAAGATAGAACAAAATTAGCCAAAGTAAGACAACCTGGCTTATTAAATAGATGACC
Organism: Pterocarpus macrocarpus; assembly: GCA_031439585.1. Taxonomy (NCBI): domain Eukaryota; kingdom Viridiplantae; phylum Streptophyta; class Magnoliopsida; order Fabales; family Fabaceae; genus Pterocarpus; species Pterocarpus macrocarpus. The sequence continues at coordinate 17,578,630 of CM062514.1, forward strand.
ATTCCACCCCGCCAATCGAGAGGGCAATTTCTCAATAATGCAATTGAAATCCTGTTTCTTAACTCGACCCTGGAATAAGGGAAAGTCCAGATATTTCCCAAAATTCAACGAATAATGCATGGAAGTAATAACCGAGTACTTCAAAATTTTGGAATTGGGAACATTCCTGGAAGCCATGAAATAGGATTTACCCAAATTCACTTTGAAACCAAAGGCAAGAAAAAAAAATCCTAAACCACTTAAGAGAAGGCGAACTTGGGAAGCTTCAGCTTTCATAAACAAGAGGCGGTCATCAGCAAAAAAAAATAAAATTAGAGATGACAAGACTAGATTAAGACACTTTAACAAGAAACCAAGCCCTATCACTCACCTTCTTGAAAATAAGAAGGGCCAATTTCTCTATATAGAGAACAAATAAGTAAGGTGACAAGGGTCACCTTGTCAAGTCCCCTAACAGGAGCAAAACTATCCAATTTCTCACCATTCCTATACAAAGAGAGATTGCAACTAGTAATCCAAGTCATAATCAGGGAGATAACACTCCAGAGACCAAAATCATAGAGTGCCATGCCAAAAATCCCAATTCACTTAGTTATAAGCCTTCTCAAAATCAATTTTAAATACTTGAGAACCCAGCTTGCCTTTCTTCTTATAATAAATTAATTCAACTTAAATTATATCTAATAAATTTTGGGTATAGGTAGCGTAAATAAAAAATAAAAAAAACTTGCTTTTGTATGTTTAGAACATTGATGTGGCATATCAATCATAGTGCTGTCTGACATGCACTTTGACTAACAAGGTGCACCTCGCACTTTGCTTTTAATTATATTCACAAGTGTTGTTAAATGCATTTAGCCATACTTTTAAAGATATTTAACCATATTTTTTTGGCAAGGTTATTAAAAACGAGTTTTCACTAAAAAATCCTTAGAGGGTAAAATAAAAATGAAACATAAAAGCAAAACATAAAAATATGGATTTTATATATTATTAAGAACATGTACACATACATAAAATTATTATACTTAAATAAACAAAGTCAACTCAAGTTTAAGTATTAAATTAATAAATTTATATGGAAGTAGAAGTTTAGAGTAATATCGGTTGTGAAGAGCATAGAGTAACAAACCGACAACATGACAATAAAAAATTTCGTTTATTGTCCTAATACACTGGGATAACTCATATTCAAAACCTAAAAGTTTGAGACTCAAAACCCACTAAACCAATAAAAATCTATCTAGTGACTGAAATACATGAAAATATAAACTCATTTTTTGAATTTTTTTTTAAAATTTCAATGCTTTAAAATGCTTCTTGAAAGAATTTTATCTAAATTAAATTTTACTTAATATCTAATAAATTTTTGTGCTTTAAAAAGGTAAAATTTAAATTTTATGTTTTAAAACGAGAATTTAACAATAATAGTATATGATGCACCTTGCTAAGTAAAATGCACCATAACATCCTCCATCAATCATGCTATACGATACACGGTCGGGTTCATTACCCCATTCTCTTGAAGTCCCACGCTTCTCGAAATTAAAAAGATTCAAGTGATATGGAATGCTTTGATTGTTATACTGTATGCTAATATTGGATTGAAATGATAGGTCTTGCTTTGCAAATGACAAAAAGGAAACTGAGAAAGATCAGAGCATTATATTTCCATTTAATTTCTGTAATATCAAGGATAAGACTTGTATTAAGTATTTTATAATTATTTTAATTAATTTTTAAATTAAATAATAATATATAGATATTTTTTAAAATAAATAATTTAAAATTTAAAAATATATATTTTTTAAAAAAATATATTTATCATTATTTGATTTAAAAATTGAATAGAATAAATATAAAAAATTTAATCTAAACCTTTTTCTAATATAAATTTTATATAAGAAAAAAAGGTAATAATATATCCTCTTAAAATATTTTTAATTATTTTTTAATTTTTAAATGAGAAAAATAATAAATATTTTTTATATTTTTAAGATAATCAATATATTTATAAAATATTTAATATTTTTCATGTTCAGTAATTACTGAACATGAAAAATATTTAAGAAAATATTTTTAAAATATATATCATTTTTTATGAGAAAAATAATTGTTCAAGTAATAAAGAATAAACAAATATCAAGCAATATGTGTGTATAAAGTATATATGAGTAATATTATTGTTGCGTTAGAAGATAATGAATGCGCAAGTTTGGTATACAAATCGGATAGCCCTATAATAGAATCGATCGTCAATGTAATTTGGCTTCAATATTAAATTATGTATAGTTTCAAAGTAGCTTTCGGTGTAGGGAATCCCAAGTTACCATTAAGAATAGATGAATATTTTTTTTGCCCATTTTGTTGAAAAGTTTTGCCATATTGTGAGGCAGGCCAGTTAGTAGGTAACTTTCCGGCAAAGTTACCGCAGCCGAGAAATTCAAGGTTTTGTGCCTTTGCGGAGCTTCAACTTTCAAGTCCCTATTCTCCGTCACCGTATTCCAAAGTCACTGAGAAGAAATACCGTAGTCGGCAGCGTACAATGTAAGCAAAGTACGTACCATGTATTATAAAAATCATTTTTAGTAATAAATAATAAAAAAAACAATAAATTTTCTTTTCTTTTTTTGGAAAGAAAATGTTAAAAAAGAAAAAAGTCGTCCCTGCACTAACTTACACACAGAAGCAATAGTAGCACCAGCTACCTAGCTAGCTTTTTAAACCATAGTCAAATTAAGCTCCTGCTTTCACGGTGCAATATTTACTTCAAATTGAGAGGATGTCAATAGTCTATTCATCTCAATTCTCACGTACACCTCTCTCCTATAAATATGCTTATAACCCCTTACCTTCTCTCCCTCACCAAGTGAACTAGCACCTCTCTCTCTCTCTCTCTCTCTATGATTTTTGGTTCTTCAGCCTTGGGGCTAGCCTTTATGCATGTGTGTTCTTCTTCAAGGTTTGGCTCATATATGGCATATATATGGTTGCGGAGAGGCCTGAGAGAGTATGGAAGAATCTGTAAAGCTCAGGAGGGATAGCGCCGAGTGATAGTGATTATATGATGATTTGGACCAAAGTGTTGGTATGCTTGGCGCTATCTATCCTGAGTTTCACGGGTTCTTCTTACTGTTTAAATTGGTATATCATAAGCTGCAATATATCCTTTATACGGCCCCCACCATGAGTACCACAGAAAGAATTAATATATGAACCATCCCCTCTTTTCCTTTTTCTATTTTAATTTAACGTATTACACTTTACTGTTATTTTCTCTGAAACAGGATCTTGATGATGATGATGATGATCTGGGGTTTTACTCAATTGAACTTCATCCGGCTAGCTAAACATGTTTTGGGTCATGCTTTGGTTCCTAGTTAGTTAATAATTATGGATTTTATTAGCGGTCTATCTCAGTCTACGTGTGTGCCGTCTAATTGTTCTTGGCATTTGTTTTTGGTATGATCTGTGTCAAAAGCATAGTACGGCCAAAGAAAACGGTTTGTACTTTGTAGTTTTCTACCTCTGAACTTCGCTTTTAAGTGCTTCAACTTGTTAAAGCATCTTTGTTTTACATTTTAGTTAAGGGAGTAAAACTTTATCTTTACCTTCAAAATATATTCATATAATAAGTAATTTTTCTTATTTTCATCAAAAAGTACTTTTACACCTCCAAAATCTTAAATCTATCGTGTACTTATTTGGTTTGTTCTTTTTCTCATTTCTTGTAGTTTGGTCTTTCGAAAGTTGATTTACGTTTAATTCCATTTCTCATAGATAAAGGGACACTCGGAGAAAATAATATGCTGCATATTTTAGATACATATCTGAAATTTTATTCATAGTATCCAGGGATCAGCGTTCTGGGGTTGATCTACATACAGGATTTTGTTCAATGCTTTTCGTCTAGGAAAGTTTTCCTTTATTTTTTCCCTGGATAATCAAGGCCTTTTTCCTTGCATGATGATATCAATCATCACTCCTTTCTTCCTCTTCTCCCCCTTAGCCCTTTGTTTTCCCCCCATCAAAATTCATGGTTTCACTATGTGAGATTATATACATGGAGCATTTTTTTTTTTTTTTTTTGATTAGTATGTATGGAGCAAAATTATATGAAACTAACATATCTCTCTCTCTCTCTCTCTCTCTCTATATATATATATATATATATATCAGGTCAGATCACTTGTTCTAGCCTGTTCACCAGAAGGAGAAGGACCTACCATAAAGTTCGTGAAGGATATTTTGAAACTAGTGACTATCTGATTCCTTGACCTTTTGACTGATATTGTACACAAAAAGATACGAGCTTTTCTAAATAAAATTGATGATGACAGAGGAGAGGTCTGAATTATTGCTTTTGTAATTTTGTTGTATTTTTTAATATTTGTTTTTCTGAAAAGATACTGATGAGTTAGTTCGGTGTTTAATGGTGAGTTCTGAGAGTAGCAGTATTCTTCTCCTCATGGGGGCTAACCTGCACAAAAGTGAAACCCTAGTTCTTTCACTTGCAGTCTTGGAGCCAGAAAGCTATCTTTGAGTTTATTAGGGATCTGATGAGCTAGCTAGGGTTTCCATAATATTTGACTGCAACTTTTGCAGGCCTTTTTCATCTTAGTTACTGTGGATGTTGACTCGTTCCCAACTTAATTGGTTCAGGTCACAGGTCTCGTCGCTTTCTTTTCTACTTCTATAATTAACATCTTCATAATCTCCATCATTAAATTCCCATTAAGAGCAAAGTTAATGTAAACATCAAGAGAGATGTTGATATGCGTTCGAATTTACAGTGAATCCTATTTGACCATCAACATATTTATTATTAATTTGTATAATATTTACATGTTTATAATTTTAAATTATATTTTGAATGATAAATATACATTATTGATTAAACATGAATCCAAAGTTTATATTAACATCACTCAATTAACAACAAGCACTTACCCATGGCCCTCCAACTTTCCTTTCACTCTAAATTTACTCTAATGCTCTTTTACTTCTAATCTTTCAGCTCATAATGATCTCCCCATGCTAATTAAATAATTTGAGTTCCCTTAGATGATAATGTTGAGTCTGGCCTTAGAACTTAGGAAATTCTCTCCTAATTTTCTTTTACCCTTTTCCTTTCCTTTTTGTCATGTTACCTATTCATTTCCTGTTAGACATGCTGTGGGTATCACCCGGCTGTCCATTATGTGCGGCTGGGATGCAATATAATATTCAGGCTTGGTTCAAAGATTTAGAAGTTTGAATCAACTTTAGGGTACAAGGTGTGTCTTGTTGAACGGGAACAAAGCAACCAACTTTCTAGCAATAGATCTCCAAGCTTCCACTAGTTTTATAACTGCATATCTATTATAGAACATATGGTGCATGTCAACTGAGGGGTTATTTTTATATAACAGATATAAGAGTAAATCTTGACTATAATCATATATGAATGGTTAAAATTAAAAATTATTTAAAAATATATAATTATTTAAAAGAAACATATATATAACCTTTTATTTTAATTTTAACTATTTATATAATATTAAATTATTAAGATTTATTCATTTTATTCTCACAATAAATTAATCTTTCACTCCCATAGAATATACATCTATAGATCTATAGATTATATACAGATCTTCATCTTCAGTGGAATTGTGGGAAATGTGGTTGAACAGTAATCCCCACTTACGGGTACAGTCTTTGAGATTTTATTTTATGTCGTTTGCAATTGTTTCATGACCATGAAGTTTGACATTCTACGCCACTCCAAAGATGCTACTGTTCATGCCTTGAACCCAATAAGCTTCAATGGTGCTATACTGACTAAATATAACATGGAGGCACATGCATATATTTATATATGCTTCCTCTTGTTTTTGTCGAGAAAATTGATTTTGGAAAAAGGGTAGCTGAGATTGATCGCGTATTATAACAGAGCAGCCAGCTAGAATTAACTTGCGCGATGCATGTGGGAGTGGTGGGAGTGGCAGACCAAAATGATTATATATGCTGGTGATAACGATTATGACTTCTGCCATCCATTGGCCCAAACCTTGAATTAATGCGAGAATATAAAGGCTATACAGTTTATTCACGAGTTATTTCCTTAAAATTTGAATTCAAATAATTTTTTAGAGAGTCAAGATTACTTATCTCTCTCTTCAATCATCCCTATGTGTGTATGAATAAATAATATATTATCATGTTATTTATGGAATCTTATATTTAGAATAATGTTATTTGTATTTATTATCTTATTAATTTATTGTAAATATATAATTAAAAAGAAGAATATAAAAATAATAGATTTACTATTTTTTTAAACACCCAAATATTTGTATCTTTTTCTCTCATTATATATTTATTATAAATTTATAAAATAAGTACAAATAACATTTATCCTATATTTATCGTACTAACTAGTACACTGTTAAAATTAAAAATGCCAATTTAATTTGATTCGTGAACGTGGTGAGCCAAACAAAGTTAGACTGGTGGGTTGTATATTGATGTCGACCCCGATTTAAGTTTAAAATAAGTTAAGTTCATAGTGAGCCAATTAGTTGATTTAATTAGCAGGATTGAAGAGTATTGAGAAAAAAAAGTGTCGCGTTTATTTTTGTGGATAAAATAGTATTGATAAGTAATTTGTAAATATCAATATAAGTTTTTAAGTATATTTTTGTTATATTTCAATAAATTTATCTCAATTTTCCTTCATTAATGAACCCAGCTTTAGTTGAAATTGGAAATATTACTTTTCAATTAAATTTATAGAAATTCAATAATGTTTCCAAAACACACTCCCTATATAAATTTCTCTCTCTCCTTTTTTTTTTTTCCCTCACCAAACCCCATTACAATTTGGTCAACATGATAGTCTTGTACAATGATGGCAGATCCCATCTCTTCATTATTTACCGTTGTCTTTGCATTCACTATATACATTTGTAAGTCAATGATATAGTAATTTTAATTATTTCATTTAAATTTTTTTTATGTCACCAATAAATAGACTACCATTTTAATATTTCATATATCTTAAAATGATTAAAATAAATTTTACTATTAAAATAATACTTTTTTTTTAACCAAAAAGTTTAGTTTAGGTTGATTCGATACTGATCATCCTACCAAAGTTAGAGCACGATTTTCAAACTCAAAAAACACTTGTAAAAGACTTATGAGATTGTCTATCATTAAAGTCCTCACATCAACAGTAAAAATAAATTCGGATTATTGTGGGATTCAAGCTTCGCTTCTTGTCGACTGTGCCAATCCTTGCTAACGAAATAGTATATATCAAATCAATTTTACATTATTTATTGAATTAAAAATAATTTAATCAGTCACATTCAAGGGTCCAACGTTTTGTCTCTTCAAATGTAGTGTACACAGTCCATTTGTTTCAGTTTTTGTAAGAAAAAGTATTTTCTTAATTAAAATTATGTATAAAAAATTAGAATAAAAAAAATAAAATTAACTATTGCATTATTATTATTTTTTGTTACAATTGATGACTTCAATAAAGGACCAAATTGATGACTTCAATATTTAGAATGACAACTAGAAACTGACATACTTTTATGTGATGCACAAAAAAGGAGATTTTGCATTTTCTTGCTTTGCAAAAACTAAATGCTATGGAGTCATTTAATCTGTACTCTGACACATGGCGGCTAAAGTTAAGCTGCATCGCCTTGAATTCCATCTGAAACCCTGATGATTTTCTGCGCAAATCAAAGCGAATCACATTCCATGGAAATTCATTCCTCACGGGCCTCATGCATAACAGGTTGTTGGGTTTGATTCCAACAACTGGGCCCCGCTACTGGAAAGACAATTTATTTTATGGACCGTCATGTTTGTGGGCTCTCTTGGGCCTCTTTTGTCAATCAACAGCATTTACTTTCCATAAAGTAAATCGATAGGCATTACAACACAGTGAGCTTGATAGTGGATCTGCTGAGAGCTGATTGGTGATTGCTATATCCCTTCTTTTTTTTTTTTGAAAGTGGTATTAATTTACACATAAGAAATTTAACAATTTGAGTAATCATGTTTGCAATTAAAGTTTTTTATTTTTATATTCAAAGTTCATTAGACTTTAATTAACCTAACTCTAGTTGGGTTGATCTATTATTTAAGCAAAAAATTTTTAATATTAATTTTTTCTATTCATAGTACTTGAATTTATTATCTTACTTAAAAAAGACAAGTATCACATTACTTGAACTACCAAATGTTATCATTATAATTAACATATGTGAGCAATATGATAATGCATAATTAAATAATAACACCAATAGTTCTACAATCCTCCACACTTTTAATTAGTCTTTCAAAATACACTGTGCTTCTAGTTTGATACTATTTCATTGTCTTCCTGTTCAAATTATTCTTCAAATAACCATTCCTTGCAACATTATAACCACATAAAAAATGAGAATATTTGCAAAAAAAGAAAATAACAAATTCATGAAAATAATATATAATCACTCAAACTTATTTATGCTGACAAAGAGTTAGTTAAGCTGACAAGTGAGCTCGAAATTTTGAAATAAGAAAGTGGAATCAAATATTAAAAAATAATTCCTTAAATAGACTGCATAACCCTTATACTCAAAATTTGAATAAGAATTAATCTTGTCAAGAATTTAAATAAATTGAACATATTAAAAATCAAGTTTTTGAAAATCTATCTGATCAGTAGATCAGTCGAGGGACTGATTCAAAGTATAATGGTTCAATTATAATTGAACTTTGGTCACATGAGATTGAAATTAAATATATATTTATATTTATATAAAACAATATATACAATTATTATATAATAATTAAATAAATTTAAATTATAAGAAAATATAAATCTAGACTAATTCAACTATGTGAATTGGTACTGATCAGACCGATTAGCCAATTGTTGATCAGACCACACAATTTTTTATTGCTTTTAAATTTTCAATTTTTATACCGTGACCGAATGGACCGGTTCGATCTGATTTTCAAAACATTGCTGAAAATAGCTTGTGATATAAAGCAGTGTTCTAAAAAACTAAATTAGACCGGCTACTTTGGTTGGTTTGACTAATTTGACCGAGAACGGGTTCCTAGGCTAGTTCAATCGCAGTATAAAAGCCAGGATTTTGAGAACTGCTCAAACACCGTGTGAATGAATTAAAATTGGTGAACCGGTTTGACATTCGGGACAACCACTGAGGCAATGCCTTATCTGCAGTCTATTTAGTCTTTGAGCAATTGTGTACATGATTATAGCGTGGTTGAAGATATAGTCTATTACAAGTTCGTTCATGAGCTTGATTAGGTAAATGCCCGTTAAGACAAGAGTATATTGCAAAAGTGACAGTCCATTAAATAAGACCAAAAAATGAAAAAAGAAAAAAAAAAAAAGGCAAAAAGATGATAAAAAGAAAGTAAGAGGAATCAATTACCTGTGGGATGCAAAAGAATGTCCTAATCCTTCAACATTTTTTTAGTTAATATTTAATTAGCATATAAATATTTGTATTTAAAATGATTAAATCTTGAATCAGTACTCGACTGGTTCACTCACCAGTTCTATTTTCGGAAAGTTGGAAAAATGTAAAAATTTGTTTAATCATTACAGAAAACCACTTTCTAGTATCAACACTGTCATGTCATGTTCTGTTCTGGAGAACGCAGGCGTGTGGGTTGTGGTTTCTCCTCGAAAGTTCCGAAGCAATTTACGGTATCATATGATATCCAATCATGCTAAGCTCTCTGTTTCACTTTTCGCTTCATCATTTCAGCGGCACAGAATCCTCAAAAAATGTTGCAGGCAAGTTCTCAGAATTCTCTACAATCATAGCATCTCAATTCATTCTTTTTCTTTTCTCCCTTTAATTTCTATTTTGGTTGTTTGCAGAAATGGAGGAAGATAGCTCCAATCCAATGGCAAGCTTGCTTCTTAAATGGTTGATCTCACTTGCAAGTAGTGACAACTGAATACAGGCATGAATTGATTTGTTATATATATATATAGGTGTTTTTGAGTGTATCTTTTTTTTTTTCATTTTTTCAGTTGAATTGATGAAAAGTGAGAAGTATTTCAATTATAGGAAAAAATTTGGATGGTGCTTATGAATTTGTAAATTCGGAAACTTGATAAAGAAGAGAAAGGAAGGGAAAGGACAAAGGAAAACTCTCGATAGTAATGATAAGAAATCACACATCTATTTTATTTTGCTTCCAAAGACATTACACTTACACCCCGATCCAGAAAAAAAGAAGACACACTATTATAACTTCTCAGTCTAGCGTTGTCCAGTTCTGGACCTTGAAACAACACAAAACAATGGTGTCTATTTGGCAAGTATTTAAAGAGCTCCTATAACAGCAAGACAGTAATTGAGGAACATGGAAATTTTGTGTGACTAATGGTGATTTCTTGATCTTAGCATTGGGGCAGGTCTAGTGGTGGAGGTATCACTGACTGTGATGGGCCAACTCCATTCTCTACCAGGAGTGCAGTTGCCAGACCCCAATTCAGATGTGAGTCTATGTGGCAATGCAAGAACCAAATTCCTGCATTTGCAACAAGTGAATGAAAAATAACATAACTAGTTAGTATATGCAGTGCTAGAAATACAAAATCTTGAAGGCAAAGAATGTCAACAGTATGATCTCACCTGGATTATCCGCCACGAATCGAATGGCCACCCATCCTCCAGGAGGTGTTCCAATGGTGTTCCTCACCGGTGGATCAACAAGGTTAAACCTGGCAGGATCTGTTGCAGGGTTGAAGTTGCCAAAACCTGCTCCAATTACAAAGAAGTGGAATCCATGAATGTGCATAGGGTGGTCCTCAGTTGTTACTATACTTGTATCCTGGAAAATAAGCTGCACATTGGTGCCATACTTCAACTTCAAGAGCTTAGTTCCTGGTGAAGGTGTCCATAGCCCCCGCGGCACGTTGCCGGTATAATTGAATGGTACAGGGGGAACAGGAGGAAAGTCTGTGGTGAAGACACCAGGTATGCCTTGATAATAGGCTTGCATTAGGGATGTGGTCCTTGGGGGCACAAAGGAAACATTGTTTATGCTGGCTGTGAAGCGGGTTCCATTTGGTCCTTGACACCTTGGACTATTAGGATTTGTGCAGTTGATCAATCCCAACCCCACTGCGAAAAACAGGTTCACATCAAAATTTGTGAAGACTTTAATCTTGGAAAGACCCCTGATTCCTGAAGTGAATGCAGTTGCAGTTGCTGTATCATTGAAGGCAGGCAAAGCTGGCAAAATTGGCCTCGGAGATGGCCCTTTTCTGCCGCAGCTGGCAGACTTGTATTCAAGGATTGCGGTGGTGGTGGTGTTGTCGAAGGGGGCATTCATGGCTGTTTGATAGGCCCGCGCCGCCATGTAGTATCGGCCGGGGGGTTGATCGGCGGTGACCAGGACATTGATAGTCTGGCCAGGTCCTATCATGATGACTTGAGTGTTGAAAGGCTTGGTATAAGCAGCATCAGTGCCAACCAGAGTCATCCTGTGGTTGGCAATTGAGAAGAAGAGTTCTTGATTGAGTGCACTGTTGATGATTCTCAAGAGAATGGTCTCGCCGGCATCAACCGGAACACGTACGGTTTCTGCATTGTAATTTTGTCATATCTTTTTAGCCATTTCTATGTCATTTTAAATCATAAGATAAGGCAAATCTGTATGGAAGTTGAATAATTCCAAACCTTGACTTGAACATCTGTATAGATCTCCCGGTTGACCATTAATGGTGTATGCAACGGATACATTTGGAGCTGCTCCTGTAAATTGTGTTTGTCTCAAGAGAACCATAGGATCCCTATCAAACCATTCCGCTGTCCATCATCACAATATACAATTTGTTATGGCTCTGTCATTACTTTTTAGAAAATGAAGAGCTTAGTTTCGCATTGTTACCTACTGAGGAGAGGGTTAATTACAGTGACAAAGAAATTATAGAAGTGTGTTGAGCAGATTAAGAGATGGTTTCGGAGGTTTACCAAGAAGGATGGGAAATTCTCGCTTAGGCATAGAGAAAGGATAAGGAGAGCCCAATGTTGGGTAGATGATAAAAGCTCCATAAACAGTGGCTCTTAGGAAACCAGTGTGAGCATGCCACCATAGTGTTCCCTCCTGGTTTTGGATTGTAAAGCGGTATGTGTAACTTCCTCCTGGTTGGATGGGACATTGAGTCACATAACTAGGACCATCTGCCCATGGATTTCGCAGCATCCTTAACCCATGCCTGATTCACAGGACACACAAGATTGCCAGGAAGATGGATTTTAGTATGTGTCATTAGCATAGTGAATTAATCAATAAATAGGTAAATTAGGATTCTGTCATGTTTGTTTTGAATATGACTATGTTATGTTCAGAGAAAAATAAATGCAAACACTTAAATTGGGCCTACAAAATTTAAGAAGATTTCATTTATTTAAAGTGCTTGTATTTATCTCTCTCTTTAATATGACATGATCATCTTAAAAATAAATATGAGAGGATCCTAATCCTAAACAAGTTACTTCCTTTCCCACCCGTTTTTTTCTACTTGTTTATACAGCCTTGAGAATGGTCTTAGGACAATTGTTCTGAGTTCTAACTAAAGCGTAAAGTTTTTAGCGTGAAATTTATGAGAGGATGAATGATGATGCTACTTACCAGTGGATGGAGATGTTGTAGGGTCCAGCATTTACTACTCTGATTGCAAGAGAATCTCCATTTCTTGTTTCTATTGTTGGGCCTGGAAACTGCCCATTTACAGTGAGTATGTTTTGGGTTCTGCACAGCCTCTTCACTGGCGTTCTTTGAATCTATTCAAATCAAATCATTGAAGTTATTACAATCATGAATTGGTTCAAACCATACTTGTAAACTGATAGAAAATATTGTAAGATCATTAAACAAAAAACTTACAACAAATTCATGGAACTGATCCTCAGCTGAAGCATGGGAAGCAATGATAATAAGTAGGCAAAGTAAGAGCCAAGAGTAGCTTGACTTGCAAGGGAGGTGATTAGTCTCCATTGTTGTCTCAGAATTTGTTGAATGGAATTGCTTGGGTTATGCAGTATTCGGTCTAAAGTGTAGCTATTTATAGAGTGATGAAGCGGGAAATGCCAAGAGTAAACATTTTCTTTTAAAAAAATAATAGGACATAGAAATGTTTTGGCCATTATTTTGAGTCAACATAGTACTTAATATTTTAGGACAGTTGTTGTTTTTATTTTTTGTATAAACATAATTTAAGGACAGGTAGTCTAACCACAAAGAGGATTTGGTGCACCCACTAGCGCAATCAACTGTGGATCAGATGCTAGGGTCTGTGGTTTAGATGTATAGTGGTGTACTAGGAGTATACTTGGATTGTTTTCTTAAAAAGGTACTTGTTAAGATACTAATCATTACCTAGCTTTATACACTCGCTTGAGAATAATGAGAAGATTTATCTGAAAGAACTAAAACAAAACTCAGGCGAAATGCTACTTTGTTATGGAATCTAAGAAAATGGAGATTGATAAATATGAAAATAATTATATTGCTTTAGGCCATAAAAAAAATTCTCTCCTCATACAATTATGGAAAGAAAAAAAAAATAGAAAATTATAATATGAGCTTTCTAAATTACAGAATAAACTTTTTCATAATATCATTTCTATAAAAGTTAAGAGAATGTCGTATCCTTTAAGAAAAGAGTTAAGGGAAGAGATAATATGGAATTACATTTTATTTTCTTTCTCTTTATCTATATTACTTCTATACAAGAGAAAACTTGTTTTACTCTCATCCTTAATACTTTGATGCTCTAATAACTCCTTTGAGAGTATCTTTATTTTGAGTAATATTACTTAGTATGAATTGATTTTCACAAAAATAGTGATGAATGAGTTGTCGAATAACTATACAAACCTGATTGAAGTAAGAGATGGTCTATAAAACAATACAAAGGTGGTTGATGTAAAAGACTGTTTCGAATAATGTTATTTGTATTATACGCTTCAGCATTTTTGTTTAGTTTTGTTACAAAACAAAATCTCATTGTTTAACGCAAACCATTTTTGTTTTAGGTGTGCCATTATGTTTGGATCATAACTAATGAACATTAGATTTCTTAATGAAATCACTAATTAGCTTAGCTCATAGTTATTCACTTTCTATTTCCTTGGGAAGAGGGGGAATGATTTACTTGATGTTAACCTCCAACATCGCAATTTTCGAAAAAGATGATAGTAATATAAAATTAGTGACAGTTTCCAATTGGTGAATTCGGTTTTCATGCACAGTTAAAAAGTTTGTGAAACTAGTCGTCAGTTCAACAATTCAGACGCCAATATTGTGCACACGACCATGCATTTTTCTAAGCACATCGGAATCTATTTCCTTTGTTTGTTTGTTATGTTCTGACACTGAAACATAGGAACATATCAACCTAGGGGAAAACCATAACTAAGAAAATAAAAGAAAATAATAGGGCAGTTAAGGTCAGGTTGAGTTTTGGTTTGGTTCGGTAGTGATGAGAAGAGAATATTTCTGCGTTTAGTTGACCACTCGAAGTCACTATCTGAAACAGGGCTGAATAATTTTTGCGCCATGTTTAAGCGACATTTCTTACCAAAAAAGGAAAAATAGAAAGGTAAAATTTTGATGCTATGTGCACGTAAAAGATTTTTATAGCTCATTCAATTATACTACAGTAATTCAATTATATATTATTATATTATTAAAAATATTTGACTATTCACTTAAAAAGCTATATATATAATAATATTTAATTAATTAACAATATAAAATATTTTCTACCGTATTTGTACCAGATATGTTGTCACATAAAATTGACTCCACTAATAAATTTTTCTAGATTTGAAAAAGCAATTCATTTCAGATTTATTTTTTGTTCTCTTATTTTCTTGGGTGTTGACGGCATGTGTCTGGAAAACACGATACAAAATACTCTTTCTCAAAAGAAAAAAAAAAAAAAAAACAGTGCATTATACCTGCACTCACTCTAAACATATTAGCTAAACTGAATATATGAATGGTCAAAATCGCCGGAAGGAAAGTAATTGTAGGAGCAAAATAAGGGTGCACTCCAGATATGAATTGGACACATGAACCCAATTAGTTGACTATTAAAACAGCTTAATACGGATATTGTAACATTTTCTTCAACGAACCTACTCCTTGGTTTAATCATCAATCAAGGCACGAATCTTTATGATTACCACACCATTTTCACAATGTGGTTAATGTTATTTCAAATGAAGCAGGTTTGATATGTTTACCCCTATATTTTCTTTGTAAATGCTACTTGTAATATCTTGGTATATTGATTGTTGGCTTACCTTGTTTTTCATGTATTAGGTAGACCGCCACCTGACTTTCGAGTATTGCCATTAATTAATTTGTTGAGTCCTAACCATAATGATTGTCGAATACCACGTGTATATCATGGTCATGTCACTACACTTAGGCTTAGGCCACTTCTCTAATGGGAACAATTACGCAAAATAACCGCGGAATGACATTGTTAGCCTCTGAAGTAATTCCAAAAGCTCAATGGATAGGGTTGATCATGTTCATGAAGCTGTTGAATGTAAAGACATGAAGACCAATCACAAGATTGGGTTGCAGAGGAGATGGGAGGCTTTTATCTCAAAGCGGTCAAATCCAATAAACTGTGGAAAAATCAAACAGCATCTGCGTCAGACTGAAACTTTTGTTGGAAATGCAAGCTATGGATTGCTAACACCATAGTGACCATATGCAAATATTTCCACATAATTTTGTAAAAGAATATGAGACCGCTAATATAATACGCCTTCAGTTTTGTTTCGTATGACTCCTCATATTCAACCTTCAGTTTCTGAAATTTTCCCCTCCGCATTGGATTACACATATACTTCTTTTATTCTTTGCCCCGTCATCAATGGTTATCAACAAATTGATTAATTGAATATAATTAATCATATTTTTCAAAAGTACTGAAAAAAGTATTTTGGTCTCTCAACTTATGAACTATTTTTATAACATGTTTGGGAAACAGGAAAAAAAATGCTGTTTTATTAAAAAAAACAGTTGTTTTAGAAATTTTAATCTTACTTGGATGATTTTTATTTGGAATGGATTATAATCTGATTGTAAAAATTTAAACTGTTTTGAAGCAAATAAGCAGAAGCAGAATTTTGGACATTATTTGATTATAATTGATTTGCACAGTATCAACAATATTATGATTTATCAAATTGACTCTAAGTATTATATAATACACATAATTATTCTATATCCTTTTTAATAATTTTATTGTACAAAAACAATATTTTAATATAATTTAAATAAAATAGATTATTTTTAAACCATTTTTCAGCTTAAGTATCCAAATTAACTTGATTCTCACATAATCAATTATGTAAAAAAATAATTATTTAAATAATTTTAATCTTATAACTTTTTCAATCACACACTTTCTTTTTTCGCATAAGATTTTTTTTGTTTCATATTGTTCCCTTAATTCTCAAACGTTGTCTTAAATTACGATTTCATGGTGGCTTATAATGAGTCAATGATGCTAATGTGTCTTTCATTTTTTCGTTTTAACCCCTCAACTTATTTTCTATTTTATTATTTTGAGTCCCATAACCTTTTTTTATTTTTTGGGGTTTCATATTGGTTTCCTAATTCTCAAACACTAAGCAAAATTGACCTAAATCACAATGTGTTTTAATGATATCTGCATCTATATTATGATTCTGATGACTTTATATATGTCAAATAATAATTTGTTAGCCTATGATAAACAAAGTCTACTTAAGAATTATTCTCTACCTTACTTGGCGAAACACTAATGTGGCTCTACCCCACAGCATAAGATACTTTCCAGGTAATTAGTAAAATGATGCCATTTTCAGAGACAATATAATTTCTCTTTTTGTTTTTTGGGGTATAAATCACATGCATACAAAATCTACTAGTTATCAACTAATTTAACTCAAACCAAGTCATTCTACTATAGGAATAAAATTCTCCCAACTCTAATTTTTCTATTCACAAGTGTTGAGATTGAGACAGTGCTCAAGAAAATAGTATTGCATCATTTGAACCAACAAATAGTGAATGCTTGATTGGTTCAAATGCTGAACAATATAATATTCATGCAAAAGTTTTGAATCCATGCGCAGATGTGGGTATTGAATGGCCAATTTAACTTTCACAAGAGGGAAAATTGTGTGCAAGATTGTGTGCCAGTGGAGAAGAAAAAGGATAAATTGAAAATTCCCCCCAATTCATGTTTCTTGTGGAAGATTGGTATCAGTAGTCTGTTTTCTTCGATTAAACGGGAAGATTGATAGAGAACTGCAGGTACGAACCAAACTCATCTAATGAAATTGTTTAGGACAACTTTCTTTAATGTAATTTAGAGCCAATATGGAAAGATAAAAAAAGTCATCAGACCTAAGATAAAACGAAATATATATTAAGGGAACGTAGTAAAATGTGAAATATTCTGTGAGTGTGTAAAAAAATCTATAATCTCAAATTAAACTAATCAAACCAGATATTACATCACCAAAATTTTTATTCCTAACAACTACAATTCTGAAAAAATCAGTAAATTGCTCAAAAAAGGCCCGGGTGAGGAGAGGATAATTCGAATTGTACACTCGGCAAAATTTTACATGAAAATGACCAACAAAAACCAGAGCCAGTAAAAGGCTGCCAACAAACCACGATGCCTGTTTCACAGAAAATGCTGACAAAACTTAAGCCCACTTTTCTCAACCCCTGGCATTGAAGGTTCATACCTGAACAGGAATAGAAGAGCCACACGTGTAGCTCAAATCCAACTTCAGCACCATAAATGATAATGTTTCTTCAGGTTTGAGCTATCTGCTGTTTCATAGAGTGAAGTAACTTGATTTTTGACTCGCAGATGGTAGAGAATTCTGTCAATGCTTTAAGCTTCCCCGTCACCATTTTCCTGGCAACTTCTGCAGGACTCCAGCACTTAAGTGATTGGGCTATGCGGTCACCAACTTCTGCATCATTCATGGTGGAAATAAATGTTTCAAAAATGTTAAAGACCTGCCCTGGTCCATCAGTCTGACCATTTTTCCGAAGAGGAGAAAGAATGTTATCCAAATTCTCATCCTCAGGTCTCTTATTCCATTCTCGTATCCATTTCATGACCTCCTCTAACACCTTAGATAAATGCTGGACAGAATCTGTGACTGCATGAGAGATATTTGAGCTAGACTGATCAACTGATCCACTTTTCTTTTTCTTCTTACCAGTTGGTTGACAGGATCTCAGACAAGACTGAATTACGAGTCCATGCCACGCCAAAGGTTCGGTAACTATCTGCATCAGAAGTTGAACATCGCTCCAAGGAGAACACATATGGGGCTCCGTAGATTTGACCTTCGCTAAAATATACTTCTCTAGCAAAGAATCTAAGATATTCCAAATATGAGGCCTACTTCCATTACTATCTGGTTGGACAAGTTCATGAGAACTCAGGCTCCAAGCATTTAGGAATACAATGAAATTCAACCAGTCAATCAGGTTGGAACCAGAAACCTGCAAGAGTTTTTTTATGTTGTGGATCAAATTCCCATTTGGAAACATCTAAAATAAAAGAAATTTTCGTATGAGTAAATAACTAAACATCATGAACCTAAAGATAGTTGCAACTGTATCAGTTGCAGGTGATGAGACAATTATGCCCACTGGAAACCATCAAATAAGACAGTAATAAAACAGTTATGTTTTTTATCCAAAAAAAAAAGACAGTTATGTTAGTTGCTATCAATGGACACCTATTTTACACATGCGCAGATGATATCATTGAGTTTAGCTGAGCCCACCTAAACGGCTAAGTGCATGTTTGGTTTGATATTGAGAAGGCCCAAATCATGGTTTAGAGGGAGCAAACTGAATTTCAACTTATTTTTACATGATTGGCAAAATTATATTGAATTACATTTCAACTTGATGTTTAGTCTCAAACTATGGTTTGGGCAGAAATAAAAAGAAATTGCTTTTCTGTTGGACAAAATTTTTGGTTTGCAAATTATAAACCAAACAAACCCTAAACCTTATTTGAACCTGCTGAAACATTTTTTGTGCAGCTCAGTTTTCAATGCCATCACACCTAGTGTGCCAAAACATTTCTCATTTTCATTTCTGAGTTCTGACATTTTCAAGATAGCAGCTTTGTCAATTTAGCTCTCCGTTGCAAAGATCACATAATATACTATTTCCGTGGGAATAAGTTATTGCAAGCAGCGCTGCCTAGTCTATTAGTCTCATGGCTCCATTCAATATATTTTAATATAACAATAACAGCTAAGCCTTGTCCCACTAGGCGCGTTAGGCTATATGGATCAAACGGCATCATAGCGTTCAGTTATAGTCATGTTTATATTTAAATAATTAAAATCTAGATATCTTTTAATAGTTTTACTTATGGTTTTTCTAAAACTTCCACTTCCTCTGGCTATTAGGCTACCCTTTACTTGATCTACTCTCCTTACTAGAACTTCTTGAGGCATTCTCACACATCCCCAAATCACCTAAGGTGAGATTCTACCATCGTTTCCACAATATATTTTAATAATAGCAGCATAAAAACATGAGCAAACCATACCACACAGGATCTTTCACCACTAGGAAAGCCCATAACCACTTTTACTGCTTCACTCAGAGAAAAGCCCAAAAGTTGTGCATAGCGCTCAAGCAACAATTTCAGCTCTGAAGAGATTTTTGGTGAAACAGAACCATTGACCTCAACCTGCTCCTTAACTGAAGCTGAAGCACTTTGAATAGAAAGATAGATCATCCGTGGAAGTAGGGATTTCTTCTCAATCACTTTCTGGAAACTTGTTTCCCTCTCTTTGGTCTACATAGCAATAACATGCAATGAGGGCAGGGATTAAAAAAATAAAGTTTTTACTGAAAAAAGGATTATTATACAGCAGACACAAGTCATCAAGGACTGAATTCACCTACCAAAATTTCTCTAGGACAATGAGAAATCCCTTCAAACGGTTCTGAAACATAAGTTAACCATCAAATAAGTTTAACATAATTATCAATGAACAAAGGAAAAAAAAAATGAAATATAGCAAATTAAAATGAAAACATTATATGCTGAAAAGCATTTCTGATTCCCACCACACATAAGTATGCTGCACGCCAATTTTAAAAAAAATCTAATTATTGTACAGATCTACATGGATATTTTCAAACTCATCCATCCAATCCAACTCATCCCATTCCCAATGTTTCTATATTGAAAAGCTGACCTAAAAGATAGTTTTTCTCTGAAGTTGGTGTCCACCAAGGTCGTAACTGCAAATCTTCATTGAAGGATAGAGCCTTCGACCCAATCTCATTAGACAGATCAAGGAATTGAATCCCACATTTTATGCTTTGAAGGACACCCTGAGAGAATATGCAGCTATTAACCTACCATCATATGTATTACGAAAGTAGCCACCTGTACCAAAGTGCAAGTCATGAATTACCTCTTCTTCTTCAATGTTATCTGCATTCTGCTTTAGCCGTAAAATTGACGCTTCAACTCGTGCCACTAAATACTGACTAGACTGTTGCAACCGTTCTTTGAACTGCACAAATTCAATTACCTGAAATATAGTGTAAATTTATACCTCAGTTCAATCAACTCAAACATGGTCTCTTCAACATAACACTAGAGTTGACAAGAACAAAAGATTATCATGCAATGTGTATAACATACATGTCATGTGTGCCTCACTATATCAATCAATCTATGCAACAAATGATGAAAGGCCTATTCATGTTTTGAGTATGGCATTGGCATTCCACTCAGAATACAACAAAACATGGTAAAATCTCCACATCATTTCTAACCAGGTTCAACAGTAAAAGTACTTAATTAAAAAAGGCACACTTAATGTTTTTGACAAAATGAAGCACTTCCAGTCTTAAAATTCTCACAAAAAAGTATGGGCCCACCATTGCATCAATAAAGCCCATCCTTTATTGAAAACTAATCTGATATTATGAAGAAATCAACACCTCAAAATTATCAATGCTTTTCGCCTGCTAAAACTTGTAGGAGAGAGGCAAGTATTCTCAATCTTTTGGGAGGGCAAGCATAACCTCTTAGATATGAAGATGGTAACTAAGTGCTGATTATCTAGCAAGCAACAAATGAGGAAATCTTTAAAAGAAAATTGGCTGGAATTGCAAATATATGCATCCATAGGCTGCATGCGTTTGCGTTATTTACTTGAAAATGGAATATCTATTGATTTTTGAAACAATAAACTCAATTATACATACTTTTGAGTAAATACTATGGCGATATGCAAGAAATGTTAAATCTGCAGATTCTCTGAAGTGGTCATCCATAAACTTCAGGTAATCCTTTAACAGACTGTTTGACTCAGTCCAAAGAGGAGATACCAACATCTGAGGCAACATGAGGTGCAAAACACTTTCCATCAAGATATTCTTGACATCCAGTGATTTATACCTGAACAGAAAATAAAATATGCTTTCAATATGATAATGGCAACAAATTGTGTAATGATCACAAATACATACCTTCTAATCAGCAGAAGATATACATTATGGTGGCATACTATGAGAGCAATGTAAAATTGAAGGAATTGAACTACCTTACCATTCATATGCCACCGAAAGAGAACCAAAGTGGGAATACAGGTGCAATAGCAAGATCTTGTACTGCGACACATATCTGTCAAAAGCAACAAGAAGTGCACAAATTATTTTATAAGGCATTAAGTTCCTGCTGCAAAGCACCGTAAATGTTAAGCTCAAGACATGTGGGTTTGAAGCAAATCTTCAAGTGCTTCAAAGCTAGTAGTATAAGCACGATATGTAATCCCCACCAAAAGTAATCAAATGAGAATACACCATCCATCCTTGCAAAAGAATCGTGCAATGATAATGTCAGTAATAGAGACAACTTTTATTGTTGTCTTCAAGACCAAATAACTAAACTTTAAAACAAATCATTAAGATTAAAAATATGTATTTGTAGTTCTTACACTTCTGTTGCAACAGCAGTAGCATAAACTACAAGAATGATAAGTGGGTATGGAGCAACAAGAAACATAAAAGCTGGGAAATTTTCATCCTTCTGAACATTAATGCAAACAGGGCCAAGAAAATCAACAATCCACCATACAGTTGGAAATTGCAACCATAGTAGTCAATCACACGCTATAGCGGCGCGATAGCGTCGCGGTGGGTGAGCGCGAAAGGATGTGGGTCGCATTGCGTTTTTGCAGGTGCGGCAATCATGGCCGCAAATCATGCCAGTTCGCGGATGAAATCGCGGTATCGCGGCCGCTTTTTGTTGCAGTGTTAGAAAAACCCAATGTTACCCCTAATATCCTATTGTTGCTGAGTTAGTATGGGGGCATAAGGGTGATTTTGTCCCCCATTTTAATCTGCTAGGTTTTCTTCCTCCTTTCTTTCTCACAATCAGACTTCACCGACCCAAGTTTTCTCTCTTCTTCTTGTTCTCTCTGCACCAACGTCCAGTGACCTACCATCAGTGACAAGCTTCCAGCGGCAGCCAGTTCTGGCAACTCAACCTCAACCTCCGGCGGCCATACTTTCCGGCGATACTCCTCCCTCTCTCTCTCTATTTCTTCTCTACATTTCTCGTCCTCCATCTCTATTTTTACTTTTTATCCCATGGTTTGTCTGTTTTTTTTTTTTTTTGCCTTTTTCTTTTTTCTTTTTTCTGTTCTTTACTCGTTTTTTCCCCAGTGGCCTGCTGCCACTCCTCTTTTCGATGTCTGTTACAGTTTGGTGTTTATTTGCTCACTATTCTGAACTGTCATAGCTTATATAGTTATAAAATTTATTTAATTTAAAATTTAGCTATGGCAACATCATCATCTCAATCACAAGAAGCTTCTAAGTGTTTTTTGAAGTTTTATTTAGGTATTAGATTGATGGTAATTGCATGTTTTTAGAGTATGGATTATCATATTTGATTATTAATGATGAATGAGTTTAATTGTATGTATTTTTTATTTGTGAATATTTGTATTATATTGTGTAAATTACATATAAGTCATCTATATTTATTAAAATAGCGGTCATTCCGCTATCCGCTGTCCCGCTATAGCGTTTTGGGGTTGGCCGCTCCGCGCTGCTATCCGCAATTGACTACTATGATTGCAACATTGATAGGTTCATAAGTCAAGAATGTCTTTTATTCTATACCAAATAGTAACTTGAGATAAATCTTAGCAGTCTCAGAAAATTTTATCAATTGGTCGGACTGCTATGATGTGATAAAATTTATATTTGTGACAGCAGATTCTCAAACATGCTTGATCATAAATGCATATTTTACTATCAGAGGCATCATTTAATAGAAAGGTCTGCAAAACTTCAATGCAATGCTTTCTCAACTTAATGCATTTTCATGTTAGATTGCAAGATACAATGCATGACAATTATTCCTCACCTTCGTATTGCCAACCCAAACTCCAAAACCATGATTGCCTCTACCAAGTATACAACATTCTTAGTGCGCCAGAATAACTACACGAAAATAGCACAATATGTCAAAAAGAGGCCAGAGCATTGTACATATTTTTAAAATGTGAAATTAACTGTGATGCATTTGTAGAGCACAACAATGTTCACAAATGTTACACAAAAGAATCACAAAGTATCATCTGTCTGTGATATCATTTTTTTCTGACCAAGGAGACATGTGATCTTCAATGCCCATATTCATTTTTTATTTTTTTAAAGTACAAAAAAAAGACATTTATTGGAGAGAAAAAGAGGAAAAATTCAACTGGCAGATCCACATGTCGACAAGAGAAAAAAAACTAAAACAAGCTACATAAGCATAGGTCTCTCATGGATTTTTCTCCTAATGTGTATTTTGTGTTGTTGTAGTTTAGAATTAGATCTTTTTTTTCCCTTTGGTGTTGTGTCGTTTTTTTTTTTTTGTTGTTTTTTTGGGAGGAGGCGAGCATTGTACTGCTGCAAATTATCTTTGGAACCAGCTTTGGCATTTTTGGAGAGAGCTGGGTTTGACCCAAGGACTCACATCAGTATTTGCTTACTCAATTCGAAGGCTTTAGGATTCATAAACAAGCTATGGCTATAACTCTGTCAATGTTCAGTTTTTGCTATTCTTGGTGGCTGGAAAGGAATGCTGGGGACTTCTACTTTAGACAACATTTTGTATAGGATTACCTTTTAGTAATGATCTTTATAGAGATGTTTCTTTAGTAGATATGCAGAGAGATTGGCATGCCTTGTTATATGGCTCAATCTCATAGTGTACCTAAATGTTTTCTTTTTCTTTCTTCTTGTGTGGATACCTTATCCTCTCTCTTATGTACTTTTTTCTTTCTCATTAATAAATTTCATTTTTCTATAAAGAAAAAAAACTAAATAATCAATTTTAGAATCTCTTCAAAATGATTTTGCCACCATGAAAGGTTTTAAAAAGTAACATGCCATACCTGAACCAATATATTACATGTAACTGAAAGCAGCTCCTCGCCATGCATGCTCTCCTGTGGATCCAGGTCCTTTGAGAGTTGAAGGGTTTTGCAATACATTTCAGACATTTGAACACAAGAGACCTCAAGTTCTGGGACAAGTTCAGGTGAGCATGTATTAGTTACGTGAAAACTAAATAATGAATCTCATGCTATGAACTAAGCCACAAGATCAGATGTAAAGAAGTTTGTCCATCAAAGGAGAGATAACAATGGTTATGAAATATTATCATTTAATCCAGAACTAAATAAGCTCAGATGCACAATTATAACAAATACTTTTTTAATATGATAAATGACTGATTAGATCTGTTAAGGTGCGTAAAGACCAGTTCTCTTAGAAGCTTAACATTTTAGGTGGACACTCAGTAATGGTGTATATCTCCAATATATCTCTTCATGCAAAAGCCCTTTGGGATTGACATATACACACTTACACAACACCCCCCCCCCCAACTGCGGGGAAAAAAAATAAAAGCACTCTCGTACAAGTTTAATTTGTTAGATGGAGCCTCAAACATGGTTCATGCCTCCAACAAGTAACAAGACAGAACATAGGAATTTCGACAAAAATAACTATATAATGCCAGGTCATATGCAACTGCATGCGACCCACCATTTGCAGAAGACTTGAACATGTTCCCCAGCAGTAATTGCTGAATTTTGAACAGGGTTATACACCGCCCAAGTGTCTTGGTTGGTGTTGTTGATAAGGCATCACTGCTCTTCATTAACTTCTCCAAAAGCTCTGCCTTTTTATCAGGAGTGAAGACTTCGACAAACATCTCAACATCTGAAGTAAAGCAGGCCAAGTCACCAAACCTATGACCATTAAACAGAATTCTTAATCAAATAATTGTAAATTTGTAGTTTTAGAAGAACGCATCAAATGTGAAGGCAGCTAAATTACTAATAAAAGGCATTATTATGTAGCCTGCTGACGTAGAGTTGCAAATAATATGTTGAAACACTAACTAATGTAGTCAAATTGGCACAGAACCCAGACTTCTCTACAGCAGCATCAAATTGATAAACACTAACTAATGTAGTCAAATATATAATGATTTCACATTTATTACAGAAACAAAAGTGGAGATTACTCCAGAAGCCATTTTATTTTTGGGTACTATTACCTTCATTAGTTATTAAGGTGTCACAAACCATCTCTCCTAAAAGCTTAAACTATTGGGTAGATGCATGTGAATGGCTTTATATCTTAACATGCCCCTTCACACAAAAGCCTTTCAAGCTTGAAATGTGGAGAATACCCAGACTCACCAACCTTGTGCTGAAATTCAATTTATTTTATTTACAATAATGGGGGCAGCAATATTTGAACTCTAGACTACTTGGGCATAGAGGGACATTGATACCATGACATAAACCATCTCTCCAAAAGCTTAAGTTGTTGGATAGAGACACATGAATGGTTTTATATTTGAACACAAACATTAGTTGCTTACTGGTTATTCTTAGGGGACTCTGAAAATTTATTGTGAAAAACAACCAAAAGATTTGACGATGAATGATGGTACCAATGCCTAGGAAAAAAACATGGGTACCACAGCAACTATCCCAACAAAAATAAGCTTTCATATAACATGTGGTAATAACAGCTTCAGGCCATCAATATACATGACCAGAATCAAATTCGATAGAAGTGACTCAGTAGAAATTGAATGAAGACCTATGGCAGCAGCATAATAATCACCAGATCTGGAACCCATAAACCTAAATTTAAACCGCCTTCTGGAATTTTTCCCAACGGTCCTTAGTCAATAATAAATTCCATAACAACCCCCTCATAAAGCTCTGTACATGCACAAGATTTAAAAAGAAAACTAATAAACTTCAGAATGACAAGTACAGTGGTGTAAGTACCTGCAAAAGTATTGTACAATGGCATCCATTAGGCTTTCATCATTCCCCTTCCCACATAGATGCCTTCTTCTTTCAATTTCTATAGTTGCTAAGTATGGACACCTTACAGGGTTGTTAATGGTATCTTCTTGTAGCTTCTGTACAAAAGCTGATGCATTTGATACTTGACTATCGAACTGCATTCATGTTGTAGGTTGTTCACGAATCAAGTTCCATGCAAATAAAAATAGTAGAAGGCCACTTTATGCAAGAGGGTAAACATTCACCTGTTCATCCATCAAGTGTGAGACCTTGCACATGACAAATTTAGGGGGATGAACTGGATCATTAAAAGCCTCGTCACACCAAATGCTGCCATCTTCCAGCAAACAGCCTAGATAATGAAGGAAACACTCCCAGTCATCTGGACTGCCAAATGAAGAAACAGCATCAACACTTCAACAGTAGCAATATTAAAACCTGAGTGAAGACAGAGTATACAACACTAAACTATATAGAAGAGCAGGGTAAGTTGCAAAAGTGCCCAGGTTTTTTTCCCAGGTACTAATATGCTTGACGAGTTGTCAAACATTCATAGATTTTTGGGACTCAAATAAAAGCTTTTAGTCCATAATATAACTAGAAAGCAATAAATGTTTGATAACTCATAAAAGTAGAGGTACCCAACAAAATAAGACGGGTACTGGAGTAATCTCCCAAACAATAGAATTAGGGGAAAAAACAGAAAGAAAGAAAGAGAGAAAAAGGAGTTAGCAACGCTATATAACCATAAATGCCGATCCAAATTTCAATTTTGAGCATGCTTCACAGTTCCCACACATCATGATAGTAAGATACATATTACTACCAAGACCACATTTATCCATTTCCATTAACAACAATCAACAGTTTCCAACCTAAGATTTTGCAGTGGTATGCTTAAACATGGAGTCAGCATCCAAACCCATACCTTGACTCTAGAATTTTCTGAAAAATATCAGCAGCAGCAGCATAGTCACCTGCCCGAGCCAGAAGTCTCCCCTGTCAACTTAAAGTCAAAGCATACAGGTTGATGAGAACAGTCAAACAAGAGAAATGAGAATAATGCTCCAGTATTTTTTATTTTATTTTATTTTTTAAGAAATATTATTAATAAGAGAAGGATATTACATAAAGCAGGAGGGACAAGAGATCCTCAATACAAAAGGTAGGAATAAACAAATGCTCCAGTTTTTTATTTTTTTCCTTACAGAATAACAAGAAGAAACCTTGTTCTATAATAAAAAAAGGGGGAAAACAGAGAGATACAAGGAAAAAAGATAAGATAGAAAAATACATGAAAACAAGCAAGGCAGAAAGCAGTAAAATAAAAAGCTTTACATTTCCCCTCTGTAGTAAAAACCCTGAAAGAAACCATGTGAATAGTACCAAAGAGAAGCCATAAAATAATCATATTTAAAAGCAATTTAGATATTGCATTTGCTTGATTAAATTCATTTATCTATTAATACGAAAAAATAAAAGGTTTGGAATACTGATTCTTCAGGTGTGTTTTCCTGCAATGCAAATCATGGTTCTGTTTTCTAACCCATTTCCAAAGGGAGAGAAATTTATTCTTGAAAGGCACCTCTGAAAGTCCAGAGCTCCATCCAAATATGTAAGTGACGTGCTGCTTTCATTCAGATGCAAGAGCAACTGCAAGTTTGTGTTTTACATTCCTTGAAAGAGGTGCACTTTTCGAAAGAGGTTTACTTTTTCAATAGTGCACCAAAGATATAAACACAAAAAGGTGAACCTCTATACAAATTTTAGCTTATTCTCAGCATGACTTTGAAAAAGAGTATGCCTCAAAGCGTTGTATTTCCGTAAATTACATTCTTTCAATACTGCAAGGAATGCAACATTTCCATCAACCCCGGAATCTACAGATTAATAGTGAATTCCATAAAGCACCATTTCAGCTTCCATGTTACTTCTCTGTTCTCTTATTTTCTACACTACGGTGAATTCTACTACATCAACCACAAAGCATCCTCCAGAAACCAATTTCCCCAGTTACCTGGATGGCCATTTTCAATGCTATAAAAATAATATACAAAATCCAAAAATTACAGAATACAAAGAAAGCTACTGAGATTACCTGTATCCGTAGCTTATCAACTTCAATCGTCAATAATGATCCCAATTTCCCAGAGAGAACTTCTAAAGCATCCCCAAACTTAGCTTGCTTTTCCAATATGGATATGTAGAGCATAAGAGCTGCAACAAAATTTGAACATATAACACTATACGATTCATTTTACTATATAAAAGGGCTTTTATGGTTGTTCATAGTCATAATAGATAAGAAAGAATAAAAATATAGATCACCTTCAGGCTCATGTAAACTATGTGAAGCGATGTGTTTCTTAAGTAATCCTTCAGCTAAAAGCAGCAGCTTCTCTCCTCCATTGCCATGAAGTACCTATCAGGAGTTCAGTTTCCAAAATAATTAAATAGAACTTGTTTTATACAGAATTTAATCAAGCCCAGTATGAATAACTAAACAGATATCCAAAAGAAAAACGGCAATAGTGTCATGATAACAAACTTCCGCAGAAAATGTCACTTAACAAGGTTCCAAAATGTAACAGTTCCCAGTGTGCTCTAAAGACAAGTTAGAAATAAGTTTCTAAAGTAAATAGCAGTCGCAGGTTTGTTCAACACATATCTTTGCAACACATAAAATCAGATTGATGACATAGATGGTTGATCAGACAATCTTTTTAACGTACACACAATAGCAACTATGTAACCACATTTCAGAAGATTTTATAGCGCTGCACATAATTCTACAAATTTTTTTCTTGAACCCGAAACCAGACTAGACTGCTGAGCTGCTGGAATCATCAACTTTTTTTCTTGGCTCTAGTGAGCCACAGGTCTTGGGAGCAACCGAAACTGCATATAAAATATCTTCTTAGAAACTAGCACTTCTATTAGCAAATGTGTCAACTTCAATAGTTACTTATGTCTAGCACAAATTTCAAATGTTGTAAACTCTTTTTTACTCTCTCCTAGTCTTTACTTGTTCTTTGTGCAATCCATGTACTGGGCAGGCAGTAAAGCAAAGGATAGAATCAAAATCAAATGGTACTTATAAAAATTTTAATATTCTTACCACTTTGGAAGGGGCAACGAATAAAAAGGAAACAGAATCATAATAATGCTTATTCTTAAATTATCTGAAAACTATGACTATCCAGCACTTCTCACATGCTAGAGTATAATGAATCAACTGAAACAAAAGCAACCAATTATAGGCCAGCACAACCTACAAAGGTACCAATACCACTAGCAGCATATATGATATTCTAAATATATCTTTCTTTGTTGTATCTATCCATTACATCATGACACTCTCTTAGTCACATCATATTTTATCGTACTCTGTCTGTACTGAATGCCGAAAAGAACAACATTACACAAGTTGCACAAGATAGCTCACTAATGAAGGGAGGGAGAAGTAAAAGAAGTAGCAGTATAAAGAAGGGAGAACCTGTAATTGCATACTACAAATTGCCCAAAGCAGAAACCTTTCTTCTCCAGCAAGTTTGTACATTTTGATAGCTGTCTGCAAACCATAAAAATGTATTGGCAATGTTAGAATTTTCCACAAATAAGGTAGCAACAAATATCCATAGAAAAAGCAGAAAACCAAGGGGGGAAAAAAAAGAAAAAATGCACAAACTTGTTGTTGCTTCACAAATGAGTACTCGCGAACATAGCAGTTAAAGAGCCCCATCATGAGTTCCAGACTATTTGGGAACTTACTACAAGCATGTTCGTAACAGCTTGTAGCCAAATTCACTGATCACATCAAGAAAGTAATTCAGTTAAGTGACCAAGCAACACACACATAAGCATTAAATAACATCACACCAAGAATCCAAAAAAACACTAACAGTGATCTAGTCGCTGAAACACTATCTGCAGTGTACTGAGAGTAAGATCATCCATCAAGAGGGAATCGTTTGCATACAAGAGCTCCTTGGCATTCAGGCAAACAGATAAGGCTTCCTCGGGCTTCCCCATTCTTTCCAAAACAAGAGCTTTGAGTGCCTAACGAACACAGCCAAATTTAAGAGTTACAAGTTACGACAAACAAACTTTGGAGCAAGAAGTGGGAATAAAACACAAACCCTAATAACAACAAATCCAAAAGAATAATAAGAAGGAACAAGTAACCCCTCATTTTGGTTCTTAAAATTATAAGCATAAGTTATAATAGTCGAGGCACCAGACTTTAGGAAATTTGCTTTTAAGTCCTTATGAGAACTAATCTGACTAACGAGAATACAACGTTACGGACTAATTTGACTACAAACTGAAGAGTGATGATAATCTAGTCTCGGGTTGATAGTGAACCCTACGTGATAACATATCTATCATTCAAAACATAATTTAAAATTATATATGCGTAGAATTTTAAAAATCAATGATGGACATATTACCATCTGTAGGGTTCCCGTTGAACCGAGACTATATTATCGGGAACTTTAAAAATGAAATTCCTAAATTCAGAAACTACGCTCACAATTCCAGAGACTAATGTAATCTAAGGTTTTACTAAAGAAAGAACTGCCACTATTTCAGAATGCCATGCCCTAGGAGAACCTGACGAATTAACTGCATCACATGTAACAAGCGCGCATCACGGACAAGTTCATTTGCGGAGAAATTGGAAGCTTCTGGAATCCGCGATGACAGAGTTAGAGAGCGAGAATGGAGGGAGAAAAAGGGATCTTACGAGAGCGTAGGGGGAATTGGGGTGTTTGGTGAGGAGCGTGGAGACGTGCTTGAAGGCATTCTTGTACTGGCGGGAATCAATGGCGTCCCATATCACGCGAACGCGACGCTCCGGAATCCCTCCAGCTAACCCCAGCTTCGAAGCCATTGGAGTCGGAAGAATGATTGGAGTGGAAGCAGGTGATGGCTCTTCAGCTTCGCGCAGATAGTGTGAGAGAGAGAGAGAGAGAGAAGATGGGGAACTGAAACTGTGAAAGCGAGCGAGAAAGCACAAACAAGACTATCAAGACCTAAAACATGGGGCGTAGTCAAGACACAGAAGCGGAGAGTGGACCCTTCTGTTAACAAATGGACTTGCTTTAACGGCAAAACCATTTTGTGGTTGAACCCTTCAAGACTCGGTTCGGGCCTTACTCTACATGATGAATGTTCACTTTGTTGCTCTTCATAACTGGATCAGCTATGCTTGGCCCAAAAAGAACGCTCACAACATTGTCTCATGCAAACATAGCCTATTTTTTGACCCCAAAAAAAAGAAAAAGAAACACCTCTATTCATAGCTTTGGAGGTTTAAGGAGTTATTTACCATTTTAATTAACTCTTTATAGTAATGAGAAGTCATTTTTCACACCTAACCCAAAAAAAGAAAACAAACGTTAAGAATTTGAAAAATAATACTAACATATGAAATATAATAAAACTATTGTGTACTTGTCCCTCAACCAAAAGAAGGGGGAAAAAACTATTGTGTACTTGTCATTTGTTCTTTTTTTTGTGTAAATTTGTTCAGAAAAAGTTCGACTGAGTCTATTTAATTTGAAGATTAATATTAGAAAAAAGTATTAGGCTTCAATTCAATTGCATGAATTTTTAACTTTCTGGTTAAGCTTATTTTCTTTATCTGCGCTCATTTAAATTGCAGTTCCCCGTAACCTGCTCCTTATGTTAATGGCTCTCATTTGACGTATACACCACAGATTGGAATGATGTCATGATTTTATAGATTGTTTAGTAGTGCTATGGTTTACAGTGAGGGAAAAAAATTACGTCTACCTGTGTCAGTATGATATGATGATAAGATGGTTGGACAGTATTATGTCAATTTATTTTTTTAGTAGTTAAATTTTTTTTTTTTTCACCCAAGTATCATAGACTCAAGATTTTACATTTTTTTCTCACCAATGCCAAAGGCAGCTGCATTACCCAGCACGCAGGACAGTCCTGGCACTGGCCTCTGGCATTTTTCAGCCTGCGCCTGCGAAACCAAACCCACGTGATCCTCGTGCCTACACCTCCATCATCATCATCTTCTTCTTCTTCAATCTTGCACCTTCCCAAAACCATTAACACTTTACACCCCGGCGCACGTTAGCCCCCACCACTGACATTCTCGACACGCCTCCTCTAAGCACCAAATCCCTAAAAATGCCAATCACCCCCAATTCCATTCCACTCACACCCCAACCTTCCTGATTCACCAAGCAACCTCAATTTCAATCTCAATTTCATTTTCATTTCAATTTCAGTTTCGATTTTCGGTTCTTGCGATCAGAGAAGCACAATGATGGGCTCTGAGAGCCAGAGCTTCGAGGAGCCAGAACCCACCACAGAGCAAATGCAGAACCTTGTACTCCACGACGAAGACAACGACGATGATGATCCTCTCAGCAGCAAATCGTACTCCAACTACCGCAGCGCCATGTCCACCCTCTCGGAAACCCACCATCCTCTCGCCGCCGACTCCGATCCCCTCCTCTCTCCGCCGCCGTCGCACCACCACCACCACCACCAGTTACCGAACCCCGACACTTCCTCTTACATCGACCCTCCCTCCTACAACGACGCCGTTTTCAGCCCGTTCAACGGCGCCTCCACCGCCGACGATAACAGCCCCACCGGGAGCACTGACGGCTCCTCCCTCTCCAGATCTCTGTCGTCGACCTCGGAGTACATAAAGATCACCGTGTCGAACCCGGTTAAGGAGCAGGAGAACTCGAATTCCATCGTTCCCGGCGGTAATAGCTACGTCACCTACTTGATCACGACGAGGACGAACGTGCCGGAGTTTGGAGGGACCGAATTCAGCATCCGGAGGAGGTTCCGGGACGTGGTGACTCTCTCCGACAGGCTGGCGGAGTCGTACAGGGGTTTCTTCATCCCGCCGAGGCCCGAC
Source organism: Pterocarpus macrocarpus (assembly GCA_031439585.1). NCBI lineage: Eukaryota > Viridiplantae > Streptophyta > Magnoliopsida > Fabales > Fabaceae > Pterocarpus > Pterocarpus macrocarpus. Next base: position 17,612,017 of record CM062514.1, read on the forward strand.
AAGAGCATAGTGGAGAGCCAGGTAGTTAAGTTAGTTAGTAGTTTGTTACAATTTCAGTTACTAATCCTATTATGTTATAACAGACTATATATATATATATATATATATATAGAGAGAGAGAGAGAGAGAGAGAGAGAGAGAGAGAGAGAGATAAATTTTGATGCACTAACAAGAAATTTATACTGTCATGTGCATGTTTGTATTTGTAAGGCTTTTAAGGTAGTGGATAGTTGAGTTAAACACTTGATGTGGCAATGTATAATTGGATGTCTGTGTAAAAATCTTTTACACCAACATTGCACTTAAGTTTGTCTAAGTTAAGTTGATCAATGCAACTTTCTCATTCACTTGTTTAATACCAGGTGATGCAGAAGCAGGAGTTTGTGGAGCAGAGGAGGGTGGCCCTGGAGAAATACCTGCGGCGCCTCGCAGCACACCCGGTAATAGGAAAGAGTGATGAATTCAGGGTGTTTCTGCAGGTTCAGGGGAAGCTGCCTCTGCCTTCAACGACCGACGTGGCGTCAAGGGTGCTGGATGGCGCAGCGAAGCTTCCCAAGCAGTTGATGGGGGACAGCATGATTGCACCACAGGAGGTTGTGCAGCCGGCGAAAGGGGGAAGGGATTTGATGAGGCTGTTTAAGGAGCTGAGGCAGTCGATGGCCAATGATTGGGGAGGTTCGAAGCCGCCGGTTGTGGAGGAAGACAAGGAGTTCCTGGAAAAGAAGGAAAAGATTCAAGAGCTTGAGCAGCAGATCATGAATGCATCTCAGCAGGTGTTCTTCTGCTCATGAAATTGTGTGTATTTATCAGTTACTTTGTTTGTCTGCCCATGTGTCTGATAACTTGTTTGAGTTCTATCGTACAATTTAAAAAAAAAAAAAAAAAAAAAAAAAAAACCTAGTTTATGATTATATGGTTATTGGTTGTTACTGTGAATTTTCCCATCATGGGCCTATTATATGCAGGCTGAATCACTTGTCAAAGCTCAGCAAGATATGGGAGAAACAATGGGTGAATTAGGGTTGGCATTCATTAAACTGACTAAGTTTGAGAATGAGGAGGCTGTCTTGAACACACAGAGGGTACGAGCTGCTGATATGAAGGGTGTGGCAACAGCTGCTGTCAAAGCTAGCAGATTCTACCGAGAATTAAATGCTCAAACTGTGAAGCATTTGGTAAATTACAAAATCATTGTTGATATTATTTTCAACCACACATTTCCTATTGAGTTGTGTGGTTTTAGCAGACCCCTTTCAATATAATATCCAATTACGAAACCAGTTGCAACATTTGTTAATTTGATGGATGATAAGCTTTGTGTGATTATATGAACTCTACTCTCAGGCCTCAGCTTTTGCATTAGAGTCTTATCTTCTCTTCAACTATATGAATACCATAGGATTGCATCATCTTACTAAGATTGTGCTCTTACCAAAGGACAACTCATTAAATAAGTTGGTTATTTCCCAATTTATGCATAGCAGGATACACTTCATGAGTATCTTGGATTAATGCTGGCTGTCCATGGTGCATTCTCGGATCGTACAAGTGCACTATTGACAGTGCAGACTCTCCTATCAGAACTATCTTCTTTGCAGTCTAGAGCTGAAAAACTTGAAGCAGCATCATCCAGAGTTTTTGGGGGCGACAAATCAAGGATGCGTAAATTAGAGGAGCTTCAAGAAACCATAAGAGTTACTGAAGATGCTAAAAGTGTTGCAATTAGAGAATATGAGCGGATCAAGGTATGGTTTGAACTTTCAAGCATTTTAGAATTTTGTTGGTTTTTTAAGCTAGATAGGTTGTCTTCAAAATCAAATAGCTTTCTGGGTTGAGGATAGTTTGTATCCAAAATGATATAATTTATCAATTTATACCTCTGTTGATGATGTTTTTCTTTTATTATGATTCATCACAGTTGTGCTTTGTTCAATTTCTTGTTAGTTGAACACCTATAAATTGTAGCGCATGATTAATATACATCAGTGATATCTTCATGGTTAAAATTTGTTGCTGCATCACTATTAGCATTTAATGTTAAAATTTCTAGCAGCGCTTGATGCTGCTGCTAGAAATTTACATCTCAGCCTGCTTGCAGACACAGGCCTCTAGATTCATTAGGGACCTCTCTCCAATTTTAAGTTCAAAGTTCTAAATTTTGAGGATTGGATGCTTCAACGTTGTCCTTTACAGATCCATTTTCTAATTACTGAGTTCACAAACGTGTTTAAGATTCTTATCTAAAGCTTGAATCATGGCACAATCAATTAGGCTTTCCTTTTTATGGTGAAGTCATTTTAATCTTCACTCTCTGTGAAATTGGTTGCTAAAGCTATGCAACTTTCCTTGCATTATGTTTTATGCATTTGTTTTCTCATATGCATGAACTGTTTTAATTACTTAATTTATTACTGAATATTGGATTGTATAATGGTGATGCCAAATTTCCAATGCAGGAAAACAACCGGAGTGAACTTGAAAGGCTTGATAGAGAGAGGCAAACTGACTTCTTAAGCATGTTGAAAGGATTTGTTGTTAGTCAGGTATGACTTATGCCTGTTCTTTACTATATTTGATTATCAGAGCTACTGGGAACTTTAGGTCCCTTTCTAAGCAGAATAAATATTTTTCTAATTTCCTTTGATAGTCTATACCTCTCTCTATATATATGAATAATTCTGTAGCACAAGCTCTAATGGGTGAGGTAACTCAGAAGTATTTCTGCCAGCATGAGTTTCTGTGAAGGGTTTTCCTTTTTCTTTTTTCCCCCCTTTCTCTCATTAAGTCCCTTTTTTGTCTATATAGTCACTGATTGTTGATGATTACTGCAAGTCTTTATGCTTGCAATGAGAGGAATGTATGGTGAAAGAGAAAATAAATGAGTAGTTGGCTTATTAGACTTATAGCTAGAACTTTCAGTGAGGCCAAGAAGAATTGAATGAGATGATTTCATTTGTATGAAGAAAATATGCTGAAATGGAATCATGTGTATGATCCAGATTGGGATTCATGAAGCAAAGTGACAAGCTGATAAGAAATCGTAAGGAGAATTAATTAAGATTTTACTTGGAGAAAACACATCATTTGAGATCATGATTGCAAAAGGATTAGCCATGTATGTAGCCTTGAACGGTGTTTGTTCTATCAAACTGCTGCTTTTGCCAATCTGTTCAAGTTTATTTATATAAGATGTTCTGCAGCCATAGTTTTAAATGGTGTATAAAGCAATTTTTCAAAAAAAATAAAAAAAGAAACATATAGCCATTTGCATAGTGCATGCAATATTATAGGACCAGTGTTGGTTGGACAGGATTTCAGAAGTTCATGTATATAATACTTATTTCAGCTCCAAGAAACATCTAAAGTTCAAATTCATTGGTCTACAAGTAGTCATTTCAAGTTCTAATAATGATGGTAGAATGACTTAGCTGCTTTTGATTTTGGTAGTGCATGTGCACTTTTTAATTCAGTCAGCGACGTTCATTGGTTATTTTGTCCTTCCATATGCCCATGCTGCTGCTTCTTACTATCTTGTTATATTCATCTGCTGGTTTGCCTCCTAAGTAAGCCTCTGTGTGAATTAATAGGTGGGCTATGCTGAGAAAATAGCAAATGTCTGGACAAAAGTTGTTGAAGACACTGGTGGATATGTGAAAGACAGCACTTGATCACCGTTTCTGTAATCTTAAATTTTTATCTTCTTTATTCATTGATGTGCCACGCTCCGGAAATATGTTTGTAGCTATGACAATAAACTAAAGGAAGCACTTTAGGTTTCTAGGTTCTTTCTCACACTTGTACCTCCTGCAACGTTTCTTACACATCACTGAAACTCAATTCTTGATGTTGTAAATTACTTGCTCTATGTTTGACTCACTGCAGGTTCTGCAAGCCTCCCTCCCCCCCCCCCCCCTCTCTTTTTTTTTTCTTTCTTTTCTAGTTGTGCAATGTGGTTTTTTTTCTTTTCTTTTCTTTTTTTTCAGCACCTGCTCCACTTCGTAAATACTGTAAAATTGTACCATACATGAAATATACCAAGCAATTGAGTTTGATATTTTTTTTTCCCCGGTCGACAATTTGATTTGTGTTTGCTTCTCTTAGCAGTGGTTCTGAATTGGGGTTGTGTAGGGGGAGCCTTGCAACCACCGCCACAATTGCAAAGTATTAAGAAGTTCCATTTATACTTGTTCTTCCAAGATTAAGACAATTGATTTGAATAAATCGAATGATGATACCTCCTCTACAAGAGGATTCTTACTCCGCTTCACGGGTATAGTGTTCTCTATCTTATTTACCAATTACTGACTATATTTACCACTTATCAAGCTTCACATGGGGGAACTCAAATTAAAGCAACTAGGGATCTGCTATACTCCTTGTTTATAAGTTTTTTAATTAACAATACTCATCATAGGAATTTAAGGTAATATGGTTATAAAGTTAGAGTGCTTAGCAACTTCCAAACAAATAAACATTAATGGCTAGGAAATATGAATCAAAATTAATGCTCCGATGGCAATTTCATATTATTTACACTCTGGAAAATATGTACACTAGTAAGATGTGTACAATGGTGTGTCATTACAAACTTGTGTCCAGCAAAAGCTTCTAGCTAGGCAGCATAATCTCTTCTAAGATCCTTCCTACTAGTCTCTAGTCCTGCAATCAAGAAGGTTTCCTCCTTATCAATGTGTAAATAATAGGGATGGAAATGAAATAGGTATTAAATAGGCTTGACTACTTTTCAAAATATCAAGGCTGAGCGTTATTATATATATATATATATATAAAGACTTGACCTGGATATAAAGCCTTAAGTTTACCTTACAATAAAACCCCTTACATAAGGTAACCAGCTTATTTCCAAATAAGCTAACAAGCTTAACACAATAAACAAGCCAACAAGATTAGGCTCTTAAATAGGCCATGAGTAATAACAACAATAATAATCTTAGAAGTAGAACAGAAAATGCAAACAATTAATTTGTCAATATATACGAATTTATCAACAAAATGAGTAAACCAGGAAAAAAGAAAGAAAAACTCCCTATGCCTTTATCTAACATCAAAATAATGCCAAATCATAAATTCAAAAGATCTCCAATGTCAAATTATCTAATAACAGTACAATACCAATTATCAAATCACAAATTCAATAAAAAAATTAAAATGAAAGAAAATAATAAGAAATGCTCTGATCTTCTATCCTCGTCGAGTTAATTTGATCCCGTTATAAATTAAAGCTTCACTGTCATCCAAGCATGTCTAACTTCTCATGAATTTAACCAAATCTTCTTGTCATGGTAATACGAGAAGTCGTTAAGGTGAAAAACTTGCAACACCTTCTCTGTTAAAATGAATAGGAGCAATAGGTAAAATTGGAGAAGACTAATAGGCACTAGGTTCATCTTTATTGATTGAACAACACACGAGACATTGTAATTGGTTATAGAAACTTTACTAATATAACTAATTAGCAACTCCTAAAAACTACTACAATAACCAAATAATAACTTCGAAAAACTACTACAAATTAGCAACTCCCAAATACCCTTGAAAGTTTCTTTGATAAGAATGGTTTCCAAGATAATACAATCAATTGTTAGAAAAAGATAACTTTTTGCTTTCAAATCCTTTAACTTCTTTCCTTCCTTCCAACTTTTTGTGCATCGGGTTATACTTTATCCAATCCCTGTTCTCCTATACCGTCACTAACCACTTGCCCATACTCTTTGGGTCGAAGGAAATTTTCTATCAATATGCTCCAATGATCATAGTTACCATCAAAGCATGGAATTGAAGGTTGAACTAAATTATAAGAAGCCATTGAAAAGACTACTATTCTACTACTCTCATATGGGAACCAGAGTCTGATACCATCACCAAAACAAATTGGACCAGTAGATGAAAGCGGAGAAAATTAGCAGGCAGCAGGTTCATCTTTATTGATTGAGCAACACTCATATATAGACATTGTATTTGGTTATAGAAACTATCAGAAACTTCTACTAACACGACTAACTCCTAAAAACAATTACAATAACTAACTAATAACTCCTAGAAACTACTACAAACTAGATAACTGGTAAATTCTCAGGCATGGAACCTTTGCTGACAAAAGTGGCAAGTCATTAACCACTGTCATAACTGTTAGGAAAATTATGTAGAAAATGATCAAAAACTTGAATGTTGTGGTTTCAAGGCACGAAATAGATCAATATTTTTAGAGAGATATTTACTCCCACATAAGATTACTATCGGATTAGTGACGATATATTCTTAGGATACAATGAAATTTATGAATTTCTTGACTAGCAACACCAAGAAATTGCCTTCTTTTGTTTTAGAAATTGAATAATAATTAAGACTTGTAATCTAGAATTCCAATGCTCTCGTAAATGAACAAAAAATTAGAGAGAGCCTTACGGTCAATATTGAACTATTTATAGAAACACAATGACCGTATGTCAAGTGTTGTGTATTTATGTCATTGAACCTTTTAAGCAAAGATCTGAACACCTGGAACATGACTGTTACTAAATGTAGTTAATTAGCTTTTGCTGATAACCGAAAATTGGACTGTGTAGTAAATAGTGATTAAGGGGTAATTAATGAAGGTAATGGTCAGAAAGGATGAGTTTGATCACTTATAAAGAGTTGGATATAGGGATGATACCCAACTAGGATAAATCTCCAAGAATTGACCATGTTATCCCTGGAAACTATTTTTTTAATGTGGCCTGGTAGGTTTTTAGGCATAACGTTGCCTTTAACAGAGGTTTTCCCTTAAAAGGACACCACTTAGATCCTATGGTGAGGTCAAAGGATTCTCTCTTGCTAGATGCTCTTCTATCTCTCTCAACTTCCCATAAACCAGCCTAAAAATTGCACCATATAGGAAAGATTCCTCCGATAACTTAGCCTTCCTATACTCCTTTTGTCATAATTAAACCTATCTATCTCTAGAACCTGCTGTTAAAGATGATAAAAGCTAATGCATCATGCCTCAAACCCCGATGACATGTCACTTTCACCCAGCTAACACCCACAACTTGGTCTCCAAGCATGTGGATTTGTTCCTATCACATAGCCTAGAGGATCTATCATGTGTTGCCCCCAAAGCCTCTATAAAAATAGTAGCCATAATCTATAGAGAAGGTGGAGATTAAGCAACAAGTCCCCCCAAGGTAAACAAACAAGAAACCAAGAACATTGAGTGAAACCACCTTGAAACTTAGCTAAATCCTAATACCCAAAATTCTAGAACAAGTTCACCGGTATTCCTAAGTCACTAGAAGCCTTCAGAACCCATTAAATCTCCTAGAAGCACACCCAACCCAGATTAACTTGACTTAGGCGTTCTAAGTGTTATTTTGAGTGGCAGAGCGTCTTGGAAGGAACTTGAGGATAAAGGATCTCATCATTCCTCTGGAATCCCCATGGTAGTTACATTTGCTCTCTACTATGGATCACCCCAAGAGAGTAGTTCTCTTGACCCATTCTTGCTCACATTTTCTCTAAAGTTTACGGATCCAAGAATCTCATAACTTGGCTTAGTGCTCAAAGCACTTGCTAAGAAAAAATAGGTCCAAACAGCTTTCATTCTAGTGTAACACTGATGCAATTAATCAAATAATCATTGTAATCTTTGACAAAAAGTTACAACCATTCAAATTGCCAATAGTCAGTTACTTGACGGTCAACAATGTAAATACAACTTCTAAACTTTTAAAATGTTCGACAATAACATACAAATAAATATCAAACAGACCTTAATTTGATACTATAAGAAGCAAATCAACATTCTCATGTAAGTTTGTATTAATGGAATGATGAGTGAATCTACCTTCAACCTAGAGGTTTATCTTGCTCATGTCTTCACCTGAACTGATATTTTGATCTTAGGTAACAACGTCGGGATTGTAGCAAAACTTGAGCTTGTTCATAATACAGTGAAGGAATATCAAATAATTTGAACAAGTCAACATCTCCTTAGGTGTCTCTAGGTTGTTATTATTGTGATATGACTATATCTTATAGTTAGTCAGTTGTAGATAAGATTTTACTAGATGATATATTTGTATTTTCTGATGTATCTTTATTTTAAATTATTATTGCAATTGGTTCCTTGATCATAGGACCAACTCAGCTATATGTACCTGAACACATGTCATTCAATATCATCCAGAATTCATTTCATCAACTTTATCTCTATATGGTATTAGTCGCCATCGCTTAATAGCATTTTTTTTTTTCAATTTTCTCATCATGTCTTCTGCTGCCATGAATGCCAATGTTGTCCTTCCTTCTAACACAGCTTCTGTCATTGCTCTTAACACCCAAAATTCGACCAAGCTCACTGGTTCTAATTTTCCAGCTTAGAGAGTGCAGATGAATGCACTTCTAGTTGGATATGACTTGATAGGATTCGTTGATGGCACAAACATGGGTCCTACACATTCTCATCGTGACTATAACTACTGGAGGCGTCAGGATCAAATGATCCTTCATGCGATCATATCATCTATTGATCAGCATGTTATCAATATGCTTGGCAATGTCAACACATCCAAGCAAGCTTGGGACACACTTACTAAGCTCTTTGCTAGTAAGACAAGGCATAGAATCATGTATCTTAAAGAACATCTCTCCAGGTCTACCAAAGGAACAAAATCCATGGCTGAATATCTTCACGGTATCAAGTCCATTGCAGATGAACTAGCCGTGATTAATTGTCCCATTGATGAAGTTGACTTAGTCATTCACACACTGAATGGTCTAAGTTCTGACTTCAAGGAAGTTGCTGCAGCTATCCGTACTAGAGAAAATCCTATCAACTTTGATGAGCTACACAATATGCTCACTGACTATGAAGCCTATCTTCATAGAGATGACTCTTCCTCGGATACTGTTGCTGTTGTTACTGCTAATGTTGCCTCAAAAGGCAAGTCTACTCATTTCAAGTCCAGACCTCAATCTTCTAGTTCTGGTCGATCTACTTCTCTTGGTTTTTCTAAGAGGGTTGTTTGTCAATTCTGTGAAAAACTTGGTCATACTGCCAAGGTTTGTTACCAGATTCATGGATATCCATCTAAGTCTGGACCTAGACCATCTTCACATCATACGCATGTGGTCCCTTCTGCTACCAACAATGATTGGATCTTGGATTTAGGAGCTAGTCACCATATTACCAATGACCTGGAGCACTTGCATCTTTCTTCACCATACAAAGGCAGAGATCAACTAATTGTTGGTGATGGCTCAGCATTGCCTATCTCTCATACTGGTAACACCAAAATATCCACCCCCACTCACACCCTTCATCTATCTAATGTTCTTCATGTTCCTTCCATTTCTCAGAAATTAATTTCTATTTCTCACCTTTGTCAAACTAATCCTGTTTCTATTGAATTTTTTTCTAATTGTTTCTTGGTGAAGGACCTGAAGACAGGGGTACCAATGTTCAAAGGAATGCATAAGAATGGTCTGTATCATCTTCCTCCATCTTCATTTCCATGCGCATTTTTCTCCAATGCATCAACACAATGGCATCACATCTTTGGTCATCCTTCTTCCAGTATTTTTCATCATTTGAAAGCTGCATATCAAATAAAGACCAACACAGATGCACCATGCTTCTCATGTCAATGTTCCAAGAGCCATAAGCTACCATTTTCAGTTTCCAAAATCATAGTTCTAAGCCTCTTGAAATCATTTATGCAGATATATAGGGCCCTGCTCCTGTTCGGTCCTTAGATGGTTTTCAATTTTATCTAGTTTTAGTTGATCATTTTTCTAAATACATTTGGTTGTATCCTCTCAGGAATAAATCTGATGTTTCTCTTATTTTTCCCAAATTTAAATCACTTGTTGAGAAGTTTTTTAATTCTACTATTGTGTCTTTTTATTCAGACAATGGGGGCGAGTTTTTGAAATTACGGAATTATCTTAATGAACATGGAATATCCCATTTTACTACTCCTCCTTAAATACCAGAACTCAATGCTTATGCTCAAAGAAGACATCGACATATAGTAGAAACTGGGCGAGCTCTGCTTCATTTTGCACATTTGCCACCTTCTTTTTGGTCTTATGCTTTTCAAACAGCAATATATCTTATAAACAGGCTTCCAACACCTGTGCTTAACATGAACACTCCCTTTCAAACTATTCATCAAGCTAATTTTAATCCTTCTCACTTGCATGCTTTTGGTTTTTTGTGTTTTCCTTGGTTAAAGCCTTACAGTAAAAATAAATTGCAGTCTCGGTCTACAGCATGTATTTTTGTTGGCTATTCTTCATCACAATATGCATACTATTGTCTTGATCCTTTAACCAATAAATTATATACATCTAGACGTGTTACATTTTTAGATCATATTTTTCCATACTTACATCTCATGTCACATAATTCATCTGTCAGTCCATCTCATTCGCATGTATCTCAACCCTTACATCACATTATTCCACCTTCTTCTTATACATCAGCATCTACATCTCCTGCATTACATGATCATTCTAATGCTTCCTTGCCAGAGGTATCACTGCCTTCTAACCCCTCAACAATTAACAATCCATCTCAAAACTTAACCAATTCTTCTTCCTCTTCTGCCCTTAACCGAACCCGTAGCCATTCCATGGTCACTAGATCTCAAAATAATATTTTCAAACCTAAACGTGCCTTTACAGCCACCAAACATCCCTTACTCGAAAATCTTGAGCCTTCTAGTGTGAGAGAAGCACTGAAATTTTTCTCATTAGCGTCAGGCAATGGCTGAGGAGTTTGATGCTCTTCTTCGAAATGGTACATGGTCATTAGTTCCTCCACCTAAGAATCAAAACATTGTTGGTTGTAAATGGATCTTCCGCATTAAAAGAAATCCAGATGGCTCTATTTCTCGGTATAAAGCGTGGCTGGTTGCTAAAGGATTTACGCAAAATCTGGGCATTGATTTTCAAGAAACATTTGCTCCTGTTGTTATACCTCAAACTGTCAAGGTTATTTTAACTCTTGCCTTAGCAAATTCATGGAAAATGATTCAACTAGATGTTAATAATGCCTTCCTTCAAGGCTCTTCATTAGAATAGATTTTTATGCATCAACCTCCTGGTTTTAAGCACTCACAACATCCAGACTATGTTTGTCGCCTTCATAAAGCCATTTATGGTCTCCGATAGGCTCCAAGAGCCTGGCATGATGCATTGAAGACATTCATTTTATCTTATGGCTTTCATGCTAGCAAGAGTGATCCCTCCTTATTTATTTACTCATCTGGTGCTACAACAGCCTATTTTCTAGCATATGTTGATGATCTTCTTATGACAGGAAATAACAATTTGTTTCTTGAGGCTTTTATTAAGGCATTGGCAGATCAGTTTTCCTGGAAGAATTTGGGAACACCTCATTACTTTCTTGGTGCTGAGCTTATACCAACTTCAACATGCTTATTTCTTTCCCATCACAAATTTATTCGTGACGTCTTAGACAGGTTTGATATGACAGGGACGAAGCCATCTCCAACTCCTCTTTCATCTACAGCTCAACTTAAATTGCATGATGGCACCCCTCATACTGATGCTACCTACTACCGGAAGGCTATTGGTGCACTTCAGTATCTTAACATGACCAGGCCTGATCTCTCCTTTGCTATTAATAAGCTCTCTCAATTTATGCACCAGCCTACTCAAACTCACCTTCAACATCTCAAGCGCTTACTTAGATATCTCAAGTCCACCATCAATTTTAGCATTCAATTACAAAAGCCTGTTTCACTTAATTTGGTCACATTTACTGATGTAGATTGGGGTGGAAATGTCGATGATCGCACCTCCACATCTGCTTATATTGCTTTTCTTGGTGGCAACCCGGTTTCATGGAGTTCTAAAAAGCAAAGGACCGTGACCCGTTCTTCTACTGAAGCTGAGTATAGGGCAGTTGCTACAGCAACTACTGAAATCATGTGGCTCACCAATTTACTGCAAGAACTTCAGATTCCTATGTCACAGCCTCTCACTCTTTTTTGTGATAATATTGGGGCCACTTATCTCTGGTCCAATCCAATTCTTCACTCCAGAATGAAGCATATTTCACTTGACTATCATTTTGTGAGAGAGCAAGTTCAATCCGGAAAGTTACACGTGTTGCATGCCTCCACCAAAGATCAACTAGCTGATCTCTCGAGCAAACCCCTGCCTACATCCAAATTTGAAGATCTACGGTTCAAGATTAAAGTTACAAATGGTAACTTTATCTTGAGGGGGTGTAATACAGCTGAAGGAATATCAAATAATTTGAACAAGTCAACATCTCCTTAGGTGTCTCTAGGTTGTTATTATTGTGATATGACTATATCTTTTAGTTAGTCAGTTGTAGATAAGATTTTACTAGATAATAAATTTGTATTTTTTGATGTATCTTTATTTTAAATTATTGTTGCAATTGGTTCCTTGATCATAGGACCAACTCAGCTATATGTACCTGAACACGTCATTCAACATCATCCAGAATTCATCTCATCAACTTTATCTCTATAGTCCAGCTGCAAGGGCCGCTTGGACTTCGAGCAACCTTGAAGGTCTTGCGGAGCTAATTCAATAGTGGGGAACATGATGTGTAACTCATTTCTTCAATCGGTATGCAACGGTGAGTAGTAGGACTGACTGTTGAGGCTGCCGAAACATGTAGTAGAAATTATTTAATTTAAATAAACATTATAAGCTTATTAGGTTTAAAAGACATTTTGTATAGCTTGAAAAACTTCACATGTTTTAATTAGATGTTTTTCAAAATGCCCAACATGGATCCAATTTATTTAATAAATAAGTTAGGGCAGTTCAGATTATAGTCGACTGAGTTGTCCCGCCACCTGAGAGAACAAGTATACTCATCCAAAAACACACAATCAAAGGATCCAGGAGCAAAATGTTGCTTTCTAAACGTTGTTGCAAGGAATACTATGCAATGTCATTAAAGTCAGCGACGACATGTGGTGGAAAGAGATTTCTTCACATGAAGTATGTCATTTAAACATCAAAATTTAACATTACATGTATGATTGGTATGGGGGTAAAAATTTGACGAAATAAATCCCTCTGTATTTTTACTCATAGATTTATTTCATATAATTTTTAATCCCCCCCCCAAAAAAAACTTTTACTCTTATATCAAACACACTCTAAATATGATATATATTTCATATAAATATGCAACATGTCTATCTCATATTGATACACATATCATCAAATTTACACTTCCACTAATATATGATCTGTATATAGATTTATGCATATTTTTACTCATAGATCTATTCACCATTATTTTTATTTTTATTCCAAATACACTCTAATATATTTCACATAAATATGTAGCATGTCTATTTGATATTGATATTAATATCTTCATACTTACACACACTTCCACTAATATATGATGTGTATATAGCATCAGTTCAAAAAGCATTTTCCTTCTTGAAATTCAATTCTACCCATCTTGATAATTGCCTACAAATAGCTACACTGTATAAGCCACTAGGATTGATTTAGTGGTGAGAGGTTTAGATAGTTTGTATAAAATCCTAAATTCAAATCTCATTACTATTAATATACCTAAAAAGAAAAAAAGCTACCCTATATGTTTGATTGAGTGTCAGTTGATTCCAAATTCTACTTATTCAACTTAACCCTGATTAATCCCAAATATCATTCCAACACCAGCTTTCACTACAGGTACTTAAGTGAAAAAAATACTGAAATATGGGGTTTTTAAATCAAACACTAATATTGAAGTAGGAAAATAAAATATTGATAATAAATTATTAAAGAATATTTTGCATTAGTAGCAACAACAATTTCCCCCTTTCATAATCAAAGAAAGGAACAAAAGATAGTAAGCAGAGAACAACCATGTCCTCTATAAAAAATAGAAAATTTTGCAAACAAAAAGATTTTATATTTTTGCTAAAACAATACTATAAAATTGAAATATAGAACAAGGAGTTAGGGATCCAACAAACAGAACCCAACGAAGAGAACAAGAAAGGAACAAAAGACAATAAGCAGAGAACAACCATGTCCTCTATAAGAAATAGAAAATCTTGCAAAGCAAAAGATTTCTTACTTTTGCTAAAACAATACTATAAAATTGAAATACAGAACAGGGGGATCAAGAATCCAACAAACAAAACTAACGAAGATAACCGAAATAAGGAAAAAGACCACTTTATATGTGCACACAAAAGAAAGGACCACTTTATATATCTGAAAAGATATTTTCATGAAGTCAGGAATTTATGAACTCTATGCTGCTCAACATTTGATCATACAACTTCTGGTTTGGAAGATTGAAGTTAAGCACTTAAGCAAAGAAAAAAGAGGGGCCGGGGGGGGGGGTGAAAATACACATTTCTTGCTCCAGCTCTGAGACATAAATTAATATAATGAAATTCAAGTCAGATTTGACAAACCAGAGGCCTTGCCCTACAAATGATTTGCGCTCTTGAGCTCTCTTATCTCCCACTAACCACTCTCCATCCTTCTAGTCTCGAAATATTGTTGTATCAAAACAGCCTGAGATTTAAAAGCACCCTATAATAAACTCTTGTAAACAGCACTTAGTTTGCCTAGTGAGCCAATAAAAAGAAGGGGGAAAATGTTACAGTAGCTTTCTATTGGTTTAGTCTACGCAATTTGTGCAAGTGGTGTGTATTATTAGATAAGAAATTCTTGGACGCTTCTAGAGTGTCATATGGATTGTGCTCATAGCTAATAATAAAATGACATTTTAGATAAGAGTATAAATAAATAGTGGATCCTATTTTGAAATGTCATTTTATTTTTAACTGTGAGCACATCTATGTCGCGTTTCATGAGCATCAAAGAATTTCTCGTATTGGATACAAAATTTTTCATGTGCCTCTATTCAATAGCTTTTGAGGCAATTTATCAAACTCTAAATAAAGGCTTTAGTACCTTGCCACAAACCAAGTTGTTTGAAAGTTTAAGTTGCCAGGTAAAGGTACATGAACAACTTTATATCTTAACAATGTGACTAGATCCATAAGTAGAGAACACTAAGACTTTTGCCAAGTGACATCAAACCAAATTCGAATTTAACAATCCAAATTACTACTCAAACTAGTGTGGCACAACCTCACATGTGTTTAATAAGGGCAATCAACCAATTAGCAACAATAGAGGTAAGCAGGAAAAATAGTTCTTTTTGAATTTCAGTATCCTGATTCTTGAGAAAACGATAATATCAATATACTGGGTAAACAAGAGCTCATTCATTCATTCATTCATTTAGTATGGTATTTATAGGTACAATGGAATATAGTAGAAGATAAGAAAGAAAAGAAACAAAACGTGAATGTGGGTGTGGGTGTGCATAACTATCCGGATACAGTGCGATTCCTATTACAAACTAATGAGGATGAGGTGTGAGGGAATAAGCATGACTCCATAGCTCTGAGGAACTCGCACAGCAGCTTCTGGAATATGGTGCTGTCTGCACCTCCTGGGATATATTTGGATTGGTGATAAGCAGTGAAGTGACATAAAATTAAAATAAGATAGAATGAAATGGAATAGAATGGAGTAATATAATTGATCTACTCTATTATTTGGATATTTTAGTAATAGAATAGAGTAATGTTCCATTTCATTATTTGGATATTCTAATAGAATAGAGTGATAAAGTAAAATTTTAGTAATAGGTGGGAGGATAAAATCATTATTTTGTGAAAAAAAAAAGTAATACAACATCTCACATTCCATCCCATTCCCCTCAATTTGGGGGGAAGAAAAATGTTAAGATAAGTTGGTGTTTGATGAAATGGATTCCCACCTCCTTCGTTCCACTCCACTCAATTTTATTAAATTCAAACAATGGAACTCGTTAAACATAGCCTTGGAGACTTGTGTGTATGGTTGTGGACAAAGACTTGGGCTGTTAAGGACTATCAAGAGACTTAGCTGCTGATGACATATGTTGGGCTTGGTCTCTCCCATATGCTCTGTTACTGATGCCTTTTGTGGAGATATTTTGTGCTGATCTTCCATGGACGAAATATGCGCTGAATGGGAGCAGCAGCTTCATTCATCATCCTCGAGGCATGTTAAATATTCAATGCGGCCGTCTCAAAACCATCCGTTATTTTGCCTGCTGTGGCTCTTATTTTGCTTGCTTGATTCTCAAAAACATTTGTAACTGCCATTGCACTTCTGTGATGCACAGGTACACGTAATAATTAGCTCACTAATGCGGAGATATTCTTTGGCACTACAAGAGCAAGAAAAATATTTTGTTTTGTATCGTATAATATTTGACATTTTAGCAATTACGTTTAAAAGATAGCTATAATAGAAATAATAATGATTCACAAAACTGAGTTGTTAAGTATTAAATAAAATATTTTTCTTATCATAAGAGCACCTAAATTTTTTTTTTTTCACTAATATGTATATTGGTGGTATCCGTATCCATGTATCCAACATGGATACAACAAAAATACATCTGTCTTATTAATTAAATAGAATTTTCCCCTCCCTTAGACTAACTTTTTGAGAGGGAGCAAAAAAAAAGGAATCGATAGCAGATAAGTTTTATAATAATAACAATAATAAAATTTAATTTTTATACATTAATAATATAAAATATTTTTACATTATCATTTAATAAAAATACAAAAAACTATCTATCATTATAAGCAATTGCACAAATTTAAGTTTAAAATATATGATATGATAATTTTTTATATTTATATTGAATAATAGTATAAAAATACTTTATACTGTCAGAATACATATAAATTAAACTCATAATAATAATAATGACAATAAAGTTGAAATCACTTCTTGGTCCTACATGTGTTTTGAATTTTGGTTTTACTCTATAAAAAAATTTCAATTTAAATCTCTATGCACCAAAAATGTTTTAGTTTAGAATCCTTTAGTAATATTAAGTTACGGTGTGTTTATTTCAACTTTTAGAAAAAAAAATAATTATAAAACTTAAATTTTATATATAATTGAAAAAATTAAAAATTAATTTTTTTTAAAAACTATTCTTTTTAGTTTCTACAAAAAAATTGAAAAATAGAATTTTTTAAGAATTTGATTATTTTTAAAAAATTACCTAAAAATTTTATGAAAACTGATTTTTTCATGAAAAAAGTGATTTTTTTACCAAAAAAAATATAAATAAACACACCCTTAGTCTCTACTATTAGAAAATTATTAGACAATATTAATTCTTGCTAATGTGGCTAACAGAATATGATATGAAATATGGTATTGGTTGAAGTTTACTAGACTTTGGAAAAAAAAAAGCCATTTCGATCCTGCTTAAGACTCCTTTTATTTTGGAAAAAGATCATTTTAGGCTTAAAAAAGATTATTTTAGTACTACAATAATAACTTACTATATCTCTTTTAGATCTCAATAACTATGTCAACAAAAAATAATATTGTTTAGTAACTTTCTAATAACAAGGACCAACCCTTAAATTAACAGAATATCACTATAAGGATCTAAACCAAAATTATTTTAGCATATAGAGTAAAATCAAAATTCAAGACATGAGTAGGACCAAAAGTGGTTTTTAACCAATAAAAAAATTAAATAAATAACTTGTTTATCCAACTAAATCTATTTTTTGATAATCCTTATTTTTAATTTCATTCTACATCGTTTTGGCTGATGAGCAAAAAAAACTCGTACCTCGCAATGTCTCGGCTCATTGCTGTAGATAGAGCTCGAGTGCATGCTGGCTCGACATTAGTATTCCCATCTTCTTGTCTGTAACATTGGCAAAGTGACTATAGTAACCATATGTATTCCGAATCTCAGCATGTAAAGGCAGATTCTAACGTGATAGTAAGGACTAAATGAGGGGAATATTGTTAGACATTTATTAGAATAAAAACAAAAGCTTAGGGGCTATTGAATTGGATTTTTTAATTTTTAGTTGATATATTTTTAATATTAATTAAAAAATATCATATTATTTTTATTCTATTTTTAGAAATAGGTGATAAGGATCCCGTGGATATAAAGATCCAAAAACTCCAGACATACATTTTGATAGAATATTCAATTTGTTCCCTTATTTTTATTCCATCTTGTCCTCTTGTGCTAGAATGTTCAATTTATTCTCCAAAGCACATATCAAAAGGGAAATAATAAAATATTTCCTTCACAAAATTTTTAAAATATGAATCAAACGAAAATGGAAAAGAAGTCAAACAGTCCAGCTTTTTTATTTGATTTTAATCAATTGTGTACATCACCCTACCTTATGGATAGTAAATGTGACCCTGGGCCTTCATTTCTATCCTCAGATTGGCTCTCAGTGCTATCAAATAAAAACAAGACGAATGAACGAAAAAAAAAAATATTTTTATTAATATAAAAAATAAAAATATTAAAGAAGTCAAACAGTCCAGCATTTTTATTTCATTTGAATCAATTGTATACATCATCTTACCTTGTGTGTAGGAAATGTGACTCTGGCCTTTGTTTCTATCCTCACACTGGCTATCAGTGCTATCAAATAAAAATAAGACATGCGAACAAAATAAATAAATAAATAAATAAACAAATAAAAATAAGATAATATTTTTATTAATAGTAAAAAATAGAAAATAAGTCAAACAGTCCAACTTTTTTTTTTGTAAATTATTTGAATCAATTTTATACATCATCTTACCTTATGGGTAGTAAATGTGACTCTAGGCCCTCCTTTCTATCCTCACATTGGCTTTCAGTGCTATCAAATAAAAATAAGACGTGCGAACAAAAAAAAAAAAAGATTATTAATATTAAAAATAAAAATAGAAAAGAAGTCAAACAGTGCAGCATTTTTATTTCATTGGAATCAATTGTATACATAATCTTACTTCATGTGTTGTAAATTTAACTCTAGGCCTTCGTTTCTATCCTCACGTTGGGTCTCAGTGCTATCAAATAAAAACAAGACAAGCGAAAATAAAAATAAAAATAAGATAATATTTTTATTAATATTAAAAAAATAGAAAGGAAGCCAACAGTCTAAATTTTATTTTTTTCAATTTGACTTGAATCAATTGTATACATCATCCAACCTTATGGGTAGTAAATGTAATTGTAGGCCTTCATTTCTATCCTTAGACCGGATCCCACTGTTACTGTCATGATCAGCTACCCTTTTTGATCTAGTTGCAGCATCATTATCTATGGCATCAGGAGTTTCAGTATGTTGTTCGGAACCCAGAGAAGACCAAAGAAGAGTGATAATGTCAGAAAATACAGCTCCAACCAAAACCAACTTCAAGTCCATCTTCATCAGTAGTACTGTAAGGCATCCAAGGAAGAAGTAGAGCAGATCAACCTCAAATCGCAGGTTAATCTGCCTTGACAAGCTGAATGACAACATGGCCAAAGCAACACACACGAGATGAGCCCGAATATGTCTGGTTTTTCCTTCCCGACTTTGTCGTCATAGAAAAATGAGTACACTGATGTCAACATCAAAACAAAAAACCCTCTGTGAGCTTTCAACATGAGGCTCCTTGACAATTTCCATTTCTTTGCATATAAGACCATGCTGCATATAATGAAACTCCCTGCACTGTAGAGAAAGATCTTCCAGAAGTTCCATCCACCCAATACATGTTTAAAAGGGGAGCTCAATGCACTACGGATCAGTCCAATTGCACTTGACACAAAACCAATTAATCCCCATCACTGAGACTTCTCCAACAAGCTGGGACTCGGAACTAATGGCATGAGGCATGGATACTCTATTTTGGTAAAAGTACCTGTATCGGATACGTTTGAGATACAGGTACACCTGAATATGTACCTTTTTTTCAGGGTGAATTATACTGATTTCCCTTGAGGTTTAGTGTAATTATATTCGACACCTCTCTATTTATGGATAATACACTAACCAAAGTGAATTAGAAGAATGTCGAGTGTAATTGCACTGAACCTCAGTGGAGGTCAATGTAATTCACCCTTTTTTTATGAAAGAAAAAAATTGTGTACAGATCGAGTGTGGCTCAGGTATGGCTCGGGTACGAGACTTAATGAATTTTGGATTTTTTTTTTTTTTTTCAGAACCCTATTCCCCTTCTTTCTTTCATTCACACACTTCTCCCACCCTCACCCACCAGCCACCACCACTCAACTACTCCACCATGGCGCTCCTCACAGCACAATGCGGCAATAGTGAGGAAAACACAGCAACAGCAGCAACAGTAAACACGCGAAAGACCGTAGAGTGGCGTTATCGAACACGCGGCTTCTCACTCCAATCTCCGGTGGCGGTGATGGTGGCCCAACAGGCAACTTCCCTCTCCTACTTCTCTCTTGTGACAGCAGTGAGGTAGCTATATTCAACTTCTATTTTAGGTTGTTTTTGTTCTGTTGTAATGTTTTGCTTTTGTTTTTTATTCTATTCGAGTGACTTGAGTGTTTGTTTATGTTGTTGCTACTATTTTAGTTTTTATTTTATGAAATTTGTGAAATTTATATATATATTGCCGTATCTGTGCCCCCCAATTTTTACAAAATTTTTATACCCTATACCCGTATCCATATTTATTCGTATATGTTGGCATCATACTCTTTTTTATGAGATGTTGAGATTGTAATGAAGAACAAGAGATGGAAGAATAATATGACAATTAATCTATGGAAGATAGATGCAGGACATGGATTTTATAGAATGACCAAGAGGAGGCTTTTCCGGGCATGTCCTTAACGCTATGACACATTTAGGTTGTGCGACTGAGTTTAAGGGTGTGTTTGCTTGGCAGGAAAGAAATTGGAAGGAAGGAAGTTGAAAGGAAAGAAATTGAGTGGATTTATATTTTCTATAGATATGTTTGGATGAAAGGAAAATGAGAGGAAAGGAAAATAAAAAGAAAATTATTTTCTCTTGTTTGTTTATATAAAAAAATGAAAGGAAAGAAAGAAATAGTGATGCCAAATGACAATTTTAACTTTATGTTATTATAAAAAGGTATTTTAAATATATTAATTAATATTAAACAAAAAAAAATTCACTATTTTTAATTTAATAATTTAAAATAATATTAACCTATTCAATCAAACTAATATTAATAAAAATAAATTATTCAAAATTATTTAAAATAAAACAAATATTTTTAGTTAATTCAATATTTCAAAAGTATTACTTAAAAATATATTTTACCAACTAAACAATACTAAAGTTATTAATAAGCTATTATTTAAAATTCTTAACATAGCACAAAAAAAAAAAATCAAAACTTATGTAATATCCTGTTCAAAATAAAATATCTGTTTAAAATAAAATGATGGTAACCGAAAAATTTTAAAATTGTATATTACTTGTGCTTTGGGTATTTTTTTGTATTTATTTTTAATAATATAGTGATAGAAGAATTAAAATTGTTTAAATGAAATTTTTAGAAGTGTTGATTTAAAAAAAAAAAAAAAGATAAAAGAGGTAAGGGACTAAGTAATACCTTCAGTGGTGTTGTACATTCTAAACCCCTCCTTTATCATCATATGATCTCTCATCCCTCTCTTGCTAACACAGGAGGACAAGAATGGAAACAGTAATCCACACCTCACCCCCTAGATTTTCGCTGAACAATGGACGGAAAAAAAAAAAAAAACTCTACTATTTATGCAAGGCCCATTGATTTTTGGGTACTATTCAACCTTTCTTTCTCAACTTTTTCCTCCAACCAAATAATGAAAATATACCCTTTTCCTTCCTATTTCCTTCCCCTCCATTTCTTTTTCTCCTAAATCACTCCAACCAAACATAACCTAAGTGTTGAAAGTTGAAGGGAGTTTTGTTACATGGATATTACTAGTTTATGATTATCATGGTCCTTACTGATCTCAAATTTTCAAAAATTAATAAAATTATGTTTTTAACCTTATTCATTTTTCCCCTGCCACCTCTCTCTACACTATAGCTCCCTTCAAAAACTTCTCTCTTTCTTTCTTTCTCTCTATTTGCCCTTTCTTGTTATTCTCTTCCCAACAATCTTATGTAGCATTTGGTATGAAATAATCTATCTGAATTATTATCAATGTTTTATTAAATTGCCTAGCTCCACAATATCACCTTATTTGGTTGGACAACATTATTGGCAATCCAACTTTCCAAGGTAATGTGGATTACCATTAGGTAGCATTTGGTACATTACCTATGAAGATTGCCAGTAATGTAGATTACCACTTAGAAAGATAGTCACCTTTTAAAATATTGGTAATGTTAAATGCATTGTTTGGTATACATAGGTAATCTAAGTAGCAATTATTATTACTCTATTTGATATATCAAAAAGATTACTAGGTAATATATGCATTAAACCAAAATAATAATAATAATAATAATAATAATAATAATAATAATTAATATTATTATTAATTAATAAGAATAAGAAAATTTAATTATTAATTATGATTATAATAGTTAATTTTATTAATAATTATTAATAAAAAAATAATAATATGAATAATTATTATTAAATAATAATACTTAATATTATTTATTATTATTTTTAATAATAATTAATTATCAATATAATTAATATTTAATCATAATAATAGTTATAATTATTATTATTATTATCAATAAATAATAATAACTATTTATTATTAAAAATTAATATTATAATAATATTATTATAACTACTGCTCCTATTGCTGCTACTACTAATAATAATAATAATTAACTACTACTATTATTATTATTATTATTATTATTATTATTGGTTTAAGATATATTCCTAGTAATCTTTTTGATATATCAAATAGGATGCTATGAATTATCAGTTAGATTATCTATACATATCAAACACTTCATTTAACATTATCAGTAATTTAAAAAGTAATAATATTTTTAAGTAGTAATTTACATTACTGACAATTCTAATAGGTAATGTGTCAAACATTACCTTAATTTCTAGCACCATAACTCCATACAGAAATTAATTTTTTTCTCATGTTTAAATATATTTTTAGCTCTTATAAATATAGATTGTTTTGGCTTTAATTTCTCTAAATTTTTGCTTGGGACTTGATTCTTCTTTTTTCTAATATTAGATTTTTTAGTCCCTACCATTTAGATTCAATGTTAAATGGAAATATTTATAATAGCTAAAAGAAGAGACTACAATTTAAAACGACGAGACTAAAAACCACAAAAAAGGAAGAAAATAAGGGACTAAAATCAAAACAACATATATTTATCGAAATTAAAAACATATCACCTTGTTTGGAATGATAAAGGTAGATTGAATTGAATTCAATTATATTAGTAATTGAATTTAATTCTATTATGACTTAAATTTTTATGTTTGGAATAAATCAAAAAATTATAAAATTGAATTCATTTATACTATTTGGAATGTATATAAAAATGAATTGAATTTTTTATTTTGACTATTTTACCCTTAATTAATAGAAAAGGGGAAGAGGGAAGAGGGAAGAGTGATGAAGTTAGAGGAGAGAAATATTAAATAGAGTTTAGAGGTATTTTTGACATACCATCTTTTAATGTCAAATTCATTATGATAGGAATTGTAAATCAAATATGTTTTGATCTGATTTACTTTCATATCTTTTTAAAGAATTGAATTCTATTCATATTTCAATTCTATGGTATTAGTTGATTCCAAATTAAGAAATTGAATTCAATTTCTTAAATGAATCAAACAACTTGATTTAAATCATTTTTCTCATATTCAGCCTCCATAAATCAAAATTCAAGTAGACCAACAATACCTAGATGAGGAATTTTCGCAAGGAACATATACAAAAACAAAATTAAAATCCAAGTAAATCAACAATACCCAGATGAGGAGCTGTTGCAACAAAGGCACACTTGCAAACACACATGGATGTGGAATAAGTTGTTTTCGCTTCCTCCTCAAATTCATACCCAGATACATATGCTCCTTAAAATTGCAAAGTTTCCTCCTTTTTCCAATTGGTTCTCAGGATTTGTAAGCTACGGTTGGAGACTAAGGTCAGTGGAGGTGTGACGTAAGGTTGTTGAAGGAGGGTGACGGATGGGGGGCGGGTGACAGTGGGGAGGTAGTAGGGATGGCGTTGGATAGTGGGGAAGAGATGATTGTGGTGGACGATAAAATAAGTAAATCAATAAGGTATAAATATTAGAATATAAACATAAATTATTATAGAATTTTTTTAATAAAAAAATTTAATTTCAACTATTCATTCAATTTTCAACAGCTAAGATTTAATGACCATGGTCAGTAACTCAGCCATCCCATGAAACAAGCTGCGCAGACTTCTTAAACATGGAAAGGGACGAGAATAGTTGAATGATGGTGGATGCTATGGTGCACTCTGCTAAATCAAGATGCACCATGTACCTTATGATCTAGTGGTTGAAATTTAATGATATATTAATATATCAATCACTTATAATATATTGTAGTAATTTTTCAATTTTAGTTAGACATTATAATTGTGGTTAAATTCATTTTAAAGGTGATTAAAATTTATTAGCAAAATCTTAAAATATTCCTAAAAAATTATGTTTAATTTTAGATTTGTGCAAATAAATTCTGTTTAATTTTATGATCACATAAATAAATTTTAAAATTATTATAGATAATTAGTATATTGATATCTTATCCATTAGATCACAAGGTGCATAACACACTTTTGACCAACAAGGAGCATTCAACATGTCTAATGTATTAGATCGCAAATTCAACAAAAAATTATAAAGAAAGAAAAAAATAAGAAATATTCTAGCTTTCTATCTTTGTCAGGTTAATTTGATACTGTTATAAATTAAAGCTTTAGTGTCACTTAACATGTCTAACTTCTCATGAATTAAATCAAAAGTGCTGCTTGCGGTGGAGTCCTTCAAGATGCATCAGGGGCTTGGATGTTCGGCTTTACCCTTAACTTGGGTTTTTCTTCTGTTGTGGTGTCTGAGATTTGGGGCATAATCTTTGCTCTTCAACTAGCGTTGGTTCGTGGTATTACAAGGCTAATCCTAGAAACAGACTCTAAGCTGGCTATCAAATTTGTGAAGGAGGGAGTTCCTGATCATCACCCGTTTGGTGGCCTTGTGGCTCATGCTCGAAGATTACTTAATCAGTCTTGGGAAGTCAAAATATCCCATGTCTATCACGAAGGCAATCGTGTGGTAGACTTTCTTGTTGACTTTGCTCATCACTGTCCGCTTGGAGTTCAGATCCTGGAGGATCCTCTTCTCGGTTATGACACCCTTGTCTTGGATGATGCTACTGGTGTCTCGCTCTTGAGCTCTGTTTTGTTTTAGGGGGTTGTTCCCTCTCCTCAGCACCAAAAAAAAAATCTTCTTATTAGGGTAATACGTGAAATTGTTAAGGCGAAAACTTGCAAAACCTTTCCTTTGTTAAAATGAATAGAAGTAGATAAAAGTGAAGAAGAATAGGCACTAGGTTGAACAATACACATATATAGAGCTACTGTAAATTTGTAATTGGTTATAGAAACTACTAAAAAATTTGCTAAAATAACTATTAGTAACTCATAAAAAATACTATAGTAACGTACTAATAACTTCTAAAAACTACTACAAACTAAATAACTGTTAACACCCTCCCTTAAATTGATTAGTTACTTTAGTGAAGTTTCTAGTAGTTTCTATAACGAATTACATATTTACAATGGCTCTATATATGTGTATTGTTCAAGCTAGTGCCTATTATTCTTCTCCACTTTTATCTATTTCTATTCATTTTAACAAAGAAAAGGTTTTGTAGGTGTTTTGGAACCACCCTAAGATTGTGTTTAGGCTGTCTCTGAAAAGACATATAATGCCCCCATAGGACACCTAAACCATGGGAAGGGGCCTTCATGGGGCGTCCAGCAAGTAGGAAGCACCTTTATAAGCACCCAGGAGGAAGAAGAGGTGCCCTCCTATGGGACTCTCACAAGAAGGTGGAGCGCCTTCTATGAGGCTCCCACGAGAAGGAGAGGCACCCTCCAAGAGGCTTCCACGAGAAGGAGAGGAGCCCTTCAAGGGGCTCCCATGAGAAGAAGAGGCACCTTCCAAAGGGGCACTTACAAGAAGGAGAGAAGCCCTCCAAGGGGGCTCCCGCGAGAAGGAGAGGCGCCCTTCAAGGGGCTCCCGTGAGAAGGTGAAACGCCCTCCATGGAGGCTCCTGCGAAAAGGAGAGGCACCCTCCAAGGGGCTCCCGCGAGAAGAAGCCTTCTAAGGGGGCTCTCATGGGAAGGAGATGAGTGCCTTCTATGGGGACTCTCGTAAAAAGAAGAAGAGTCCTCTAAGAGGGCTTCCCAAGGGAAGGTGAGGGGCCCTTCACAAGATATGAGAGACAGGAGGCTCCAAAGACAGGGTCTCCAGAGATGAATGCTCCATGGATAGGGAGCTTTAGAGGGGCCAGAGGTGCCAGAGAGGAATTAGAGGGGCCAGAGAGGCCGGAGGTGCCAGAGGCACTAAACCCAATGGAAGGTGCTCCAAGGCACCATAAACAAAAGGGAGAGAAGCCGATGCCATGAAGAGGTGCCCCAAGGCACCAAAGGCAAGAAGGAGGGGCACCATAATCCAATGGAAGGCGCCCCTGAGTGCAAGAGCTCGAAGGGGAGGCCCTCAGACCACTAGATAAGAGCGAAATTCCCTCCAAAGAATCCCCATTCCAGGAGAAAGAATAAAGCACCACCCTCATCTATGAAGGATACAAAATGACATACAAAACCAATTATAATGCGATAACTCATCATTTATTACCTAGTATAATATTGTAAAAAGGAAAAAGACCATTATATCTCTTAGTGATGCTTATAAATAGGAGTTGCTACTACTCACATGAGGGAGATCGATTCATTTTTTATTTTTGAGAGAAGCTAGAAAGAAGTTAGAGAGAGAAAATGATGTGTAATCAAAGAAGGGCATTATTAATAAAAAGAGGAATTCCATATATTGTTCTTGTCACATTCTTATTATTTTGTTGTTTTGATCTTGGTTAGTTTGCTTTCCTTATCTCCTTGGTGTTTATAGAACTCGACCCTGAAACAACAGGTTTTCGTCTCAACTATTTCACGTATTACCCAGACAAGGAGATTTGGTTTAACTCATGACAAGTTAAACATGCTTATAAAGTAAAAAATTGGGGAGTTAACTACCCTTAAATTATTTAGTGGGATCCACACACAATAGAAGTTATTGATTTAAAGGTGATTAACTTATCACTTTCTTACTTTACAAATATGTTTAATTTAGAGGATTCAAATCCTAAATTGATATATGCATAAATCAATTTAAGAACAAACATATTTTGACATCTAGACTGCATTTGAATAACATCTTTTGAAAAGCATACTTCAAGCATTCTTTAAAGCTTCACAAACTTTTGTCATAACATGGACAACCTATTTTTGCTATTGCAGAATACCAAATCGATTACACCATTGTTGCAGCAAAAAATGGTATCTAACATCGATATGCTTATTCCTCTGAAGATGAATCTTCTACTCATAGACCAACAACGAACTTTGCATTTCATCAAGAGAAATATCTGTGTCTTTGGATTCTTCAATTGAGCAAACAACATATTCCCACTTTGGTGTTAAAGGTCGCAATATCTTCTCCATGGTAGTGACATCTTCCATCTTCTCACCATGGATTGCATTTTGATACAAATCTCCATTATTTTTTCTTTTTTTGGTGGGTAAAATGGGGCAAAAACCTAAAACAAAACAGAATTAAGCAACAAGCCGAGAACTACCCTAGCGATATCATCCCCATTATTCTAGCACAATGACTTACGACAGATTTATCATCCTTCATTTGTAAAGTTTCAAAATCCCTTACTTAATGCTTGAAGTTGTGCACACTTTACTCTAGAAGAGCCTTGATATTTTTCCTTTATTGAATTCCAAATATCCTTGAAAGTTTCTTTGATAAGAATGGTTCCCAAGATGGAACAATCGATTGCTCGGAAAAGATAATATTTTGCTTTCAAATCTTTTAACTTGCTTCCTTCTAACTCTATTTTTTGGGCATTAGATAAACTTTATCCGCTCCCAGTTCTACTATACCATCACTAACCGCTTGCCAATACGTTTTAGATGGAGGGAACTTTCCATCAGTATGCTCCAATGATCATAGTGACCATCAAAGCGAGGAATTGTAGGCCGAACAAAATTATGAGAAGCCATTCAACTACTATTCTACTGCCCTCATACGGGAACCAAGGTCCGATACTATTGTTAAAATAAATAGAAGCAATAGATAAAAGTGGAGAGAATTAATAGGCAGCAGGTTCATCTTTATTGATTGAACAACCTATATATATACATTGTACTTGGTTGTAGAAACTATCAGAAACTTCTACTAACATAACTAATTAGTAACTTCGAGAAACTATTACAATAAGTAACTAATAACTCCCAAAAACTATTACAAACTAAATAACTGCTGACATTCTCAGGCATGGAACTTTCGCTTTCAAAAGTGGTAAGTCATTAAGCTCTGTCATAACACAAACAAATATCAAACAGACCTTAATTTGATGCTATGAGAAGCAAATCAACACTCTCATGTAAGTTTATATTTCTTTTTGTCAGGTCAAATGAAAGAGGTGGAGCGAGTCATGATGCAATTGTTAATGGAATGATAAGTCTATGCACCTTCAACCTGGAGGTCTATCTTGCTCATGTCTTCACCTGAACTGATAAACGCGGCTTCATATCCAATGTCTTCTATGGCTTCCAAAATTTGGTGGTAGGTAACAACTTTTGGATCGTGGTGAACTTGAGCTTCGTCAGTTGCCAAGGCCACCTGAACTTTCAGCACACCTTGAAGAGCTTGCAGAGCGGATTCAACAGTGGAGGAACAGGATGTGCAACTCATTCCTTTAATCTTAATGAAACAGACCGAGTCTGGTGTGGTGAGTAGTGAGAGTGTCCGCAGGTGAGGCTCCTGAAGGGTGAAGTGAAGGGATATAAATTACTTAATTAAAATAAATTAAAAAAATGTATGGAGAAAATAGATAGACATAGTTTTGTCTTCGCAATCAAAGAGACTATATCCAGAGTTTAAACCAAGGCCGAAGGCCACAAGATAACAATATTATTATTATGTCAAAACTCGTCCTTATTTAATTAAAATAAATATTATCATATAAATATATAAGTTTAATAATTATATTGTAATATATAAACTAACCTAATAGATTTAAAATGCTTTATGAATAGGTTGAAACTTAATATTTTTTCAATTAAAATGGTTTTCCGAAAACGTACGGATCTAATTTATTTAAGAAATGGGTTAGGACAATGTAACACTAAATGTCATACATTGCTCACATAAATTATTAAATATGCAACATATTTCATGTCAAAAAAAAAAAAAATGTGCAACATATTTATCTCATATTGAAACACATATCTTCATAGATACTCGCACTTCCACCAATGTATGATATGTATATAGCATCAATGCAAAAAGCATTTTTCCTTCGTGACATTCAATTCCACCCATCTTGACTTTATTGCCTACAAATAGTTGTCCTATATATTTAATAGGGCGTCGTTGATTCCATATTCTACAACATCCCGCTCAACTCAATCCAGATTAATCCCAATTAACACTCCAGCACCTGCTCTTGCTACAAGCATTTCAGTGGAAAAAAAAAAACCTAAAACATTGGGGTTTTCAAATCAAACATTAATATTGAAGTTGGAAAATAACATATTTGATAATAAATTAGTAAAGAACATTTCGCATTAGTAGCAACAACAATTTCCCCTTTCCTAATCAAAGAAAAGAACAAACAGGTAGTAAGCAGATCTAGAGTCATGTCCTCCATAATAAATAGAAAATCTTGCAAAGTAAAAGATTTTATACTTTCGCTAAAACGATGATATATCAAAGAAAATCGAAATACAGAAGAGGGGGATCAGGAATCCAACATACAAAACGAAGAGAACCAAAACAAAGAAAAATACGACTTTATATAGCTGAAAGAAATTTACAGGAAGTCAGGGATTTATGAACTCTATGCTGCTCAATGTTTGATCACACAACTTCTGTTTTGGAAGATTGAAGTTAAGCAGAGAGGGGAGGGGAGGGGATGAAAATTGTATGTTTCTTGCTCCAACTCTGAGTTATAAAGTAATATAAAGAAATTTAAGGCCAGGTTTGAAAACCTAGGCCTTGCCCTGCAAACAAATTTCACTCTTGAACTCTCTTATCTCCAGCTAATCATCCCCCTCCATCCCTCTAGTCTCAAAATATTGGTGTATTAAAGTAGCCTGAAGTTTAAAAGCATCCCATAAAAACTGCTAAACTCATGTATATTGCACTTAGTTTGCCTCGTAAACCAAGAAAAGAAAGGGAAAATGAGTATGGTAGCATTCTCGGACGAAAATCCTCTATCACGAGGCTCTGTCTCACTCTCTGTCCCACGAATAAAATTTTGCCACGTAATATAAAAAAATTACACATTAGTTGTTTGCCTTGCTCTTTCACATATTGTGATGGCGACATAGCCCCAGCCAAGAGCATTTTGATTAGACTCTTACTGGTCACTTTTTCTCTACCCAAATCTTGAGCATGATTACAAAGTACCTAACACTGGTTTACATTCATCATCTAAAATGGGTATTAGATTTCCTTCTATATTATTATTATTATCTCTTCTGCAAGCTCCGTGATTCTCATTTGCCGACAATTGGAGAAGATATATGCAACTACAATCCACCCCACACTCAAAGGAACACATAGAGGAAACTAGATAGTTGAGATATGATCATGTCTTTTGCATAATGCTTGGATCAATTTTGGTTTCAAGAATGCCATGTACCATCTTTGCAGACAATCAGTGGGTCCAACTAGGGCCACAAGTGAGTTTGGAGGTGAAGTTCTATTGTTTGATGAATTTTGTTCTATTCGTATTGATGACCACGACACATTGTGGTTACGGTAAAGAAATGACCAACGAGCAATTACAGAAGTACACATTAATGGCTTGAAGGCTTTTTATCCAATTAATTAATTACTTAGTTTAGTTCTCTTTGCAGCGAAAATGTTTGGGAATTGGGTGGGAATTTGGGGAGTTTGAGAGTGGATAGAGATCACAAGTGAGGGGCCGATGCAAGATGTCCAAAAACGAGAAGAGAGTAATTGAGGAACACAAATGACGTTAAATTCTTAAACGAAGTATGACAATTGATATGTAATTTTATTTTCTGTTACGTGGCAAAATTTTATTTGTGGGACAGAGAATGGGATAGAAGCTCGTGACAGAGGATTTTCGTCCAGCATTCTCTTGGCTTAGTCCAAACTAGTTGTGCAAGTGGTGTGTGTATTAGATACAAAATCATTCACGTGCCTCTTTCTAGTAGCTTATGAAGCAGTGAAGATTCAACTCTAGATAACTTGATTATAGAGGTTTTGATACCATACCATCAACCAACTCTTTTAAAAGCTTAAGATATTGGGTAAAGGCACATAAATATCTTCATATGTTGACAATGTGAGTGTCTGACTGAATTCATAAGCAGAGAACACTAAGGATTTTGGCAACTGACATCAAATCAAAGTGCAACTTATCAATGCAAATTACTACTCAAACTAGTGGCATGATTTGCAACCTCACATATGTTTTATCAGGGCAATCAGCCAATTAGCAATAGCAGAGGCAGGCAAGAAGATTAGTTGTTTCTTACTTGAATATTAGTATCCTGATGATGCTTGTAGAGAGATTCTCTATGGATCTTCCAAGCACGGAATATGCGCTGGATGCGAATAGCAGCCGCAGTCATCTTCCTTGTCTTATAGTTGCCAAAGGCGTGTTGAATCTTCATTGCGGCTAGTATTCTGTGTGCTTCAGATTCTATTCTGCGTGCTTCAACCTCTCTACTGGAATGTTGACTCTGTGCTCTAAATGCAGCTTGAATACGTGCTGATGCTTCATTAGCATTCCCACCTACTCGTCTGGGACATTGGCAAAGTCACTAGAAAGATACGCATATATAGAAACCGTAATTACTCCAAATTTCAGCATGTAAAGGCAGATATTCTGTCATGATAGTAACATGATAGTGAGGAACTAAGTGAGTGGAATGTTTGCCAACTATTTCGACATTCTACTTTCATTATGTACTTTTTGGCTTTTGGAATTTTGTGAAAGAAAAGGCAAAACTAAAAATCTAACATTTTTCTTTAAGGGTGTGTTTACCTTCTGCCAAACATATCCTAAAAGTTAAACGAAACCAAAAAGCTTTTCTTTTCCTTTTTTAAAATCAATCATTTATATCCATGATCTAACCTTCTGCGTAGTGATTGTGACAGTGGGCGATCATTTCTATCCTCAGATTGGATTCCACTATTGCTGTCATGTTCAGCAACACTCTGTAATCTAGTTGCAGCATCAATTTCTATGGCTACATGTTCAATGTTAGCGGTACGAGAAGTTCCACTATGTTGTTGTTGGGAATCCAAGGAAGACCGAAGAACAATGAGGATGTAACAAAAAGCTGCTCCAACCAAAGCCAACAGCAAGTTGATCTTCATCAATTGTATTGTAAGACATCCAAGGAAGAAGTTAAGTAAATCAACCTCAAATCCCATGTCAATCTGCCTTGACAAGCTGAACGACATCATGGCAAAAGCAGTGCATGAAATGAGGCCTAATGTGTCTGGTTTTCCATTCACCCCTTTGTCACAGAAAAATGAGTACACTGATGTCAGCATCAAAACCAAAAAGCCAACGTGAGCTTTCAACATGAGACTCCTTGACAGCTGCCATTTCTTTGCATATAAGACCATGCAGCACATAATGGTACTCACCACACTGTAGAGAAAGATCCTCAAGAAGTTCCATTCACCGAATATATGTTTGAAAGTGGAGCTCAGTGCGTAACAGATCAGTCCAATTACACTTGACACAAAACCCATGAATCTCCAATACTGAGGCTTCTTCAACAAACTGGGAATGGGAACTGTTGGTATCATACTCGTTTAATGAGATGTCAATATAGTAATGATGTAACATAAGAAAAAGAGGCAGAAAGGAACAATATAACAATTAATATTAGGGAAGATACGTGCAGGACATGGATTTCGGAGAGTGACCGAGAGCAGACTTTTCTATCTCGTCAAGTCTATTACGCGTTCGAAACCGTGTGACTGAGCTTTAGTGTCAAAAGTTGGAGGGAGCTTCCGATTTCCATTTCATAGTAATTTCGAAGATGTTAATTTTGATATATTTTTAATATAAAATATTTTATATGGTTAATCAGTCATATTTTATTATATATGTGACTTTCAAAAAATTATAAGAGTTTAATTGTTATATATCGATAGTGTAAAATAATTTTATATTGTTATCCAATCAAATGTTTATGTTTGTAAGATTTTTAAACTAATAGGTGGTTGAGTCAAATATTTTTATTGATACGATAATATATGATTAAATATCTATATAAAATATTTTTATACTAATAATATATATAAATTAAATCCAAGTTATAGAGAATAATTTTTATGACTTATTGATTGTAAAAGCAGTTTCTGTTGTCAACCAATAAAAATTCGAAAAAATGAGAAATCATGGATAGTTATCATCGTGGGTAGTTACTAGCTAGATTTGCTAATTTTTCGAATTTCTATTGGTTGATAATGTAAAATTATTTTATAATATCAATATATAAAAATTAAATTCAAAATTATATTCTTATAATAATGTGATAATATATAATTAAATAATTATATACATTTTTTTAATTTGACAATATATTAAAATTAAATCTAATCTTTAAACCTGAAAATGGATAGAAGTAGTTGAATGATGCATACGCGAAAAGATTCCTTCATAACAACCACGCTTGCAGAATAAAATTTTGGGTGAGAAATGTGAATTTGTTTTTTTTTTTTTTAATGTGGAATCCATTTTGTAGGTTTAACGTGTATAATTTTAATTTTATACGAAAATTAACCATATAAGTTATCATGTATGTTGACCAACAAGATTATCATGTATGTTATTCTAGTATTTATAACTTGTAAGATTCTTAACCATTAGTTTTTTTCGTTGACAGTTAGTTCAAGAGTAAGTGCATCCTGCAATTCAAAAAAGTTAAATGCAAGAACTTCATCCCTTTGATGGGATGGGATGAAGAGAGAAAATAAGAAGAAAAAAAGGAAAAATAAAGAGAACTATATATATATATATATTTGTTGATTAATTAAGAAGAAAAGTGAAGCAAAAAAAATATAATTGTATATAAAAGATAATTTTATTATTGAGTTTAATTGTTATATATTAATAGTATAAAAATATTTTATACTATCATTCAATCAAATATTTATGTTTGTAAGAATTTTAAGATAATGAATAATTAAGTCAAACACTTTTATTAATATAATAATATATAATTAAATCCTTTACTAATTTGTTTAATATGATTTAAAAAAAATTAAAAATATAGAGTAATAGATTTATACCAAAAACCTCCTCCCTTCTATTTTTTCAGCAATGGAGAAAAATAAACTTTTTACTGTGGAATTTACACTCTTTTTTTTTTCCTCCCTTTTGTTTTGATTTTCTTTGCTATCCAAGTAATAGAAAAGTCTTATTTTTTCTTTCTTTTATTTCTTTCCTCCCATTTTCATCTATATATCATGTAAATTTATTTTTTATTTTTAATATAAAAGTGCAAGGAAAGTTATGTAAACAACGTTAGAAGCACTTTGTAATCAAAAGTTGTTGACCATTGAGCACATCAGCAATAAAACTCCTAAGGTCGCGGCATTTACATTTTTTTGAAAAAAATTAAAAAAAAACTACGATTCAGAACTTTTTTGGTTTGGAGTTTTACACTTTAAAAGTTTTTCACTGGAGTGAGAATAAAATTATATAGTAATTTAATATGGGTGTGTTTATTTGTGCTTTTTTGAGGTAAAAAATCACCTTTTTTATTGAAAAAATCAGTTTTCATATATTTGAATAATTTTTTAAAAATAATCAGATTCTTAAAAAAAATCTGTTTTCAACTTTTTTGGAGAAGCTGAAAAAAGTAACTTTTGAAAAAAATTAGTTTTCAGCTTTTTCAATTATATATGAAATTTAAGTTTCAAAATTATTTTTTTTAAATCTAAAATAAATGTATCCTATATCTACAACTAAAATATTTTTTAAGCAATTAAAAATATTTTTTGAAAAAATATTCTTAGAATTACTTTTCATTCTAAAAAAAATAAATTTGAGAGTGAATCTTATTATTATTTTCATATTAATAACAAAAAATAATTTTACTTTATCATATTCAAACAAAAATCATTCTCTTAAACTTACTTTTAACATACTTAAATCAAACATAAATTAATTTTTTTAAAATAATTACTCTAAAAATAATTTTTTCAACTTAATTCTTTTAAAAATAATTATTCCAAAAGTTAAATAAAAAATACCCTCATTTAGTTAAAAAAAGACTTCAGTCATACTCTTTTTTCTAACATAATTTTATATATCTATGTATAATAATATCTATCTATAAGTATAATATTTAAGAATATAATACAAGGAAAGTCTTGCCAAATGTTAATTTTGCATAGCTTTTTTTCTCGCCTAAAAGAAAATGTTTCCAATTTTGGAAACTTTTATAAACTAAATAAATAAAAAAATAAATAAAGGCAATAGTTGCAATTATTTAAATTCTTACCCACTTCCTTCCAACGAGGCCACTATCCCATTATCTATGTTAGGGATGTCAAAAAAATCCGTCCCCACGAATACCCGTGGATAATACCTGCAACGGGGCGGATATGAGGGGAAGATTTTATCCCCGCAAGTAATGAGGATGGGGATTTTAAATACCCACATGTTAAACGGGGCGGGGACAAGGATCACTATCCCCATACCTGCAGGTACCCACTATAAAATTACTATTTCACCCTTAAGTTATTAACTTAATTAGGTTAATATTATTGTTATTTAAATTGCTTGGACTAATATTTAAATTTAGAAGTTAAATTTATTTATACTTATTATATGTTAGACTAATAACTAGATTACTATTATGTGTTTATTTTTATTTTAATTGTTGAAATTTAGATTGAAAAATTGGATTACTGCGCTTATTTTGTGTTTATTTTTATTTTAAGTATATTAAGTTGTTAGAATTTGAATTGTAGAATTAGATTAATATTTGTGCTTATTTTAAGTATTTTATGATATTAGAATTTTTATATTTAATTTAAATTTTTTGAATTTTTACATTCTAATGGGCATTCATAGATATCCACGGGTACCTGTAAACCCGCGGGGAACTCAAAAGCAGGTACCCGTATGGATCCCGCCCTCGCCCCGCCCTACCCCATTTACATCCCTAATCTATACTATGTCATTAATTTTTCATTATGGCCTAGTTTGGTAGTACTCTCCAAAGAGGTGCTCTGACTTATGAAAAGCATAAGTCAATTTTTTCTATTTGGTAAACTGAAAAGCTGGAGTTCTTTTGCTCCTGACTTTTGAGAGTCAGGGAATGCTCTCGGGAGCTCTCATGAGGTGCTTTTCGGAGCTGGTTTATGCTCTCCAAAATTTAAAAGACTAATATAACCTTACTCTATTTAATGACATTAAAAATAGAAATTATTCTCTTTAGTATTTATAACTATTATAGTCATTTTAAATATTAAGAACAATGTTACCAAATATTACTTTTGTGGCTTCTACTTATTAAGAGCAATTTTTATATTATTTTACCAAACAATACTACTATGACTTTTTGAGAGCAGCTTTTAGATAGTCGAGAGAGCTCAGCAGCTTTTAAAAAGCCACAACAATATCAAATGAAGCCTATATCTTCCATTTCAACCAATGAAACTACCAATTCTTATTCCAAAGATACACTCAACCAAAAATGAAAAGTAGCTGAAAATCGAATAAAGTACTAGTTCAAAAGTTCATTGATTCAACCAGTTTAACTAGTATGTTATAATATATACATAAATATATTATTATTTATACATATAATTAATTATATAATATAAAATAATTAGAAATAGTTAAATAATACAAGAATTTACCACAATAAATATCATAAAACTAAATCGATTATCCTAGTTCGCACAGCCAATATTTCAAGCACATTTGAAGTGGCCCAATTCTAGAAGAACACCACAACCCAATTCTAACAACACCCTATAATGACAAAAATTTAATCCCACACCACAAACTCCCAAAAAAAAAAAAATCATATCCCACATCTAGAGATGGAAACAGGCCAGGTAGCCTGATAGGGGCCTACAACCTGGCCTCTTTAATAAACAAGCCAGATTTAGGCCCTTTTTAAGGCCTGTTTACTTAAATAGGCCAGGCCTGGGCTTCTTACAAAGCCTATTTAGCCTGATAGGCCAGCCTGTTTATATATATATATATATATATATAATTCAAAAATTAATATATGCCTAAATGGGAGTTTGGGATTCAAACCGGCCGCCTGTCTATTAACAGGAGTCACATATACTACCACTAAATCAAGCTTTGTTGTTATATCTATTGACGCATATTTATATATTTATTGATTAATTAATACTCATTTTCAAAAAATTTGACTCCAACTCTAATGACTATTGGTTTGCATCACCGTATCAGAATCACAAAAAGTGAAAGTGTGAAACTCTACTAGAGACACTCCCCCCTTGAGCCAAGCTACTATTCATCCTTCTTCCTCAGATCTCGCCGCCACCCCACCTCCATGTGTGATGTGTCCACCTTAGCAAGTTAGCAATAACCACATCCATCACCAATTCAGCAGCTGTCCCCAACCTCTTCTTCAGATCAGATTCCTGCTGTCTCCACCTCAAATTGCCGCTGCCCCAACCTTCTTCCTCTACATCAAGCTCAGCCACCGTTGTGTCACTGCTTCATGTCCAGCTCCACCGGGCCATCGCTACTACGTTGTCGCTCCTCGTCCTGCTTCATTGCTACTGCATCGCCACTCTATGCCCTGCTCCATCGCTGCTGCGTCGAGCTCCCATCTTCGATGGGAAAGTTGTCGCTGATCACGAGGCTGAAGCCGTTGTTGTCATATCTCCAGTAGAGTCCTTCTTCTTCTTATCCACCGTTCTTTCCCATCATTTCCTATCCTCTCACTCACCCCCCCACCAGCCACTCTCATCCTCGCCATTCCATCACACAAACCATTCCATCTTCCACTTTCTCTCTTCTTTGCCACGCCACGCCACACCACAGCTCACCATGCCACCACCCTATTTGGGTATCATGATCTGTTATTATTAATCTATGTTTGCGTTTGCATTTGCGTTGGTGCTCTAATCTGATCTGATATCATCTATTTCTGTTCTAATTTGAGTTGATTTGTACTTTTGGTTAGGTTTTAGTGATGGCTTCCAAGCAGATCTTGAAGGAGCTCAAGGATCTGTAGAAGGATCCTCCTACCTCTTCCACCGTCGGTACTCTTCCAGATTTTTTTTTTCTCTTTTGTTGTTCCTTGCTTTTGTTTTATTTAATTGTTTATGGTGTTGGATTTAAATTCAGATTTGTATGCAATCCTGAGTCCCTAGCATGTTTATACTTAGTTTGGAAATTATCGTTGGGAAGGCTTGACTTGATAATGCTGAAAGGGAATGACTGGATTCTGCTAATTTTTCATGTATTCAAGTCTGTATGCATGTATTTCTGATTTCATAATTGAATTCTTTTATTTTTATTTTTGGTTTATTTTTTTTCACTGGTTTAAGTGATTAGCAGAATATCAGTAATCTTTATTTTTTTTTTCTACTATGATAGTTTTTTGAAGTTTTAGAATTGGTTATCCATTGTTGGCAGATTTGCAAACTACACCCATCTCAGAAAATGTTGATTGTGAGGTGATTTTGGCGAATAACTTAGTTGATACTCTGTTGAAGGCTTGAAGTAACTTGAAGAAACAGCCCGTGAATTACTCATCACGTGTTTTATTTCTGAAATAGGACTAATTTTGAGTGGTTCAATTCAAAACCTTGCTGATATTGTTGTTAATAGAATGGGTGGTCTTGTTGATACTGCTTATAAAATTACATGAAGTTGCTAATTTTCTAGTTCTCTAATTAGAGTAAGAGTTTAACTATTTTTTCATTATGTTTGATTGTTGTGGGTATTGAAACTTGAATTTTGATTCTTGGTAGCAGTATGTTATGTTGTTGCAAGGATATGGCCTTTTTTTTCTTTTTTCTTTCTAGTCAACATGGCTTGAGTGTAGTAGTTTTAGTAATTTAACTCTATCAGGCTTCCTAAACAGGCTTCAGGCCAGGCCAAGCTTTTGAATAGGCCAAGCTTAGACCTAAACAATAGCCTATAACAGGCCATAGGCCAGGCTGAGGCCAAAAAATTACAATACAAACTTGGCCTATTAAGCGCAAAGCCTGGCCTGGCCTGGCCTGATTCCACCCCTACCCACATCCACCCATTTCTCTCTCCAATAATCTTATCCAAGGTTATCTGATGCAGCAATAGAATCCCCGAGTCTAGATTTTCAACTAATCCCATAAGAGCCCTAAGTGCGCACATGGCACACAATTGCAACTAAATGGTCAAACTCACAAAAATGAGTTTCTATTTTAATGAGTTTCAAAAACTTTCTTCTGTAGTCATGTGTTTCCTTCTTCACAATGGTCACTCACACTCACCCATACTATGAGGGCTTACGAGAATGGTTTGATTTTTTATGGTGCTCGAGATGCAACTCACTTAGTCACTGGTAGTGGAGGCCACATGAAGCTTGTTGTACACTCATACTCACTTGCATGGGATGATGGCAAAGGCTAGTGGCTGGGAAAGACTGTGCATATAGGAGAGACTACGCATGAAGAAGAGGCTGTTTAGGATGGAGAAGCTACCTGTGCAAATTGTGGATTGCCTAAATCGCCATTGGTTTAGGCAGTTCACCAATTTTTGACCAATTTGTCCGGTTGTTGATTGGTTTTCCAATTTTCGAATTTTAGCCTCTAATAAGATCGGATAAGGATTTGGTTCCCGATTCAACTAATAAGATCACCAAGCCCAGTCCGGTTTTCAGAACCATGAAAAATGAAGAGTCACTATAAGGGGATTCAAATTCAAATTAATTTTTTAATTAAAATAAATAATGTACAAAAAAAAAAATAAAACAAATGAATAAATTATTTTTTTATTCTAAATTATTTTTTTTCTTTTTTTTGTGTGTGTGTTTGGATCATGAATATTATGTGAAGAAAGGACAAGGTCTTTTGTAGCGTTGAGTGCAGGTGTGAGCAAATTTTCACTAATGAGGAAGAGGTTATTTAGAAAGAGAAATGTTCCATGGCTACCATGGGAGATGAGACCCACATCCACTGCTTCTTCACCTTCTTTAGTAGTTCATCTGATATTTAGAATTATTTGTATTATATTATTATATATGAGATTAAAAAGTGAGTTTAATTACTATGCATTAATAGTGTAAAAATTTTTTATATTATCATTCAATTAAATACTTGTATTTATAAAACTTTAAAGATAGTATGTGGTTGAGTCAAAGACTATTGATATGACAATGTATAATTGGATATTTATGTAAAAAATTTTACACTAATAGTGCATACAAATTAAATTCTTAAAAAGTATGATGTTAAGATTTAAAAATTGAATTATATGTGTAGATATGTATATATTAAAGGGATGGGGTTATAGAAAAGAAAATTGTAGTAGATGAAAAAAGAAAGGAATTTCTTTTTCCTTTTAATTAATAAATGTTCCTTAAACATTATAAGAATATGAAAAAGATTATTAAACTAACTATACTTTAATAATGAGTTGTTAGATGAAATGAATTTATATCATTTTTCTTTAAAATGAATTTTTTTAAATAATAATTTTACAATTATAATTTTTTATAGTTGTTTCATATAATGTAATTTTACACGTGTATACACACACACACACACACACACACACACACACACACACACATCTTTAGAGCTTGGCCTAAGAAGAGCTCAATAAGGGCCTTCTAGAAGACTTCCTCTTGGATAAGGATCAAACTAAGTCAATGCTCTAAAAAGACCGAACCGTTGGAATGTGGTTACCAAGCATCAAGGGATCCCATGAAAGTAGGAGAATGTAGGAATGGGGGATCACCGAGGAATGGGGAAAGGGAATTTGAACGTGAATAAAAGGAGCTCGCAAGAGCTAGATGTAAGTAATTGATCCCTTTTCATTTGCACCCAAGTGTAATAGAGTTTTGACTTGAGCGTTGGAGTCCTTTGCAGGTCCTCCATCAAAGGTGTGAACGAGAGTTCGAACTTGCAGAGGACATCATCGAACTACCTCAAAAACATGTTAGAACATTGGTGCCCATCGTGGGGCCGAAGCTAACCCTACAACACATGAATCGTTACCACCAGGAGTCAGAACGTTAACATGGCTGAGCATGTTAACAACCAATACAATCAATACAACCAACACAATCCGCATAATAGAAATAAGACAAACAATATCCCTCAACCACCTAATGTAGAAGGGCTATTTCAGATGATTTGCCAGCTTCAAGACCAAAATGGGAAGCTATTGGCTCAATTGGTAGCAATGAATCGAGAAAACAATAGGAGGGAGAATGAAGCCAATAGCCATCAGAACGATGATGATCCCACTAGAGACGAGAAAGAGAACAACACCCATAACACCCCTGAGAGAGGAGAAACCTACCAGATGACTACTACCCAAGGCTCGCCGATATATTCCGCCATTTTTAGAGTTCACCATAATAATATATTTGTTTGTTATATATATATATATATATATATATATATATATATATATATATATATATATATATATATATATATATATATATTTATTTATTTATTTATTTATATATATATTTATAACTATATGATTATCTGTGATTATTATTACTATTATTACTATTATTTTATCTAACCTAATGTTAATATTTGATATTATTTCTTATTTTAATAAATAGAGTAATATATTTTGAAGTTGTTGTTACTAATTATAATCTTACTTTAATAGTTAATGTCTATGTTTTAATTATTTGGTCAATCAATTACTGTCATAAAATTATTCAAATATATCAATTAAAATATTTCAATCAAGTGAACTAATTAGATTATTTTACATTAAATATTTTATGAAAAAAGGGATATTATAGGAAACATCCCTGATTGCTTTTTCTAGTCTATCGTAGGCTGTGATTGCTTCAGGAAAAGATAGCAATCCTGGAATAAGGCCACACAGTGTCTTCAAAATGTGGAGCATTGCATAGCAGACAAATGCTGCAATGAATGGCTTCCTATTAAGACATCATCGATAAAATTGAGCAGGTGAATCATGGCTCCCTAGCAAAATCTCTTTGAATAATGATCGACAGTGGCGGAGAACCTGAAAAAGACACTATTGCAGAATCACTGCTTATTGGGAATAAGTATCTTGAAAGTGACATTGGTTTTCTCCAATTTCTAATAATTTCATATTGCATTCCTATCCTCACTACATTACATAGTTGAGATTGTGGAACTTGGTACTGTGGACAAGCACTCTCCTAAGCATTTCTTCCGGGAACTGCTGTACACATCGGAACACTCCTTCTCAAACCCAGTGGCAACTGTTAGCTTTACTATTTCGCGAAGGTCGTTGGTCATTCCAGACGGTAGCACATTGATTAAGAAGTTGTGGTCGGTCTCCAATTCGAAGTAATCCCTGTATTTCATTTTCTCCACAAGCTTTGAAAGTGAGGCAGCGATATTTGAATTCATATTCTAAAAGGATTTTTTACCTTTTTAAAATAAAAAAAATATGATCCACATATATATGCCTTTTCAAGATTATTTTTCAAAATCCCATTTTTTTTAGATTATAGGAAAATTGATTCAAGCTGGATTGATTTTATTATTAGGTAAATATGAGACCAAAGAGCAAGAAAAATATGAAAATCGATCTAAATTGGATTAAATTCAACACTATTCAACCAATGTTATAGATATCTTATATTCAAATAATAATTTATTCAACCAAATTTTTTAAAATGATAGAAGTTATATCATACATGTACTTGTATATAGACCACTAGTATACAATAGTAGAAGTAAATGAAGGAAGAAGCAAAGTGAGGGGGACATGGTGTGTGTGTTATGTGGTGAAAGAGGATGCTGGGAGTCTCATGTCAAGGAACAAGAATGCTTTTTTATGGTAATAGACTCCATACCATATATACCATATATATACTACCATAATGTAACATAAATTATCACCGGAGCCTAATTCGGCTATGCCTCAGCCCAACTTGAAACTCGCACTAAAGAGGAACTTGGAACTTGCATTAATTTCAGTCTCAGCTTCCTCATCGTCTGTC
The DNA here is from genome assembly GCA_031439585.1 of Pterocarpus macrocarpus. Taxonomy (NCBI): domain Eukaryota; kingdom Viridiplantae; phylum Streptophyta; class Magnoliopsida; order Fabales; family Fabaceae; genus Pterocarpus; species Pterocarpus macrocarpus. The sequence continues at coordinate 17,655,386 of CM062514.1, forward strand.
ATATGACAAAATTGATAGCTGTGGATTAGTTTTTTTTAGTAAATTATTCAGTTGATTAAAGCTAGTTGTACAATTTCTGTGTTTAGTAAGTTTGACAGCCTGTATATAAGTTTGGACACTCATTGTAATCATTATTCTAAAAGTTCACTTTTGTTTTTCATATCAAAAATAAACTTGAGTTTTCTTTCTTCTCATTCTCTTTCCCTTTAGAGTTCTACCATTGTTACAAAAAAAACTAATCAACAACTGTCAATTTCATTAGAAGATAGAAGATAAAGAAGCTGAGGTTGAACTTAATGCGAGTTCCGAGTTCAGAGTTCCTCTTTGGTTCGAGTTTCGAGTTGGTCTGAAGCATAGCTGAATTGGGCTTTGGTGACAATTTATGTTACGTTATGATAATATATGGTACATCTGGTATGGAGTCTATCACCATAAAAAAGCATTATTGTTCCCCGACATGGACACCTAGCATCTCCTCTCACCACATAGCACACACCATGTCGCCATCACTTTGCTTCTTCCTTCATTTAATTCAACTATTGTATACTATTGGTCTAATGTACATGTACATGTATGATATAACTTCTGTCATTTTAAAAAATTTGGTCGAATAAATTATATTTTGATTATAAGATATTTACAACACTGGTTGAATAATGATGAAGTCAATCTAACTCGTTTCAAATTCATCACTATTTGAGTGAATAGTGATAAATTCAATCCAACATCGATTTCCATACTTTTCTTGCTACTCGGTCTCAGATTTGCCCAATAATAAAATTGATCCAACTTGAATCGATTTTCTATTATAAACTATGGGATATTTTGGAAAATAATCTTGAAAATACATATATACGTAAATAATATTTTCTTTTTAATTTTAAAAAGGAAAAAATGCCTCTTCTAAAACATGTCCATATAAGTTGGGCTTTTTTACCTTTTTAAAATAAAAAAAATATTGTTTACGTACATACGCCTTTTCAATATTATTTTCCAAAATGTCATTTTTCTTATTATAGGAAAATCAATTCAAGTTGGATTGATTTTATTATTGGGCAAATCAAAGACCGATAGCAAGAAAAGTATGGAAATCAATTCAAATTGGATTGAATTTATCACTATTCAATGAATTCAATCTAATCACTATTCAACCAATGTTGTAGATATCTTATAATCAAATAATAATTTATTCAACCAAATTTTTTAAAATGACAAAAGTTATATCATACATGTACATGTACTTTAGACCACTAGTATACAATAGTAGAACTAAATGAAGGAAGAAGCAAAGTGATGGGGACATGGTATATGTTACGTGGTGAAAGGGGATGTCAAGTGTCTCATGTCAGGGAACAAGAATGCTTTTTTGTGGCAATAGACTCCATACCATATGTACCACATACTACCATAACATAACATGAGTTATCACTGGAGCCCAATTTAGCTATGCCTTAGCCCAACTCAGAACTTGCATCAAAGTGGAACTTGAAACTCGTATCAAAGAGTAACTTAGAACTTGTATCAAGTCCAGCTTTAGCTTCCTCATCTTCTCTCAAGTGATGAAATTGACAACTATAGATTAATTTTCTTTTATTATAGTTAATTTCTCTTTCTGTTAGTATATTATTCAGTTGATTAGAGCTAGTTGTACAGTTTCCATGTTTAGCAAGTTTGGCAACCTGTAAATAAGCTCAGACACTCATTGTAATCATCATTCTGAAAGTTCATTTTTGTTCTTCATATCAGAAACAAACTTGAGTTCTCTCTTCTCATTCTCTCTCCCTTTGAAGTTCTACCATTATTACAAAAAAACCTCACTATTAGAATTTGACGGAAATGCGACCGATTTTTTCGGTCGCAAAAAAAAGGCTTTTGCAACCGATTTTATGACCGATTTGAGTAAAATGGGAACAAATTCACACTAAAAAAATCGGTCACAAAACTAAATTTTGCGATCGATTTTGCGACCGATGTGGAAGGTCAACGATAGAGTATGTGTGAAGGCAAAACCGGTCGCAAAATCAGACGCAAATTTCATGTTTTACATCGAATTTAATCGATTTTTTAATATAGATGATTTACGTGTGAAGGTAAAATCAGTCATAAAATCGGTCGCAAAACATGAAAGTTGCGACCGATTTTACAGCCGATTTTTCAATGTGTATGATTTACGTGTGAAGGTAAAATCGGTCGCAAAATCGGTTGCAAATTTCATGTTTTGCGACTGAATTTGCGACCGATTTTTAAATGTTGATGATTTTCATGTAAAGGCAAAATCGGTCGCAAAACTTGAAGTTTTCAACCGATTTTGTGACCGATTTTTCAATGTATATGATTTACGTGTGAAGGCAAAATCGGTCGCAAATTTCATGTTTTGCGACTGAATTTGCGATCGATTTTTCAATGTTGATGATTTATGTGTGAAAGCAAAATCGGTCGCAAAATATGAAATTTGCGACTGATTTTGCGACCAATTTTTTAATGTAGAGGATTTATGTGTTAAGGCAAAATCGGTCGCAAATTCAAAATTCAAATTTTAGTTATTTACAACCGATTTTGCGACCGAAAAATCGGTCACAAATTCCGACGTCTTTAAAATCAAAATCCCTAAATCAGAGCAATTCTTCTTCCTCTCTTCTTCCGTTCCCTTTTCTTCTTCCTCTCTTCTTCCTTTCCCTTTTCTTCTTCCTTCTTCTTCTGACCAGAAAAATGTCATAAATTCAACGTCCTTTAAAATCAAAATCCCTAAATCAGAGCCATTCTTCTTCCTCTCTTCTTCCGTTCCCTTTTCTTCTTCCTCTCTTCTTCCTTTCTCTTTTCTTCTTCCTTCTTCTTCCTTCTTCTTTCCTAACCCCTCCCTTTCCCCCACCTCTCTACCATCTCCATTACTCCACCCCTTTCTTCTTCCTTCTTCTTCCTTAACCTTTCCCCTTCCCCCACCTTTGTCAACCATCTCCACTACTCCACTCTTGCTGCCGCCGCCGTCCTACCGTGCCACCATCGCTCTTCCATCCTGGTTATCTTCCATCCTTTCCTTAGTTCCTCTTTTTTTTTTGGTTATTGGCATATTTGTTCTTTTAGAAAATAATGGTAGTTTTGGTGTTGTTGGTTGATTATATTGGTTGGTTGATTTTGTTGGTTGATTTTTTGATGTTATTGATTGAGTTTAAGTTTATATTGTTGTTCTTGTTTTTTTGTTTCTTAAATTTTCAGATCTATTTTTTTTTAAAATAATGGTAGTTTTGGTATTGTTGGTTGATTATATTGATTGGTTGAGGTTGTGAAATTGATTTTTTGATGTTATTGGTAGTTTGGTGTTGTTGGTTGATTATATTGGTTATGTTATTGGTAGTTTGATTATATTGATGTAAAGTTAATCTATACTAAATAAATATAAAATTAATAATTACTAAATATCTACTTAATTTGTTGAAGATTAAATGGATAGACTTGAAGATAATGTAGAGATCGTGGAAGATTCAATTGAGCAAGTTAAAGACTCAATTGATTTTGTGGAAGACTTAATAGTTGAAGACTCTATAGATAAAATTGAAGACTTAGTAGAAATAGTTGAAGATTCAATGAAGAAGGTTGAAGATATAATAGAAGTTGATGATGAATCAATGAAAGTTGAAGATTCTATGGAAAGAATTGAAGAACCATGGAAACAAGAACTAGTTAAAAGTATGCTAAAAATTTATCTTCCAAAGTTTTATTGAGAAGAACCTTATAATTTGGTCTTCAATGTATGTTATTGTAGTTTTATATTGTGGTAGTTTATATATATTATGTTTGGGATATATGTAATTGACAGTGATGTGTATGTTGGATAACTTATATTTCTTATTATTTGTAGTTTGGATTATATATTGTTACCTAAACTTTTATTTGCATGTTCTAAACTTTAGGTACTAACTCTTAGTTATATATAATGTTAACTAATTTTGCTTATGGATTACTGGATGCTATTTTCTGGGCTGTTGTAAAATTCAAGTGTATCAAATTTGGATTTGATAAGATTTTGATTTTTCATTTTTTTTCTGTTTTAAAATTTGCGACCAATTTTGTGACTGTTTATATTTGCGACCGAAAAATTGATCACAAATTCTAAATTTATCATTTGAAAATTGGTCTCAAAATTGGCAATTTGTGACCGATTTTTCGATCGTAAAATTTGCGACGGAAAAATCGGTCGCAAAATCTAATATTTGCGACCGAAAAATCGGTTGCAAAAAAGTCAACAAGCGACCAAATTAGGCATGTCATAAAATTGGTCGCAAAATCGGTCGCAAATTTTTTCAGTCGCAAATATATTTGCAACCTACCTAAATGCGACCGACAAAATCAGTCGCAAAATCGGTCGCAAATGCTCTTTGCGATCGATTTGTCTCATTTTGCGACCGATTTAGACAATTTTCTAGTAGTGCCTAATCTATAGCTATCAATTTCATCACATGACAAAATATGAGAAAGTTGAGGCTAGATTTGATGTGAGTTCCAAGTTTCTCTTTGGTGCGACTTCCGAGTTGGTATGAAGCATAGCTGAATTGGGGTCCAGTAACAATTTATGTTACGTTATAGTAGTATATGGTACATATGGTATGGAGTCTATCACCACAAAAAAGCATTCTTGTTTCTTGACATGAGACACTTGGCTTCCTCTCTCACTAGATAACACACACCACGTCCCCATCATTTTGCTTCTTCCATCATTTACTTCTACTGTTGTATACTAAGGGTCTAATGTACATGTTCATGTATGATTGAACTTATGTCATTTTAAAAAATTTGGTTGAATAAATTATTATTTGATTGATATCTACAACATTGGTTGATTAGTGATGAATTTGATCTAACTTGGATAAAATTAATCACTATTTAGGTGAATAGTGATAAATTTGATCCAAGTTAGATCGAATTCATGACTATTCAAATCAAATAGTGATGAATTTGATCCAATTTGGATTGATTTCCATACTTTTCTTACTCTCCAGTCTCAGATTTGCCCAGTAATAAAATCGATCCAGCTTGATTCGATTTTTCTATAATCTAAAAAAATAGGACATTTTAAAAAATAATCTTGAAAAGGCATATATGCATAAATAATATTTTTTTTTAATTTTAAAATGATGAAAAAGCCATATAAGATGTGAGTTGTGGCATGAGAAGAGCAATGTTAGTATTGGCTTCGTGCGAATGTGAATCCACTTAAACAACTAAATGATGTTGCTCTTGGATTCTAAGATGCTCATTTTCTCGAGGAATCTAGAGATGAACGAAGAATAAGGAGAGAACAACTGAACCTACTCCAGCAATACCTAACCACAATTTTATCTTCATCAATTGTATTATTAAAGCTCCAAGGAAAAAAACATAAGAGGTCCATTTCAAATCCAAAGTGATTTTGCCTCGACAAGCTAAAAGACATGAGAGCAAAAGCAACACACGAAACTTGTATGCATCTGGTTTCCCTTTAAGTACTGCATTATCGAAGAAAAAAGAGTGCACAAAAGTGATGGTCAAAACCAAAAATGCCATATGAGCTTGGAATCGGAGACTCCTAGATTGTTGCCATACCTTGGCAAATAAAACTACAACACAGATGATGAAACTAAAAACACTATAAAGAAAGATTTTGAGCAAGTTCCACTCTTCGATTAGGTGGTTAAAGCAGGAACTCAAAGCGTAATAGAGGAGTCCAACTATAGTTGAAGCAAAACCCATAAATCTCCATACCTCTGGCTACATCAACTATCTTGGAATTCGGATCAACATGGGAAGTGAGCTTGAGTGAGTAAGAATTACCTTCATTTCATAGAGAGCTGCCTGCTATTTTAGGTCAGGATCAGAAGCTCCTCCTTACTTGAAAAGTAATAGAATTTCTTACATGAGCTTTTTCACGTGTAGGAGCCTGATGGATTTGAAAAGTCTACACTAACTCATCTTATTGGTGTTAGGGAGAAAGGATGAGCTGAAGCTGTTAGAAGTAGTTGCAATTAGTTAGTAGTTAGTTATGCAAGTTGAAGGTAGTTATGTTAGTTGAGTCATTCCTTGTGAAACAAGTTATCGTGTCTGTACTCTATATATATTGTACTAAATCTAGTGCAATAATCAAGCTAATCATCATACACATCACATTTTGCTTTCAACTCATCTTCTTCACTCTCACTTTCGTTTCCCAGCCTCTGGCCCTGATACCTTTCATGGTATTAGAGTTTGCAGTGCTTTCATGGCGACATCAACTTCATCACTAACCTCTCAACCTTCTCTCCCTTCTCAGTTTGTGGCACAAACTTTCTCGAACCCTGTTGTCATCAAACTTGATGAAGAAAATTATCTTCCATGGAAACAAGCTAAAGCCACCATTGAAGGGTATGATTTGATGAAATACATTGTAGGTGAAAATACTCCTCGCAAGTTTGCATCAAGTGAAGATTAAGAAAATGGTATGGTTACTGTTGAGTAACAGAATTGGAAGAAGCAAGATTTGTTGTTGAAATCATGGCTTCTAGCGTCTATGAGTACTCCTTTCACCACAAGAATGGTAGGATGTGAATTCTCTCATCAGATTTGGAAAAGGCTTGAAGTGTTCTTTGCATCTTAGGTTAAAGCCAAGGTAAGACAACTAAAAACCAAGCTGAGTCATATGAAGAAAGAAGGTTCTGTATGCTCATATTTGCTTGATATCAAGAAAAGTGTTGATGCGTTAATCTCTATTGGAGCACCATTGGAAGATGCAGGTCATGTTCAAGCAATCTTGGATGGGTTAACAGAAGAGTATGCTCCATTCATTATAGCTATTACTTCAAGAGAAAAAGTAGTCTCAGTAGGTGAATTTGAAGCTCTACTCATGGCTCAAGAAGAATGGATTAAGAAATTCAAAAAGGACGAACCTCCTGTTCAGGCTCATGTAGCCCAATCTCAGCATCAAAGAAAGCCTCAGCATCAACAACATGGTCCAAGATTTGGGAAAAACTCAAGGTTTCATGGTAGGGGATCTGGTTTTCGAGGAAGAGGAAGAAACAGCCATGGCAGTGGTAGAGGCAGAGATAGATTTAGTAGCTTTGAAAAACCAACCTGTCAAGTGTGTGGGAAATGAATTTGGTCATTCTGCACTTGAATGCTGGCATCGATTTGATAGACAATTGGCCAATTTTGGTTCTGGTTCAAGCAGTGTGTAGTCAGGTTTCAGGCCTCATGCAAATCTTTCTATTGGCAATGCTTTGACAACCCCTTCCACCATCTATAATCCAAATTGGTATCCTGATTCAGGAGCAACTCATCACATGACACCAGATGCTTCACATCTGCTGGATCGAATTGAGTACAATGGTGGTGAACAAGTTCTTGTAGGCAATGGTAAGGGATTGCATATTCATTATGTTGATAGTTCTATTTTTAAGTCATTTTCTTCCTCTCACTCCTTTAAACTTAAGAATCTATTGCATGTTCCTCAAATTACCAAGAATCTCTTAAGTGTATCTCAATTTGCTAAAGATAACAATGTTTACTTTAAATTTCATCCTAATTGTTGTTATGTGGCTATAATATAACGTTGAGATTGATCTAATTATTTCAACCTGTCAAATCAAGATTGATATAATATGGTTCAGTGATTTTTTGTTTTTGTTTTTGTTTTTTTCTTTACAATGCCTTTGGATATGTTGTGCTAATTTCAGTAATTTGCTATTCATAAATTAAAATTAATTATATATGATTACGATGTTTTATTTCTAACCTTTCAAATATTCTCTAGGCCTTTTTCCCATTTCTGAATTTGTTTTGCAATATAATGGTTCCTACAAATCAGTAATTACCACATTGGTATATACATCTCGTACTATGAAAATCCTATGCTGCCAAGTACCCACAACATTTTGGAATTTTCTGACGTAATTTTCAAACGCCTGCTGGTCATCAAAGAAAACCCATGTAGGTTGCGTCCGAAAAATATCTCCTCAAATTGCAACTTCAACAGCTCGACCTTGATTTCATTTTTAATTTTGAGCCTCTGCAGCTACATCAGGTGGTTGTTACTCATTATCTATATTCAACATGCCACGGACCTGATGATCCTATGAATGAGCTTCTCTGGTGATTTAATTAAGTTTGCAAGATACAAGATATTAACCGCACTTTCGTTATGTGGGACCTCGAGACTTTTATTTTGATGATCAATTGATCATGCATATCAAAATTAAATAAATTGAACATTAATTATCATTGGTATCTATTTATATTTTAGTAAAACATTATAATGAAGAAACCAGTTATTAAATATTTCAAACGTCATAAACACAAAATAAAAAGTCACTTAAAATAGTATTTTTTTTCTTTTAACGAAAATACTTTTTTTGGTTACATTTTTTACAAAACCTCAAAATTTTAAAATAGTTGAAAACTCTGACTAACATTATGTTTTTTAATTAATTCTAGGGACAAGGGTTCAGATGTATTTATTTATTCTCACTGTACAAAACATATATATATATGGAGCATTGTATTCACACATTTAATATACACTGAACCTATACGAAAGAAAGAATAATAAATGTTGACTGGGATATTATACTATGATTGGAATATTCTAGGTTTATACTGGGGTTTGTTGAGTAGCAATGAACAGTAAATGTTTCCGGACAATCACCAGTGTTGTTAGGGATTTATGGAGCCTCGAGAAGCATAGAACACACTGCAGGTATGGAAGCCGGAGTAGCTAGTCATGTACATTTTAGGATTCTCTTGTATTTGTTGGACGTGTTTTCTTGCTCGACAACCTTGATCATTCTTGTAGATGCATCTGTAGTATTTTCTGTCAGACACAAGGTCACTTATATCATTATTTTCTGTTAAAAACGTGGTCATTAATCATGAAAGAACCATATACCAGACACTACCCATTAATTTTGAATATCCGTAACCTCTATACTGAATATACATAGGCCTTTAATATTGAAATCTCAATCTTACTCAGTATATTAGGTAAAAAGGCCAATTTAACAGGTGAGTCCGATTTTGGCTTTTCAAATTATTGTTGTATAAAAATAAAATTTGCTTCTTCTATTTTGTATAATATAACATGACATCATTTTCCCCATTAATGGAAATAACAATAATAATAATAATAATAAAATATTGTAAAAATGCCAAAGAGTTCTACGATCTCTTTTTCTTCTTCTTCTTCTTCTTTTTACATATTCCATTAAAAGAAAAATAAGAAAGCCTCGTGGTTACCTTGGGTATGCAGAATCAAGGACTGTCTTCTCACCGAACTTTCTCCATTCATGAAAATCTTGTGTACTAGGCAGGACTACGGTCCATGTTGGCTGATTTATTCTGCGGCATGCCAAGATTCAGTCCTTAAGATACTTTTCAACCTAAATTAACAGGGAACTACTTGAACAGTTCACCCCCCCCCCCCCCCCCCCAAAAAAAATTTCAGAAGCTCTAGCACCAATCATACTTCAGATGGGGGAATGCATAGATGCTATTTGCAAACCAATCTTACACCTCTCACAAATATGTGATGTAAACTTTTTCATATAATTTGATGAATGGTAATATTATCTAAAAGGGAAGGGAGACAACTGAAGCAACAAACCGTTCTTTCAATAATTTGACTTGATCCCGAAATAAGACAATAGGTCTATTCATCTCTTGATTTGATTAAACATTTAACCTGCTATACTATACGATTGCACTCATCCTTTGAATTTTTATATCACAAAAAACAGTAAACCTTGGAAACTCACGTACCTGGGGCTTCTATGCCCATCTTTTCCTTGGAACAGCTTGTCTATAAGAGCCACAACATCTTGGACCCCAAAACCCTCACGCATGTCCAAACCTCCTCGAGGTTCCAGTGCGTTTTGGAACCTTGTGATGAAACTTTCAAACGCCGGCAACAAGATTTTCCTCAAGGAATTTTTCATGACTTCTCTTAGCTGGTCATCAAAGACAACCCATGCAGATTGCATCTCACATATCTCCTCAAATTGCAACTTAACCATCTCAAGCTTTTCTTCCCAAGACTCAGCAGGTACAATATCTGGTGCCAGTGACTCACTACTATCCATGTTCAACATGCCAAGTACCTGATCCCAAGAGCTTCTCTGGTAGTTCACAAGGTATTGCCGCATCTTTGCAATGTGTTTCTGGACCCATTCATCACCCAACACCTTTCCCAGCTCACCCCTTTTCACCTTGTGAACTATGTACCTCCAATTGTTCATCATGAAAATATAGCACAAAGAAGAGTCCTTGTAGATCTTGGAGTTGGCCTTCAAGTTACTCTCTAACAACTCCAAAATCTGAGCCACTTGGAGACATAATGAAGAAGAAGAAGATGGCCCTTCATCTTCAAAAGCAAGCCTAAGTGTCTTCCAAAATTCACATGCAGTACAAAGGAAGTTCATCACATAGCGGTTTGTTGGATGCAACCCACCACCAGAAACTGCAACCCTTGCAGAGTCCTGACGAATTAAATTCTCCATCTCCATGAAAACTACTCTGATTGCTTCCCTTAACCTCTTCCAGATTGTGATTGACTCATTCCACAGAACCACACTGCATTGATCACCTGAGAACATTGACTCCAAGGCTGGTTTTAGTTCATTCAGTGTCTCAAACACGCTGAGGATCCTGAACAAACGTTCCGGTGACCGGGTTGTGCCGGCCACGGCATCAGCAAAGTTGAGCAGATGAGTAGTAGGTTCATGGCAAATTTCCATGAAAGAGAGATCATTTAAAGGAGAGAACCCAAAGAAGACACGGTCACATAGAAGCCTTTCATTTGGGAAGAGTGTCCCAAAAGCATCATTGGAAGCTTTGACCCATCTGTCAATTTCATCTTTAAGGTGTTTCAATGGCACCTTGTGTACCTCTTTAATGCTCATGAGATCCTTCAACAAATTCTCCTCTAAGAATTGCCTTCTCCAAGCACAGAACACTTGGAAGCAGTGCTCCTTCACAAACCCTTCATCCATTGCCTCCATAAGTTTCACTTCCAAGTCCTGAGGGTACAAAACTGTATTCTCACCTTTGATCTCAATCCCCAACTTCAAATATAGTTGTCTTATGTGATCAATTTCAGCTTCTGTTTCCCTTTCTTCTCCCTTTTCAGTGTCAATTTCAATTGCCACAAGCTCTACATGACTAGTATTTTCGGTCTCAAGTCGTGAATCTGAATAAGAACGAAGAAGGTGGAGCAAATAGCAGAAAGGTGCACCAGCCAAAGCGAACATGAAGTTGATATTCATCAGTTGTATTGTGAGACAACCAAGATAGAAGCTCAGCAATTCAGCTTCAAACCCAAGGTCAATTTGCTTTGACAAGCACAACGACATCAAAGCAAATGAAGCATTAGAAATCAAGCTAAACACATCAGGTTTGTCCAATGTTTTATCTTTGTCACCAAAGAAAGAGTACAAAGAGGTTAGCATCAAAGCCATAAATCCCATATGGGCTTTCAACATGAAATTGCTCCTTGGGAGATTCCATCTCTTTGCAAATAACATAACAAAGAGGATTGTGAAACTCACCGCACCATAAAGAGAGACCTTCAAAATGCCCCACTCTCCAACTGCATGTTTGAAAGACAGGCTCAGCGCGTAGAATAGCAGCCCAGTGGCACTTGAAACAAACCCCACGATTCTCCATAACTTCAGTTGAATTAACAGATTTCGAAACCATGTGGGCATGGTTTTTTTATTATTTTTTTTAGGTAGTGGGTATATTGACTTTGTATGAGGTTTTAGTTGTAAGTGCAACCAGAGGCAAGGCAGGATTTTATGATGGAAATAAGTCATGCCGGCCATACTATCCTGTGTCGGCCAAAGGAGCAAGCAGGAAGCAAAGCTTTGGGCTTGAAAGTCTTCGCCAATTGTCAAGTAATTTCTATTAGGGAGAGGAATTGGCTTGTCCTTTTGATTGGACTAGTTTTGTACTATTCTCTATTTACATCAATAAATATTAGTAGTTTAAAAAATAAGAATGAACCATATTCACTAATATAATAAATAGCATAATTTTACTCTACGATCGTTTAACAATTTCTTTTCACATAAATTAGTTAAGATGATATTTGTGCATCACATCTTAACATTAATTTTTCGTATAAACATATAGTATATTTGTTTTATTTTGATAGAGATATACTATTATTATTTATGATCCGGACTTATATTAATATACAATACATATGAAGTACGAACTCCAGCATCATTTCTTCCACTTGGATGACACGTGGTGTTGATGATGACATATGAAGCTACCTTGAAGCTTTCTTTGGAAACCTAGGGTGATTTTCATGGAAGGAGACTAGATTCCCCCCCCCCCCCCCCTCCCCTTTTTTTTATTTTATTTTATATATGTATCCGCTTGAATCCCATCTTCAATGAACTAATTAATTTTATGATTATAATGACTGAAAATATATATTATTTTTTTTAGTCTATAACAATTGACCATATGATCTCTATCCAAAATCTACTTTAATCTTATAAGTTAATCTGTGTCTACGTAACAAAATATTGAAATTGTTACCAGAGAAATTCACAATTACCATTAACGACAAATGATGAAGACCAAACGTTAAATACAATCCCAACTTTCGTACCGAGAAGAGTAACTCCACTGATTTTCCCCGTAGCAGCTCCTTTAGGTCTGGAGATTATGGAGTGGCAAAAATTTAGAGATAAAGGGGTTACGAGTATACCCAGAATCAAGACACCGTAAACTCAAATCAAATGCACCACGGCTATATGGATGGAGGTGTATGGGAAATTAACAAGTCTCCTAACAAGCTAACTTCATATTTGACAGCAAGAAGTGGATGTGCATTTAATAGTGTATCTATCTACCATTGTTATATGTGTACCATGAGATGGACGGCACCTGCAATTTGTTACAGTTGTCGTCCATATAAATGTAATGTACTATCTACTACTAGTATTATTATTATTATATCAATATGTGATTAGTCCTTTCTATATTAGACCATGACAAACGAGGAATACCAATTAATATTTATTAAAAGATCGTAAACTTGCTTACCAAAAAGAAAATCATAAACTTCACTATGTCTTTTCATATTAATTGAACTTCTGCAATTGAGACTACAAACAACATTCAATAAATGGAATTTTGCGTCTGAATTAATGTAAAAACATTCATATTTAGGTTTAAAATGGATCTCATCAACCATACGATTAAAATGAATGCCATCACTCTCTGAAACAGTATTTCCATCAGTATTTAGTGGCAATTGTCAATTTATAGATACAGTTATTCTTGACTAGTCGTACTTTGAATTGAAGCCAGAAGGTTTTGATCCTAGCTTGTCCTATTCTCTCAGTGCAATCAAGCATCCAATATTGGACAACTGGCATTATTAATTACTGATTGCATGCATATTCCATGAAGCTATCCTGACTCAGGATGTGGCGATGGTTCATTTGCCAGTAGCTTGGCCAATAGGCTTGGTTCTATCTCTTTTCTGTGGTTTACTAATGAAATTACTAGTACGCTAATATCTTCGAAATCTTATTGATCAATTGGCCTAGATAGTCAAAGAAGAAACTTTGGTCTAAAATTTATCCACATAAACTGTGCAATTTAAATTAATCAACAATTAATATAGTATTAATTTAAATGTAAAATAATTGTGTCGCATATGCACGAATTTTTGTAATTATTAATTAACATAAAATAATAATATTTCAATTATTGATTATTTTAACACAGGTTGAAGGCATGATTTACATGAGAATTTCTCCTCAAACTGAATGCCCGATCATAAGTATTTACTATATATTTACCAAAATATTTGCGTATGAAATTAAGTTCGTGGATATTATGCCAAAGTCTTGTCTTTGCATCATAAGCCATCCTTCAACTTTAAAAACATAGAACTGAATGATAGTTTATTGTCCAATACAAACAATTGACCTTTAGTTATGCATAAGCAACTGAATGCTCTTCAAGTCACGTCATTTGAGAGTTGCATGGATTCATCATTCACATACTCTCATTTTGGAAATTAACATGAACTTATCATATATAGTAAAATACTAAAATAGCAATATATAAAAACAATAGAATTTCTTGCATGTACTTGATCCGTCTCTATTTTCTTGGTCTCTCTCTTCAAAGTAACCATAAGAATCACTGATGAGGATACCACAATTGTTACAACAGGAGAATACGATGATGTGCTTTGGTTTCTTAGTGTGATAACTGACATAAGGTCGTCTCCTTTTGAATGAAATGTCAAAGGATATGCTGTTACCTAAATAGCTTGTGTGGATAGGAAAGGAATCTAGTGGGAGAGGCTATCAAGTTGAACTAGAGGTGTTGCCTGATACTCTTGTCAAAGAATGAAATTCAATTCATAAAGTTTGGGATTCAGAACAGTATAAATTTTTTGTGACATTTTCATCTAAAGAAGACATGGAAGAAGCATTAGCAGCCAGAATGGAGGGTCTTAAGGTAGCCTTCGTGACATTAGAAGGCGATCTCTAGAGGACTTATGCCAAACTATAAAAGTCTGGCTTGCCATGGAATATCTCTACATAGTTGGTCCTATTCCAATTTAAATAAAATTGAAGAAGTGTGGGTACGGTCATTTGTTTTGATTCTTCAACTGAAAACGGTGATACTTTCAATTCAGCAAAGAGTCTATTTGATACCAACTTACTTCCCTTTTATTGATGATTGGGTTTGCTTCTCTTTGAATGGTTTAATTTATAATGTCCACATTAAAGAAGTGGGATGGGACGCAGTTAAATTATGAAGCAAGCCCTATTGGAGAGGAAAACTCCTCTAATGTGCTCAACAATATCAAAAGTGGGCGCAATCTCAGTGGAGAGGAAATTGAACAAGCTACGGAGAGGAAGCTGGCTGTTTCACATGTGTTAGAATATGGACCAATGCAGTTAATAATGCAACAAAACCAAGATGTTATCAATGAGGTCAGAGAAAAGGAATATAACGATGATATGGAAGATCCATTGGATAGAACAGGAACTTTTGTCTTTAGTCAAGATAGATGGACCAATGATGGGTGGATGTTAACATGGTCTGCCGGTTGCTTTGGATTTTATAGTGGTCCTCCTAAATTAGATAATTACAAAATTGACACCAGCTCTGTCTTTAAAATTGCATTTCAAGTTCTCATCTATTTTATTTACAAGTAGAGTCAGACTTTAATGACCAACCCCTCATGGGAGGCAAGCTTTGTGCGATCCCACTTGCTGTCTAGGCAACTTTTGCTAGTTTAGTGTGAAATGGGATTGCTTTGGGATGTGGTGAGCTTCAAATTCTTGCATTGGGTCTCAGGAATTTTGGAAGCAATCTATGAAATTTGTGGGCTCATGAACCTTAATGTTTGTTTTTTTGGGGTAAACGAACCTTTGATGGGTGATGAAGTAAATTTATCTTTGTTTACAAGAAATGGGCCAATACCATGAGGAAAAGCCCAATTTTGTTTTTTTTTGGGTGGATACGCTCAATAATGGTTAGAGTCTTTGATATGGAGAATAATTTTCCACTTCCTGGGTTAGGCCTACCCGGCCATAAGGAAAGGAAGCCACTGGAGCGAATCTGATTGACACAAACATCCCTAGCTAAAATTGTTGACCATAATAATAATAATAATCCCTAGCTAAAATTGGTTTGACATTGAAAACGATCGAACAACAACCTAAGAAATTTGACTTTGGTAGTAAAAATCGAAGATAACCAACAAAATTAAAAATAATCTTTCTATGTTCATTTTTTTTTTTTTGTGATTTCTACACCTATCAACAGAATGTCTTTTGTACAAAGAACAACAAATCAGACAAATGATCCTTATTCCATAGAACCCAGAATAATACATAAAGAAAATAAATAATCCAATTATCCAAATCCAGAAAATGAAAAATAAAAAATTACATGCGTCTCACCATTTTTTGACCGGTCGTGGTCGTGGATTCAAAATAAAGACCATCAAATCAATTGTATTTTCATTTCTTCTTTGGTAAAAAAAAAAAAAAAATGGTCTGACAAGTCCGGTCAAAAGTCAAAAAGACCTCACAACAACACTGGAATTAAGTAAGCAGTTCCCAGTTCCACCAATGAAAACACATAACCCATGGAAAACACCAAAAAGAAAAACAAAAAGAGAAAGCTAACTCCAACGACCATTAATAAGAGAACCGCTTTCCACGTTCTCTCTCTCTCTCTCTACTTTATCCTCTCTCGGTCTTCGCTCCCTGCTCTGTCTGCTTTTCTCATCAATCTCCTCGTACTTTCCCAACTTTACCCCCTCTGCCCTCGACTATTTCCACAAACCGCGTCTTTCCAGGGGCACATCCGTCATTCCACCCTAGTGCTCTCCTCTTCTTGTACCCTTTACTCTTTTTGTTCGTTCAAGTGACGAACTAGCTGGCATGGCTGAAAACGGAGAAGAGAAATTACTTGCTGTGGCGCGGCACATAGCGAAGACGCTGGGCCACAACAGCAACATGGCCGATGATATTCTCCAAATATTCTCAAACTTCGATGGAAGGTTCTCGCAGGAGAACTTATCAGCGAAGGCTGCAGACGGTGATCCCAGGGCCTGCGCCGCACTGGATCACTCCCTCAAGTCCCTCGACCGCCGGATCTCACGCTTCGTCAGCTCCGACCGACCGATCTGGGCGGACTCCGCCGACGCCGCCGCCTTCCTTGACGCTGTCGACGATCTCGTCGCCGCCATCACCGAGTGGTCCCACCTATCCACAGATAAAGCACTGGGCGCGTGCCTCGCACGCGCTGAGGATATGCTCCAGCACGCCATGTTTCGCCTCGAGGACGAGTTCCGGTCCCTCATGGAGCGCGCCGGCGAGTCGTTCGACCTGACTCCGCCTTACCGGAACGGCGAGTCGGCGGAGAACGCTCCGTTGGACTCGGAGGAGGAAGAGAACGAGGAGGAAGAAGCCGTTAACGCCGCCGGCGGCGAAGAGGAGGAGCAGATTCCGGTGGCTTTGCCGGTGACGGACTACGACATCGTGATCGATGCGCTTCCGGCGGGGACTATCAACGACCTGCACGAGATCGCGCGACGCATGGTGGCCGGAGGCTTCGGGAAGGAGTGCTCGCACGTGTACAGCAGCTGCCGGCGGGAGTTCCTGGAGGAGAGCCTCTCGAGGCTAGGGTTGCAGAAGCTGAGCATCGAGGAGGTTCACAAGATGCCATGGCAGGACCTCGAGGACGAGATCGAGAGGTGGATCAAGGCCTCCAACGTCTCCCTCAAGATCCTGTTCCCGAGCGAACGCAGACTTTGCGATCGCGTCTTCTTCGGATTCTCCTCCGCGGCCGATCTCTCCTTCATGGAAGTCTGCCGCGGATCCGCGATTCAGCTCCTTAATTTTGCCGACGCCGTCGCAATCGGAAGTCGCTCGCCGGAGCGGCTGTTCAGGATCCTCGACGTGTTTGAGACATTGCGTGACCTAATTCCCGAGTTTGAAACCCTATTTTCTGATCAGTACAGTGTGTCGCTTAGGAACGAGGCAATTACGATTTGGAAGAGGTTGGGGGAAGCAATTAGGGGAATTTTCATGGAATTGGAGAATCTGATTCGTCGCGATCCGGCGAAGGTGGCGGTTCCCGGTGGCGGCCTTCATCCGATCACACGCTACGTGATGAACTACCTCCGAGCCGCGTGCCGGTCACGGCAGACTTTGGAGCAAGTTTTTGAAGACTATGGGCATCCGTTGAAGGAGTACCCTAAGCTTGATGATAGGGTTGCATCCAATTCTTCACTCTCTGTTCAAATGGAGTGGATTATGGAGTTGTTGGAGAGCAATTTGGAGGCAAAGTCCAAAATTTACCTGAACCCTGGTTTGTGCTATGTTTTCTTGATGAATAATGGGAGGTACATTGTTCAGAAGGCAAAAGATAGTGAATTGGGAACCCTTTTGGGTGATGATTGGATCCGAAAACACACTGCGAAAGTTAGGCAGTACCATGTGCATTACCAGAGAAGTTCATGGAACAAGGTGCTGGGGATTCTGAAGATTGATAGTAATGGGTCAATGGGGCCTAATGGTGCAGCAAAGTCAATGAAAGAGAAGCTCAAGCTGTTCAACACGCAGTTTGAGGAAATATGCAGGCTTCAATCTTCTTGGTTTGTCTTTGATGAGCAGCTTAGAGAGGAAATAAGAATTGCCCTTGAGAAAATCTTGTTGCCTGCGTATTCGAACTTCATTGCAAGGTTCCAGAGTGTTCCGGAACTTAGTAAGAACGCTGATAAGTATATTAAGTATGGAGGGGAGGACATTGAAGCAAGACTCAACGACTTGTTTCAGGGTAGTAGTGGATCAACTGGTAGCCGAAAGTGAAGGTAAAGCTGCTAGTTGTTGTGTGTATTTATTTGTAGTGTGATTAGAATACAAAGTTTTGATTATCACAGCCTTCAGTTCTGAAAGATTTGTGGCCCTGTAATATAATCATTATATACATTATTGTTATTTTTCATTGATGAAAATTTTGAAGGATTGAACTGGGTTTTTCAGTTGACAGCCATTAGAGTTGCAAAATTAACATCTTAGTTGTAACATCGAGGTTTTTCTTGTTGGTGATTGTGGTGAATTGTTCCATTGTGTAATGCTGAGAATAGTATCATAGAGTAGGAGTCTACTGAATCAAAAAATTCGATATATTTTACCATTTTATTTACTTCTTTCTTCTTTGGCGTTTTTATGTTGTGGATTTGCCTTGTTCTTAAGTCGCTACTACAAGGATTGGGATTTTTATTTCATTAGTGGAAAAGTATTAGAATCTTTTAAGTTCTTTTTATGTTACGAGTTCATACAAGTTTCGTTTTCAATCCTAATAGGACCAGACCAGAGCCAATGGGTCGTTATGACTGATCAGGGAGTCTGGGTTATTTGATTGGAGCCATAGCTAGGTTTTCCTGTTTACATCTTTTGCTTTTGTTTGAGAGTGCTAAGGGAGCCAGGGAGACAAGATCAGTCAATTGATAAATTCGAGAAGTGGTTTATGCAGTTTGGCACTTTGGCTTTAGCGTGTTTGGATTTACGGTGCAAACTATATAAAGTGTGCCGGGCACGTTCTTTTCCATTTTCGGTCTACGTGCATCAAGTGTGCTGAGCACATTAGAAAACAGGAAAAAGCGATGATCTAGCCACTTGCAAATTACCATGTGCAGAGATTTTGGGCATTGTTTTCTCTTGAATTAGTATTTAATGATCTGTCGTAACGAACGCCAGCAAGGCACTTATGATATCTACTCCAAATAGTTATTTAAATAACAACATAGATTATAAAAATTTTATATTATTATTCAAACATATATTATTATGGGTATGTTTGGATTGATAGTTTTAAAATTTAGTAAAATGGTAGCTTATTATATTTTTTTAGACTTTATTATTTAGATTAATAAATTTATAATGAAATAGAGGGATTATTATGAGAATAGATTTTATATTATTTTATTAAAATTTTCATTTTTTATTCCTTTTAACTTAGGAGATTTGAGGTAAGATTATATTTTATCTAAAAAGTGGAGAAAAAAAATTTATTTTATTTCATTTTTTTGAAATTTATTCTATTTTACTCTATTTTATTATTTTAAGGTTTAGGGTATTTATTAAAATTTTCATCTTTTATTCCTTTTAACTTGGGAGATTTGAGGTAAGATTATATTTTATCTAAAAAGTGGAGAAAAAAATTTATTTTATTTCATTTTTTTGAAATTTATTCTATTTTACTCTATTTTATTATTTACAATTCAAATATACTCGTATGAGACTTTTACTCTCCAACTGGAAAGCAAAAAAATGGATGGAAAAAAGTTGAGAAAAAAGAAAAAGGGCAGATAGTGATACTTTCTCCTGTTTGGATATATAAAAAAAACTAGCAAAGAAAGAAAATGGCACGCATGGGTCCCAGAAATTTTCTTTGAAGAAAACCGTAAGCCGTGAGAGAGTGGAGCAGCTTTCCCGTTTTAACCTTTGTCATGTCATTCAACAGTGACAAAAATGATTATCAACAGTAAAGTGGGCAGTGGGTTTTTAATTTAATATTTATTATAAAATATTTATTTATATGATAAAATTTATAACAAATATGTTTAATTATAAAATAAATTAATTAAAAATAATATACATAAATAATATAAATTATTTTATTGAAAAGATATTTATATTTATTAAAGAATATATATATATAATTTTATATAATATATTTTTTTCTCTCATTTTCTCTGCATCTAGGTAAATATACTTTTTTCTTCATTCTTTTTCTTCTTTTTTTTTTCTATCATTTAGTAATTGTGATGGTTAAATATTTTTGTTAATTTGACAATATATAATTAAATATTTATGTAAAAAATATTTTTATACTAATAATATATCAAAATTAAGTTTATAATAATATCTAAGTGAAAATAATTGATTCATTTCCTAATTTATTTTTTATTTTTAAATTCATTCTATAAATAATAAATATTCTAAATTAATCCTTTAACTTTTAAAATTGATTACCTTTATTCTTTTTGTAAACATCATTTGTTATATTAACATAAGGAGCTTACATAGCCTTTGCGTTGGCAAAAATAGTACAAATAACATCTTATGTGGCAATTTTTTTTTCCAAATTTGTATTTTATGTAATAAACGTTTCAAATTTTGAATTTTGCCAAATTTTAATAATCAAATACATTTATCTTTTTTGCAAATGTCATGTGTTATGATAAAGAAATGATATTATCTATGATTCCTTGTTATTTGGTTATCTCATCCATGAATCACATCAACTAGAGCCTAGAAATTAATTCTGTTGATACTAATGTAACAAATACATTTACAAAGAGAATATACATGTTCAATTTTTAAAAGTTGAATGGTGAACTAGAGGGCAAATTTAAAAACAGAATTGGCCACATAAGATGTCATTTGTATCATTCTGTCAATGTAACAAATAGTGTTTACGACAATAATAAACATGTTCAAATCTTAAAACTTAGAAGTTGAATTTGGAATATATATAATATAGAGAATGAATTTAAAAACAGAAAATAAGTTGGGAGAAAAAATCAACTAATTTTTGGCTAATACCTACCACAAAATATTTAACTTTATATTTTTTTTTTAAAGCATGCCATTAGCTGCACTAGACCCCTACCCAATTGGACTGATTAGCTTGGTGAGGCATATGTTTGTCATGGTAGATTTAGAGTGCAATTGGATTGGTGTTTTTTTTTTTTAAAGATTTTTTTTAGAGAAAAAAGCTCGCAAAATAAATGTCAATTTATAACTTTTTTTAAAGTTAGTAATACCAAGCTTTAAAAAAAAAAAAAAAAGCAAAAATGATTTTTAATAGTATTATCTTCTAAAAATATCATTTATCTTTATTAATAATTATAATTTATATCTTCCTATTTTATCCCTTGCAAAACTCTAGTTCTCCTTTCTCTTTGAATGTCTTTTTTTTTTTTTGTAATTTGGTTATAAAAAGTACTTTTATTCTTTTTTATCCAAGCAGACTTATACTAAAAGTACTTCTTCAATAGCCTATCCACATGCAAAATACATTTTTCTAAAAAATAACTAACAGAAGTTTTTTTTTAAAAAAAAAAAAGTCCTTTTTTTTATAACTTTATCCAAATTCACCCCAAAAGTTCTCTATCTTCACATATTTGGCGACTATTAAATGGTCGAACGGCCTATTTCAGAAGCACTAAAGTCAAATTATTTGTTCATATCATTGGTGAGCTCTTCAATTAAGTTGTCTAGTCATTACGCTCTTATAAAACACCCTAGTCTGAATGGTGTTAGCTATGTTTCAACCCAACCTTTAACACTTATAGTGGCTAAGACCTTTAGTATTTGTTTTGATTATAGTTTACAAAATTGATTTTGCATCAACATAATTTTACAAACTTGATTTTGATGAAAAGTCAATTTAAGTTAACATGATTTATATTTAGAAACTTTTATCTCAAGTGATTATGACAGAATGAATATTATTTTTATATAATATTAATCAAAATCACTTTTAAATTCATATTGCTAAAAACAATTAGCTTAATATTACCTGTTAATTTTATTTTTATTTTTAAAATATTTCTTGATAAATTAGTGACAATAAGATTTAAATTTATAATATTATCTAAATAGATATTTGAATAAATTATATTAATATCATTATAAATAAAATTATATTAATATTATTAAAATAAAATTATTTCTAAGCATGGCGGGCTCTTCATAATTTTGTTTTTCCAACATGGCAGGCTTTCTTAGCTATTGGAAAGCAAGGGGCACTTGGGACTTTCACTTTTGTCTTCAATTCTCAATGGATATAATTGAATGCAGAAGCAATAATTAAGTTATCGGTAAACCTTAAATCAGTTCCTAATAATTTTTTTGATAGACACATTGGTCTTTGGTAAAAAAAAAAAAAAAAAAGTTGGTTTTGTGGTCCCCGATAATTGCCAAAATTGAACATAATGATCCCTGACAATTGCTAAAATTGGATACTCATGATTTTTAACTCACTTGCAATTGTTAAAGAGTATTTGAAGGCAAAACAATGACTAGCTAGGGATTCCTTGATCCCATCTCATGTGGCACCCTTTAATATGCAATTTGCATAACTTTAGAAAAAATTTCCCAAAATGCACCATTTGTAAGAGTTAGGTGTATAGATTAACACAGTGTGTTGCGGGCTTTTTTAAGTTATGCAAATTGTGCATTTAAAGGGTGTTACATGAGAAGGGGATAGGAAAGTGTTTGTTATCATTTTACCTCTACATCATATTCTTTACTGGCTACAAGTAAGTCAGGGACTATTAGTGTATGTAATATTGGCACTAGTTAGTCTCAACTGTTAGGCAGTTAGGATTATGTTATTTTATTAGAAATTTGTTAGTGCCAGTTGTCATCTGTAACTAACTCTATGAGATGTAGGTATCAATATAAATACTGAAATCATGTAATAATATCAGTGTGAATAATATTATTCACTTGATACAGATTCTTTTCAAATTCTCTCTGAGCCATGGCTCCTTTCCTTCTCCTTTGAACTTTTTCATGGTATCTAGAGCTTTTTTTGATCCATGGAAGTTCCTATGTCTCCTGCATCTTAAATGGATGCGCCACCACCTTCCCCAACCTCTTACATGGCATCTTCACCATCATATACACCAAAAAAATTCTCAAATCCTATTTCATACAAGCTTTCAGATGACAATTTCCTACTATGGCAGCAAGAAGCACTTGCCACCATCAAAGGTCACAAACTTCAATTGCACCCTTAGAAAGATCGCATTCCTACAATGTATGCTACTGTAGCTAATGCTAAAGCTAGTAATGTCACCGCTGAATTTGCAAATTAAGAGCAGCAAGATAATCTTCTCCTTTCATGGCTTTTAGCTTTACTCAGTGAATCAATTCGGATTTGTATGGTAGGTTGTGTGTTTGCATATCAGGTTTGGGAGAAAATTGAAAAGTTCTTTGCCTCTCAAACTCGAGCAAAAATGCATCAACTCAAACTTCAACTTCGTGGAACAAAGAAAACCACCAATATGAACTCCTATCTACTCGAGATTAAGAAAGTAGTAGATCAACTTTTAGCAATTGGTGCTCTTATCTCCATAGAGGAACACATTAAATTGATTCTTGATGGTCTTGGTGATTACAACTCTCTAGTAACTTGAATCATTTCACGTCTTTATCCCTACTCCATTGAAGAAATGGAAGCTTTATTAATGGCTATCAAAGCTTACATTAAGAAAATAATTAGGAATGAGCTTGTTGCTTCTCAGATCTCTAGTCCAGTACAAGCTAATGTTGCACAACACTAGCAACAGGTGCATTCTTCCAATTGAGGTGGATTTCGTGGAAGAGGTGGTTCACATTTTTGAGGCCGAGGCAGATCTGGTCGTGGAGGAGGTTGATCTCATCAAGGCAGCAGGTTGCAATGTCAAGTATGTGGTAAATTTGGTCATCTAGCTTGGGACTATTATCATAGGTTCAACCTTATTTCCAACGACCTCCTCCCTCTCATGGTTATAAATCACAATCTTTTGCTCACAATATTGGACCTCAGGCCTATCTTGCTTCAACTATATCTTAACAACTTGATATGTCTCAGGCCATTGTTGCCTCTCCGTCGACTACGTATGATCCTCTTTAGTACCCTGACTTAGGTGCTTCCCACCATCTCACACCAGATCCATCCAACTTCAACTACAAATCAACCTATGATGGTGGTGACAGAGTGCAGATTGGCAATGGATTAGGTATGAGTATCATGCATGTAGGGCGCTCTAATTTATTCCCTAAGACTTCCAACACTACATTTGCCTTACAAAACCTATTTCGTTTCCCTAGTTTAACCAAAAATTTGCTCAGTGTCTCACAATTTTGCAAAGATCACAACGTGTTCTTTGAATTCATTGCTAATACTTGTTGGGTGAAATCTCAGGTTACCAAGGAGGGTCTTCTCCAAGGGACAATTAGAGATGGGCTTTATGTCTTTCCAGATCTGCACTTGTGTTCTGCTCTCTTTAATGGCACTAGTTCTGTTTCTAATCATACTAAACCTATTGCATTTATTGTAAATAAAATGTCTACTATTGATACTGTGGTCTTGTGGCATTGTAGACTAGGTCATCCCTCAAATAAAATTGTTCAGCATGTATTGAAACTTTGTACAATTCCATTTAGTGCAAATAAAATTGCTATTGTTTGTACCCATTGCTATCTTGGCAAATCTCATCAACTCCCTTTTACTTCATCTACTTTAGTTTACACAGCACCTTTACAACTCATTTACTGTGATAATCTAAGTACTGTCTTACTCACTGCAAATCCTATTCTTCATCAAAGGTCCAAGCACTTTGAACTTGACTTGCATTTCGTCCGAGACAAGGTCATCAACAAGCAAATATTTGTCAATCACATCCCTGGTCATGAGCAAACTATCGAAATCCTTACAAAGGCTATTTCCTCCGCTCAGTTCGCGCTATTTAGGTCCAAACTTAGAGTTGAAGCCCCTCACTCTAAGTTTGCGGGGGAATGTTAGTGTATGTAATACTGGCACTAGTTAGTCTCAACTGTTAGGTAGTTAGGATTCTATTATTCTGTTAGAAAACTATTAGTGCCAATTGGCATATGTAACTAACTCTATGAGATATAGATATCAGTATAAATACTAAAAAGTTTGTTATAATATCAGTGTGAATAACATTCTTCACTTGATACAGATTCTTCTCAAATTCTCTCTCAGCCATGGCTCCTTTCCTTCTCCTTTGAACTCTTTCAAGGACCACAATGTCCAATTCTTATGATTGTCAGGGCCACTAGATCAATTGTTTTTAGTCAAAGACCAATGTGTCCACTAAGAATATTATCAGGGACTAATTTGGGGTTAGAGTCAAGAAATGTGTCGAATGTTTTACCACCCCAAACATTTCAATTCTTATGTTTGACGAGGTAAAATGGTGTGTTTGAAATGCTAATCCAAAAATTTTTTGCAGTGAATGTGCAGGAAATTTTTCGCACCCGACAATAAATGAGTGAGCAATTTTCTCCGAAAGTATTTCCCACCCACCAAAAACCCTCAATTAGACAATTACTTCATATATTAATTTGTCAATTATTAAAACCTTTAGAAATAAAAATATCTAATCCTAATCGTCCAAGTGATTTATTGCTGAAAAAATAATAGTACGCAAGAAAAATGTAGCATTTTCTTGAATGGAATACTCTACCAAAGAAGGAAATACTTTAAAGCATGTAGCTTGAAATCTTCTTAACTGTTTGGCATCATTTCATGGAAAATCTCATATGCTTAGATTTCTTATTTCTTGTAAGCCGGCTACTGACCAAAGAAAAGAAAAGTCCTTATGATCCTAGCAACTTATATTCTCGTAAACCACAAGCATTCTTAAATTTTTTATTCTTTTATGAAAAAGACTTTGATACTTTCTCATTCGCCTAAGTATGTTGTAAACCTCACATATGTTTCTTATTAGTCCTAGAATAATGATTGTAAAAGGCTTCTGAGATTATTTTCACATATTTTGGCCCGTCATGCTTTTTCTTAGGAATTGTTCATGCAATTCGGGTTGATAGTGATGATTAAGCAAAATTATTTCTAAAGTTCGACTTCAGGAAGCCTAATCACCTTTTGAATATCTATAAACTTTTGCTTCCCATTGAAAAAAAAAATTGAAGGGTTTATGTTACTTTTTTTTTATTTTCAAAAAACTTATAAATTCTTGGCAATACAGACAACACCTTCTCTTTTTTTTTTTTTTTGAAGATTTTCGTAACATCTATACAGCAAGAGAAATAAAAAATCACAATTAGAATAAATATTTAATTAAGATAATTACAAATAAATCATAACAAATTACTACTATTAAATTGGAAACGTGAGTGTAGTAACTTAAAAAAAATAGAAAAAAAAAAAAAAGGAAAGCAAACGAGTGAAATTTGATTTTTTTGTTTTTTTGGGAGTCTTTAATCAAGTTATTCCCAAAAGCATTATTGACACTGATTTTTTATTGCTTGAACTTTGATCATTTCTTTTTAGGAGTGTAATTCGTTTATCATTACACCATCCATTGTTGATGATGGGTGAAATTTGATTTAACTGTAAAGTATCTAATTATTGTGCACAGTGTTTTTTTTCCCCATAAATTTCTATCACAATAGTACAATTATCTTCTACAATCTCAATGCATTGATTTGTAGGAATTGATATCTTCTAATAATAATCAAATTCACTCCACAGAAAAAAAATATAGAAACGAATAAAAAGATTGAAGAATACTTTGTAAAGAAAATTCGTCGAATCGTTCCATTTACAATGGATACATCAATTGGTCGCAACTCCTAAACAACTCTCTATTGATTTTGCGCGACGCCCTTCGGCATAGTTGCGACACCACCATTTATCAAAACTTCAATACAAAAGACATTAGTTTTGGCCCCATTTTGCCAATGTTTCTCGAGTTAATTAGGCTAACAAAACACATATAACTCAAACAATTAATAGTGGACCTTCCACTAGCTTGAGATTTTTGCATGCGATTTACTAAGTTGACATGTAACACAAAAAATTTCTTTAGACAATGACATTCACTCGTACCCCCAACCCTCATCAAAATAGTACATGCACTTCCTTATATTGTACCATTATTAGCCACCTTGGCTTTAACAGGCATACATTCCAATAATAAGAACAGAAAGACTCTCAAGACAAGAACATTTGGAAAAGTCAAATAAAAAAGGCAAAATTGATGTTACAAAACTAGAAATGCAATTCGAAGTAAAGGGGGTGATAATAGCTCATTTCGTGTAAGTTGTGCTTGTTTACACAAGCTACAAACAAAGTTGTTCTACTACCTGTGTCTACAATTAGTAGGACTATACTTTGATGCTAATTTTGTCACAACTCACCTCAAGATCTATGATCGGCGCACATACTAATTATTAAAATCTACTTTACTCATAAAAACAAAATTGCTTCTTCGAAATCCAACCCAAAGGCCATCTCAAGGTAAAATACAAATTCAATTAACCTCGAATAGTCAAATTAAAGCAACCAAATTCATATCCCCATAATCAAAGTGCTATGCTGTCCATCCAAAACATGTTGGAGTTATGCCAAAGGTATTGGTTGGGTTATACAAATCTCAACCAATTCAATTAACAACATACAAAACTAATAAATATAACAAGGTGAGTCACATAAACTCAGGAAGGGCAGAGCATACCAATTCATGGCATGATTCTTCAAACTTATAAATGATTCAAAGCAAAAGAATTGAAGTAGTAGAGACTGTTAAGAAAACCAATAAGTCGAACACGTTCCTTTCAATGGAACTCATAGTTATCAAGAAATTCAGGAACATTGGTTTTGAAAAAAAGTCATATTTATGGACGTACATATGAAAGAACCATACACAAGTTGGGGAGTAAACTCCACCCAACAAAACTCACATAATTATCATCTCAAACCTGGGGTGTTGTCGCACTTGGTAATATCCCATGGCTACGGTTCGCTTACTCTAAAGCCATCTCAAGCTAGAGGCCTTGACTCACATAGTAACAAGCTTGTGGATAAGGTCCGCTTACCATACAATATCACATAAGGGGCTAAATGGTCCTTTCACCTAGTGCCTTAACTAAATCTATTATGTGTACATATGTCATTAGATCTCTTCGCTAATGACAAACAATACCATTATATCTATTCACTAACAGTAAATGATGTTCTAACATAGAGCTCATCATAGATATTAAAAATATATATAAAGTTAACATAATACTTTCTTAATTTCAAAATAAACTCAAAGTCATTGTAATTTAATGCATATGAGTAACAACTCACATAAATCATATAGTCAGTAGAGTCATAACTTAGATGCGTATTCGGAGTCATTGTAAGAAGATTTAACAAATCCGAAGTAGTAAAAACTCAATCAATAATAATTTTAAAAAGTTAATCAAATCTGTATACCGAGCATACTTGAACTAGATTCCACCAATTTCCTAATCTGATGATGAAGGGGTTCACAAAGCGTCTATCACGATAAGGAACACAATAATAAAATTGGTTTACAAAGCAAGCTTACGCTTGGGACCAAAACTGAACCAATTTAGAGGTTGTAAATTCGGAGGTTATATGAAATTAAAACCCTATGAGTGTAATTTTTATTGGAATCACCTCAAACCAATTCTCCATTAAGAGGTTCCATTCATTTAACTGGCCATTGCTCACGTTATGTAAGAACTACTATTTTCTTCCCTCTATTTCATGTATTTTCTCAAACATTTTGTGTGAAACACTATTTTCTTTTATTGTAGCATGAAATCCCCTATTTTGCATCTCTTCCCATTATGTATGTACATTTATTGAGCATTCCAAAAATCAAACCATTCGTCTAGTAAAAATTCTAAAACATAAAATTGCAATAGTAGGCTATTTTTCACCAAAATCCCAACTTCGTTATTCAAATCCGTAAATCTCATAATCTACTTTTTCTATCCATAAAATAGATGCAAAGTTAATTCTCAAATACTACAAAAATTATGAGCTTAGACTAAGGAGTTACCTTAAAGTCAAAGAAAGAAGATAGAAAGTGCAGGTAATGGAAATGCTCTCAAAAAAAAAGAACAAATAAAATGGCTAGACAGAGGAGCTTGAAGGTCAAGTGCGAGAAATCTTACTAAATCCCTAAAATTTAGTCATATGGGCAGTGCTTTGGTGATGGGTTCAAGGGAAAAAAGAAGAGGTAGTAAAGGAGAAAAGAAAGGGGGGGAGACGAAGGAAAGAAGAAATGATGGGGGGAGATCTACCATAAAAATTCCAATTTATTTTATTAAACAAAATACCCAAGTTGCCCCCATTTTTATAGCATTACACCCAACATTCTTAATGTAAGTTGTCGGCTTTATTTAGTCAGTATCACCCTTAGGATTTGATGGGCTTAACATCTCAAGCCACGACGCTTATAATGGGTGCAACCCCTTATGCTTGATGCGGTTCTGAGAAATTATAAGGAAATAAAGTTATACTCTTGCCAACAGTTATAGTTTTTGGCCTAGTGGTAAGCACTTGATTCAATAAATGGTACCAGAGCAAGATCATGGGTTCGGATCCTCCAGTTGACACTGGGAGGGGGGAAGATTGTTGGCTTTATGGCTAGGCATCACTCTTAGGATTCGATAAGTTTAACATCCCAACCCATGGTGCTTGTAATGGGTGCAGCCTCTTGTACTTGATGTGGTTCTAAAAAATTATAAGAAAATAAAGTTACACCCTTATCAACAGTTATAACTTTTAGCCTAATGATAAGCGCTTAATTCAACATAAGTAAAATTGGATAGAAAAGAATTTTAAAAAAATATGTATAACTTGAAATATCATTTGAATTCCCAATCCAATAACCAAGCATTTGAGGTCCACTTAAGTTAATTATAAGAAAAAACTAGAATTTCATATGCCATAAATAATAAAGAAAAAAAATGTTAGAAGAGAGAACTTTCTCAAAAAGTAAAGTGTTGAACGAAAATTATTCCAAAAGAATGAGTTAACTTAAAGTCAAAGAAAGAATGTAGAAAGTGTAGGTAATGGAAATGCTCTCAAAAAAAAGAACAAATAAAATGGCTAGATAGAGGAGCTTGATGGTCAAGTGCGAGAAATCTTACTAAATCCCTAAAATTGAGTCATATGGGCAGTGCTTTGGTGATGGGTTCAAGGGAAAAATATATGGTCACAATTCTTTGGAGAGTGGGAAATATATGGTCGCAATTCTTTTTTTTTTTTTTTTTTATAAGGGTCAGAGGCTGATGTTTCTATTACATTGTCGGTGAAGATTTTTGTTATGTTTATTGATCAATTTAAAAATGAGCTATAATTTGGTTTAGTGAATATAAATTTGATCATTAAATTATTTGGTTTTGGGTTAATTTACTATATTAGAATCAGAAGTTGTTAAATTATTTGGATTTTTTGGGTAGAGAAATTATTTGGATTTAATAAATATAAAAGTATTTTTTCAATGTAAAATTATAATTTAGTGGATAAGAAATTTGTATTTTGAAGAAAAATTTAAGGATAGAAACAATAAAATTGTGTGGAAAATAGTTGGTTTAAAATTCGAGACCAATTTTTTTCTCTTCTACTGCTTCTATTTCTACGAGAAACAGCTCTTTATTTGCTTATCAAAAAATAGAAAAAAATAATTATTTTCTGCTTTTATTTTTTTAGAGAAATATAAATAAAAAAATTTTAAAATTTTTAAAATTTTTTTTTAAAAAGTACTTTTTTTGGAAGTAGCGGAAACAAACGGCCCAATTAGAAATTCATAAGACACGTAATATAGCATATAACAAATTGTCATTGCCTTACACATCCAGTTCAATTAAATAAATCAACCTATAAGTAAAATTAAATTTATAAGAAACAACCTGAAGCAGCAAAACACCACTTTCCCACCAAAATTAGGTTTATATAATAAACCTACTCAAATATTAACTCAACAAAATATGAAAACAGTAAAGCAAAAAATTGCAAAAAAGGTTAAATTAATGCTCATTTCAAAACATGATCAACAATAGAAAACAAAATATAAAACAATAATAAATAAACTTATCTCCTTTTTCATATTATGAATACACAACAATATAATAATTTTTGAGTTGAATTAATAAAATCTTAACAAATTTATCCCATCCTCACAATATAAACACCAAACAACATAATGAGCTCCCAATTGGATTAATAAAAGTTTGAGAAGAAAAAAAAATCATAAAAAGAGGGATATAAAAATAATTCAAAAAAATATGTATAACTTTAAATATTAATTTAATCACCAACCTGATAATCAAGCGTTTGTAGTCCATTAGGTTGTTGGACAAAATTATCATTCTATATATTGAAAACTAGAAAAAGAGAAAACAAGTGTTGAGTGGAAATTTGGAAATGCTCCTCAAAAGAATAGGCAAAAGTTTTTTTTGCAGTGAATGTACAGGAAATTTTTCGCACCCGAGAATAAATGGGCGAGGAATTTTCTCCGAAAGAATTTTCCACCTGCCAAAAACCCTCAATTAGACAATTACATCATATATTAACTTTTCAAATATTAAAACCTCTAGAAATAAAAATATCTAATCGTAATCGTCCAAGTGATTTCTTGCTGAAAAAATAATAGCACGACAAGAAAAATATAGCATTTTCTTGAACGGAATACTCCACCAAAGAAGGAAGTACTTTAAAGAATGTAGCTTGAAATCTTCTCAACTGTTTGGCATCATTTCATGGAAAATCCCATACGCTTAGATTTTTTATTTTTCGTAAGCCGGCCACTGACCAAAGAAAAGAAAAGTCTTTATGATCCTAGCAACTTATATTCTTGTAAACTACAAGCATTCTTAAATTTTTTATTCTTTTATAAAAAAGACTTTGATACTTTCTCATACGCCTAGGTATGTTGTAAACCTTACACATTTTTTTTATTAGTCCTAAAATAATGATTGTAAAAGGCTTCTGAGATTATTTTCACATATTTTGGCCCGGTCTTGTTTTTCCTTGGGAATTTGTTGCAGCCCAATCGTATTAGTTAGTTAGTTAGGCCCTTTATTAGTTGATTAGGGATATTAGTTAGTTAATTGTGGGTGTGAATAAGGTTATTAACTCATTGTAAATTATATTGTGAATAATCAAAATAGTGAATTCTTGTGGAATTTTTGGAGCTTGGAAATTAGGCTTGAAAATAGTTTTATCAAAATTGTTTATGCAACTCGGGTCGATAGTGATGATTAAGCAAAATTATTTCTAAAGTTTGACTTCAGGAAGCCTAATCAACTTTTGAATATCTATAAACTTTTGCTTACCATAAAAAAAAAGGTTTTTTGTTACTTTTTCTTTTTTTAATTTGGATAAAACTTATAAATTCTTGGCAATACAGACAAAACCATTCTTTTGAATATTTTTGGTAACATCTATACAGCAAGAGAAATAAGAAATCACAATTAGAATAAATATTTAATTAAGATAATTACGAATAAATCATAACAAATTACTACTATTGAATTGGAAACGTGAGTGTAGTAACCTAAAAAAAAAAAAAAAAAGCAAACGAGTGAAATTTGATATATCTTTTTGGGAGTCTTTAATCAAGTTATTCCCAAAAGCATTATTGACACTGATTTTTTATTGTTTGAACTTTGATTGTTTCTTTTTAGGAGTGTAGTTCATTTATCATTATATCATCCATTGTTGATTATGGTTGAAATTTGATTTAACTGTAAAGTATCTAATTAGTGTGCACAATTTTTTTTTTTTTGGCATAAATTTCTGTCACAATAGTACAATTATCTTCTACAATCTCAATGCATTGATTTGTAGGAATCGATAGCTTGTAATAATAAATAAATTCACTCCACAGAAAAAAATATAGAAACGAATAAAAAGATTGAAGAATACTTTGTAAAGAAAATTCGTCGAACCTAAGCCAACTTAAGATTTTACGGATATACGATAAAGTTGCATATTTTCATTTAATTGTGAGCGTGCTTTTCAGACACTTAAAAACGGAAGGATAGGAAACCCACGATATGCGGCCAATATCAATATCAACGGCCAAGGGAAAAATGACAAAACTGAGTTGGGCCTGACTTTTCAAACCTTCAATTGCTCCTACACGTCGAGAATCTGTTGTGAAAAGATAGTTGCATAACTCTTCCTTGAAATTTCCTCTGGAAAGGGTGGAGCTTCTGACCGTGGGCTGAAAATGACTTCTCTGTGTTTCTGAAAGCAGTTGTTACTCACTCAGCTTGCTTCAGAAACAACGTGACATCTGTGTCCATCCAAATTCCAAGATGGCTTATGCATCCAGAGGTATGGAGATTTGTTGGTTTTTATTGTTTTCAGTTTCATTATTTGCCTTGCCACTTTGTTTGCCAAGGTTTGGCAGCACTGGGCAACTCCCCGATTCAGAGCTCATATGGCTTTTCTAGTTCTGACCACTACTTCTATTTATTCATTCTTTTATGATAAAGCCGTGAACCAAAAACCAGATGCATATAGTCTTGTTGGAGAAAAAATGCAATCGGCTAAATCTCTTAGAAGAAACTTATCCGAAAAGCAAACTCTCAAAGATTATCAAAAGTTCAGACAATTAATGTCAAGGAGAATACTCTGCTCCTTAGCAAGTGAACTCTTCAAACGGCTCACGGGAGCAAGATTAGTCAACGACGAATTGGAATAGAAGTATGATTTCCATTAATCAACTGATGAGTTCATATAAAGCCTTGAAGATTAACAATAAAAATAAAGGAATGACATAGAGCTAAAAATAAACTGAAAAGTAGAAAATAAAAGCTGATAGTTAAAATAACATGATATTTGTTGATCTGATTGATGATCCTTTTCCTTCGTATGCATGGGCCTTTTATAGTCTTCCTAAAATCTCGCCACTTTCTCAAATCATGCGCATAGTGGCCTTCAACTAAGTCTTCATACACCCATGTTCTTGGTAGTGGTAACCGTTCTTATTTTATGGCTTCAGTCTCCAACTACCTTCATTCACACTTGGGCCTATTTCCTTGCTTCAGCACAATTCCTTCCTTTAGTTGATGCTTCTCTCTTAGCTCGATTCACTATGTCTCAGCTGATGAAGACTATTTTAACACCTATCTTGTCAGGCCTAATTCCAACTTTCTTTTAGGCCCAACTTCGTATCACTTGCTAGCCCATAATCATTTTCTGGTGCCAATACATACCCCCCAATACAATACCTAGCAAACGGCTAACCAGTGAGCTAGGTATTGTATTTAAACCCCTTTTTTGATCGTTACTGTTCATAATAGCCCCATTTCTCACTTTCTTGTGCGATTCTTCTTTTTCTTCACCGATCTTTCAGCTCTTTCTTTCAAAAAACCCTTAGTTTTCTTACTCGCTCTTTCTAATGTCTTCTGAATATTCTGATTAGTTTTCTTACTCACTCTTTCTAATGTCTTTTGAATATTCTGACTCTAAAAATCCTAGTAGCTCTACTGTTCATACTCTGCCCAAGAGCTCATCTTCATCAAGCTCTGAAACTTTTTCCACTTCCTCGTCATCCAATTCTTCACACCAATCAGCTAACAGGATCCAAGAGTTTGCTCAAACTCTTTTAGCTCTTGCTGGCAAAACGAAATCAACTCCTATGGCTTATTCATCTCATCCAGCTAAGGATTCTTCCTCAAAAGATGAGCCTGAGGCAGAAACTCTAATCGTGCATGACCTAGACAATGGCATATATATTTTGGGTCCGATTTGTACTGAACATCCGCTCTTTTCTCACATCACTGAATCCTTCATTATTCCTAATCTCCCTATTGCCGAAGATTGGTTTTCTATCTCTCTTTGTCCCAAAGAGCTTCGCGGCTAGCCCAAGCCTAATGACGATTACCTTGACTGGTTCGATAGGGTAGCGGATCAATGGGGAAGAGAATGGAAGACATGGGGCATATATGATATCATTATGCTCTCAAAAAAAAAGTTTTTCTCCCAATATTGACAAATTGCTTTCCTTCCTCGACTTTTGGAGTACAACTATCAATGCTTTTGTATTCCCTTTTGGAAAAATGTCACCCATGCTGTTTGATGTTGCTGTTATGCTGGGGTTGCCGATTGTTGGGGAAGACATTCCTCCTGTTTATGATGAAAATTTTGAAGATCTCGGCTGCCTTGTTTCTAAAGAGAATGCAGCTTACGACAAATATCTGAAGAAACATAAACGGGACCATGGAGCCGTGAGTAAATCCGAGCACAATGCCTTTCTCTTCTACTGGCTATGTAAGTTTTTCATTTGCAGTAAATCATTAGCCATGGTAAATGAATTCTCCTATTATGTCTCGGCTATCATATCTGGGAAGCTGATGAACCTAAGAGCTCTATTCCTCACTTCTTTTTATGAAGGTTTAAAGCTGTGGGTTGACCAACTAGAGGCTAAGCAAAACAAATCTACTGCTGGGCCGATGTGGTTTCTCTTTTTATGGATAAGTGAATACTTCCGAGAATTGTATTGAGATTGTGGTCTCGTGGCTGCACCAATTAGGGATGCTTCTACCTATAGTCTTTGACATGCAACTATCCCAATTTCAACCTTTTCTGCTTTTCAATTTACAAACCGCCTCTTCAAAATGCAGCTGCAAAGGTTCTTAGAAGTCTGCCCGTTCCTAGAGCGTTCATATGGACTAGCCTGGGTTCAGCTAGATATGTTAACAACTTCAAATGAGGAATTGTCTAAGGTTGCTCCTAACTGGAGCAATGCACTGACTGGTAGGAATATGCTAAATGGAGTCCATCTGAATGCCCGCTTTAATAAGATCTCGGCCAAGGCTTATAACCCCAACTGCTTTGCTCAGCAATTTGGATTGCTTCAAGGTGTTCCAGTACCATATCAATTAGTAGTGAGCTTGGAGAATAGGCCCTCTCTTCTTCCTCTTGAAGTAAATCAGCTGGTATCCTCCAACCACAATAAATTGAATCAGTTCCAATTTCATCCTTTCATTGTCACCTTTGGGACTTCCTCCACATATACTACTTGGTGGAAGTCTATCTCATCAATAGCCTTTCCTTTTACTCCCAATCATTACCTCTCCAAACTACTCAGAGGCAACCGTCATAAATCTTCTCAATCTCATCGGCCGCCTTGGTCATCAACTAGAATCAAATTGATATCCTAACCTATTACATCAACTATCCAAGGTAACCATCTTGTTCCTGTGCCTACTCATGTCATAATTTTCTACCATAATTATTTTAACATATGAGTTATAGGATCACAAATTGTAGATGTAGAGGCTCATGTATCGACTCAGCTGATGTGTCCATTCCCTGTACAGAAGAGCCCACGAAACTTTGTCTTGGCTACTCCCTTCAGGGTTGCAGCTCCAACCGAAGCTCCTTCAAAGGACACCACCTTTGCACAAGTAAGTTTATTTCTCTTTATTTTTCAATATGTTTTTTTCTAAATGTCTTCCTGATCGCTAATGTTCAATACAGAAAAAGATAAGAAGCAAGAAAATAGTCGAGCTGAATTCTCTTTCTCCTCCTCCATCTAAGTCTAAGGCCAAACCCTCCAAAAGGAAGGCTGTCATACAAGAGCCTGAAGAGGAGGTAGTAGAAGAACAAGAAGAATGCTCTCTCAAGAGGCGGCCCAGGGAAATTCCTCGGCCTCAACCTACATCAGCGCCTTCTTTAGTTGACCCCCAAGGTCTGGCAACATCTTTTGAGTCGAATGAGTCAGCTGCAACTGATCTTGCTGTTCAAGCATTTTCTATCCCTGCAATAATATCAGCAAATCCCTAAGCTAATGTCAACTTTCCTAATAACCAGCCCATCATCCAACCGAGGAGTCCAGTAGTAAAGACTCAAGAAATCAGTAGCTTACTACATCAATAGTCTACACCTCCTACTTCCCTATCCTTCATTCTTGATGAGGAACTAGAGGCATACTTCAATGCTCCCATCACTCAACCTCCAGCAGGCAATTTGTTGCCTATACATCAACATTTGCATATAATTGAAGAAGATATGCAAAAATCATTCCCTTTTGATCCTACCATGTCAGCTAGATTAGAGCGATCATTATTGAAGATTTCTGAGGCTTCAGATGCTGATATACCTGTTTCACTTAAGCAGGTATGTACTGACATTGCTCTCACTATTTCAGAAGCCATGTCAAATTACAATAGGTTCAAGGCTCGTCGAGATGACAACATTAGAGCTTTAGAGGAATTGGCTTATCTCAAAGTGCAAAAGAATTCCTATGTATCTTAATATCAAATTATAAAATTTAGCCGAGACTAGCATCAACAATGGCAAACTTAACTTACTAACAGAATCGGATCAATTCACGAAGAGATCACCAAGCTGCAGGCTGAATTGGGAATCTTGGAGCCTAAGTTAGCTGATGTGACTACTCAGATCAAAGCCAAAGATGCTTAGCGACTTCAGCTTTATTCCCAAGCTAAGGCCTTGGAAAACATAATTGTCCCTTTTGCTGAGAAACAGAAGCCATTGGAGCATGCAGTGGAGGTAGGCAATAGGGGTTTAGCCGAGGCTGAATCTTCATAGAGTTCTCTATTCCAAAAATTCCAAGCTTGGCTGCCTCCTCCTACAGGTATTCACTTCACCCATTTTTTTACATGTCTAGTATGTTTCCAAGGTTTATACTCTCTAATTCTAAATACTTTTTGCAGAAACAGCTCAACTTCCTAGCTCCATCTACGACTAGCTACAGGAACTATATGAAAACTTCTACAACAGGGAAGAATGCATTCTGACATCGAGTCCTCAATCAATGTAGATGATTCAACAAGGTAGACCGAAGCAACTCGTCGATCAGCTATCACCACATCGTTGCCGAGAATGGCATAGCGATCAAACTAGTGACTGTCTACGGCTTATGCCTTCACTCGGGGGGGAGCACCCATCCAAAAAGCAGAAAAGTGAAGAAGTGACGTCCAAACCCTCGGATGGACCTAAACTAGACTCAGTCCGAGCTCCTGCAAGAAGGTCCAAAGTAGAGTGGCATGGAATCGGCCGGAAAAGACAAATATGAGAATTGCGTATATTGAGTGAGATGCCGCTTCAAAGATGCTGCTTACCTAGGATGGTGTGCTTTTCGCTCCTTTGGCTTTCTTTCTCCTGGAGACCATGCCATTCCTCGACACCGATCTTCAAAGTCAGATGAGGAGCTGGCTTCCCTCAAAGTAGCTCTGGCTGACTTGCCCGTTCCGCTTCTCTCCCGCTTTTGGGCGGTTCTTCCTCCAGCAGCCTATTCTTTCACAGCTTCTATGCCAAGGGCTTCTTTATAATTCTCTTATGCATGCAAGATGTATTGGGGTCACATAAAATTGATTATTATTATAATCAAAAGCACTCTTAGTTATTCACTTCACCCATTTTTTTACATGTCTAGTATGTTTCCAAGGTTTATACTCTCTAATTCTAAATATTTTTTGCAGAAACAGCTCAACTTCCTAGCTCCACTGTTGTTCCTTATGTGGGCAAGACCTCTGCTCTTCCGACTCCCAAGCTTAGGCCTGAAGACTTTGTCACAACGTGTCTGGAGGGCGCCGCGACGAGAGGCAATATTAAAAAAAATAATTTCAATGGAGTCGCCACCAATTTTTATTCATGGAAAAAATCGGAAAAACCTTTTAGTTTTGCAAAACTGGTCTTTTAAAGAGATTGAATTCGGGAGTCCAATTATGCCCAGGGAAAGGTGGAAACTTATTCCCACTGCACCCCTAATACATCCGTTTCGCAACGATTACCCTAGAGTTTATCATGCAAATTAATAACTTTAATAATATTGGTTTTTCCCCTTAAGAACATAATAATTATTCACAAATAAAATAAAGCAAAATTAGTACCACAACTATTTACAAAAAAGAAGACAAAATAAAATTAATATGATAATTATTTATAAAAGAAAAGAAAAGCAAAACTGATATAATAATTATTTACAAATAAAATAAAGTTAGATTAGTGCAACGATTATTTACAAAATGAAAAGAAAAATAAAATTAATATGATAATCATTTATAAAAGGAAAGAAAAGCAAGATTGATATAGTAATTATTTACAAATAAAATAAAATAAAGTTAGATTAGTACAACAATTATTTACAAAAGAAAAGAAAAATAAAATTAATATGATAATTAGTTATAAAGAGAAAGAAAAGCAAAATTGATATGATGATTATTCTCAAAAAATGTAAGATTAATATACAATTATTCACAAAAGAAAAGGAAAGTAAAATTAATGTCATGATTATTTACAAAAAAGAGAAATTTATATAATAATTGTTTACAAACTAAAAAGGAAGTGAAATTAATGTTACAAATATTTAAGGAATTAAAATTGAACCACATTTAAGAAAATTTAAATTTTGATTTGACAGAGATTGTCTGCTCCTACGTATCCTCCGGTGCAATGAGGAATTCAAAATCACGTAGTTCTTGTAGAAAATAATTGTAGGTTGGATTGATTTTATTGAAAAGCAATAGAAAAAGAGAATTTAATCTACTCTTGCACAGGATTCAGGATAGCATAAGCTATACAATAAACCCTTACAATTCTCGTAACCCTTGAGGATGGTCAAGCCATACATCAATATTAGAGATTGTTGCCTGGATTAAGGAGGTTAAAAAAAAAAATTGCTCTTATTATTAAAAAGTCTATTTTTGTATATATATAAAAAAAAAATCAAAAGTAAAGGAAAAAACCAACGTCTTTAAACAGAAGCAAAGAAACGGAAAAAAAAAAAGTTAAAAAAAAAAAAGAGGAACACAAAACTCTAGCGTGATGGCAAAACACCATAGGCAACACCCTTGACTCAAAAGCGACGAGCTGCAACCATTGATTCTGAGGATTGTTATCAACTTTGGCGATGCTATGGGATCAGTGGCAAAACGCGGATGGCGTGTATGACGGCAACATCAACCAGTAAATCGAGATTACAATCATGCGCTTCAATGGGTGTTAATTGATGGTGGTGGTGAATGAAAGTATGTCATGGTATTGAGTGAAAACCAAACCAATGCACAATGCAGCGTTGAATCAAGAGGTGCAGGCAGACAGATGAGAAGACGAGGTAGTGTGTATGCGTGTAACCGGAAGAAAAAATGAAGAGTTAAATGAGACGTACCAGTAAATACACTATGAATGGATCAAGTGTCAACCTTTAGCAATAATTCTCGCGAATTCTCACAATTACTCTCTGCTTCTTCCGTGACTTTTATAACTCTCCAAAAGATCCCCCAGGAAAAAAAACCAGCCCCCTCACCTCTCAATATTGGCTCTATTTATAAGTGTTGAAGGCATCAATTGCCATTAAATTTGATTGATCCTAATTGAAAATTCGGCCTTAATGATGATTGGTGATTTGATCTGATTTGGATACAAATGCCAAAATTAAGAGATTTGCCCCAAATTTATTTTCATTTATTTTGATTTGATTTGATTTTTCCTCTCTTTTTTTTCGGTTAAAATATTTCACAATTGGGCTATTCTCTTATTCCAAAAAGTAAATGGGCCAACTTTTTTTCCTCTTTTTTTCTGTCTTTCTCTTTTTTTGTTTTTTTTTTATTTTTTTGTTTTTTTGTTTTATTTTTTTTCCTTTTATTATTTATTATTTTTTTTGGTCTCGGACAAAATATGGTGTTCACAGACTTCCAGGACAACATTCTGCCTTGGCATCCACAACAAAAAACAGTGTGGTAGATATTTTAGTTCCCATAGTTAACTCAGCAATGTAAAATCCTAGAGCATTTATGCTCTCCCCTTTAAAGTTTGTCATCTTCATGTTAGTCTTTTTGAGATCTTTTTGAGACTTACCCAATTTCTTTAAAATTCCTACTGGCATAACATTCATGATAGCACCCCCATCAATCAACACTCGGCTGATAGGCCTTCCATCAATATGAGCCCTTATGTAAAGTGGCTCTAAATGTCTTGCTAACTAAGGTTTTTCGAACTTAATGACTCCTTCTGTGTTATCCTTTTCTTCTTTTCTTTCTTGCTGATTTTTGGTTGCATTTGTCTCATTGGCTAAAGTGGCCTATGCAGCCTCTTCAGCCAAAACACACCATCTAATCGTATCGGCTGATTCTCTTTTATAGCAAATTCAGCAAGCATAACCCCTATGGTAGTTGCTAAATTCACATCATCTTGCAGATCATCAATCAAAATGAGCAGATCATCATCGTTGAAAATCTGATCAATCAAACTCTCTAATAATTCTGTTTCCGGAATCTGTACTCTTTCGGCCAATGTCTCAACTGTTTGAGCTTTATTCAAGTCCTGATTCTACCTTTGCATTTCCTTCATGACTTCTGCTTTTGGGCTAGCAATTTCTTCTATTTCCATATGTTTAGCTTGATCTGAAGCATTCACCTTGTTTCTCATTCTTCGCATGGACCTTTTCCTTTGCATTTTCTTTTTCTGAGTCCTTGTTAGCTAAATAGGTTGTGGCTTAACTTGCTTTTCCTTGCAATACTTGTTTACAAACCACTCTCCCTTGTTAGACTCAACCTTCGACTTAATGATCCTTGCCTCCCTAGCTGATTCATCATTTCTCACTATAATTCTCAATGTAGACCTTCCTTCACTATAGTTTACTTCAACGGCTCGCTTGGAGTCTCTAGGTAAGGGATGATCTAAGATCTGTGGGACTTGCCTTTACTCGTACCATTCTTTCCTCGATTGGTCTCTCTATTGAGGAAGCTATAATCTTTAGAATACATTCAGCCGAGGTTGCTCATACTGTCCTCTTCTCAGTTGATCTCTCAATTGAGGAAATTGTATTTTTTGAAATACACTCTGCCGAGGTTGTTCATACTACCCCGCAGTTTCTGAGTTGCCCTGGAGCTTAGGCATCCATTCTTTCCTTTCCACCTCCTGGATACGTCATAGCTCATAGCTCTGGTCCTTTCCTTGACCACCATCGATTTTGGTCTCCACACTTGCGTAGAACATTGAACAGGCTGAGAAGATGAAGCTTCTTTCTTGGTACACTTGTTCTCTGTAGATATGGAAACCATTTTGACAGTGGCTGAAGGAAACGAATTGGTATCAATAGTCATACCACCTCCTTTTTTATCTGCAAGTTTGAACCTTCCTTCTTTCAAGGCTTTTTGAATCACGTTACAAAAAATTGTACAGTTATTCGTATAATACAAGTATGAATTATGCCACTTGCAGTATTTCAAATTTTGAATTTGATTCATTAGAGGTAACTTATGCCCTTCTCGAATCTTAATTTGTTTATCTTTGACTAAGAAGATATGATATGCTTTTGCAATGTCGAGCCGATATGCCTCATTTTCCTCCGTTTTGACCTTATCTTTCCCTTTGGCAGGAGTAAGAGTAGGACAACTGCATGGCTTGCCCTCCCAGCAATTTGGTTGTCATAGTTTCTCCTTGGACTGCCTCTTCTTCATCATTTCCTTTCCGTCGGCTGAGTCACAGTTGATTACAGCCACCAATTGGGAACCCCTAAGCCCCGCTCTGTTAGACTTTCTCTGCTCTCTTTCTATTATGAACTATTCAACTCGGGCTGCTTTCCAAGAGAGCTGAGCCAGGTCACAATACTCCGACACAATAAGCCTTTCGCTCAGCTGAGGGTTTATATTATTCACAGCAATAGAGACACATTCAGCATCTGGTAATTACACATTGCATTTCCTTTTAACCTTTCTGAATCTTTCTAGAAACTCTGTCACAAGCTCATTTGTTTGTTGTTTGATCCCTAACAAATTTAGTCTGTCATGAAATAATTGCTCCATATCAACTCAGCTTTGTACAGAGTTTGGAAGCACTGACGAGTACCAAGTGAATGTTGCCCCAATTAAGAATAAATGGAACAATTGTAGCCTTAGAAAATCTTTTTGACTAGCCTCAGCACATTGGGCTATAAATTAACTAACATGCTCCATAGTTGATTTGCTGTCCTCTCCAGAAAATGTGGTAAAGTTTGGAGTTCTGAAGGCTTTGGAAAATTTGACTCTATCTACCCATTCTAGATATGGTCTCATGTAAACTGGCCTCTCCAATGGTCTCAATTGTACCCCAAAATGCCTTCTCATAGCTTCAACGATCATAGTTGGATCAATCAGCTGAAGCATAGCTCCCCTCGACTCAACACAAGGTTGAGGCTAAATGGGTGCTGCCTGCCGATTGACCCCTATTCGGTCCCTTGAGGGATCCCATGCAATGGTTGCATATATGGTAGAGGGTA
The DNA here is from genome assembly GCA_031439585.1 of Pterocarpus macrocarpus. Taxonomy (NCBI): domain Eukaryota; kingdom Viridiplantae; phylum Streptophyta; class Magnoliopsida; order Fabales; family Fabaceae; genus Pterocarpus; species Pterocarpus macrocarpus. The sequence continues at coordinate 17,698,692 of CM062514.1, forward strand.
CATCGGCTGTTGGGGTATATTCCTTGGCTGAGACATATAATTTGGTGGTTGCACATACGTTGGCTAGATAGATCCTCTAAGCTGAGCCAAGTATCCACTAATTGGCTGAACATTTAGCCTTGGATTATACGAACTCCCTTGATTATCTCTTTGGGGCCAACTTGTCTGACCTATTGGATGAACCGTAGGCATGGGCCTTGTGTAAATAGGCTGTTGCCAATTACTATTGGGACCATTCCAAAACCCTGTACTACTCTATGGCAATCCTAAGTTCCTTGATGCATTTCAGGGCCTTTTCATTATCTGTACTTGGCCAAGTTGGGGCCCTTGATGCCCCCTAGTGTAGGCCATTGTTTCACTAATGGTCTCAGGTGCATTTGCATGTATGGACTCAGCTGGTTGACCATGAGCTTGCAACATTTCCCTCTGCTACTGCTGAAATATCTGCAGCTCATTTCTCACCATCGGCTTTACTATCTCAGCCAATTACTTGGATACTTCTTGCATTAGATCATTCACTCCTGCTTTAATTTGTTACCGGATAAAGGATGTAGACATCACTAGCGCTGCCTCTCCTCGCCTCCAGTCTGTGTGGAGCTAGTCGACTCAGGTGAGGCTACTGAGGTCCTCGGCGACTGAGAGGTAGCAGCTATATTCGGCTGCTCTGAAGTCACCCCTTAGGATGTAGTTAAGGCTGCCGCATACGTAGCTGATTGCCCCCCTACTTTCTGCCTTGGGGTAGAACTTGGATTTTGATTTGTTGAACTCATGTTGATTACCTTCCCGGATCTCAAATTCATACGTCAAGTATGATCCAGTCCCGGAACAGGAAACTTTCGCTGACCTAATCCTAATGGTCCCACCAGGCGTGCCAACTTTTATGTTGGAGAAAAAATGCAATCAGCTAAATTTCTTAGAAGAAACTTATCCAAAAAGCAAACTCCCAAAGATTACCAAAAGTTCTGACGATTAATGCCAAACATGATACTGTGCTCCTTAGCAAATAAACTCTTTAAACGACTCACCGGAGCAAACCTTTGAGCAAGATCAGTCAATGAAGAATTGGAATAGAAGTATGATTTTCATTAATCAACTGATGAGTTCATACAAATCCTTGAAGATTAACAACGAAAATAAAGGAATGATATAAAGCTAAAAGTAAACTGAAAAGTAGAAAATAAAAGTTGATAGTTAAAATGATATAATGTGTGTTGATCTGATTGATGATCTTTTTCCTTCTTATGCATGGGTCTTTTATAGTCTTTTTAAAATCTCGCCACTTTCTCAAATCATGCGCATAGTGGCCTTCAACTGAGTTTTCATACACCTATACTCTTGGTAATGGCAACTATTTTCATTTTATGGTTTTAGTCTCCAACTACATTTATTCACACTTGGGCCTATTTCCTTGCTTCAACACAATTCCTTCCTTCAGCTGATGCTTCTCTCTTTGCCCGATTCACTATGTCTCATCTGATGAGGACTAATTTAACACCTATCTTGTTAGGCCCAATTCCAACTTTCTTTTAGGCCCAAATTCGTATCACTTGCTAGCCATAATCATTTTCTGATGCCAACAAGTCTGGTATCCTGTGTTGCTTATGTTATGTTGTCACTCAGTTTATGCAGGCAGATTCATTGCGGATTTGAAGTGGATCTTCTGTATTTCTTTTTGGGAGTTTTGATATTACAACTTATGAAGATAAAAATACTGTTAGGTATAATTGGAGTTTGTTTCAGTTATTCCCTCATTATTCTTCTATCCTCTTTAGACGCCCCACCGAAAAATGATGATCACGAACTCCGGGATCAAAATCAACTCATCATTCAAGTGGATGCACTACAATACAATTCTGATAATGCCCTTATCATGGCACAACTAGTGGCTTGTATTGGGGCGCTTCAGCAGAGAAACTCTGCCCTAACCCACGTGATATTGGAGCAGGTGAAGGAACAAAGTGACTCTTCGGAGCAGGTGAAGGAAGACGTTGACACTGGATTGGTGACCCACCACAAATCGGTGCCCCCTGATGACCTTCACAAAGTGAACGAAGAATCCATTAACGCCAGTGAAGAGGAGGAGCAGATTCCGGTGTCGTCGCTGGTGACGAACTTCTGGCCGGGACGATCAACGACCTCCACGAGATCACGCAGCGCATGGTAGCTGGACGGTTGGCTAAGGAGTGCTCGCATGTGTACAGCAGCTACCGGCGGGAGTTCCTGGAGGAGAGCCTCCTGAGCCTAGGGTTGAAGAAGCTCAACATTGAGGAGGTTCACAACATGTCATGGAAGGACGTTAGGGACGAGATCGGGAGGTAGATCAAGGCCTCCAATGTCTCCCTCAAGATCCTGTTCTCCGGAGAGCACCAGCTCTGCGATCGCATCTTCTTCGGATTCTCCTCTGCCGCCGATCAATCCTTTGTGGAGGTTTGCCGCGGATCTATGACCCAGCTCCTGAATTTCGCGGTCGCTGTGGCGACAGGAAGCCGCTCGCCGGAGCGACTGTTCATGATGCTCGACATGTTCGAGACATTGCGTGACCTGATTCTGGAGTTCGAATCCCTATTTTCTGATCAGTACAGTGTGTCGCTCAGGAACCAAGCGATTATGACTTCGAAGAGGTTGGGGGAAGCTATTAAGGGAACTTTCATGGAGTTGGAGAATTCGCTTCTTTCCGATCGATCGGATAGAGAGTTTCCTGGTGGCGTCATTCATCCGGTTGCTCGCTACGTGATGAACTACCTCCGTGTCGCTTGCGAGTCACGGCAGACTTTGGAGCAAGTTTTTGAAGACTATGGACATCCATTGAAGGAATACCCTAAACTTGATGATAGGGTTGCATCCACTTCTTCACTCTCCGTGCTAGTGAATTGGATTGTGAAGGAGTTAGAGAGCGATTTGGAGGCAAAGTCCAAAATTTACAAGGACCCTACTTTGTGCTATGTTTTCTTGATGAACAATGAGAGATACGTTGTTCAGAAGGTGAAAGATAGTGAATTGGGAACCATTTTGGGTGATTATTGGATCCAGGAACGCACTGCAAAAGTCGGGCAGTACCACGTGCAGTATCAATTTAGTTCATGGGACAGGGTTCTGGGGATTCTGAAGCTAGATAGTAATGGGTCAGTGGAGCCTAATGGTGCAGCAAAGTCAATGAAAAAGAAGCTCAAGCTGTTCTACACGCAGTTTGAGGATATATGCAGGGTTCAGTGTTCTTGGATTGTCCCTGATATGCAGCTTAGGGAAGAAATAAGAATTGTCCTTAAGAAAATCTTGTTGCCTGCATATTTCAACTTCATTGCGGGGTTCCAGAGTGTTCCTGAACTTGGTAAGAATGCCGATAAGTATATTAAGTATGGAGTGGAGGACATGGAAGCAAGGCTCAACGATTTGTTACAGGGTATCATCTGAAAGCCGAAAGCGAAGGACATAAGGTAAAGCTGCTAGTTGTTGTGTGTATGTATTCCTAATGTAATTAGAATACAAAGTTCTGATTATCACAGACTTCAGTTCTGAAAGATTTATGGCCTCGTACTATAAGTAGCATTGTATGTTCTTCTGCCGACACCATTATATACATTGTTGTTATTTTTCGTTGATGAAAATTATGGAGGATTGAACTGGATTTTTTAGCTGAGAGGCGTAAGAGTTACAAAATTAACATCTTATAAGTTGTAACATCGAGGTTGTTCTTGTTGGTGATTGCTGTGAATTTTACCGTTGTGTAATGCTTGGAATAGTATCAAATAACAGGAGTCTACTGAATCAAAAAGTTTGGTGTATTTTACCATTTTATGTACCTTTTTTTTTTTTTTGGCGTTTTTATGTTGTGGATTTGCCTTGTTCTATTTTCAAGTTCCTACTACAAGAATTGGGATTTTCATCTAGTTTTAATACACTTTTCGTTGTGAATCTTAATTGGGCCAGCCTAGATCTAATGGGTCGTAATGACTAATCAGGGATTTTGGGTTAATCGACTGGGGCCATAGCTACACCAAGATTTCCCTTTTTTTTTATCGGTTGAGAGTGCTAAAGGGCGTCGGGGAGAAAAAGGTCCATTCATTAATTAATTCAAGAAGTTTATGCAATTTGGCTTTATAGCAAGTGCGCGAGGCACATTATTTTCCTTTTTCGGCCTACGTGCAAATTGTATCAACTGTGCCGAGCACATCCGAAAATAGGAAGAAAAAGATGATCTAGCCACTTGCAAATTATCATCTGCAGAGATCTTGTGCATTGTTTCCCTTGAATTTGTAATTAATGATCTGTAGTAACTAATGCCAACAAAGCACTTAGCATATCTACTGAAACATAGAAATTTAAACAAGGGTAAAATTATTATCTAAAGATATTCAATTATGTATTGACATAAAAATATTTAAGTCTTATGTCTATTGCTTTAAAATTTTTACATATAATAGTATGTGATCGGATGATATAAAATTCTTTTATATTGAAAGTATATCAAAATTAATCTCATAATAATATTTAACACAATACTTAATTTTATATTTACTAAAGCATGTCATCAGTTGCATTGGATCCATAACGAATTTTTCGCACCCAAAGAATGAATTAGTGATAAATTTTCTCCCAAAAAATTTTCCACCCACTAAAAATCCCCAATTAAACAATTACAACATATATTAACTTATCAATTTTAAAACCTTTAGAAATAGAGTTTAATTGGCATATAATCCCTGCTTTCCGCTAAAACTCCATTCACTCTACGACCCAAGTAGGACCATCCCAAACCACGGTCACCTTCACCATTTCTTGTTTCTAGCTTTCTGTACTCGCCTAAGGAAGGAGGAGCAAAGCATACCATTATCCATGAGAAGTATGAAGGCAACAACAGTCAACAGAAGAGATGAGAAAAAGCATGCTTACTCACTTTGAACCTACTTACAAACAAACAAACAAACCTCTCTCTCAACCCAATAGGCTAGACGAGGCTTTGATTGGCGAAGGTGATTGTGATTTTGTAATGGTGCTACTTGGGTTGTTCTAGCAATAGACAAAGTGCAAAGAGTTTTAGTGCAGAAAGCGAGTCAGGGAGAGTAAGGAAGGAGAAAATGCAGTTGAAGAAAAACAAGTTGAATAGTGGTGTAGTTGTAGAATTTATTGTTTTAAAAAAAATTAGGAGTCAATGTTAAATTTGATGACGTGGTAGATTTTAATTGATTGGCTATGTAAATTGGGTTTACTTATGTTAATTAAACTCTTAAAAATAAAATAACTATTTCTCCCAAAGAATCTGCTGCCCACCAAAATCCTCAATTAGACAATTACGACTCATTCACTTATCAATTTTTAAAACCTTTAGAAATAAAAATATCTGATCCTAAACATTCAAATGATTTCTTGCTATAAAAAAAATTGATTTTACTATATTAGTTACTGAAATATATATATATATATAGAGAGAGAGAGAGAGAGAGAGAGAGCAAAATGTGAAGGAAATACTGTAAAGCAAGTAGCTTGAAATCTTCTTAGCTGTTTGGCATCATTTCATGGAGAATCTCATATGCTTAGATTTTTAATTTCTCGTAAGCCACTGACCAACGAAAAAAAATCCTTATAAGCCTCGCAACTTATATTATTGTAGAAGCATTCTTTTTTTTTTTTCTATAAAAAAAGGTTGTTACTTTCTCATACGCTAAGATACGTTGTAAATCTTTTAAATTTTCTTTATTAGTCCTAAAATAATGATTGTAAGAGGCTTTGTGAGATTATTTTCGCATACTTTAGCTCCATCATTATTTTTTTTTTCCTTAGGAATTGTTCATGCAATTTGAGCTGATATGATAATTAAGCAAAACTCTTTCTAAAGTTCGATTTCATGAAGCCTAGTCACCTTTTGAGTATTCATAAGCTTTTCCTCCCCATAAAAAATAATTTTAAGGTGTTTATGTTACTTTTTATTAGAAAATATCTTATAATTTCTTGGGAATACAGATTTTCTTTTTGAATATTTTGGTAACATCTATACAACCAGAGAAATAAGAAATCACAATTAGAATAAATATGCGTAACACCTGTACATAGTAAAACTAATCGCATAATTTTATATGAAAAGTTCAGAGTTAGATTTTAATATACATAGATACAATACAGAGTTCAGTAGCTGGAATAAAGTTTTGTTCGCCATAATCTAAACATTTTTAAGCCAGATGATGAAATTATAATTTATTTAATTACAACTCTATAAGTTCGTAATAGCTGAGAGAGTCCACTTTTCTCTAGGGCGTTACTTGACTAATCTGAAACCACTAGAAATAAAGTAAAAATTGAAAATTTCTAGTAGATAATGAAGAGTTCTAGAACATTTGAACTATGATGGTTTCAGTCATGTCTTAGCACAGAAATCTACGCAGCTACTGTATCATAATTTCATCACATTACTTATAATCAAATCATAGTTTGTAACATTATGAGCAGTAAATACTAAGAGAAGTATATGTTATGCAATACATAATATGGCAAATATTAATATAAGCATAATCTCTTTACTTTAAATTTCACTTTCCTTTATCTGCTTATTTCACACATAATCGAAGGTCTTCTCTTAGGAAATTCTCATTCTTTGGTATTACTTTTAACATCATGACAATAAATCGAGACTTTTACGTCACACTAACCAAAGCAGGTAACATAAAGGATTTTACATCTTATTCTTCTGTCTTCTTAGCGGTTAGCGGCAAAATCTTAAATATCTTCTTTAAAATTCCTTACTTCCCATTATAAATTTACAATAAATATAAAGATGCATAATCTTAAGAAATAGGTAGAACTTAAAAGAACTCAAATAACATAAACCATAATATAATTAATTTCATCATAATTAATTAAATAACGAGACATAAAATAAAACAAATAAAAGTGCACAAAATATAATTAAAGTTATAAAATGAAAATAAATAAAGTGCATAAGAATTAAAACAATAGCTATTAGCATAAACAATATCTTAATAATAATAATAATAATAATAATAATAATTAATAGTATAAAAGAACATCAATTAAATTAATTTGAAAGGATAAATAAATCAATAGGAATGATAATAAACAATAATATAAATTAACATTGCAAATAACTTGGAATGATAAATAAAATATTTTGCAATGATAAATAATAAAGAGTAATAATATAAAGGAATAATAAATAAAATAACTTGGGATGATAAATAGAATAAATTGCAACAAGAGTAATATTGAGCAACTTTAAGAATTTGGATCATAAAATAAACTGCCGCAGTAAATAATACTAAAAAACAACATAACTTGCAATGAGTAAATATAACTATAGTTTTACTTTGTAAATAATTTCATTATCTACCTTTATATTTTGCAATGATAGTGATCCACTAAGCTCTTTAGTAGTCCTTACCCTTTGTCTTTTCTCTTTTTCTTTCTCTTCCTTTCTCTTCTTGTTATTCTCACTATCTGTTTCACTTACTCCCTCAAATCTCACATTCCAATGTTATTTTCACCCTCACTTTACCTTTCAAATGATAAAAGCTACACCCCTCTATTTATAATAGTTCAAAGACTCCATAGATATATCACTTGTGACAATTTTTCCTCATCATCGGAGCCTTCATTAAATTTCTAAGACCATTTTTTTTCTCACCTTTGCATTCTTTTTCCTACTTTAATCTACTATGCTCTATCTATAGCCTTTAGAACTTTGAATATTAAGGTCATAATTGCACTTGACTTGGTAAGTGGTGCATAGTTATCTTACATAGGTGTTCCTTCTCTTTTTTTTTTTTTTTCTAAAGTCTTAACGCCAGATTCTCTTAGTCTTCTTCTTCTTTATATATATATATATATATATATATATATATATATATATATATATATATATATATATATATATATATATATATTAGTGTTATTAGTTTTACTTGTTCTATTAATTAATAGTTAGCTTTATTACTATTGTTGTTATTTTTCTTTGCGTGCATGTACTCTTATGTAATATTTTTCAAACTTAAGTCTTTGTCCAATTCCACGTTCTTGACTTAGCTTTTCTTCTTTTTTTCTTTTTTTTTTTCATTTATTGTTTTGAAACTTTTCTTCAACTAATGACTTTGCCCCTGCCTCTGCTTTATGTCGATGACATGAATTCTTCTTCCTTTTTTTTTATCTCTTCTAATATTAATATTTGATACTATTTCTTATTTTTAATGAATAGAATAATTTATTTTAAAATTATTGTTACTAATTATAGTATTACTTTGAAAGTTAGTGTCTCTATTTTAATTATTTGATCAATCAATTGTTGTCAAAAATTGACTCAAACACATCAATTAAAATATTTCAATCAAGTGAACTAACTAGATTACTCTACACTAAATATTTTATGAAAAATGGGGTGTTATAATTCTTCCCTCATTTTAGGAATTTTGTCTCAAAATTCATTAACCTGCTTGGAGTAACTCTGGACATGACTTCTTAATTTGATCCTCCAATTCTCATGTTGCTTCCTCATGTGACAATCTCTTCCAAACTACTTTAACTAAAAGAATTTCTTTTCCTCTTAAGTATTTGATAGATCTATCTATGATTTGTATTGGTTTAGTTTCATAAGTCAAACCATCTCTTATTTGCATCGTTTCATATTCTATGATATGTGAAGGGTCAAAATAGTATTTTCTGAGCTAAGAGATATGGAAGATATTATGAAGGTTTGAAAGATTAGGGGGGAGTAAAATTTGATATGCAACAGGGCCTACTCTTTTGAGGATTTGGAATGGACCAATAAAATTTGGGTTTAGCTTTTTGGATTTGAGGGCTCTGCCAATCCTAGTAATTGGAGTGACTTTGAGGAAAACATGGTCCCCTTCGTCAAATTCTAGAGGTCTCCTTCTATGATCAGCATAACTTTTCTGCCTGTTTTGAGCAGTGAGTAATCTTTTCCTGATGAATTTAATCTTTTCTGTGATTTGTTGCATCAAATCGGGTCCTAACAGACTTTTCTTTCCTATTTCAGACCAACATAAGGGTGATCTATATTTTCTACCATATAGAGTTTCGAATGGTGCCATCCTTATGCTGGAATGGTAACTATTGTTATAGGCAAACTCTATCAATAGTAAATGAGTATCCAAATTTTCTTGAAGTTCTAACACACAAGCCCTAAGCATGTCCTCTAAGGTCTGAATAGTTCTTTCTATCTGACTATTTGTCTGAGGGTGGTAAGCTATATTAAAACAAAGTTTAGTACCTAAAGCTTCTTGTAGAGCTACCCAAAATTTAGAGGTAAATCTAGGATCCCTGTCTAAAACCATGCTTGTTGGTATCCCATGCAATCTTATAATTTCTTGGATGTAAACCTAAGCCAACTTATACAATGGGCAACTAATCCTTATTGGCAGGATACGGATTAACTTGGTCAATCTATCAACTATCATCCATGCTACATCATACCCTAAAGGAGTCCTAGGTAATCTTACCACAAAATCCACTGATATACTATCCCATTTCCATTCAGGAATATCTAAAGGTTGTAGGAGTCCTGCTAATTTTTGGTAGTCTATCTTAACCTTCTGACAGTGAGACATCTAGCTACAAAACTAGTTATGTCTCGCTTCATCCCATTCCACTAAAACAACTTTCTAAGGTCTTGATACATCTTGGTTGCACCAAGATGCATAGTAAACTTACTGTAATGTGCCTCAGATAAAATTTTATTTCTCAATTCTTCATTATTGGGCACACATAGTCTTTCTTCATATGTCACAGTCCCATTTTGATCAATATGGAAATGCTCAAGTTGCTCTATTTGAATCCTATTCTTGAGAAATTTCAAAAATTTTATCACTTTCTTGGGCTTGTCTTATTTGGTCCCTCAAATCACACTTTATCCTAAGCTCACTAGCGTATAGAGAATGGGGTTTCAAGGACACCGAAATCTTCAAATCCCTAAATTCGTCTAATAACTTATGCTCCTCTATTATCATTAAGGACATGTGTAGGGATTTTCTACTTAGTGCATCGGCAACCACATTAGCCTTGCCAGCATGATACTTTAATTCAAAATCATAATCCTTCAAAAACTCTATCTACCTTCTTTGTCTCATATCCAATTCTTTTTTATCAAAAAGATACTTCAAGCACTTATAGTCACTATATACCTCAAACTTCACCCTATACAAATAGTGTCTCCAGATTTTTAAGGCAAATATTACGACAGCTAGCTCCAGGTCATGGGTTAGATAGTTTTCTTTATGAGACCTAAGTTGCCTAGAGGCATAAGCCACAACTCTTCCTTCTTGCATCAACACACAACCTAGTCCTTTCTTTGATGCATCACAATAGACTACAAAATCTTTTCTAGGATAAGGAATTATTAAGACTGGGGTAGAGGTAAGCCTATTCTTCAACTCTTGAAAACTGGCTTCACACAATGAGTTCCACTCAAAAGATTGGTTTTTCCTAGTTAATCTGGTTAAAAGTAAAACTAGTTGAGAGAATCCTTTGATGAATCTCCGATAATAATTTGCCAACCCCAAAAAACTCCTAATTTCAGTGATCGTCTTTAGTCTTTCTTAGTGAACTATAGCCTCAATTTTGCTTAGATCTATTGCAACCCCTTCTTGAGTGATTACATAACCTAATAATTTTACCTCATTTAATTAGAACTCACATTTGGATAACTTGGCATATAATTACTTTTCCTTCAAGATTTGCAACACTACTCTAAGGTGTTGTTCATGCTCCCCGCTAATCTTAGAATAGATGAAGATGTCATCTATAAAGACTACCACAAATTGGTCAAGATAAGGTCTAAAGACCCTATTCATGTAATCCATGAATATTGCACGAGCATTGGTAAGTCCAAAAGGCATCACAAGATATTCATAATACCCATATCTAGTTCTGAAGGCTGTCTTAGGTATATTTTCTTGTTTCACTCTTATCTAATGATATCCTAATCTTAAATCTATTTTGGAGAAGACTGAGGCTCCTAGTAATTGAACCAATAGGTCATCTATCCTAGGAAGTGGATACTTATTCTTAATTATGACTTTGTTCAACTGCCTGTAGTCAATACACAACCTCATGTTTCCATCTTTCTTCTTAACTAAAAGAACAAGTGCACCCCAAGGAGACACACTTGGCCTAATGAATCCTTTAGCTAACGGTTCCTCAATTTGTTTCTTAAGTTCAGTCAATTCTAAAGGAGACATTCGATAAAGTGCACAGGATAAGGGTCCTGTTCCTGGTATGAGATTAATGGAAAACTCAACCTCTTTTTCAGGTAGAAAGTTCACTATATCATTGAAAAACACATTTGGGAATTCACTTACTATAGGTATGCTATCTAATTCCTGCTCGACCTCTGAATTTAAAGAATAAAGTAGAAACCCTTGAGCTCCTTCTGAGAGACACTTCTCTACTTGGATAGCATTAAAGAGTAAGGAATCAGAAGACTTTTGTTTATTGAGTGGGTCATTGGAAAAATGGGCAAGTCTTTTGGAACAATCTAGGAGGATGTCATTACTAGATAACCAATCCATTTCAATTATAATATCAATACCAGTCAAAGGCAAACATACGAGGTCAATAACAAAACGTTTTCCTTTAATTAAAATAGGACAGTTCAAATAGGTTTGAGAAGTAGAAACTTTTCCCCTTGTGAGAGTAGAAACTAACAAATCAAAGGGCAAGGATAACAAAGGTAACTTCAACTTCTTCACACAATCAATAGATATAAACAAGTGCGTAGCTCCTGAGTCAAACAATGCAATTAAGGGACTGTTTTTGATAAAACATATACTTTGATTATGTCAAGAGACTAAGTTGCCTCTTTTCCACTTAGAGTGAATACTCTTCCTTTAGTTTATGGTTTAAGCATAAGATTGTTCAACGGCTTTCCAATGTTGCAATCTTTGGCATAGTATCCTGGCTTCCTGCATTGGTAGTAGACATTTGGACCAAAAAGGCAAGGTTTGGAGCTACGTGATTTTCCGCACTTGATGCACGGAGGTAGGGATTCTCTAACTAACATTTGTCTACCTTTCCCTGGGTTCACTTTACTCTTAAAATTATTTTTCTTTTGCATTTCCGTCATCTTTTTTCTTTTGAGAAAATTCTATCTTTCTCTCTCAAATTCCATCTCCAGAAAACTTTTTTTGCTATCCTACACTTATTCACTAAAGTGGAAAAGTCCTCAATCTCTAGGGTGGATACCTTCTCCCATATCTCAAGCCTTAATCCCTACTCAAATTTTGTAGCCTTCCAACGACCATCAGGGCTATTTTTCAAGTAAGAAGAGAATTTGGATAACTCATCAAACTTAGCTACATACTGATCTATAGTGATTTGTCATTCTTAACACTCTCAGAAAAGTATTTGTCAGAGAAAGTGGTTAAGAATACTTCCCAAGTAATTTCAGTTCCACTGGATTCTAACAGGCTTTTGGCCACTCTCCACCAGTGTTTCGCCTCTCCTGCTAACATATAAGTGGCAAAAACCACCTTTTGTGAATCCGCATATCCCATAACTATAAAAATTTTCTCTAATTGCATAACCTATTTTTCAGCTAAGACTAGATTGTAATCTCTATGGGAAAGGGTGGTGTAGCCTTCCTAAATTCAGAGAGTTCTTGGTAACAAGGATTGACTATAAGGGCTTCTCCTACTGAGTTTCCATTTCCTTCACCATGGTTATTGTGGTTCTTGTCTTGAGTGTCCTGCATGCATTGCAAAACCATTCTATTTGATTCTGCTTAGGCCATGACAACTTCAGCCAGACCTTTAACAGCTCCCATGATCCTTGACAGAGTATCATTTGGTGTACTCTGCACCTTTGGGATTCCTTGTCCTTCTGATGCCATATAATCCTACAAGTGCATTAACAACCTAATATTGAGTTGGTTAGGCTCAATATTGTATAATTAGTGCATTGAGAATACTATAAGGCATGTAGACAAAATTTGGAGCCACCATACAGATAACAGAGACTCACCTAACACCTATTCATGCCTAGAACAAGGCTCTAATACCACAAATATAACACCCATTCATAGTAAAACTAATTGCACAACTTTACATGGAAAGTTCAGAGTTAGACTTTAATATACATAGATACAACACAGAGTTCAATAGCAGGAGTAAAGTTCTGTTCGCCATAATCTAAACATTTTTAAGTCAGATGATGAAATTACAATTTATTTAATTACAACTCCATAAGTTCGTAGTAGCTGAGAGAGTCCACCTTCCTCTAAGGCGTTACTTGACTAATCTGAAATCACCAGAAATAAAGTGAGAATCAAAAATTCCCAATAGATAATAAAGAGTTCTAGAATATTTAAACTATGATGGTTCTAGCCGTGTCTTAGCACGGAAATCCACACGACTACTGTTTCATAATCTCATCACATTACTTATAATCAAATCATAATTCATAACATTATGAGCAATAAATGCTAAGAGAAGTATATGCTATGCAATACATAATGTGGCAAATATTAATATAATCATAATCTCTTTACTTTAAATTCTATTTTTCTTTGTCTGCTTGTCTCACACATAATTGAAGGCCTTCTCTTAGGAAATTCTCATTCTTTGGTATTATTTTTAACATCGTGGCGATAAATCGAGACTTTTACGCCACACTAACTAAGGCAGGTAACATAAAGGATTTTACATCTTATCCCTCTGCCTTCTTAGCGGTTAGCGGCTAAATCTAAAATTTCTTCTTTAAAATTCCTTACTTGCCATTATAAATTTGTCATAAATATAAAGATGCATAATCTTAAGAAATAAGTAGAACTTAAAAGAACTCAAATAACATAAACCATAATATAAGTAAATTCATCATAATAAATTAAATAACAAGGCATAAAATAAAACAAATAAAAGTGCACAAAATATAATTAAAGTTATAAATTGAAAATAAATAAAGTGCACAAGAATTAAAACAATAGCTATTATTGCATAAACAATATCTTAATAACAACAACAACAACAACAATAATAATAATAATAAGCAATTGTATAAAAGAACATCGATTAAATTAACTTGAAAGGATAAATAAATCAATAGAAATGATAATGAACAATAATATAAATTAACATTGCAAATAACTTGGAATGATAAATAAAATATTTTACAATGATAAATAATGAAGAGTAATAATATAAAGGAACAACAAATAAAATAACTTGGGATGATAAATAGAATAAATTGCAACAAGAGTAATATTGAGCAACTTTAAGAATTTGGAACATAAAATAAACTGCGATAGTAAATAATACTGAATAATAACATAACTTGCAATGAGTAAATATAGCCATGGTTTTACTTTACAAATAATTTCATTATCTACCTTTATATTTTGCAAAGATAGTGATCCACTAAGCTTTTTGGTAGTCCCTACCCTTTGTCTTTTATCTTTTTCTTTCTCTTCATTTCTCTTCTCGTTAATCTCATTATCTGTTTCACTTACTCCCTCAAATCTCACATTCCAACATTATTTTTACCCTCACTTTGCCTTTCAAATGATAAAAGCTACGCCCCTTTATTTATAATAGTTCAAAGACTCCGTAGGCATGTCACTTGTGACAACTTTTCCTCCTCATCTAAGCTTTAATTAAGTTCTTAAGACCATTTTTTTCTCGCCTTTGCATTCTTTTTCCTACTTTAATCCACTATGCTTTATCTATAGCCTTTAAAAATTTGAATATTAAGGTCATAATTGCACTTGGCTTGGTCAATGGTACATAGTTACCTTATATAGGTGTTCCTTCTCTTTTTTTTTCTAAAGTCTTAATGCCAGACTCTCTAAGTCGTCTTCTTCTTCTTCTTCTTCTTCTTCTTTTATATATATATATATATATATATATATATATATATATATGATATTATTATGTTATTATATTAGTGTTATTAGTTTTACTTGTTCTATTAATTAATAGTTAGTTTGATTACTATTGTTATTTTTCTTTGTGTGCATTTACTTTTATGTAATATTTTTCAAACTTAAGTCTTTGTCCAACTCCACGTTCTTGACTTAGCTTTTCTTCTTCTTCTTTTTTCTTTTCTTTTTTCATTTATTGTTTTGAAACTTTTCTTCAACTAATGACTTTGCCCCTGCTTTACGTCGATGACATGAATTCTTCTTCCTTTTTTTTTTTTTTATCTCTTCTAATATTAATATTTGATACTATTTCTTATGTTTAATGAATATAATAATTTATTTTGAAATTATTGTTACTAATTATAGTATTACTTTAAAAGTTAGTGTCTCTATTTTAATTATTTGATCAATTATTTGTTGTCAAAAATTAACTCAAACACGTCAATTAAAATTTTTCAATCAAGTGAACTAACTAGATTACTCTACATTAAATATTTTATAAAAAATGGGATGTTACAATATGTAATTAAGATAATTCTAAATAAATCATAACAAATCACTACTATTGAATTGGAGACATAAGTATAGTAATGTTTTTTTTTCTTCTTAAAAAAATAGAAAATAAAAGCAACCGAGTGAGATTTGATTTTTCCATTTTTTTTTTTTGTCTTTAATCAAGTTATTCCCAAAATTATTTTTCTAAGACTAAACTTTCAGACATTGGTTTGCAATCCTGGCACATTCATGTTTGCCACCTCCAGAATTCATTTTGGTCATTCAAATGGGAATTAATTGGTTATAAAACTGTGTTTTGGTTACACATTGACATCCATTTTCAAAATTGATTTTAGCTCCAAAATTAATTTTGAGAAGAAGCAAGTATAACTTGCTTTTACGGTTACATAAAATCAATTATGTGGATTCAAAAAAATTTCCTCCTAATATACCCTTATCTTTTCTTTATTGTCATATATTTTCAATGTCCTTGTTGTCATCAACAATATGTATTCAATTTTGTAAAAAATTAAAAGAATGGCACACGACAAGAAGACCACATAAGTAAAAAGTCATTTCTAGTTTTACTTTTATTTTATCGTTACATTCAATATAACTGATATCTACAACTTAGCTATATTTTCACTCATCATTGTTGTCTCTTTTCGTATTATTTTTATAAAGTATATTATATTAATTACAAATAATATGTTTTATCTACACATGTTATTAAACCACTAATCAATATGTGATGTGTAATATTTGTGTTTAATATATTTTTTATTATTAATTATTAATTATTAATTATTAATTACTTAATTATTTTATTTAAATTGTGATAAGTAATTTGTATAAAGTAATATGAGAATTTTGTTCTTTTTTGTAATTATATACTTAAAAGTGATTTTAATCAATATTATCCAATCAATATCAATTCTAATAAAATCATTGTTTAGATCAAACAACTAAATATAAATAACTCTCAAAATCAATTATGAATAAAATCAATTCTCCCTAAAATCAATTCTACAAACTACAAATGTAGAACCAAATGTATTGATCATTTTATTTTAAGAGTGCAGTTGACTTACCATTTCACCTATCCATTGTTGATTATGAGTGAAATTTGATTTAACTTTAAAGCATCTAATTGGTGTGCATATACATAAATTTCTATCACAATAGCACAATTATGTTCTACGATCTCAAATTCTCAATGCATTGATTTGTAGGAAGCGATATATTGTAATTGTAATAATAGACAAATAGAAACGAATCAAAAAAATTGAAGAATTGTTTGTAAAGAAAATTCGTCAAACCTAAGTCAACTTAGACATGATGGATAAACGATTCATTCAATTCTGCAGCGTGCTTTTCAGACATGAAAAACGGAAGGGGATAGGAAACTTACGATATGCAATTAACATATAGAAAAATGACTTTGGCCAAGAGAAAAATGACAAAACTGAGTTGGGGCTGAACTTTCAAACCTGCGATTGCTCCTACAGGTAAAAAATTCTGTAGTAGCGAAGAACAATCGCATAACTCTTCCTTGAAGTTTCCTCTGGAGAAGGTAGAGCTTCTGAACCTGACACAAAATTGGCTGCTCTCAGTGTTTCTGAAAGCAGTTGTTACTCACTCAGCTTGTTTCAGAAAGAACATGACACCTGTGTCCATGCAAATTCCAAGATGGCTTATGCATCCAGAGGTATGGAGATTCGTTGGTTTTGCTTCAACCATAGTCGGACTGCTCTGTTATGCTCTCAGTGCCTCCTTCAAATTTCTGTTCGGAAACTGGAACTTCACGAAAATCTTTGTTTACGTTGTTTTCAGTTTTATAATCTGCCTTGTCACATTGTTTGCCAAGGTATGGAAACACTCGGCAAGTCTCCGTATCAAAGCTCATATGACATTTTTAGTTTTGACCATTACCTCTGTTTACTCATTCTTTTTTGATAAAGCCGTGAATGGGAAACCAGATGCATATAGCATACTATCCTGTGCTGCTTTTGCTATGATGTCGCTCAGTTTGTCAAGACAGATTCACTGTGGATTCGAAGTGGATCTGCTATATTTCTTTCTAGGAGTTTTGATAGTTCAGCTGATGAAGATAAAATTGTTGTTAGGCATGGTTGGAGCATGTTTCAGTTATTTCCTGATTATTCTTAGATGTACTCTAAATTTCTCATCGGAAAATGAATATCTCGGTCTCCAAGATCAACATCACGTGGTTATTCGAGTGGATTCACAACAATCCAATGCTGATACAACTCTTATCATGGCATCGCTCACAACTTGTCTAGGGGCGCTTCAGCAGGAAAACACTGTTCTCATCTCCATGATTTTGAGCCGGTGGAATGAATACTCTAGAGCCATTGATGACTCTGAAGTGGTGACCGACCACAACTGGGTGCTCGACGCGCTGCCGTCTCGAATTATCGACGACCTTCAAGAAGCCGCCAAGTCCACGGTGGCAGCTGGGTTTGAGAAGGAGTGCTCCGACACGTACATCAGTTACCGGAGGGAATTCTCGGCCAAGTGCCTGCCGGGTTTATTCAAGTTGCCGGCTGTCATCACTATGGACCCTGGAGACGTACCATATCAAAATGACATGATTCGAAGATGGATTATAGCTTCCAAGATAGCTATCAGGATTATATTTCCCTCTGAAAGGCAACTCTGCGATCGTGTCTTCTTTGGGTTATCCTCTGTTGCTGATGTTTGTTTTATGGAGATTTGCCGGAAAGCCATGACTAAGCTGCTAAATTTCGCAGATGCCTTTGCAAGTGGGAGCCGTTCAACCGATCGAATGTCCCAAAACCTCGACATTTTTGTGGCATTGTGTGACCTGATTCCGGAAATCGAGTCATTGTTTTGTGATGACCTTAGTGTATGCTTCGTGGATGAAGCAGTCACAATCCAGAACAGGGTGAGAGAAACAATCACGGGTTCTTATACGGAAATGATGAATCTGATTTTCCGCAACAAGGTGGCTGAGTCATTACTTCCCAATGGCGGGGTTCATCCAATAACCCACTATGCCACGAGATATATCCTTTTTTGTTGCAAGTCACGAAAGAACCTGGAGCCAGTTTTACGAGAATACATGAAGGGTGCTGATGGAGAGGGAACGTGGTCTTCATTCTCTGCGGAGATGGGAAAGCACTTGGAGCAATTAGAGAGGGAGTTGAAAACCAAGTCCGAGAACTACAAGGACCCTGCTTTGCGCTGTTTTTTCATGATGAATAATAGGAGGTACATAGAAAACAAGGTAAAAGAGTGGGATTTGGAGACCCATTTAATCGATGATTGGGTCCAAAATAATACAGCAAAAGTCCAGCAGAACCTTGAGCTCTATTACAGAAACTCATGGTGCAAGGTGCTGGACTATCTGAAGCTGGACAACAATGAGTCACTGGCGCCTAATGTTGCCGCTGAATCAATGAAAGACAAGCTGAATTTGTTCAACTCACACTTCAGGAAGATCTGCATTATTCAGTCCATGTGGTTTGTCTTTGATGAGCAGCTAAGGGAAGAAATAAGGGCATCCATAAAAAACATGCTGTTGCCAGCATATGGAAACTTCATGGGGAGGATCCGTGGTGTTCTTGGTACAAATGCTTATGAGTATATTAAGTATGCAAAGCTTGTTATTGAAGCTCGACTCAAGGATTTGTTTAGGGTAAGCATCATGAAACAGTGGCAGACAGAGAAGTAAAGGCAAAGCTTGTGTGAAATCAGATTACAAAACTTTTTAATGCCACAACCTGGTACTTTACATCGTGTGTTTTCTGCTCAGAATCATCATACATTTTCCTTTATTATTCCTTGTTATGTTCTAGATTGGACGGTCCAGTCCAGTCCAGTCCAAGTAGCAACAACTGGACGAGTGGCAATAATTTTCTTTCAATGTACAAATTATTAATTTTGTTTACGTCCCTTCTCTACCTTACCACAATTTTAAAAGCTAATCAAAAGACGCTAACCCGAGAGGATAAGTACCATGCATCCGAATTTGCAATCGGCTAAACCTGAAAAAGTTAAGGAAAGTTGTCAGATTTATGTTGAGTTTCACGGAATGCTCTGGTATGCTTTGAGTTCCCTTTTCAAATATTTATTTGGAGAGTGAAACTTCTTGTATATCATTATTTACACCTTGGTGAGTTTCAGTATTAGCAGCGTGATGCTGATCTTGAAGAAATAGAAATTTTCAGAGAGTTTCTTGCAGAAAGCTCATGTGGCTGTTCTGATTTAAAATAACTTTTGATGCTCACCACTTTGTACGTGTTCTTCTATGATGAGGCTCTAAAAGGAAAACCAGAACTATTAATCATGATTTCATGTGCAGCCTTTGCTTTGATGTCTTGTAAACGCAGATTGACCTTTGGTTTGAAGCAAATCTCCTCAATTTCTTTCTTGGATGTCAAGTCGATGAAGATCAACTTGATATTACTCCCTATCCATTGCTGCCATCTTCTGCTTTTCTCTCATGATTCCTATTCCAAATTGTATTCTCAATCGGCAAGGCTATTGAAGCTTGTCCTTTGGTAGAATACAAATTCAGTTTAGATTTTGCGCCCTTGCACTACTACTACTCAGAAGAATCATTTCACACACACACACGTCTGTCTTATGGTTTAGACTGTAGATTGGCTTGGCACTAGTCCAAACTCCGAAGTCCAAGTTGCTACGGGGATTAGAGTTGTTGTATTATTCGTAGAAAAAGGAAAAGAAATAATATCTCTTAATGTTATGTTTGTAATTAATAGTATCTGAACGTTTGGACATCATTGATCAGTTTCCAAGCATGGAATGAATCACAACTTGACTGAATGAGATTGTCTATTGGGGTTTTCATTTCACAGGGCGTGCTAATCAAGCTCAAGCGTCAATGAAGCTAACAAGAAAGTGATGGGAGAAAGTATGGTCAAAAAACATACATTTCGATATTCAAGCAAGCAAGAAGGCATGAAGAAGAACATAACTAGTTTAAGTTTTAATCGGTGGCTGATCTTGGAGAAAATTTTTAGGGGGTTAAAGAATTTGAAACTTAATTTAGATGATGACAATTAAATTAAAATAAATAATACATTACTTATAAAAATTTTAAAACAAATAAATAACATGGTAAAATAATTTTATATAGAATACCTAAAAAATTAATATCTTACAATGTCAGATATATTAACTTAAAAATAATTTTAAAATGGTGTATTTTATTTTTTATAAAAATAATTATTTTTATATGATAAACTACTAAAAAAAGATACAAAATAATTTATTTATATTTTATAATATTAGATACTTAGAGTTATTTTGGCCCAAAAAATATTATAATTAAAAAATAATCAACTTTTATTTGTAATCAACAGTTTCAAAAATCAATTTTTACTTATAAATAAATTTTACACTTAAAATTGGAATATATTTTTTTTTGGCTTATTATCCATTCAAACTTTTTACCAAAATATGAAATTATTTCAAAACAGTTTTTATTAAAAAAAAAAAAAAAGGTGTTTCCTTGCATTCCCATATACATACTAATAATATCAAAAGTTTTACAAACATTTTTAAGAATTAAAGTAGAGTTTAGAGTAAATAAATTTATTACTTGAATATTAAACCTACTATTAAACTCTTATAATTGTTTAGCTATTGTAATAAAAAATATTTTCACTCTAAAATAATGCATAATTATGATATAATTTTTATTTTTAGTTATTTTTAATTAAAAAAAAAGTTAATTTTCAAAAATTTGTTTTGGGTGGGGGGATGGCCCCCCATTACCCTGAAAAAGCTCCACCACCGGGTCTAATCATTTGAATGGGGTGGTTTCAATAGGATTTCTTGTCCGTGTCATTTACTATTTTGAGTAAAATTATAATCTGATATTTAAAAGATTTTTATTTTAACATTTTTGTTCTAAAAAATCAATTACACATACATAAATCCTCCTATAAATTTGATATTATAACACTTCAGTCCACCATATACTGAAGTGTTATAATACCAATTATTTAAGAAACTTAAATGTATGTAATTAATTTTTCAAAAGTTAAAATATTAAAACAAAAATCTTTTAAAAATTAAAGTATAGTTTTACTAGTAAATTAAAATATAAGTTTAATCTCTAATTCTTTTCTTTAATACTCAATCCTGTATATAAAGTAAACGGGCTAGGAATTGTTTTGTATAAAAATAATAATTTTAAATTCAAATCCTAAATATCACATGCAAAATTGACTTCAAGTCAGTTATTTAGTTTTACTATAAATAATTAATTACATTTGGATATCTCTGACTAAATATAAGAATGAAAAGAAACATTAAAATCATATGGAGGACCAATTTTTTAATGTGAAAGAAATACGGCTTAATGCATGTTTTATTTCTAAAAATAAACCATTTTTTATTTTAATCTTTTAAAATAATTTTATTCTGTTTAATTTCCATCCTTTTAAAAGTAAATGTAAATAATTTTTGAAAAATTTAAAAATTATATTTTTCATCTTTATGACAGTGATCATTTACACTCAATTTGAAAAATGAGAATTTTGAAAGAAATATTAAATAAACTAAAACCAGATAATATTATACTTTCAAAGATTAGAAAAAACATATTTAAGTTGAAAAAAAAAGAAAAATACAAAGTATTTTCATAAAAAAAAACATATAACACCTAGAAGATCCAATCTTGTATAATGAAATATGCCAACTCCACATATTCAAAATATATATATATATATATATATATATATATATATATATATATATATATATATATATATATATATATATATATATATATATATATATATATATGTGTGTGTGCGTGTGTGTGTGTGTGTGTATTCAACAAAGACAAGCTAAAAAAAACTATATCTAAAATTTTGCTTAAAGATATTTAAAAAAAAACTCTAGCTTTTTTTTAACAAAAACACCAAAAAATCCTAATTTTGTGTTCTACGCCTATAAATATATATTGGTGAAAACAAGTCCCAATTTCACTTAACTCTATCAAAATAATATGCTAAACCATTACTCTATCTAAGATACTATCTCTGTTTTAGAAATACTTGTAATTTTAGGATTTAAACAAAGATTAAGAAATCAATAAAATATTTTATTAATAATAAAAGGTAATTTAATTTTATAAAATTATTCTTATATCAAAATTATAATCTTATCTATGCTTTTTACTAGTTACTTTATTAATAATATAATTAACATCAAGATAAAATTAAAAAAATAAATAATAAATAATATTCATAATATTTAATAAAAGAGAAAAATTATACTTTGATCCCTAAAAAATTTTTATTTTAATGCTTTAGTTATCGAAAGATTGATAGTATACACTTGAATTGCTCAAAATATTGTGTTATAACGCTAAATCTTTGAGGACTCAAATATATATAATTAATCTTTTCAGAATTAAAGTGTTAAAAACAAAAAAATTTTAGAAACCAAAGTATAGTTTTAATCTTACTATTTTTCTAATATTTGGTTTTTGCCCATACAGTACCTGTATTTTAAGTTGGGGATTTTAAGAGGCTATGTTTAAATATATAAAAATATAGATCAAAATTTTCATTAATATATAATCAATTTGGTAGCTAAAATGATTTAAATATTAAATTTTAATTACAAATTTAAATCATAAATGTATAATTAAATTTAATTACATTTGAATAACTTTTATAATTAAATAGTTTACAATACATTTAAATTTATCAGTTATATAAATAATTTTTTAATTGAATATATTTATCAAATAATTAATTAGTTATTCGTACTACTTGAATAAATAATTATATATAGTAATGAATTACAGGAGAGTGAAGAATTTGTTTAAATTTAATATGTTGAAATAAAAAACAATGAGAGGAAATTGGCTGTTTTTTTGGGGGCTTAATTTTGTTATTAATCTTCTAAAATATTATGTTTTTTTTTCCTTTGAGTCCCCCAAATATAATTTTTCACTTTGGTCTCTTTTTCAGTTTTTAATCCATGTCAGTATCTATATATAAGTTGTCATATTGGCACTTAACGACAAAAGTTAACCAAAAGTTAAAAGGGATCAAATAGAAATGAAAATAATTTTTGATAAACTAAACAAAAAGTTTTTAGAAAAGGGGAAAAAGAAAAGTGATATTGTAAGAGACCAAAAACATAATTAACCTTATAAAAAAAAACAAATATCTTCAAGTCAATGTTTAATATGGTAACATATATCAACTAACACGGCTAGAGAAATCAAATGGTTAAAAAAAAAAAATGATAGTTCAACAGCATTACAGTAAGAATAAATTTCTAGATAACAAATAAAATTGAAAATAATTCACAACAGATTTTTTATTTTTTCAATTAGAAACTTGGTTATGACATAACTTTTAAAAACACTAAAAATAAAAGCAAAAGCGCGAAATTTGATTTAACAATAAAGCATAAGAAAATCTGCATAGATTTTTTGTTTTTTGGTGGGTACAATACTAAAATTTCTGAAACAATCAATGAACTGGGGTATAAAATTTGTGAATAGAAATGATATATTCTTAAATATTTTTTATACAGGTATTTACTAATCTATTATTATATTATTAAAAATATTTAACTCTTATAATAATTATATAAAAGTTATGCATATAAAGCTATATTATAAAATATTTTATATTAATAATTTATCAAAATTAATTTCGTAAAAATAACTTTCAAATATATATGTTTGAAAAGCTATAATTAACACTTAATTAGTTCAGGTAAATTTTCCTTTAATTAAGATCTTGATTTTGAGCCTTGTATATATATTAAAAAAAAATAGCAGTGGAAGAATTTTACTCCTAGGTCAATCGATCTTGAGCGATTATACTAGTTTCTTAGATAATTAAAAAAAAAAAGAAAAAAAAAAGCTGTAGAACCAAACGTTATAACTGGATCTTGTTGACTCAGATAACAATCACCAAAAACATGATGAAGAGGAAAAGTCTTCGTACCTAAGTCGACTTAAGATATTACAAATACGGGGTAGAGTACATGATTTTTATTCAGTTACATACGATGTATTTAAGATTCGCGAAAAAGCAAACGGAAGTGAAACTTCATAGTTCACACACACACACACACACAAACCTGTCGTTGTTCCTGCAGGTTTCTTCAAATTTTCCTCATAAATACATATATCAATCTGTCGTTGTTCCAACGAGTAAACATCTCAACTAAAATATTAAATGCAAAGTTCTTCTGGCGAATTTTCATCTGTAATAGGGAAGAAGCAAAGAGCCTTTGAGCTAACTCTACTTACTCATCTCACTTCAATAATTAAAAAAACAAAAATGATGCCCTTGCCCATCCAGATTCAGAGAAGGCTGGTGCAGCCAGAGGTATGGAGATTTGTGAGTTTTGCCTCAACTGTAGTTGGACTGCTCTGTTATGCTCTCAGCTCCTCCTTCAAGAATCTATTCGGAGAGTGGAGCTTGTTGAAGATCTTTGTTTACAGTCTTTTCAGTTTCATCATTTGTCTGATCATTTTGTTTGTAAAGGTGTGGCAACACTCAAGGAGTCTCCGATTCAAAGCTCATATGGCATTTTTAGTTTTGGCCATCACCTCTGCTTATTCCTTTTTCTTCGATAAAGCTGTGAACAGGAAACCTGATGCATATAGCTTGATGTCGTGTGCCGCCTTTGCTATGATGTCACTTACTTTGTCAGGGCATATTCACTGCGGATGCGAAGTGGATCTCCTATATTTCTTTCTAGGGATTCTGATAGTACAACTCATGAAGATAAAATTGTTATTCGGTATGATTGGAGCGGGTTTCAGCTACTCCCTCATCATTCTTCGTTCCTCTTTAGATGATCCAACAGAAAATGGGTATCTCAGAGTCCGAGATCAAAATCATGTGGCCATTCAAATGGATTTACAACAATCCAATACTAGTAGTGTTGTTCTTAACGCACATCAACAACACAATACTCGCGCTGTTATCATACCCGGGTTCATGGCTGCCCTACAGGAACTTCGGTCAGATAATCAGACTATTGTGAAGGTGTTTTGGAATCGTGTGAATGATTACCTTATAGATAAGGATGATCAGATTCCGATAGTAATGGAGAATGACCACAACTTCCTGATCGCAAGTAGTTGACAACCTTCATGAAAAGGTGAAGCTCATGATTAAAGGTGGGTTTGAGAAGAAGTGCTTAGATAAGTACAGCAGTTCGCGAAGACGGTTCGTACTTACATGCTTGATGCCGTTTGGGCCGGATGAGCTCGTCACTGGAGATTTTGATGAGAAGAAGATGATTAGGATGTGGATTAAAGCTTCCAACATAGCTCTCAAGATATTGTTTCCCAGTGAAAGGAGACTCTGCGATAGGGTCTTCTTGGGGTTCCCTTCCATAGCCGGTCTTTCTTTCGTGCAGGTTTGCAGCGAAGTGACAACTAATCTGCTAAATTTCGCTAATGCTTTCGCAAATAGAAGTCGTTCCTCAAATCATTTGCCTAGCGTCCTCCAAGTGCTAGAGACGCTGCATAACCTGATTCCAACGTTCGAATCAGTGTTTTCTGATCAATGCAGTGTATATATCACTAAGGATTGAAGCAATCACGACTACCAAGAGATTGTGGGAATCAATTAGGGACATCTTCTTGGAGCTGGAGAATCTGATCCGCCATGATATGGCGCAAGCGGCTCTTCCCGGTGGGATTTGTCCTGTTACTATCAAAGTGATGAACTCTCTCATTGGTGTCTTCAAAGTTAGAGACAAGTAGGAGTGTACAAAGACGGCACAAGTGCCTGCACTCCAAACCTCGATCCTATTTTAAGACGGGCCATTTCTTCAACTCAACTCCAACCCAACCCGATAACAACCCGATTAATGACCGGGTTATATCGGGTTGACCCGACATTTATATAACATATAAAGATTTAGACATTATATATAGTGAAATAATAAAATTTTAGAAGAAAAAAATAAATTCAAAAAATATTTTACAATATATATTTCAAAACAACTTATATCAAGATAAAAATAATATCATGTTATATAAAATGTATTGATTAAAATACAAAAATATTATAATTTATCACTAATTTTTTTAAAAAAATAAAACTTTTAAATAACTATTTAATTGGTAGGTTAGACTAACTCAAGCATTTAATTCTAACCCGAAAAATATCTCAATAATTTTCATAACTAACTCTACCCAACAAGCTTCGGGGCGGATGTTGGGGTTATGAACACCCCTAGAGACAAGCTTGAACTTATTTTCCAAGAATATCCCATTTTTACTATTAGACAGGGAACGACTTCTTCACTTTCTATCCACATGACTTGGATAATTGATCTCTTAGAGAGCCATTTGGAAGCCAAGTCCAAAAGTTGTGGGAACCCTACCTTGGGCTATGTTTTCTTGATGAATAATGGGAGGTACATAGAACACAAGGCAAAAGAGTATGAATTGGGAACCATTTTGGGCAATGATTGGATCAAAAAACACACTGCAAAAGTCCAACAAAACCTTGAAGGCTATCAAAGAAGCTCATGGGATAAGGTTCTCAGCCTTTTGAAGCAGGGCGCCAATGAACCGGTAGCAACAGAGTTGATGAAAGAGAATCTCAAATTGTTCAACATGCAATTTAGGGAGATATGCAAAGTTCGGTCTGCATGGTTTGTCCTTGACGAGAAGCTAAGGGAAGAAATAATAATATCCTTAGAGAAACTCTTGTGGCCATCGTATGGAAGCTTCATTGGGAGGTTGCAGACTCTTATCGGTTCGCATGCATATGAGTGTATTGAGTTTTCAATGTATGACATTGATGCTCTACTCAACGATTTGTCTCGTGGAAATAATTGATGAGTCAGTAGCTGAAAGTAAAAGTAAAGCTACAGAAGCTTGTGCGAAATTACAATACAAAATGTTCATTATCACAAACGTACTTATGAAGGATTGTGGCCTTGTGATATATAACTGTATGTTTTTGGCTCAAAATCATTAGGCACTTACACTTTTTTGCTTTTTATGTTCCTGGATTGTCGCAGTTCAAGTCCAAGTTGTGCTAGGGACTAGAATTTGCTTTATTTTTAGAAACATGCGCGATTACAATATTTCAAATTCCGTTTTTGTTAATTAAGAGGATATTAATTTTTGTTTGCCATGTTATAGGACAAGAATAGAGTTAATGGATTGTCTAATAATTAATTAAGGTTAATGAAATTTTATCGGGGCCAAATAAGGTTTTTCTCTTAATTTATTCGCCAAGTTAGATGACTGGTGTACTAGGAAATTTTATTGGGAGGGAATGCCTCCTTTGCTTTTCGACCACGCATGGCTTGGATAATCGGGTTAGAGACCCATTTGGAAGCCAAGTCCAAAAGCTCCCCGGTCGAACCCTGCCTTGGACTACGTTCCCTTGATGAATGATGATGGTACGTAATTAGAACGCAAGGCGCAATATATTCAATTGGTACCATTTTCGGGGTTGATTGGATGCAAAGTTGTCAAAGTTTGACAAAACCTTGAAACTACCAAAAACAATTCATGGGATGAGCGTGTACGAGGAGCTTAATGTGGCATCAGAGCATAGTTATAAAACTCGACCAGTGATCGAATTGGTTATAGCATGGGCTCATCGGTCCTGGTTCAACCAATGGATTATTAGTTAAACCAAATATGATTAAATAAATATATAAAAATATATTAAAATTCAAATAAATATAATAAAATAACTCAACATATTTTAAATATATATATATATATATAGGGTTTAAGGTTTTCAAATACCTCTGTAAAAACAAATTTTCAAGAACCATATGCTTATTAATAAGAAGAGCTCAAACTTGAGGATAGTTAATCAAAAATTACAAATACATACTAGGAGAAGATGGAGGTAAGTGGAAGTTAAGACATATATTATAAGATGCTTGTAACACCCTACTAATTTGATGTTATGCTTAAGTCATAGAATAAAATTAGTTAGATTGTGTTACCGTATTAACACTCTATTTACCTTTCCTAATTTATTCTTCTTTAATTCATCGTCATCATATATTATTTTATTTATTTATTTATTTTTTATTATTATTATTATTTTAAACAGACGAAACAGCACACTACTATACTAAAAGCGAAACGAATTTAACAAAATATCACAAAAGATAAGAATAGTACAATAACATTACTGTATACATGCAAATGTATATGTATATATATTAGAAGCCACTGCTTCAGTTTAGGTACAAAGTGTCAAAGTAAAATACATAAGCTTGGCCGGTATATCAAAGACAATAATGCTCAGATTATCACAAAAACATACTATGGTCCTTAGAGAGGACATTTCGTAACCTAATGCTAACCCTACAACCAAGTCTATGACCTGAGCCACCTCGTTGTCCAAAAGAGGTCATACCTGCATAACATCTCCTCGCCGCTAAGCTACTGCTAGATAGTCATAGCATGCCAGTTCCCGCCAAGGAGTAGTCTCATACCGGGTCCCGAGGAGGAAGAGGGTGACGAGCCTTGGTCTTCTCGAGGGTCACTCAACTCAATGGGATATCGTGACCGCCTGTGGTGGTGACTAAAAAGGTGGTCACAGGTGTCTGTCAGCCGCGGTGCAGGGGAGCAGAGGTGGGTGTGCCAAGTGTGCAAATGGACGGCAATATAAGGAGTAGTAGGGTTTAAATGGATGATGTAAAGGAACATCAAAGTTCTCATCAAGAGGTATAGATGGAGTTACACTAACCCCTATGTACAAAGAATCCAACTCGATCATGGTGGAGTCAGAATACGGATCTCAATGAAGAGGGTGGCTGTGGAGTCCATCGCCAATGTCTGAGAATGATGCGGGAGGTACAAAACGGGGTGAGAATTTTAAGAAATTCTCAGTAGGGTATATGTATAATGGTTAGCTAACGTCACATACATTCTCAGTTGCCTCGGGTTTTATTTAGTTATGAAAACATGTGTTCAAACTGAAAGATTCATCCAACTGAGTTCAGGAAAATGAGTAGTCCGAGACAAGGTTCATTTTTACTTTATATGACATGATAAACGAAATAAATTACTGATAATGATATGTAGAATAATAAACAGCATAAATAAATATATAACAGTAAGCAAACATAATAGACAATCGTAAACATCTTGACATAATTAGTCCAATGCAACCATACAGACATGTGATCATGCAGATTTCATCATAAACCTTTCTTTATACACATTTTTCATTACTTTTCATCATTTTCCATCTCTTGGTCCCCTGGGAGTTCTTGGCCATTTAGACTGCAATAATTCACCGCTTCTCAGGATCGAGCTCGTTTCCTATACTGCAGAATGCCAAGCCATTTTCCCGACCTTCCCACCCCATCTATTTCTTTAATCTCTTATCCTGGCTAGCCCAAGTAGTATGGAACTTTCATAGTGGCATAACCCTTTTCATAACTTTCATAACTTGCTTAAGAATGCACATGCATTAACATGGAATTCATAACTTGTGCATGGGTTCTACCGAAATTTCGGCAGCATAACGGAACGTGTCCGCTTTCCCATGAATAGTGCTAGCCAACTAGTACATTTACATAATTTGCAAATTCAGTATAGATCAACAATTAGACATATACATTCATTAGTTTCAATCAAGTATCAATAGGGCTTTAGACATCAGTCTGCCTCATTCTGCCCGGTTATAGTATATCCCACCTTTATTTCAATTTAACTCCTTTAAACCTAATTTTTGGATATGTTTAGCCTTATGTGTCTAGTTTCTAATCTTTTTGGTCCCATCTAATTTTGATATCTATAGCTCAAGATATTCAGATTTTATCCCGGTATGCCCAATGGCTAGCCAGAATCAGGCAACGAAAAGTAAAAATCCACTAAAAATCGAAAACTGACTCAAATTATAAGAAATTGGTCTCATTTTAAAGCTAACAGAACAAAATTTTATTTAAAAAAAGTTCCATTCAATTTTGCTTAGTAGGGCTCGAGTTACAAGCCCCGAATTCGGACCTTCCTAAACTGTCCTGTTCTAGCCTGGTGTGGACATAGGGCAAATTGCTTAGAGCACTGGGAGCAATTGGAACTTTATCTAATTCTGAAATTTTTATGGGACATTATCCTATGTGTAATCTTTCTAAAAAAGTTAGTTTCACTCATTTTCAAGTAGTATAGGTCGAGTTCTACCCTAAACAACCTAATCTGCCCAAAGCTAGAGTCAAAACCCTAGGTCGAAATTCAAAAATTCATAACTCTCTTATTTCTAATCCAAAAGCCTTATATGATATATCTATGGAAAGTCCTAGATGTCTAGTTTCATATGAAAATTGTTTCATCCAATTTGATTTGCTGTAGGTGGAGCCGTATACTCCGCCGTACGGACTGCCGAGGGATTTTGGTTCTCCAACCCCTCAGCTCTTCTCATTTCTATTCTTTCATGCTTCAAATCTGATTTTAACCAAACCAACAACCCAAAACCAATCACATATCATCATAATCATCCATTTAACACATCAAGAATCATGAAAATAATCCAAACTCAGCCAGCCCATACCACAGATTTGGTGCAATTGTTAAACTCCTACCTTTGTTCCAAGTGATTGTGCTAGATTTTTTTGAAGCTTGGATGAACAAGGCTGGAATTGGCTTGAGTTTTGGCTGGAGTTTTTGTGTGTGAAGAAGAGAGAAAGAGAGCTGAATGAGAGGAGGAAAGTGGCGCTGGAATGTGGTCAGATTATGTGATAAAGCAGCAGAAAAATCTGATCACATGGTGGTGTGTAGGTGGCTTTCTTCTTGCAATTTGATTGGTCTAAAATGCTTGGTTGAATTAAATCTGATCACATGGTGGTGTGTAGGTGGCTTTCTTCTTGCAATTTGATTGGTCTAAAATGCTTGGAGCCAAGCTTCTTCATGGAATGTGACCTTTGTTGTGCCACTTTGGGGTGGTAAGTGGCTGAGTTATCAGCCACTCAAAATAGGGTTTAGAGTTCAGAATTTACTTGCCTTGGCTCCGACAGTTTAAAATACCGTAAAGTTGCTGATTTCTTTTAAATCGATAAATCGATTTTCAATAAAAAGTTTGTGAAATCTCCTATACTCTAACTTAATTCTCTCTTATCTAAACTCAAGTAATTGTTAATCAATTGAGTCTAAATAATGGTTTAACCGAAATCTATTTATTTTCAATTATTCGCTAAAACCGAATAATTAGGCGAAAAATGGTGGATGTTACAATGCTTCTCACTCTTTTAGTCCCACATTAAAAATAGAGGTAAGTGGAAGTTAAGACATATGTTATAAAATACTTCCTACTAATAGTTAGACCCACATTAAAAATGGAAGTAAGTGAAAGGCAAGGCTCTCACTATAAAATGAGAATACTAGTGTAGTCAAGGTGCAATTACTTTTATCTTAACTTGAAAAGGTCATCAATATGGTCAAAAAAGTTAAAAAATTTTTAAAAAATTGAAATATGCATGATTTGACTGGTTTATTAATTAAACTAGATAGGGTCACTAGTTTTTTATAGAATCGGCCGAGTTGAACCAGGCTACATCGATTCTTATGCAGTATATAAAAGATCACTAATCATTAATTAATTCATGGTGAGCTCTATATCACAATAAAAATTTCAAATTAATTCTTTTACAAAAAAATTCAATTAACTTTTTGATATTAAAAATTATACAATTTGAAAAAAAAAATTAAATATTGCCATATTTCATATATGCATATATTTTTTGAGTTTAATTGGGGTGCATTAACAATGTAAAATTTTTTTATATAGTTATCTAATCAAAACCTTCCATTTGCATGACTATTCAAGTAGTAGGTAGTTGTGTCAAAGATTTTTGCTGATTTGGCAATATATGATTGGATGTCTATGTAAAAATTTTTTACACTGACAATGTATTTAAATTAAATTCATATTTTTTTTGGTCTTGTTTGATTTTTTTTTTCGGTCTTTATTTCATATATGCCTTTATTTCTATATAAGTAATTCATACTCTATTTATTCAATGAAAAACGAGTTGGAATTTTTGTCCGCGTTAAATAAATTCATTTAATTATGTTGCATATTTTTTTTAAGGCTTTGAAAAAGGAAGGGAAAGAGGATCAGAGATTTATGAGTGAACTTAACTGTTGCAGAGGAAAACAAAATAGAGTTGGGTTGGATTTTTTTTGGTCCCTTAAATTTCCTCCGAACGCACTAGAGGGTTTCCATCCTTGCCAAAAACAAAAATGGCTCTGTGAAAGCAATCCTTATTCACTTATCTCACTTCGCAAAGAACATGACGCCCACCCTCACCCAAATTTGGAGTTGGCTGATGAAGTTATGGAGATTTTTGGGTTTTGATTCAACAGTGGTTGGACTGCTCTTTTTCGCTCTCGGCTCTTCGCTCAACTATCTATCTGAGTATCTATCTGAGGAGTGGAACTTGTTCAAAACATTTCTTTATAGTGTTTTCAGTCTCATCATTTGCGCTGCGGTTTTGTTTGCAAAAGCATGGCAACACTCAAGGAGTCTCCGATTCAAAGCTCATATGGCATTCCTGGTTTTGACCATCACCTCAATCTACTCCTTCTTGTTTGATAAAGGAGTAAACGGGAAAATAGATGCATATAGCCTGATTCTGTGGCGCGTTGGCTATGATGTCACTCAGCTTGTCAGGGCAGAGTCGGTGCGGATTTGAAGTGGATTTTCTATATTTCTTTCTGGGAGTTATAATAGTAGAACTCATGAAGATAAAACTGTTGCTAGGTGTGGTTGAAGCAGGGTTCAGTTATTTCATCATCATTCTTCGTTCCTCTTTAGATGGTCCAACTGAAGATGTGTATCTTGAACTTCAAGATCAACATCATGCAGACGTTGAAGTGGATTCACAACAATCCATCATTAACCATCCTGTTGCCTTTCTTAGCATGCATCAGCAACCAAATTCTTATGCTGTTATTGTACCAAGGTTCATGGCTGTTATATATTGAGCAACTTAGATCGAACAATCAGATTGTTATCGAACTGTTTAGGAGTCACTTGAATGAATACCTTACAAATACGGATAAGCAGATTCCAGCGGCAATGGTAATTGATCATAACTTCCTGATGGATGTGCTCTCGTCGCAAGCAATGAGTGACCTTCGTGAAGACGTGAAGCTCATGACGGTCGGTGGGTTCAAGAAGAAGTGCTTGGGCGAATACAGCAATTGGCGGAGAGAGTTCTTAGAGATGTCTCTATCGCATTTGGGGTTGAAGGAGTTGTTGTTACCATTGGAGGAGCACAACAGAGAAGAAGTTTACGAGAAGAAGAGGGTTAGGATGTGGATTAAAGCTTCCAATGTAGCTCTTAGGGTTTTGTTACCGAGTGAAAGGAGACTCTGTGATCGCATCTTCTTAGGGTTCTCTTCCGTAGCCGATCTTTCTTTCACACAGCTTTGCAAGGAATTGACAACTAATCTATTGAATTTCGCCAATGGAAGCCCAGCATCTTCAAAGTGCTCGGGACATTGCATGACCTGATTCGAGAGTTCAAGTCACTATATTCTGATCAGTGCAGTGAATCACTCACGACAAACTGCAAAAGTCCTACAACACTTTGAGCACTATCGCAGAAGCTCATGGGATGAGGCATTGGGCTGTTTGAATCTGGACAGCAATGAGTCGGCAGAGCTTAATGTGGCAGCAGAATCAATGAAGGAGAAGCTCAAATTTTCAACAAACAATTTAGGGAGATACGGAGGGTTCAGTGTGCATGGTATGTCAATGATGAAAAGTTAAGGGAAGAAATAAGAAACTCGCTGGAAAAGATCTTGTTCCCAGCATATGGAATATTCATTTGAAGGTTCCACAATGTTCTTGGCAAACATGCCTATGAGTATATTAGGTATTCAATGTTTGACATCGAAGATCTACTCAAAGATTTGTTTAATGGAAGGGATGAAGCCGGAAGAGAAAGGTAAGGCTACTGCAATTCTTGTCTTAAATTTCAATACACGTTTTTCCTTATCCCTGATGTAGTTCTAAAGGAATCGTTGGAGGCATTTAACATGCTACAATTACATTATGGGATATTCGTTGTCGAATATTTCTACCCGTAGTAACAGGTGCCGCGTAGTTTTTATAACTGTTAATTATTATTTCATAATACAGTTTTATATCTGTTGAACCTTTTGTTTATAGTTTTTTGCTTAGGAGTCTTATGTTTTTTCTTTCTGTTAAATTTTTTATTTTGTTTTGTTGACATTCGAAATTGCTTCCATTTGCCAAATGAAGCTATATTATTGTAAGTATATTTTGATTTTCAATTAACAACAAAAGCTAGAGACAGAAATACCAACACAGCTTTTTATAATGAGTATTAATTTAGGAAAATGCCATCCTCCGAACAGTTTTGGTTAACAATTACTGAATGACTGTGCCAAAAAAGAAAAAGCATTAAATGAGTTAAGTGCAAACAGTTGATGCCCTAAAAATTTATAGGCATTTTCTATTTTTTCTTTAAATAATTAGAAGAATTGCTAAGAAAATTCATTAAAAGGAAAGGATTATTCTTTCCGAAATTATTATGATATTATCTACCTCTTGGTAAAGAGTCTTGTTATTGTAGTGACAGACACTAGTGTGGTAACACGTGCGTTGCATGTTTTACTATTATAATATGGATTATAAATTAATTTAAATAATAAGTTAAAATTAATTAAAATAAGAAATATTTAAAATAAAATAATAAAAATTTACAATTTTAGTTTAATAATGATTAAAAATAAAATATGTATTTTTTTACAAAATCTTCAATTAAAAATTGAATAATTTAGATTTTAGAACTTAAATTGAGGCAATTTTATCTCAGTGCTACGAAGTACTTAAATGTGAGTGATTCTCTCAATTGAGATTCTAATTGTGATTCGCTACATTGTAATAGATTAGTTCTCTTACAGGTAGACCAAACTTTCGTTGGTTGATTTATATTTGTTTACTATAGTTATTGTTATATTCTTATTATACACACTGGAATAATAAATTTTAAAGGAGACCATGTTTTGCTTCAATAAGATATCTTTGGAGATAACCTTTTTAACAATATTCTTAAAGGTGATTGCTGCACATATATGGAAGTTAGCAAACTCTATATTTTGTTTTTGACAAAAAAAATCAATTCATGTCTTTTAAATTATTTTGTAAGTCTGGATAGTTTTGTAATTTTATTTTATTCACATGAATTATTCTATTAATTTTTCTCTCTCTTGTTTAATTTATATTTTTCACTATTTTTCTCCACCATAATATTTTTTTATATTTTCTCTTTAACTCTTTTCAAAATAATACACACATAATTTAAATTTTAAATAATAATATTATAATTAATAAATATATTTTAATACTATTTCAGTAAAGTTATTCTTTATAAAACTAAAAAATTACAATACTGGAATTTTCTTGTCAAATAATCAATCGTGTGGTAGAGTATAACAACGTCAGATAAACTTGATAACCAAAAGTAAGTATCAAAATATTAAAAAAGAAACTTAAAAAATAGTAAAAATAATGATGCTAGAAAAATATGACAACCAAAGTATTAGAATATTAAAAAAAAATAAAAAATAATGATGCTAGTAAAAATATGACATAGTAATAATATTATAACGTAATTGACAACATAATAATATTATAACTTAAAAATATGAATTATTATAATGTAAAAACATGACAATGCAATAATAATATTATAAAGTAAAATATGACAACGTATTAAATTTTAAATTATTTATATATTATTCGGGAAAGAGTCTAAGAGAAAACATAAAAAAGAAAATATATATTTTGGTGGAGAAGAATAGTGAAGAGTATAAATTAATTAAGAGGTAATTAATGTAGATAGAATAAAATTATAAAACTATCCGGAATTACAAAGTGATTTAAGAGAGGTTGATTGATTTTGTTTTTGTCAAAAGCAAAATGTAGAGTTTGCTAACCTTCACATGAATCTGTGGAGGTTAGCTATCCCCATTCTTTAACAATGCAAATAAACAAAGGATGAATTAAAGGTAGTGACACTAGGATGAATAAAGGTAATGACACTATGTCATAATGTGTCCAGAGGATGCCGCGACGAGAGGCGACAATAAATTTTGAGGAATAACAATATATTAATGGAGTTGCCACCAATTTTTATTTATAGGAAAAAAATCATAAAAACTCTTTTAAATTTATAAAATTGGTCTTTAAAAATGAGATTTGAGTTCAGGAGTCTGATTATATATAGGGAATGGTGGAAACTTAATCTCACTGCACTCCTGATACATCCATCCTTTGACGGTTACCTTAAATTAGTCATGCAAATTGATTAATAACTTGACAATATTATTTTATCCCCTTCCAAAAAAAAAGATTAAAATTGAGCAATTATTTGTAAAAGTAAAAAAAAAAAAAAAGAAGAATTAAGAAATATTTATTTTGAAATTTTTTTATCAAGATATATTGATTATAAACAAATAATTCTAGCAAATATGAAATTATTTTTTCTTTGTTGGATTTATGAAGGAAAAATTGTGAAAACATATATTGGATATTTGCTATAGCAATCAAATCCTGCCAGCACTCCGGGAAGAATATGATATATAGCCTCAAAAATTTTAAGAAGAGTTTATTTGATCGATACTCCAATCCTCTCTTAATGTTTCTGTTGTTAGCTAGTTCCAAATTAATTTATCAGTATAAAATATTGGAAAAAAGAGATAAATTGAAAAAAATTGGTTCTTGTTATTCGGCTGATTATTGAAAAGTTTAATTATAGCGCCTAGATTACAAAAAATTTATTTATTTATGTTTTATTATTATTTATAAAAAAAGACTTAAAAAATGTTTTAAAATTTTATTTTTATTTGAGATAAGATCTTATCAATACACCTGACAAGATATAATATGAAGCCTCAAGAGTTTCAGAGAGAGCTTGTAATTGGTACCCCAATCCTCTTCTAGTTTTTCCATCGTGGGCTTATGTTGATTGATGTAATGTTTTGAATAGAAGAATAAAATAGAAAGATACTTTTTTGCTTTCAAAGAATAAGTGTCTAAAGTGAAACTTTAAATTTTTATATTATTGAGAACATGTAAATTTAACCATTATTTTATTTATAAATATGGAAAAATATGAAGGTTATTCCTAATTATAATTTTTCTATCGTAATCAGATCTTGTTAGCACTCCTTGTAAAATCTAATATAAGACCTCAAGAATTTTAGGAAGAGTTTGCTTAATCGACACCCCGATTCTCTCCTATATTTTTTATCATTTGCCAGTTTTAAATTATTTTATTGATATGAAATCCTAAATGGAATAGTAAACTAAAAAAAATTATCATTCAATTTAAGTGAGCATCAAAAAATATTATGTTGTCGCAATTATATAGATCGGTTCATACAAAAATATGAAAACATTTTATTTTATTGAAATCGGATTTTGCCAACGCTCTTAATAAGACCTGATATAAAGCCCCAAAAATTTCAGGAAAAGTTTATTTGATCGGTGCTCCAATCCTCTCCTAATTTTTCATCATTGGCCAATTTCAAATTATTTTTATTTTATCAATATGAATTTAAAGAGATTTATAAGATAAAAAAAAAGATTGATGATTACATACTAATAGACAATTACATCAATTGACTTTGTTTTCCTCCTTCTTTTATTTTTTTTGTGCTCGTTGATTTATTTACGTGCCTAGTTTTTTTATTCCAATTAGAACCCAAAAAAAAAAAAGGAAAAAAAATCGAAAGTTCACACACATTAATTTTTTTTAATTAAAAAAGTACCAATAAATAAATAAATAAAACTGAACGCAATATAAAAAAAAAAAAATAGGACAAAGCTCGACTAACAAACGAAACAGCCCAATAATTCCATCATATTAGCTTTACAAGACAAGAAAAGTAAAGAAAAGAAAAAGAAAGAAGAAAGAAACGAAATAAAACAAAAACAAAAGAAAGGAATGGCATTTGGGTCAACAGAAAATGAAAATAAACATGAAGAAACAAGGCCCATCAATTCCATCATATTAGTGTCACTAGATAAAAATAAATAGAAGAAGTAACAAAGGGAGAAGTGCAATAACGAGAAGCAGGAAAAAAGGAACGACACTTGGGGGTTAGTTCTTGAAACACCAAAGGTAGAAAAAAAAAATCTACCAAATTGGATCAAGCTAAAAGTTCTAGCCCAGCCAAAAAAAACTTTGTTTTTAAGGTTTTTTTTTAATTTTTGTTTTTATCTTTTATTTCGTACGTTGATAATATTGAAATTGAGTAAAAAAGATGGAATGGCCTTTTTTTTATTTTGGTATTGAAACGGGTTAAAGAATATTTCAACTTAACAAAGAATTTTTTATTTTTACAATTTTTTTTTATTTTTTTGTTTAAATTAAGGATGCAGAAGCAAAATAAAATTCGATTGCTGAGAAGAAAAAAAAATTGTACATAATTGTAGTATTTGAAATTCTAAAATCGAGAACCCCAACATTAGATTGCTAGTAATTAGTTTGACAAATCACGGACAAATTTGGGTATCAACACACTATATGGTATTTTATTTTATTATTTAAAAAATTATTAGTTGTTTGTTATTTCAAGATATGGTTACCTAAAATTTTTTTTTTTTAGTAGGAAGATCGTTTACACGAAGGCCTATTTGACACGTCTGATATGATAAGCTTTGATGATATAACATTTTATTGTATAAGGCTTAATAAAATTTTAAAATTATGTAATATTTGGTATGTCATTATATAAGATACTTATTGCATAAGATAACACTACTCTTTCACTTTCACAAATAATTGTAATCGAAAGGAAAACTTCAATAAAAAATAAAATTATTATAAAAAGTAGCAATTTTTATTAGTTAAAAATTGGCAAATAAATATTATTATTCAAATATTTTTACTTTTTAAGTATAATTATAAATAGATAATAAGTATTTTTAATAAAATATAAAAATCAGCAAATACATAATATTGTCTCTTTTATATATTTTGATATAATATAAGATATATAAAAAATTATAAAAATATTAATTTTTATTAATTATTTAATTAAAAATTCAAAAATTAATATAACATTTTAAATATTTATTATTTTTAATTATAATCTTTATGATCATTTATTAATTTTTATTACGATTATTTATTATTTATTTATATATTTTCAATAATTATTATTGTAATTTTCATAAATATAAAAATATGAGAGGAAAAAAAATAAAGAGAGAGCTTATATGTCAAAATCCAATTAGACCTGATCCCACATCCCAATACTTGATTAATTTATACATTTTTTTGATTTATAAAAGGGCTTTAATAGATAAATTAATATAATATATTGGTTACACTAATAACTAATAAAATTATGGCAAAGGCTAAAATACCCCTTACTTGCAAGGAGCACTATATATCTTGTAAAGGTGCAATATGATAAATGAGTATGATTTGAAGGTGCATCCGTATGCTAAACACCTATAGTGCAGTATAGTAAATTTTAATTTTTTAGTTAAATTTTAGAATTGTAATTAAATATATTTTAAAAGTAACCAAAATTTATTAGCGTGATCTTGAAATATCCTTAGAAACATCTATTTAATTTTAGGATTATACAGATAAAATTTTATTTAATTTCAAGATCACATAAATAAATTTAAAAATTACTACAGTGCATCAAAATTATTTTAAAAATAATTAAAATTTATCTATTTAATCTTGAAATATCTCCCGAAAATTCTGTTTAATTTTAAGATTATACGAATAAAATTTTATTTAATTTT
Organism: Pterocarpus macrocarpus; assembly: GCA_031439585.1. NCBI lineage: Eukaryota > Viridiplantae > Streptophyta > Magnoliopsida > Fabales > Fabaceae > Pterocarpus > Pterocarpus macrocarpus. The sequence goes on from CM062514.1 coordinate 17,738,856, forward strand.
GATTATATGGATAAATTTTAGAAATTATTATAATATCCTATAAATAATTAATATACTGATAGACCATCAAATATCATCCGTTAGATTGGTAAGTTGTATGCTGCAACTTGGAAGTGAGTTGCACCTAAGAACTTGCCATAAATAAAATTATAATGAATTATATTATCTTATATAATCAAGCCATATACAATGTGTTAAATCAACTCTAAGCATATAATTTAAAAGTGGTTATTGTCACATCTATATGCAAGTACCTATTAATATTTATTTAGTTTTTCTAAATTATATTTTGTTAATCTAAATAATAATTTAATATTAATGATTTATTTGTAATCATAAGTTTATTTAAATTTATTTGTGTTAATTATATTAAAATTAAATTTTGTTTCAAAATATTTAATAGAAAAAATGGTAATGTATGAATGGTTAGAAAAACAAAATAAGATAACTATATCTAACTAATTAAATCATGAAATCTTTCTTACCAAAAACAATGGTCATGAAATCTTTGAATACATAAATTAATAACAAACTTGTAAAGAAAAATCTTCAAACCTCAGTGAAGTTAAGATACTGCGGATAAATTGAAGAGTTACATAATTTTTTATTTACTTATGTAGAAAGATTCTAACCCTTTGTTTGTTTCAACAAATTTTGGGAGAATAGAAAAGCTACTAAAGAGAAAATGCATTGGCGACAGAGCTCCCTCCATTATTAGCATGAAAAATGGGGGAAGAATAAAAAACATACATGGGCCCATACGTAAAGTTTTCACTCCAATGTTGTGCAGAAAACTACTGACAAAGAAGTGAATGAGTTAAATTAGGGTTTAGGATTTAGGATTAAATTAGGGTTAAATTACAAGTATACTCACTACAATATTAAATAATTGATAATATTGAAGAGTTCATGTTATATTTAATTTTTATTCAAATAAATAATTTCAAAATAATTTTTATAATGTAAATGGTAATAAATAAATTTATTATTATTAATATCATAAAATTATTTATTTATTTTATTTATTAAAAATATTTAAAAATTAAATTAAAAGAACATATTTATTCTTTCTTATAATAAAGATATATATATATATATATATATATATATCAATTTAATATAATTTTCATTTTTTTCTCATTTTTTCTTTGTCAAAATATATAAAAAAATGCTTTTTTATGATTTTATTTTATTTTTTTATTTTCTCTTTTTATTCAAAAAAAAATATTGAAAGGAGAAAAAAAATAAAAAGGGGAAGGAAGGGAAAGAGAATGTGAAATTTGCGAAGCACCCTCAAGTTTTGCAAAGAAAAGGTAGCGTATAGAATATTTATCAAATATAAATATTAAATATTCACTTAAAATTAAATTATTAATTTAAAATTATTTATAAATCTAATAATAAAAAATAATAAAATAAATTTAATATATTAATATATAATATTAAAATATTATAATCTAATAAATTGATATCAATTAACTTGTTATTAATGTCTAATTTGAAATTCAAAATTTAATATTTATATATTTTTTGTCAATGTGAGACTCAAGTCGAAATTCGTAACTCAGTGTTCATACGTTAATATTTGTTAGTACAATATCTAATTTTAAATTCAAAATTAAATATCTATGAAACTCAGAAATCAAAACTTAATATCAATTACATAATTAAAATAAAATAATTTCTTATAACAAATAAAAAAATATTTAATATCCATATTTAAAAATAAATATTTTATAATTTAACAAAAGAAAAGTACATAGTTGGGTTGGACTTTCCACATTACTCATTCATTAGTCCTGCACGTTTAAATACCGTGAAAAGACCGCACCTCGAAGGAATACCCAAGGACTCAGTGAGAGCTTACTGTGGTGACCCGATCAGAGGGGACCGATGGAAGATGGGTTGGAGGTTTCGTTGGAAACATTGATCCGCGTTTCGCCGTTACATCAAGGTTTGCCTGAAGTGATAGCAGAAATTGACTCCCAAGTGGTGGTGAATATGTTGAATTCAAGTGTGCGTGTAAAATGGATCAAAGTAATCTCGTTGGGAATATATGGAAGGAACGAAAAAAAGAAAAAAGGGGAGTTGGGAGGTGCTTTTCATCCACAGTACACTTGAAATAAATGGCTTTGCTTGTTGGTTGGCCGATTTGAGCCTCACCCATGACTCAGATCAGGTGAAGAAAAATTATTAGATATTTATAAATTAATAATTAAATTATACTTATATTTAATAATAAAATAATACTTTAGAATATAATTTATTTTTAATTTTTATTTTATTTAAAAATATTATTTTATTATTGAATAAATCATAACTCGATTAATATTTTATAAGTATCTAATAATTTTTTTTTTGGGCTTTGACCCTACTAAATAAAGACAAATTAAATAGATATAGTGAGAAGAGCTTTTTGGCTTGATTTCTATTGTTGTAATTTTTTCGGAGTTATTGAGCTTTCTAAATTTTCTAAAAGCTATTTTTAAAAAATCATGAAATAAAGTTTGATAAAATAATATATAAATTACTCTTAATAGATAAAAGTTATAAAGGTGATATTACATAAAATTATTCTTAAAATTTAAAATAATTATAATAGATATAAATATTAAAAAGAGTAATTTTTACTTTTATAATTATTAAAAAAAATAAGATTATATTAATATTTTAAATTTTAAAACATACAAATCAACTTTAAAAAGTATTATATGAAGACTCCCAAAAGCATCCCTATTGATAAATTCAAAAATTTTATGTAATAGAAGCAAAGATAATATATAAATGCAACAAAAATTTCACATAATTATATTTAGAAGTTAAATTTATTTTTTATTTTAGTATGAGATTAAACTTAACAAGAAAGGAGGCAAAATATATGTACTTAAAAGGCGCCGTCTGCAATGCGCTTGTCCAAGGTGCTTAGTGCACCTTGTGACTGTAGCATATCAAATGGTAAAGATCTATGAGATGTATTAATATACCAATCACTTATAATGTACTATAATACTATATTAATTTTAAAAAATTTAAAAATATCATTAAATATATTTTAGAAATTAATTTTTATATATTGACAATATAAAATTATACTGATAGCATATCAAATGGTAAAGATTTATGAGATGTATTAATATACCAATCACTTATAATGTACTGTAATACTATATTAATTTTAAAAAATTTAAAAATATCATTAAATATATTTTAGAAATTAATTTTTATATATTGATAATATAAAATTATACTGATAATATAAAATAATTTTATATTATCAGTATAATATTACACTGACAGACAGTATAAAATTATATTGACAAAGTAAAATTATACTGATAAAATTTTTATGATTTTTAGAAATTAATTTTTATACACTAATAATATAAAATTACAATGATAATATAAAATAATTTTATACTATTAATATAAAATTATACTGACAGAGTAAAATTATACTGATAAAATTTTTTTAATTATATTGATAATATAAAATTATTTTATATTACCAGTATAATTTTATATTATCAGTATATGATAATTAATTTTTAAAATATATTTAATTATATTTTTAAATTTTCTTAAAATTAGATATTACTATAGTATATCATAAATAATTGATATATTGATATATTTCATAATCTCATCAGTAGATTATAAAATATGCCATATTTCTTAACCAACAAAAAGTTCTATAGATGATGCCGTACTTAAATACTTCTAAGATAATTCCCAAATTTTGGTTGGGGCTTATGCCCCCACCATTAGCAAGTAGGTCTGTCCATACCAGGAGCACAAAGTACCCCAATTGTTTTGTTTACCAAATAAGTTAAAAAACTTAACTTATTTTTTTGATAGATAAAAGTATCTCCTCAAAATACACCACCATATCAGTCCTTTGGTCTTTCCCCCCTAACTTTCTTAAAATATTAAAAAAGGCTGTCGAGTTTTTCATTTCTACCCTACTTCTGGAAGAAAGTTTTTGAGGACCCACTATTTTCGTGATTTTCAAAGTTTTTGAATGATGTAGGGTCCACAAGAAGAAAGGATTTTTCTAGCTCCATGAGAATGCAAAATTTTTCCTCCCTCCATGGAGTGTCTATACTCTTGACTGACCTTTTTTCTTTTTTCACTTCTCAACATTTGATGGGGATACACATAGAGGATCTAGATGTATATGTTATTTTTTTCCAAGGTGTATATAAATATTTTATGAGGTTTCCAATCCTAGACAAAATCCCGAAAAAAAAAAAGTAGGGAAGAGATGAAGAGCTTTTGACCTTAGGAAGACAATACTCACCTCTTTGCTCTTGTAAGCAACAACTCGTAATTAGCTCACTTCAGAAAGAGAATGATGTCGTTACTCATTCAAATCCAAAGATGGCTAATGCAACCACATGTATGGAGATTAGTGGGATTCATGTCAACTGTAGTTGGACTATTTTGCTATGCGCTTAGCTCCTCCTCCAGCCATTTGTTTGGAGAGTGGAATATATTGAAAATATTTGTTTACAGTGTCCTCAGTATCATCATCTGCATTGTGATTTTCTTTGTAAAGGTATGGCAACACTTAAGGAGTCTCCAGTTTGAAGCTCATATGGCGTTCTTTATTTTGACCATCACCTCTATCTACTCATTTTACTTTGACAAAGTGGTAAAAGGGAAACCAGATGCATACAGTCTAGTATCCTGCGCTGCTTTTGCTATGACGTCGCTTAGTATGTCCAGGCAAAGTCAAAATCACTTTGGATTTGAAGTGGATCTGCTATATTTCTTCTTAGGATGTCTAATAGTGCAATTCATGAAGATAAAATTGTGGTTAGGACTTGCTGGAATGGGTTTCAGTTATTCCCTCATCATTCTTCGCTCATCTTTAGATGCCTCATCAAAAAACCAATATCCGAGATTCCAAGATAAATATGACCTCGTTGTTCAAGTGAATTCACAAGAAGCCAACATTGATAGTGCTCTTCTTAGCACTCAGCAATCCAATCCATATGCTTTTATCATGCTGCAGCTCATGCCAACTATAGAGGAACGTTTGTGGGCCAATTTGGCTGTTGTCAACTTGCTTAGGTGCCGTTTGAACAAATACCTTAAAGATAAGGACGACCAGATTCCAGTGGCACTGTTGAATGACCACAACTTCTTGATGGATGAGCTTCCATCGCAGGTAGTCAGTGACCTTCATGAAAATGTGATGCTGATGATTAAAATGGGGTTCGTGAAGGAGTGCTTGGACCAGTACAACAGCTGGCGAAGAGAGTTCTTACAGCTAGCGAAGAAAGAGCTCAACACGGAAGAAAATGATGAGAAGAAGAGGATTGAGAGTTGGATTAAACTTTCCAACATTTTTCTTAGGATACTGTTTCCCAGTGAAAGGAAACTATGCGATCGCATCTTTTTGGGGTTCTCTTCCCTCGCTAGTCGCTCTTTCATGCAGGTCTGCGGTGAATTTACGACTAATATATTGAATTTTGCTAGTACTTTTGCACATGGGTGTCATTCGTTGGATCTTTTGCCTAGCATCCTCCAAGTGTTTGGTACACTGCATGACCTAATTCCAGAGTTTGAGTTAGTGTTTTGTGATCAATGTTGTGCATCACTCAGGATTGAAGCAGTCTTGATCATGAAGAGATTAGGGGAAGCAATAAAGGACATATTCATGGGGTTGGAGGGCCTAATCTGCTGTGACACGGTGCAAGCAACTATTCCAGGAGGGATTTGTCCAATTACCGTCGAAGTGATGAACCATCTTAGTGCTGTTGGAAAGGGCAAGGTTTATTCGCTTTCTACGGAGGTAAGTAGGATAATCAAACTGCTGGAGAGCCATTTGGAAGCCAAGTCCAAAAACTATACTAACCTTGCTTTGCGCTATGTTTTTTTAATGAACAATGAGAGGTACATAGAACAGAAGTCAAAACAGTATCAATTGGGAATCATTTTGGGTGATGATTGGGTCCAACAACGAGCTGCGAAAGTCCGACAAAACTTTGAACACTATCAAAGAAGCTCATGGGAGAAAGTGTTGGGCTTTTTGAAGCTGGGCAATAGTGTATTGGGCTTTTGGAATATGGACAACAATGGGTCAGTGGAGCCTAATGTTGAGGAAGTAGAGTCAATGAAAGAGAAGCTCAATTTGTTCAACTTGCACTTTAAGAAGATACAGAGGGATCAGAGTGCATGGCTTATCAATGATAAAGAGCTAAGGGAAGAGATAATAAAGTTGCTCGGAAAGATCTTGTCCCATGCATATGGATTATTCATTTGGAGCTTTAACAGCGTACTTGGTAAGCATGCTGATGAGTATATCAGTTATTCCGTGTTAGAAATTGAAGACCTACTCAAGGAATTGTTTGAAGGGAGGGATGAACAAGTTGCCTAAAGAGAGAAGGTAAGGCTACTATTTATTTATTTATTTTTAAGATGGAAAGGGTAGTGAAGTTTGTGTGAGACGAAACAACTTGAGATGAAACTAGTTGTGATTGCCTATTATGGTTAAACTATACTATGTTTTCGATAGCATATTCAAAATATCATTGCCATGAAATCAAAACGTAAATTTAGCATAGAGCATGACAGATAATTGAATAAGAAATAGTATGCAGATAGTAATAGAAGTTACTGTAATAATGCTTTGTAAGGATGCAAAACTTGAAATATTATAAAATTAGATGGAGTATACAATGCATAAAATAAATTCATTTGTTGGACAAAAAAGAAAAAACAACACAACTCTTCTTTTGAATGGAACTATGTATATATACCCCGTAATATCTCGATTTAATCATGTTTGTAATGAACACTAATGATTAATTAATACTAAATTTATAAATAGAGAGGAGACTATAGAATAATAAGAGTGATAATGTAATTTAGCTAAAATTTTATCGGTACTGAAATTTTAATTGTACCCAAAAACTTTAAGAATAGTTTATAGAAACACTAGAAATTGATTCGGTAGGAATCTAAAATACCAAAGAGTTTAATTATTAAGAAATTACATCTATTATGTGTGGCCTAGAGCCATATCTTAAGCTAATGACCTTCAATTGAAGTGAAACAAATTTTATTTGAAACCTAATTCATAGGAGAGTATACTCACAAAATTTGAGGTCTATTAGACTTAAAATGGGCAAGTTATGAATTTTTGAAATTGTAGTAGACATAGTAACTCAGACTTGAGCAGCATATATTCTAGTGGGCATAACTTGCCCCATGAAACTTCAAATTGAGTGTAACCAATTTTGATAGAAATCTAACACATAAGAAAATAAGCCTGTGAAATTTTGAGTTCAAACTCCCAATGAGTTGCTCCCATTAATTCCATGAATTTACTTTATGCTCTGTAAGTGTTAATATAGGCAACGTTAATATAGAGCTTATAACTTAAGCTTTGCTTAGTCAAATTGAGTGAGACTTGTTTGTTTGAAAGAAAGTTCATATAGCTATAAGCATGTGAGATTTTGGAATAAAATATTGAAAGGTGAATTATTAGTGATTTTCCACTCTTAGGTACTACTCAATTATGTCCCATAACACAGCAGCAATAGAAAAAACTTGAATAACTTAAGCTAAACATCTCAAAATTTAATGAGACCAAAAAGGTTTAAAAATATACTGGTAGAGGATCACCCTTGTAAAATTTGGGATCAAAATGACTTAAAAGCCGAATTATGGTAGATTTTAGAAGCTTTGGGCTGATTTGAAGAAATATACTATTACAAGATTTTAATTTAAACTACAGGTCTCTAAAGGATTTGAAACCAAGCCAATTGGCAGGATTGAGTATAATATATTGAGTTGATGCATTCTTAGGAGGTGTAAGATAATATACTTATTACTTGAACTCTGTGATATTGGTGCGACCTTATGTGCCTATATGACCATATTTGCCTTGAATTCTTGCTATATGTCATTACTAGCGCTATGCCTCTGGAACTCTGGCCGGTTATTTGTTGTCCCAAATTTTGGGGAACCTCACGGTATAGCTGTCGTGCTACCAAAACCTTGCCAAGTTTATTTTTGAAAGATAATTCTCATAAGGTCCAATAGAAGTGTAAGATGTAATTATGTTAGATTATATGAGAATATAGTTACATGAAAAATATACAATACGAACGTAATAATTTCATAATTTAATTAAGTGACGTGTTGGGCCTCCATCAAGTAGTGGGCTAGGACAATACGATTACAAGTGACGTGCCGAGCCTCCACTAAGCAGTGGGCTAGGATGACACAATCACCTATGATGAAATCTGCCTACTGAGGATGGTGATACGTAACGCTCAAGCAAACGTAAGTTATTATTCTAAGGATAATGTAGCGTAATGCCCAATTATATGAAGAGGATCGTATCCTAAGGAGGACAACACATAATGCTCAGGTATGTACAAGACTACACCTTGAGGACGATAGTATGTAATGCTCAAGTGCAGATATATGTAGATACCCTAAAGACAGCGAGACATAACGTCTAGGTGTGTTAAACAAAAAAAGTTAGAGACAAGTAAAAAAAATAGGAATATACAGGTCAATGAATATTTTTTCCATTTTTGTAAGCATTCATATCTTTCTTTTTTTTTTTTGAACCATGATAATTAAGGTTTATTAATTGTTAAGTTATTTGGATTAAATGCTTGATAAAAGAAGCTCACTTTGGAAGATAATGTTTTTCGAACTTTTAAAATTAATCTTGTTTTTGGTATGCTCACGTATTTATAATAAACCGAAGTGGTTAGAACGATAATGATGACATTGTATATGTTAGCCTAGGACTACTTATTGAGAATGTAAAAAACAAATTCTCACTTTGTGTATTCCTTGTCATCTCTAAATAGCTCAGAGGATCTTGAAGGTGATCTTCTTGGAAGAGTCCGACCAAGATGCGAGTAGCTACTGAGGTTTACTGTTGGACATATTTATTAATACTAATTGACTATTACACTAGTAGAAGCTCTTAATAGAGCTCTTTTATGTATTTTGTCATGCTATTAAGGGAGACTAGAAGTCTTGTTTTATAACCTGATAGATGCAACTAGGATGTAAGTATTTACATATGTAAGAGAATTTCTATTTCCCCTATTAGCTTGTTTATCTTTACTTAGAACTACAAAGTAGATATCATACTAATTTTTTGAAAATGAAATCAACAATTGAGCAAGGTCTGCTAATTTATTAATAGCAACTCCTAAGTATGATGTTATGATTGTCAGCACCTAAGTTTTCACTGAATTTTAATAAAAAAAAAAAAACTTTCCTCCTTATTTTATCTTTTAGCCTTCATTATAAACACTATGATTTGAAAAAAAAAAAAAATCCTTTTGTTGCGAGTTAAATTTTAATCTCCCAATTTTTTTTATTATTATTCATCTCTTCTCTTAATTCGCTTCCTCTTATTTCATACTCAGCTTATTTTCCGTTCTCTTTTGTTATTGTATTTTTTTATATATAAGAAAATAAATAAAAAGATTCCTCAATGCAAAAAAGAGAAAAATACAAAAAAAAAGAAGAAACTGAATAAAATCTAAATTGTAATAAAGCCCATGTCCATTTAAAAATAAAAATAATGAAATAATAAAAAGGACAAAAAAAATTTTGTAAGTTGCTCGGTTGCAACTTGCTTGCCCTGCATCTGCAATTATAAAAAGGAGGGAACAAAGAAGCAAACGTACAGCAGCTGGGAGAGGAGTTGAGCAATAGAATAGGAAAACACTAAGAGAGCTATTTGGCAAGCAAAAAGATTAAAATCACATACAGTGTTCCTGGGCGAGCAAGCTGAAAAATCAGAGAAGGTGAAGACAGTAGGCAACTCTTTTGCTTGAAATCTAGAATAAGTAAGAGATCTTCACAATTTATTCTAAATATTTTCATTGTGTGATACTGAAATGAATATTGCACTCGCTTATCTGTTGTTTGATTTACCAAAATAAACATTGGCATCATGATATACACAAACACATTCATATATATATATATGTGCACACTTGAATAAATTTGATCTAAATTGAAGAAAAAAAAGCAGAGATCCGTGAACAAATAAACACACGCACAAACACACAACACAAGTGTATTTTCACACACAACACACCTTTTTTTAACTTTTTTTATTTGTTTATCTAAAAAAAATAAAACAAACAAAAGGAGAAGAAAGCATCAAAACAAGATCTGAGGAGTGTAATACCCATCAAACACAATCCACAAACCAGAATTCTAAACCAAATTACTAAGAAAATTGTTGCAGACCCAAATCAGCCATTCATGTTTCAACCTATAAACCGAAAAATAAAAAGAATATGAACCCCAAACCCAGCAGCAGATCCACATTTCTCTGTTACTCAAGCTGGTGCCATGTTCTTCCCCATCACACACGGCCTTCTCCCATTCAAAACCATCACGAAACCGCAAATCAATGCATAAAAAAATAACTTTTGAACCCAGAGACCAAAACCCAAAACAAGACCCTCTTCTTCAGCCATATAAAAGAAAAAAACAAGCAAGCCCCACACCGTGGCAACCCCGGAGCCGCAGCAACCATGAACCGCTGCCACCCAAATCCTTCTCTTTGCCACGGACCACTGCCCCTGTCTTTCCCCTTTGCCGCTCTGCTTGCACCACCACCGCGGAACATCGCCATTGATTGCGACAACAGCTCGCGTCACGTCACCACCGCGCACCATAAGCCGTCGTGGATGCATCCCTGCCATGAGCCGCCGCTGCTACAAATCCCCATCCTCTGCCTCCATGAAACCCTGCTACACACCCCAAGGGAAAAGAACCCAGAAGTTTCTATGAGCCCTCAGATTTATTTTACGTCTGATCTTTGTTCTTAATTTGTTACTTGTGAGGTAGACAAGACTAGGATGTTCAATTAGAAAGCACGTAGAGAGAGCCTTCCATGATCCAAGGGTAGTAATCACAACTTATGGCTATGAGTGTGAGGGAAATCATAACCACGGAATTCCTCCAGGGCTCGGCTTAATACCACTAAACAAACAATACAGCAATTTCACAAGGCCATCATCGTCTGTGAACCAGCACAAAGACAATTTTGTCTAGAGCCTGTTTGATTGTGTTCTTGTGGGCGGTTTCCGTTACTTTTAGTAGTAGTTTTTGGTTGATATTCAAAATAAGAAATGGCTTTCATGTGCCAACCGAAGCTATTTTGTTGCTCCTTTGTTAGCAACCTTAATTAACAGCTGAAGCTAGAACCAGAAACTACATAAACAGGTTTTTGTTAATAGCGATTTATCCTGAAAGTGCTTTTTAAATAAGCCACTCCCTCCGTAAAATAATAATAATAATAAAAATAATAAGTAAGACTTGAGAATATTCCTACATAAACCTTCGGTAAAGATTGTAAACCTGGAAGTAACGTAAAGTTAGGTGGATTCTACAATGCACAAAGTGAATTCATGCTTTTCTCTTGTTCACAAAAAGAAAAACATTGAGAAATATTAACTAGTATGAGTGTGTATGTTTGAATGTATTCGAAAGTTATCATGCCAAGGCTAATCACTATGCTCTCGTGTCACGGGGGCAAATACCTTAAAAGCCAACCATGTCTGCTTCAAAAACAAAAAGCAGATTACCCACCATGTCCTTTAACAATTTGTGTCCTTGTGCCGTCGACATCTTTTGGTCATAATCATTACACGTTCCCCTTTATTTTCTTAGTCTATTGTCTTAGATTTGCCTGGTTCAAGTCAAAGTTGCAACGGTGTGTAGAATTTTAGTTTATTTGTGGAAATTGAAATGTCAACAAATTTGTCTGAGTGCTGGTTGCAATGGCCGAGTAAATACGCAACTAGGGCAGTTATAAGTCATGCGTAGGCACTGTCAAATATTAAATGTTTTCGAACCATGATTTGCTATATATGTACGATGGATTAGCCTTTTCTGCTAAATCTAATTTTTGTTGGTCTTATAAGCTTTTCTTAATAGTTTAATTTGAGTTTGTGAAAAAAAACTGATAATTGACATAGATGATCAATAAAGAATCTCGTAACTATGATTGTGTTCAATAGTCTGCAAGCAATTTTTTTAAAAAACAAAATCACTAGGTTGGCTTTTTTTTCAAAACAAATAACATGAAATCCTATTGTCAAATTATATTTTACTTTAGTTTTAATTAATGTTCTTATGTATCTTTTCTTGGTAATGGATATTCTAAAGTATCTAAGCGAAGCTCACTGATCATAAATTATGAGCCTTATAACACTATCTTTTTCATATTAATTTCATTGTTTCTTCTATACCAAATTCAATTGATGACTTTTCAATATTATAAACTATGTAAATTGAAAAATGCTATGGACATGAGTATACTTTATATATATGCATTTATTGTCTGTAACAAACAATTTATACTCTATTCATTTAATAAAGAAGGAGGTAGAGTTTTCTTATTAAAAAAAGGAGGTAGAAATTTCATCCTCACATCTAATCGTTAAATAAATAAAAATTATTATAAGCACTCAAATTAATAGTTGATTGCATATATAGTGTTATAAATTGTACCTACGGTTAAAGGATTTAATTTGAGTACATAGAATAGGGCAATATCTATTTAAGAATTTTTCAATATCAATTTTTGAAAAATTCATTATAATAAGAAGTTCATTGATAATATATGATTACTGAGTTCATTTATGTCTTTCTATAAATGTTCATAAATCAATTTGTCAATTTGTCAAAACTCAAACTCTCCTAAGTTTTGTATTTTCTTTAAATTTCTCACATACTTGGATTCCTGAAAAAACTAGACATTTTTGCTTTTTATCCCTAAAATAATGTATGTATACTGAATTTAGGAAACACTTTGTGAAATAATTTTCATACTTTAGCTAGCCTGATAATCTTTTTGTGTAGCCATTGATTAAGATCAATATTGTTGCAACTAAGAGGTTTGCTAGACTTTGATATTCTCTCTAGAAATGTGACTTATTTATGATCATTTCCAATTTTTATTAATAGCTTCATTATCTTTCAGTATTTATCAGCTTTTCTTCTTAAAAAATTGAAGGCATTTATCTTATCAGTCTCCTAAAAATTTATTACAATTATTTCCCAATAAAATAAAAACTACAATTTATTAGTTTTTCTTGTAACATCAACTAAGACATATGGCCTCCGAAGTTTAGAGGAAGAAAAAGGTTGATAGTTCTTGTCCAGCACCACACTAAGAATAAGAGTCTATTTGTTTGAAATTTTTAAGAAAACAAGCTTCTTTTTAATCTCTCTCACACAAACACACATATATATATAGTAATAAAATTTGAGATAAATTTTTAAAAAAATTAAACTATAAGATAATAGATTAATGCTTTTTCAAAAATTAAAAAATAAAATTTAAAAAATTGTAAAAAAAGATATTATAAAATTACTATTTTTTAGATTGAAAGAACGCACCGTAAATATTAAAGCTAACTCAAAATAGATCATATATAATATATTATTATTCTTGAATTGGAAACGTGTGTGTGCTTTAAAATGAATTCTACAATCTCAATGACCTGATTAGTAGGAATCCATCTGAATTGTAAGACAAAACTAACCAACAGGTAAGAAAAAAATCGAAAAGTAAGTGTGAATGATTGGAAAAAAGAAAAAAGAAAAAAGAAAAAAAGACACGATATAAGATAACTAGATCTAGCTGTATAAATTAAAGAAAGCTCCAAATGCATAAAATTAAGAAAGAATTTGTATAGAAAAATCTTCAAAATTCGTTGAAGAAAGGACATTGCGGATAAACTGTAGAGTTTCATCTTTTTTTATTTAATTATGTAGCAGGTTTCTAATTCTTCAGGAATAAAAAAATGTAGGGAAAGAGGATCCAACATTTACCAGTAAACTTGACTCTTGCTTAGAAAAAACAAAGCGGTGTGGCGGCTTCTCTGGCATCTTTCTGTCGTCATACATTTTGTGCATTTTTAAGTGTAGTCAAATAGAAAGTTGACAAGTGATGTGGGGTATGGTGCACCTTTTATTTAATGTGTATACTTTAGACATAGCCTTAAATGAAGAATGCCATAGTTCTTCAAAGCCACCATTCCTAGTTGCTCACTAGGGTTGCTGCACACTGCCAACTCCACAACACAACCGCCATCTTCAACCAACGTCACCGCCAGATAGCACTTTCGCCGCCGCATGCTCATCCTCTGCTTTTAGTCATCGACAGAACCACAAACCAGATCCGCAACCCGCATGCCTCGTCGAACCAGATCTGCAATCCACACACAACCATCATCAACCACACAATCACCGTCTTCGAACAAGTCACCATCTCTATGTTTGCCTCGCATTGCCGCCATCGAATCTTCGTGAGCAAGCTGCGCTGCTGTTGAAGTGGCATCTAGGTGACGGCGTAATCGTGGAGCTCGCCCGGGAGGAGGTTGTAGGCCACCAAGCAGTGACGGAGGTTGTTGCCAAGAGGAAGGTCTTGGTGGTGCGATGGTACTGTATCAAATTTAGGCGGGGATGTAACAGCAATGTGTTCTCCATTTTTTTTTTTGTCTTTTGAAAGCTATGTCTAACGTACATCCATTAGATAAAAGATGGACCATGCCCCCACACCACTTGTCAACTTCCTATTTGACTACACTAAAAAATGCACAAAATATATGATGAAAGAAATGTTCGAGAGAAGCCACCACAAAACAGAGTTTGGGTTGGACTTTTCAACCCTGTCATTACTCATTACTGATCATTATACTACTACGATTATGAATACCGTGACAACTACGACAGCTTGTATGCTCCCTTCCCTGGAAATTTCCTCGTATAACAGCTGAGGGACGACGAGAAGAGCTAAAGATAGTCTCTGCCTCTGCTAGAAATTCTTACTCAGTTCATTTCAGAGGGAACATGATGCTTACGCCCTTGCTTATCCAGATTCAGCGATGGCTGATGCAACCCCGTGTATGGCGGTTAGTGGGTTTAGCGTCAACTATAGTTGGACTATTATGTTATTCTCTCAGCCCCTCCTTCTACCATCTATTCGGAGAGTGGAGCTTATTGAAAATCTTTGTTTACACCGTTTTTAGTATCGTCATGTGTCTCATGATTTTGTTTGCAAATGTATGGCAACAATTAAGGAGCCTCCACTTCGAAGCTCATATGGCCTTTGTTATTTTGACCATTACCTCTGTCTACTCATTTTTTTCTGATAAAGCGATAAAAGGGAAACCAGATGCATATAGCTTGATAACCTATGCTGCGTTTGCTGTGACATCGCTTAGCTTGTCAAGGCAAAGTAAGTCTCATTTTGGATTCGAAGTGGATCTGCTATATTTCTTCTTGGGATGTCTGATAGTTCAATTCATGAAGATAGAATTGTGGTTAGGATTTGTTGGAGTGGGTTTTAGTTATTCCCTCATCATTCTCCGTTCATCTTTAGATTCCCCATTAGAAAATCGGTATCCAAGATTCCAAGATCAACATCACCTCGTCATTCAAGTGAATTCACAACAAGCCAACACTGGTAGTCCTCTTATTAGCATGCCTCAACAAGCTCGACAACCCAGTACATCCGATGTTATCGAACTAGGGGTCTTGCCGAGTATCGAGAAATGTCGGTGGGCCAATCTTGCTGTTGTCAACTTGCTTAGGAGTCGTTTGAATACATACCTTAGAGATAAGGATCACCAAATTCCGGTGGCACTAGTGAATGACCATAACGTCCTGATAGATGAGCTTCCATCGCAAGTAGTCAGCGACCTTCATGTAAACGTGAAGTTCATGATTAAAAGGGGGTTTGAGAAGGCGTGCTTGGACCAATACAGTAGTTGGCGGAGAGAGTTCTTACAATTGGCGGAGAAGGAGCTTAGCACAGAAGAAATTGATGAGAAAAAGAGGATTAAGAGTTGGATTAAACTTTCCAACATTTTTCTCAAGATACTATTTCCTAATGAAAGAAGACTTTGTGATCGCATCTTCCTGGGGTTCTCTTCCGTCGCAGATCATTCGTTCATGCAAGTTTGCAACAGATTCACCATCAATCTACTAAATTTCGCCGATGCTTTTGCAAATGGGAGCCATTCGCTGAATCATTTATCCAGCATCCTCCAAGTGTTTAGTGCATTGCATGATCTAATTCCTGAGTTCGACTCAGTGTTTTCTGATCAATCCAGTGTATCACTTAGGACTGAAGCAATCATGATCACGAAGAGATTAAGAGAAGCAATCACGGATATATTTATGGAGTTGGAGGACCTGATCTGTCGTGATACGGTGCAGGCAGCTATTCCTGTAGGGATTTGTCCCATTACCGTCGAAGTGATGAGCCATCTTAGTGCTATTGGAGAGGGCAAGTCTTCTTCGCTTTCTGTGGAGGTAACTAGAATAATAGAACTGCTGGAGAGCCATTTGGAAGCCAAGTCTAAACACTACACCAACCCTGCTTTGGGCTTTGTTTTCTTGATGAATAATGAGAGGTACATAGAAAATAAGGCAAAAGAGTATCAATTGGATAATATTTTGGGTGATAGTTGGATCCAACGACGAACTGCCAAAGTCCAACAAAACTTTGAACAATATAGAAAGAAGCTCACGGGATGAGGCGCTAGGCTTTCAGAAACTAGGCAGCAAGGAGCTAATGGAGCCAAATGTTGAAGAAGCAGAGTCAATGAAAGAGAAGCTCAATTTGTTCAACTTGCGCTTTAAGGAGATATGGAGAGACCAAAGTGCATGGTTTATTAGTGATGAAGAGTTAAGGGAACAGCTAATAAAATTGTTTGAAAGGACCTTGTCCCATGCATATGGATTGTTCATTTGGAGCTTTAACAGCACACTTGGCAAGCATGCTGATGAATATATTAGGTACTCATTGTTAGACATTGAAGATCTACTCAAGGATTTGTTTGGCTAGAGGGAAGAATAACTAGGCGAAAAAGCTGATGCTGCTTTTTTTTTTTTTTTTTGTGGAAAAATGATGGAAAGGCTGCTAAAGTTTGTGTGAGATGAAACTAGTGCTGATTGCCCATTAGGGCTTAATTGTACCATTACCATAGTCAATAGATCATTGACGTGAAATCAAAATGTAAGTTAAGCAAATAACATGATAGGTAATTGAATATGCAAATAGTAATAGAGATTAATGTGAAAGTGCTTTCTAAATATAGTTGAGTCCACAATTTAATGGTTGTCTCCTACATGTCTTATCAAGCTTGGGATGTTTCATGTTTGACTCCCATTCCTCCTCCCCCTTATCTTTGTAAAAAGAAAGTGCTTTCTAAATATGCAACTTGAAATATCACAAAATTAGATGGAGTGTAAAACGTATAAAGTAAAATCATTCGTTGGACCGAGAAAAATATCATAGCCTTTCTTTAGAATAGAACTATATATATACCTGGGCATTAATGTTCAAGTTACTTAAATCAATCACAATTGCTATTTTCATAAGTTACAGGCAACTCCAATGGTTCTTACCTATAACCGTCTCTTGTATGATTTCAATCCTCACATAATATTTTCAACAGAGGATTTTGTTTCCTTTTTAGATAGGATTGTTTTTTCAAAGGTTCTGTCTGTGTTGAATTCAACAGACCTACTACTAACGAATTCAGCAAATTTTGTATGCTCAAGAAGTATATATGTCCTTTTCAACTATGAAAATGTGCTCAACTACTACAAAGACCAACCCTGCTTTGCTATATTTCCATGATGAAAAAAGAGGATGTACGTCGAAATGCAGACAAAAGAGTTGAGACTTGGGAAACATCTTGGGTGATGATCTAGAAAACACAACAAAAATCAAACAAAACCTTGAATCAAAGAAATTCATGGCATAAGGTGCTGACTTTGTCTAAGTCATCGTTTTGAAAGTTACTCTGCTATCAAATTCAATCAAAATTGGTAGCCTGAGAATCACATTTATGACTTTCCTTTTTTCTTTGTTGGAATCCTAAAGTGTGCGTGTACCATTGCCTTACCGAAGATTCTTTGGGAAATTTGGCAGCCCTTTTTTCCCTTTTGTGTGCATGTAACATACTGATCTGACAATGAAGAGATGAAGAATTATTGGTCCTCAATTTTTTTTTTTAGTTTGTTCTTTGCTCTAAATTTTCGACTTGTAAGGACTTACTACATGTGGACAAGACTAGGATGTCCAATTAAAAAGCACGTAGAGAGAGCCTTAACCACAACCTATGGCTATGAGTGTGAGGGAAAGCATAACCATGGTGATTTGGATTCTCTAAGGTAAGGATAGGTACAAAATAAGAAAATAAAGGATTATTTACATTTGGAATTCCTACAGCCCGTGGCATCAGCAACCACTTTGTCGATAGGGCTCTACTTAAGGATACGAATAACACCAACAATGGAGGAATTTCACAAGGCCTTCCTCATCTATGAAGCAGCACATAAACAATGTTGTCTAGAGCCTGTTTGGTTGTATTCTTGTGGGTGCTTTCAGTTACTTTTAGTAGTAGTTGCTGGTTGATATTTCAAAATAAAAAATGGTTTTCTTTCATGTGCCAACCAAACCTACTTTATTGCTGTATGTTAGGAACTTAAAAACAGCTGAAACTAGAACCAGAAACTACATAAAGATCATTTATTAATAGCGATTATCTTAAAAGTGCTTTTAAATAAGCCACCCCCTCTGCAAGATAAAATAATAATAAAAATACGAAAGACTTAAAGGATATTTCTAAATGAACTTTAAGTATAGATTTGAGGTTTTTAAGATTGTTTATTGTATTTTTATAAAAAATTTGATAATTTATGATGTTTAAAAAATAATTAGAAGATTATGGTATTTTTATTTTTTTATTATTTTTTTATCTCTCTTTCTTTTTTATCTCCTCTCTCCTCTCTCCTTTCTCTTTTCTAATTGATTTCTTTTTCCTTTCCCTTTCACTCTCGTGCTCTCTCTCTCCCCTTCTCATACTTTCACGCACAAAAAAAAATGCACAGTAAATATACCCAAAAAAAATCACAACTTTCACTTACAATTTCTATTAAAATGATATTTTTTTATTTTTACTCTTATTAAAATCATAACAATGAGTTGCAATTTTTATTAAAATAATATTTTTTTTTAATTTTTTAAATTCTTATTTTTCTTAAAATCACAACAATGAGTTCCAATTTTTATTAAAATAATATTTTTATAATAAAAATATTTTTATTTTGTTTTAATTTTTTTTATTGGAATCACAACAATGTGTTACAATTTCTATCTTTTATTTTATTTAAATTTTTATTTGATTGAAATCGCAATGATCCGTTGCAATTTCTATTAAAATAATATTTTTTATTTTTATTTAATTTAAATTTATTGAAATCGCAACACATAATTATGATTTATATTAAATAATAATTTTTTTATTTTTGACTGCCTGAAATCGTAATTAATTATTGCGATTTCTTTAAAAACCACCATATTTCTTTAAATATACAAAAAATACAATATTTTTGTAAATACAATATCTAAATAACTGAGCCTAGATTTGAAATAGGGAAATATCATAAAATTAGGTGGAATATATAATGAACAAAGTGAATTCATTCTTCATCCTTGTTGCCAAAAAGAAAAGCATTGGGAAAGAAAAATATGTGTGTGGGGCCATGTTCGAGTGTACTCGAAGTTTTTGGTCACCATAATGATTCTTACTTAACAAATTCAATCCAAAGGTACACAGCTTTTCATTTTTGTCGTCATACAATTTGTTTTTTCAAAGGTTGTATGTGGAATTCATTGAATTAGTTGTGGTCAACAATTAAACTCTCCTTTATAACTTTGAAATGACAATTGCTTCGATGAATAATGCAAAATCGGTGACTTGCTTGGAAGAGCCTTAATCAGCCTTTGCATCTCGATCTGGCTTTGAGACACAAGTGTATCCCGGTACTTTCTATCTCAACCCCTTCTCTTGCTTAAGTGAATATCTCCAACCATTGCATTGATCTAAGACTTTCCAAAATCAATGGCTCTCCTTACTTTTAATGAGCATTGAAAACCTCTCTTAACTTGATGCTATCATGTGATGTGATTGCTTACTTTTTCTGTAAGTGGACAAAGGTCAAGTCAAATTTTGCTACATGATGATAAGATTGATAAAGTGGTGCCCACGTTGAACCTTGCATTCAACATTTCTAGCACTTATTTTTGAAAGCATTACATGCTTTCATTTGATTACGAAGCTATCAAGTTTGAAAATAAGCGGTGAATATAATAAATACTTTTGCTATCATTTGATGCCTTAATGGCCGTATAAAGGATCCAGTTCTCACCTAGGCTTCGGGCCAATCGGATAGTTGTCGGTGTCCCTTCTGATTTTCTTAAGCATTGGAGCATGGGAGATCTCCGCAAACCTGCCAAGGTGATAGTTGCGAAAAATACTTTAGAGTGTGGATAAAATCTTGGCCAAAAATGAACATACCTGAGCATAATAGAATAGAGGTGCTTAAATAGTGGCTGGGATCGTAACTGTTGAACCCATTAAGAAAAGACAATGTAATGGTAAACAGCTCATAAATAGTGTAGTTAATTAGTTTGTAATGGACTTGTGCCTTTATAACATACGCTTAAAAGGTGGGTGAATGGTCATAAGAATTTAGGCAGATATATCCTAGTATAGATCCAATCTAGTTCCTAAAATAATGTATGTCAATTGCATTTAGGAAGCGCTTAGTAACGTAAGCTTCACATTTTAGCCTAACAATCTTTTTGTGTAGTCATTGATTAAGATCAATATTGTTGTAACCTTAACTTCGTTTTTTATTTCTCTAGAAATGTGACTTGCTTATTATCATGTCTCCATAGCTTCATTATCTTTGAGTATTATTAGTTTTATATTTTTGTGAAAAAAATTGAAGGCGTTTATCTTATCTTTTTCTTAAAATTTTTTTTACAATTTTCCCAACAAAAATAAACAAAATTTATTATATTTCCTGGTAACATAAACTATAAGACATTTTTTTTTTTGGTCTGAAACTATAAGACATATTGTCACAGAAGTTTAGAAGGTAAAAAAAAGTTCATAGTTTTCCTACAGTACCACAACAAGAATAAGAGGTTGTTTGAGGTTTTAAAAAAAAAAAAACACATTTTTAATTTAAAAATATATAAAAAAGAAAATAGGTATTTAAAATAAAACTAAAATTAAAAATATTTTAATATTTTACAAAAATTGAAGATATAACGGCTAAAAATTGTAAAAAAAAAAAAGTTACATTGTAAATTATTATTTTTATAATTAAAACAAAATAAGATAACTATATCTAACTCCCTAAATTGTGAAAAGTTTTAAATACATAAATTAAGAATTATTTGTAAAGGAAAATCTTCAAACCTCAATCATGTAAAGATATTACGAATAATGAATTGTAGAGCTACATCATTTTTTTATTTAATCATGTACAGGCTTTCTGAGACTTGAAGGACAGGGAAGGAAAAGAGATGGGACAGTTAACAGTAACTCGATTTTGGCAACGAAAAACAATAGAGTTGCGTCGGACTTGTCAAAACTCATTGCTTCAACGCTTCTAAATACTGTGTGAAGAGCCTTTTCGGTCCTTTACTTTGAAATTTCCTCCGCAATCAAAGGAGGGCCTACGACCTTAGCCAAAGCCAAAATTGGCTCTTCAGTGTCTGTGAAAGCAATTCCTGCACACACATCTCACCCCAGAAAGAACATGACGCCCACCCTCACCCAAATTCAGAGATGGCTGATAAAACAAGAGGTATGGAGATTCGTGGGTTTTGCTTCAGTTGTTCTTGGACTACTCTGTTACGCTTTGAGTTCCTCCTTCGAATATCTATTCGGGGAGTGGAACTCTTTGAAAACACTTCTTTACGGTGTTTTCAGTTTCATCATCTGCTTTCTAATTTGGTTTGCAAAGGTATGGCAGTGCTCAAGCAATCACCACCGGTTCGAAGCTCATATAGCATTTTTGGTCTTAGCCATCACCTCCGTCTACTCCTTTTTCTTGGATAAAGCTGTGAATAAGAAACCAGATGCATATAGCCTGATATCCTGTGCTGCATTTGCTGTAATGTCGCTCAGCTTGTCAAGGCAAATTCACTTTGGATTTGAAGTGGATCTACTATATTTTTTTTTAGGAGCTTTAATAGTACAACTCATGAAGATAAAATTGTGGTTAGGTATTGCTGGAGTGGGTTTTAGTTATTCTCTCATCATTCTTCGTTCATCTTTAGCTGTCCCAGTAGAAAATGGGTACCTTAGATTCCAAGATCAACACCACGTGACCATTCAAATGAATTCCCAGCAATCCAATACTGGTGATAGTATTGCCCCTCTTATCACGTATCAACACCCCAATACTTCTATAGTGTCAAGGTTCATGACTACTATAGAGCAACTTCGATGGACCAATGAGACTGTTGTAGAGGTGTTTAGGAGCCGTTTGAATCAATACCTTACATATAAGGACCAGATGCCTGTGGCATTGGTGAATGACCACAACTTCCTGATGGATGAGCTTCCATCGCAAGCAGTCAGCGACCTTCATGAAAATGTGAAGCTCTTGATTAATGGCGGGTTCGAGAAGGAGTGCTTGGACCAGTACAGCAGTTGGCGAAGTGAGTTCTTACGGGAGTGCCTACTGCAGTTTGGGTTGAATGAGCTCAACAACGAAGAAGTTGACGAGATGAGGAGGATTAAGAGGTGGAATAAACTTTCCAATGTAGCTTTGAGGTTCCTTTTGCCCAATGAAAGGATACTCTGCGATCGTATCTTCTCGGAGTTCTCATCGGTCGCCGGTCCCTCTTTCACGCAGGTTTGCCAGGAAGCGACAATTGTTCTATTGAATTTCGCCAATACCTTCACAATTCAGATTCGTTCGCTAAATCTTTTGCCCAGCATCCTCCAAGTGTCCGATGCATTGCATGACCTGATTCCAAAGTTCGAGTCACTGTTTTCTGACCAATGCAGCGTATCACTCAGGGCTGAAGCATTCAGGACTTCCCAAAGATTGTGGGAAGCTTGCAGCCACATTTTCACGATGTTGGAGAATCTAATCCGTCGTGATACGGCACCGCCAACATTTCTTGGTGGGGTTCGTCCCGTTACCGTCCAAGTGATGAACCACCTTAGTGCTCTTGGAAAGGCAAAGTCTTCTCTGCATTCTGATGAGGTAATGAGGATAATTGAACTGTTGGAGAGGCATTTGGTTGCCAAGTCCAAACATTACACCAACCCTGCTTTGGGCTATGTTTTCTTGATGAATAATGGCTGGTACATAGTACGGAAGGCAAAACAATATAAATTGAGAACCATTTTGGGCAATGATTGGTTCCATCGACACACTGACAAAGTCAGACAAGACATTGAACACTATCAAAGAAGCTCATGGGATGGGGCGTTGGGCTTTTTGAAGTTGGATAGCAATAAGTCGATGGAGCCTAATGTTGAAGCAGAGTCAATGAGTGAGAAGCTCCATTTGTTCCACATGCACTTCAAGGAAATACTGATGGACCAGAGTGTGTGGTTTATATTTATCAATAAAGAGCTGAGGGAAAAAATAAGAGAATCGCTGGAACAGATCTTGGTCCCAGCATATGCAATGTTCATTGGGAGGTTCCGAAGTTTACATGGTAAGCATGCTGATATTAGTTATTCAATAAGGCGGCACATTGAAGATCGACTAAGGGAATGGTTTGATGGGTTGGATGATGGTCAATATGTAGTCGAAAGAGAAAGTTAAGGCTACTAAGGCTTGTGTTAAATTACGATATGCAGTTTTTATTATCACTAATTTAGCTCTAAAGGAGAGAGGGAAAAGAGAAGGGAAAGGAGGGGGGGGGGGGGGAATTGCATTTAACATATTGCAATCACATCTTGGAGCATCCATTCTCGACTGTTTATACTAGTAGTAACAGGTGGCACATGCTTCTTATAACTTTTAATTATTATTTCATTATATAGTTTTATTTATTATTTGAACCTTTTGTTTAGTTTATTTCTTAGTAGTCCTTACTTTTACTTTCTGCCATTTTTCCTTGAGTTTGATTGATACTCAAAATTGCTTTCGTTTGCCAACTGAATCTATTGTATTGCTCAAATATTTGGAATTTTAATTAACAACAAGAGCTAAAAACAGAAAACACCCAAATAGCGTTTGTTAATGAAGACTATTTTACGAAAAACGATGGTCTTATATTATTTTCTTTTTGGATTTAGTTCCTTTAAAGTGCTTACTACACTTTAAAAAATAAAATATCCGATCTAAAACATTATATTATATGAAATGATCAATAGTTTAAAATTTTATAAAATATAAATATCAACATAACATATTATACATATATGATGATTAGTAATATTAATTTTTCTATCAATTGTTCAGATTGTATACATTACTATTTAAAATGCATGTCATATTTTGGAGGAGCCAAATTTATCTTCTTCCTCTTTTTCTATATTAATATGAATGAATATGTAATTTAGTCCCTAAAAGATTCATAGGATGTCAATTTAGTCCCTTAAAAATTATTTACATTAATTTAATCCTTAAAAAATTAAATATAATATTATATTAGTTTTTAAAAGTTTTTGACATCAAATATATATGTCCTTGAAAGTTATAATGTTATATCAAATAAGTTCCTAAAATTTAAAATGGGACATTGCTTTATTACTTTTGAAGAAAGTTTTTAGGAACCTATTTGATGTCACATGTATTTTTCAAAGACTAAAGTGGTCTCATATTTTAATTTTTAGTGACCTATTTGATATCAAATAAATATTAAGGAATAATGTTCTATTACAAGTTAATTTTCAAAGATTTATTTGATATTAAAAAATTTTCAATGATTAAATTGATGTGGTGTGACTCTTTCAGAGACTAAATTCCTTGTTTATTCTATTAATTTCATATGTGTAAGCTAGTTGTAAGTTTGTAGTTGATCATTACGGGTATGATATAGAGTGTTTTTGTTTCAACTTTTTTTGACAAAAAAATGATTTTTCAATTACTAAAAGAAATCATTTTTACATAAATCACTTATTTCAGTTTTTACTTAAATGTTAAAAAATAATTTTTTTCAACTTTTGAATAAAAACTAAAATGAATAACTTCTATAAAAAAAATTTTTAAGTGAAAAAAAATCACTTTTTTATCATAAAAATAGCTGAAGCAAACGCACTGTATGCTTATTTTCTGGTCAGGGAGGATCTAACATGGCTTGGGGCATCCAAACCCAACATAGGAAGAATATTTTGTTCTTTGGCAAAATTCACGTTTGTTGTTTTTTCGCTACGCTTTTTGAGTATTTCTTGCTTCTACGTTGAATTAAAAGGTTGTCGGAATGACTTTGACATTTTTAACATTTTCCCCTAATTTTGTGTTTTTTATTTATATCTTTTTATAAATTTTAAATGCAAATATTTATTATGTATATTGAGCTTGTCTAATTATCATTATTAATAATATTATATTTTTTGGTTTGCTGGCAGATATTAAGCAATTTTATTCAACATACAATTAGATACTAAATATAGTCACCTCTTTTAATTGGGATTTGAACTATGGTTTCTAACATATGTAAGGACTAGCCATTTTCACTATATAATTTATTATTATTTAATACATTAAATGTTGGCGCATTATGCACCACATGCCAAGTGAATTTATAGTGAGGAGTAGTTGTGCATGCATATAACCTTCCACCACCAATCCACTCTAACATTACTTATTCACTCTCTTCTCTGTTGAAGCTACTAAAACCGTCACCGCCATTTTCGTCATTAACAATACTTTTCACTGCCGTGCTACCACAATACTCATTCTCCACACATATAATATCTCTCATACACTCTTCTTTGTTGACCGGTGACTACCACCGCCGCCACTCTGATCAACTAAATCCTAGAAACCTAGAATTAAAAAAAATCAAACAAAACAACACCTGGAAGCTCAAACAATAATGGGTTGGTCATTTCAGCTGGAGATCTAATACCCATTTACTCCAATTTTCCATCTTTTTTTATTTCACATATGAATGAATCCAAATATTTTTGTTCATAAATTATGTGTTTTATGTAACTTCTTCTGTGTACTGACACATGAAGGGGGGATGGGGGGAGAGAGAGAGAGAGAGAGAAGGGACATATCATGAGACAACACAATAGTGTGCGGTGTAGATGAGGTTGCTGTTGAGTAGCCAATGTCATTCTTGCCTAGCACCTTTCTCTGCTGAGATGCTTCCCATAACAGAAAAAGGGGACAAAAAAAGAATTATGAGAACGATTAATGAAACAAAAAAAATTAATTTGTATATGGAGATTGAGAATTGTGGCAGGGACGATGAATGGTGCCATTGATGACGAAAATGACAATGGCAATCTCAGGAACTTGGGCAGATAAGAGTGTATGAGCAATGCTAAAGTGGATTGATGATAAAAGGCTGTATGTATGAACCCCCAATACACACCATCAGATTCACCTGATGTGTGGTGCATTATATTTAGCCCAATGCATCACAGAACGCTCTTAAATATTACATTAAATTTAAAATAATAATAACAAAATCACATATATTTTCTATTCAAACAATAATATTATAATTAAAAATATCAAATAATTACAATGGTATTTATTTCATTCATTAAATTCATTTTTAAAAAATTATAACTTGCTATATTATCAATGTAAAAATATTTAACACTACATCAATATTGAACTAAATTAAAATACAACAATCTAGTATGGATAAAATAATGTTTATATCCATTTTAATAATTATGCATTAAAAGGTGATTTTAATCAACACTATCCAAATCACATTAATTCAGTCAAAATCACTTGTTGTTATTAATTTCTATTACACTATGTCACCAAAGAAATTTATTTTTGTATCTTATCATTTTAATTAAACCTCTAAATCCTAAATGTATAAAATTAACCGTTGAAAAATAAATAATTTTAACATTTATATAAAAAATTGATGATATTTAATATTTATCCTCATTAGTACATTCAAAAATAAATAGTTTCATAGATATAAAATTTAAATGTTATAAAATAACACATGAATATGACAAATAAATATTTTAAAAAAACACGTTAGCCAAAAATTACATTTTCTATAAATACATCACATTTAATTGATCTTAATATTTACGTTAGTATAATTCATCTGTTTATGTAGAATAATAAACTTAATCAAACTACTTATCCTTTTTTCTTGCATCCTAGGCTAAAGCGTGCTTGACACAATAAGAGAAATCAATACTTCTTATTAGTTTTCTTATTTTTTTTTAACAGAATACACTAAAAATTAAAATGTTTCAAATATATCTTGTACTAACAAGCAAAATAATATATAAGATATGACATCACAATATAATACCTTCAACTCACATATGCTACAACAAATTAATCAATACCTCATTGCAATAATTAATAGGAAATCCAATAAAAAAAATATTAAAGAACAATATTTTACTTAAGTGGCTTCTAAATGTTTATAATTGCTGTATCAAAATCAATCTCTAAAAAAGCAAAACAGTTAGACCAAATAAATAAACAAAATAAGACTTCAAAAATTAATTGAGGGATAATTGTTGCCAATACATACACATTATATATATATATATATATAAAACATTTCATAACCAGGAAAAAGCTAAACACTAGTTACTTCAATAAGTCAAAAATACTTTTACCCATTAATCTTTTATTTGATAAAATCTCAAATTTAACTTAAAGTTGTATATATGTTGCATGTGGCAAAAGATTATTAAAAAAATAAAGCAATTAGCATTTATATAATGTTAGAAAAACTTTATCATAAAAGATTTAATGAAAAAGTTACTATTGGAGATAAATATAAAAAAAGTGTTAACTCAAAGTTTCTTTTGGAGTGAATATGCAAATTAATCTCTAAAAGATTTGTAAGACATCAATAGAGTTCTTTAAAGATTTTTGATCTCAAACAAGTCATTAAAAATTAACATGTAACATCACATTAGTTCTTAAAAATTGTTTGATATCAAATAGGTCTATAAAAATTAAAATATGACATCACTTTAATCTTTGAAAGATGAATATGATATCAAATATGTTCCTAAAATTTTTTTTGAAAGGACTAAAGTGATGTAATATTTTAATTTTTAAAGACCTATTTGATGTTATATTTTAATTTTTAATGACTTATTTGATGTTAAAATTTTTTTAGAAATAATATGATATCATATTTGATCTTTTAGGCACTAAATTAGCGTAAAAAAATCTTTCAGGGATTAATTTAATATCATATGAATATTTCAAGAATTAAATTACATATTCACACACACACACACATGAGTTTAATTTAGATGTATTGATAGTGTAAAGGATTTCTATATAGTCAACCAATTATATCATTCTCTTTGCATGACTATTCAAATAATAGGTGGTTGAATCAAACACTTTTACTGATATAGCAATACATGATTAGATGTCTATATATGTAATTTTTTTTAGCATTGATAGTGCATATAAACTAAAGAGTGAATTACACTAACATCCCCTAAGGTTCAGTGTAATTACACTTGATGTAATTACACCCAATATCTCTCTATTTAGTTATATTATACTAACCTCCCTTATTTCACATAGAAGATCGAGTTTCAAGTTCTGAGTTTCAAACTAAACCTACTTTTTAACGTGATAATTCACTTTCAAGTTCCGAGATCATCATGATAATTCACCTTTCTGTAGGTGTAATGATGCTGAAACTCGGAAGGAAATTTTCATGTTAAAAGATAAGTTTAGCTTGGAACTCGGTTTCTTGCGAGAAATAAGGAAGGTTAGTGTAATATATCTAAATAAAGGGATACCGAATATAATTATATTGAATCTCAGAGGAGGTCAGTGTAATTTACCCTAAATTAAATTTTATATATATATATATATATATGGTAATTATTATTGTGATCAATAATTTGCAAGCAATTTTTTTTTCAAATAAAAATTTACTAGATTGGCTTTTTCTTTTTCAAACAAATAACATGAAATCCTATTGTCAAATTACATTTTACTTTTGTTTTAAGGATTTAATTTTGATACACTGATTGTCATCCAATTAAAATCTTCGATTTGTATAACTATTCAAGTAGCCGAAGAGAGATTCAATTATATTTGTTGATATAGCAGTATATGATTGGATATTAGTATAAAATTTTTTTACACTGCTAATACATTCAAATTAAATCCTTATTTTAATTAAAGTTCTTAAGTATCTTTTCTTCGTAGCGGAGATTCTTAAGTATCTAAGCGAAGCTCACTGATCATATATTATGAGCCTTATATCACACTATCTTTTTTAGATTAATTTCATTGGTTCTTCTACACAAAATTCAATTGATGACTTTTCAATATTATAAACCATGTAAATTGAAAAATGTAATGGACACGAGTATATTTTATATATGAATTTATTGTCTGCAACAACAATTTATACTCTATTCATTTAATAAAAAAATGAGGTAGAGTTTTCTTATTGAAAAAAAGGAGGTGGAAATTTTCATCCTCACATGTAATCGTTAAATAAATAAAAATTATTATAAGCTCTTAAATTAACAGTTGACATAATTATGATTGCATATATAATGTTATAGACTGTACCAACGGTTAAAGGATTTAATTTGAGTATATCGAATAAAGCAACATCTTTTTAAGAATTTTTCAGCATCAATTTTTGAAAAATTCATTATAATATGAAGTTCATTGATAATTTATCATTACTGAGTTCATTCATGTCTTTCTATAAATGTTCATAAATTATCATAAATGAACTAGACATACTAGTTTTTTCATAATTCATTTTTTATGTCCTTCTATAAATGTTCATAAATCAATTTGTTAATTTGTCAAAACTCAAACACTCCTTAGTTTGTATTTTCTTTAAATTTCTCACATACTCGGATTCCTTGAAAAACTAGACATTTTTTCTTTTTATACCTAAAATAATGCACGTAAAATGAATTTAGGAAACACGTAGTGAAAATAACTTTCATACTGTAGCTAGCCTAATAATATTTTTGTGTAGCCATTGATTAAGATCAATATTGTTGCAACTTAGAGGTTTCCTAGACTTTGATCTTCTCTCTAGAAATGTGACTTATTTATTATCACATCCAGTTTTTATTAATAGCTCCATTATCTTTCAGTATTATCAGCTTTTCTTCAGAAAAAGGTTGAAGCCATTTATCTTATCTGTCTCCTAAAAATTTATTACAATTATTTCCCAATAAAATAAAAACAATTTATTAAATTTTCTTGTAACATCAACTAAGACATAGAGCCGCAGAAGTTTAGACTTTAGAGGAAGAAAAAGGTTGATAGTTCTTGTACGGCACCACAATAAGAATAAGAGTCTGTTTGTTTGAATTTTTTTAAGAAAACAAGAAGCTTCTTTATATATATATTGAGATAAAGAAAAATTGAGATAAATTTTTTAAAAATTTGAACTTTTTCAAAAATTAGAAAATAAATTCTAAAAATTTGTAAAAAAGATATTATAAAATTACCATTTTTTAAATTGAAAAGAACCCATATATAATATATTATTATTCTTGAATTGGAAACATGTGTTGCTGTAAGACGAATTCTACAATCTCAATGACTTGAGTAGTAGGGATCTATACGAATTGCAAGACAAAACTAACCAATAGGCAAGAGAAAAATCGTGAAGTACGTGTGATTGATTGAAACCGAAAAAAAAGAAGAAAGAACTAGATCTAGCTACATAAAGTAAAGAAAGCTTCAAATGCATAAAATTAAGAATGAATTTATAAAGGAAAATCTTCAAAACTCGTTGAAGAAAGGACACTGCGGATAAACTGTAGAGTTACATCTTTTTTTTCAAAAAATTTTTTTATTTAATTATGTAGCAGGTTTCTACGTCTTGAGGAATTTAAAAAATGTGGGGAAAGGGACATTTACGTGTGCACTTGTCTCTTGCTAAGAAAAAACGACAGAGTTGGGTTTGGACTTTCCAAACCTGTCATCACGCATTACTGATCATAACTACTATGCTTTTGAATAGCGTGACAACTACGACAGCTTGTATGCTCCCTTCCCTGGAAATTTCCTCCTATAACAGCGGAGGGAAGAGGAGAAGAGCTAAAGATGGTCTCTGCCTGCTAGAAATTCTTACTCAGCTCACTTCAGAGGGAACATGATGCTTACGCCCTTGTTTATCCAAATTCAGCGATGGCTGATGCAGCCACGTGTGTGGAGATTAGTGGGTTTCGCATCAACTATAGTTGGATTATTATGTTATGCTCTCAGCTCCTCCTTCTACCATCTATTCGGAGAGTGGAGTTTATTGAAAATCTTTGTTTACAGCGCTTTTAGTATCATCACTTGCCTCATGATTTTGTTTGCAAATGTATGGCAACACTGTAGGGGTCTCCACTTCGAAGCTCACATGGCCTTTTTTATTTTGATAATCACCTCTGTTTACTCATTTTTTTCTGATAAAGCGGTAAAAGGGAAACCAGATGCATATAGCTTGATATCCTATGCTGCCTTTGCTGTGACATCGTTTAGCTTATCAAGGCAAAGTAAGTCTCGCTTTGGATTCGAAGTGGATCTGCTATATTTCTTCTTAGGATGTCTAATAGTTCAATTTATGAAGATAGAAATGTGGTTAGGATCTGCTGGAGTGGGTTTTAGTTATTCCCTTATCATTCTTCGTTCATCTTTAGATGCCAAATCAAACCGATATCCAAGATTCCAAGATCAACATCATCTCGTTATTCAAGTGAATTCACGACCAGCCAACACTGGCAGTCCCCTTATTAGTACACCTCAACTAGCTCAACAAACCAATACATCCGATGTTGTTGAAGCAGGGGTCTTGCCAAGTATAGAAGAACGTCGGTGGACCAATCTGGCTATTGTCAACTTGCTTAAGTGCAATTTGAATAAATACCTTAGAGATAAGGATTACCAAATTCCACAGGCACTAGTGGACGACCACAACTTCCTGATGGATGAGCTTCCATCACAAGTAGTTGTTGACCTTCATGAAAAGGTGAAGCTCATGATTAAAAGGGGGTTCGAGAAGGTATGCTTGGACCAATACAGCAGTTGGCGGAGAGAGTTCTTACAGTTGGCAGAAAAAGAGCTCAGCACAGAAGAAATTGAGGAGAAGAAGAGGATTGAGAGTTGGATTAAACTTTCCAACGTTTCTCTCAAGATATTGTTTCCCAATGAAAGGAGACTCTGCGATCGCATCTTCTTGGGGTTCTCCTCTGTCGCAGCTCGCTCTTTCACGCAGGTTTGCAGTGAATTCACCGCCAATCTGCTTGATTTCGCCAATGCTTTCGCAAATGGGAGTCGTTCGCTGAATCTTTTGCCCAGCATCCTCCAAGTGTTTTGTGCATTGCATGACCTAATTCCAGAGTTCGAGTCGGTGTTTTCTGATCAATGCAGTGCATCACTTAGGATTGAAGCAATGATGACCACGAAGAGATTAAGGGAGGCAATCAAGGACATATTTATGGAGTTGGAGGACCTGATTGGTTGTGATATGGCGCAGGCAGCTATTCCTGGAGGGATTTGTCTGATTACCGTTGAGGTGATGAACCATCTTAGTGCCATTGGAGAGTGCAACTCTTCTACGCTTTCTATGGAGGTAACTAGGATAATAGAATTGCTGGAGAGCCATTTGGAAGCCAAGTCCAAACACTACACCAAACCTGCTTTGGGCTTTGTTTTCTTGATGAATAATGAGAGGTACATAGAAAATAAGGCAAAAGAATATCAATTGGAAAACATTTTGGGTGATGGTTGGATCCAACGACGAACTGCCAAAGTCCAACAAAACTTTGAACAATATAGACGAAGCTCATGGGATGAGGTGTTAGGCTTTCTGAAACTGGGCAGCAACGAGACGATGGAGCCCACTATTGAAAAAGCAGAGTCAATGAAAGAGAAGCTCAACTTGTTCAACTTGCGCTTTAGGGAGATATGGAGGGATCAAAGTGCATGGTTTATTAGTGATGAAGAGCTAAGGGAAGAGTTAATAAAATCGCTGGAAAGGATCTTGTCCCATGCATATGGATTGTTCATTTGGAGCTTTAACAGCATACTTGGTAAGCATGCTGATGAATATATTAGGTACTCACTGTTAGACATTCAAGATCTACTCAAGGATTTGTTTGGCTGGAGGGATGAATAACTAGATGAAAGAGAGAAGATGAGGCTGATATTTTTTTTTTTAAAAATAATTTTGGAAAAAAAGATGGAAAGGCTACTAAAGTTTGTGTGAGATGAAACAACATGAGATGAAACTAGTGGTGATTGCCTATTGGGGCTAAACTGTACCATTACTATAGTCAATAGATCATTGATATGAAATCAAAATGTAAGTTAAGCATATAACATGACAAGTAATTGAATATGCAAATAGTAATAGAGATTAATATAAAAGTGCTTTCTAAATATGCAACTTGAAATATCACAAAATTAGATGGAGTTTACAATACATAAAGTAAATTCATTCGTTGGACAAAGAAAAACATCATAGTGAACAGAACCTCTCTCTCTCTCTCTCTATATATATATACATACCTGGGCCTTAATGTTCAAGTTACTTAAATCAATCACAATTGCTATTTTCATAAGTTATAGGCAACTCCAATGGTTCTTACCTGTAACTATTACTTGTACAATTTCAATCTTCATATAATATTTTCAGCAGAGGATTTTGTTTCCTTTTTAGATAGGATTGTTTTTTTCAAATGTTCTGTCTGTGTTGAATTCAGCAGACCTACTACTAACGAATTCAGCAAATTCTGTATGCTCAAGAATTATATATCCGTTTCAACTATGAAAATGTGCTCAACTTCTACGAAGACCAGCCCTGCTTTGCTATACTTCCAGCATGAAAAGAGAGGATGTACGTAGAAATGCAGACAAAAGGGTTAGGATTGGGTAACATCTTGGGTGATGATCTAGAAAACACAGCAAAATTAAAACAAAACCTTGAATTGAATCAAAGAAGCTCACGGCATAAGGTGCTGGACTTTGTTTAAGTCATCCTTTTAAAAGTTGCTCTGCTATCAAATTCAATCAAAATTGGTAGTTTGAGAATCACATTTATGACTTTCCTTTTTTCTTTGTTGGAATCCCAAAGCGTGCTTGTACCATTGCCTGCTGAAGATTCCTTGTGAAATTTGGCTACCCTCGTTTCCCTTTTGTTGGCATATGACATACATACAATGAAGAGATGAAGAATTATTAGCCCTCAGGTTTTTTTTTTTAGTCCGTTTTTTGTTCTAAAATTGTGACTTGTAAGTACTTACTACATGTGGACAAGACTAGGATGTCCAATTAGAAAGCACATGGAGAGAGTCTTACATGATCCAGGGCCAGGGGTAATGATCACAACTTATGGTTGTGAGCGTATATGAGGGAAAGCATAACCATGGAACTCCAACAGCCTGTGGCATTAATAGCCACTATGTCAACAGGGCTTTTCCTAACGATACGAGCGCAAAAACAATGTTGTCTAGAGCCTGTTTGATTGTGTTCTTGTGGGTGCTTTCAGTTACTTTTAGTAGTAGTTTCTCATTGATATTTCAAAATAAAAAATGGCTTTCTTTCATGTGCCAAGCGATGCTATTTTATTGCTCGTATGTAAGGAACTTTAATTAACAGCTGAAACTAGAACCAGAAACTACATAAACATCTTTTGTTAATAGCGATTTATCCTGAAAGTGCTTTTTAAATAAGTCACTCCTCCTGCAAAATAAAAAAGATAATAATAATAATAATAAATGCTGAATAATATTTCTGCATAAACTTTCGGTGTAGATTGTAAAACTGGAAATATCGTATAGTAGGTGGATTATACAACGCACAAAGTGAATTAATCCTTTTTTCTTGCTGACAAAAAGAAAAACACTGAGAAATATCAACTAATGTATATGTGTGTATGTTTGAGTGTATTCGAAGTTTATGGTTACTTACAAATCAGTTAGTTCAATGATTCTTTTTTCTAACCATAATGATTCTTGCTTGTAACCATTCTTGTATAAATTCAATCAAAAGGTACTCGGTCTTTCATTTTATCCTGATAGAATCATAGAATTGTATTTTTTTTTTATTTTTTTAATCAAAGGTTGTATGTGGAATTCATCGAATTTGTTACACTCAAGAGTCAAGTTATCCTTTTCAACTTTTGACATGGTGCTCAACAGCTTCAATGAAATTCAAAATCGGCGACTTGCTTGAAAAAGCCCATACCGTTACATCTCGCTCTGGCTTTGTGACACAAGTGTTATCTCGGTGTGGAGAATGGATGCTCCTTACTTTTAATGTCCTTATTAGAATCCATTCACCATTTTTTTTCGTCACAAACTCAGCTCTAAAGGATTTGTGTCCTTGTGCCACTTAAGTCTTTTGGTCAAAACCATTACGCGTTTCCTTTTATTTTCTAAGTTTATTGTTTTAGATTTGCTTGGTTCAAGTCAAAGTTACAACAGGGTGTGAAAATTGAAATGTTAGCAAATTTGTCAACTGCGGGTTGCAGTGGCAGTAAGTACGCAACTAGAGTAGTCATAAGCATCACTATCATCAAAGACTTTAGCATATTCCAAGTAAACCTGGCTGCATTGCAATAATTTTCTCTCCATCTCAAATCCTTCTTTACTACAACTTCACAATCTTCGAAGCCAATCGATAAAGGCCATAGCCTTGAAAAATAAGTTATGCTCATCCGAAATTCCAGTCGGCTAAACCAGAAAAGGCTATGGAGAGTTGTGGGATTTATGTCAAGTGTCATTGGACTTCTCTGTTATGCTATGAGTTCCTCTTTCAAACAAATATTTGGAGAGTGGAACTTGTTGAAGATCATTGTCTACACCCTGGCAAGTTTCAGTATCAGCACCATGATGCTATTATTGAAGAAATGGAGGCTTTCAAGGAGTTTCTTACTTAAAGCTTATGTGGGCGTTCTAGTTTTGCTGCTCACCTCTTTGTACTCGTTTTTCTCTGATAAAGATGTGAATGGAAAACCAGACCTATTAAGCATGATTTCAAGTGCATCCTTTGCTTTGATGTCTTTGTGCCTGTCAAGGCAGATTGACCTTGGGTTTGAAGCTGAGCTGCTCAATTTCTTCCTTGGATGCCTAACTGTTCAACTGATGAAGATCAATTTGATGCTCTCTATTATTGCAGCTATATTTTGTTATTCTCTCATGATTCTTCGTTCCAAATTGGAATCCCAATCACAGGTGGGAACTACAAGAATACAAGACCATGTAACAGTAGAAATTGATACAGCAAATGGAGTAGAAAGAGGAGCTGATGACTACACAAGTGACTTTCATTCTAGTTATAGCAATAGCCACCAACAGATACAATCACTGAGAAGGAGGGTGGATGATGGATACAATTGGAGAAAATATGGAGAGAAAGCACTGAGAAGGAGGGGAAATCAGACAAGCTACTATAGATGCACACACCCCAATTGCCATGTGAAGAAAAAAGTTGAGAGAACTGTAGATGGGCAAATTACTGATGTACTCTACATGGGTACTCATGCCCATTCGAAGCCTAATTTTACTATGGAGAGGAACTCATCATTTGAATCTTTTTATTCACTTCTACCTTCAGAGCCTTTCCCCACTGAAATCCAGGATCAATCATTTGCCTCCAATGGCAGTGGCCAATTGGATAATGATGCA
Organism: Pterocarpus macrocarpus; assembly: GCA_031439585.1. NCBI lineage: Eukaryota > Viridiplantae > Streptophyta > Magnoliopsida > Fabales > Fabaceae > Pterocarpus > Pterocarpus macrocarpus. The sequence continues at coordinate 17,775,509 of CM062514.1, forward strand.
GCACCAGAGAGCTCATCATTGTCGATATGAAATGCTGAATGTGGGCAGGATTCCCAGAAAATTGCTGAGAAGCTCGGAACAGACAAGTTGCTTTAAGGACTGGTGGATCTGATAGTGGCTGAAAGTCTTCAAAGCGACTGATTTTTCACTTGGTAGTGGGTACTTTGGTACATTTTTCAATGTAAAGTTCTGACTTCTGAGTATAATAGCAAATTACAATTCCAATGGATGATTTCTTTCTTTTTAACAATTCCTTTATGACTATAGTTTTTACTTTTAAATAATTAGTTTTAGAAAAATTGTTTTATGTAAGATTATAATAAAAAGTTTGAAAACATATTTATATTTATATCACAGCATATCATATTATATATTTATATTTTAAAGTAATATTATAATTTTTTATATTTTAAATATAAAAAATTTTAATTTAATACTCTCAATTTATTAGTTTTTATTTTTATTTTTTTTAATATTTACATTAAATAGCTACAATACTAATTTTAGGCTTCTCTATCCACTTAATGATAACCTTTTTTTTTTTTTGAACTAAAACCAAAATTTTCAATTTTTCATTAATTTATGCCTTTTCAAAGTATGTTTTGGGGTACAAAATCAAATTTGTTTTTATTTTTGGGTATAAAATCAAATACATTTTCAATTAATTAATTTCTATATGTTTATAGAGATTTCTTATGTGGTATCATTAGTGTATTCATTAAAATACAAAGAATAGAAATTTTTTTAAAAAAAATAATTTGTTAACAGCTCAAAAAAATTTATAAATTTGTAAGAAAATAAAAGAGGACAAGGAGCATAGGTGAAAAAACTAGGTGGGTTTCCTATATCCAACCCCTTATAGATTTCTTCCCCCGGATCATCTTTATCCAAATTCTCTTGATTCTATAGTTGATTTGCTCAAAGATGGACGACAATTCATGAAATAAAAATATCCATACAATGATACGACCACGAACTTTACCGCTTCATACAAGAGGAATAATAATTAGCAATGTTATTAACGTCACTAAGTACAAGGTTTTCTACTTATTGATTGGTTCATATCTAATCGGTGGTATATAATATAGTTCTATTATTTGCAGCGTGCCCATCCCAGTACAGTTTTAAGGAAGTCGCTGTTGTACCTTATAGTCATAGTATGGTTCTTGAGGTAAGCCGTCAAGTATTTATCTATTCAATACTAATTTTATAGGGGAAAAAATTTGAAATATTATTAAATTTAAGTAGTAAACAATAAAAATACTAAACTACTCATCTTGGGGAACACTTAACAAAAATGAGTATCTAGGAAGACAAATGCCTTTCTTTGTAAAATGAACTTTGCATGCTTTTCAATAAAATTAAGGGTGTCCATCAACTTCGGTTAATCTAACCTAATTCACAAAATATGAGTTGAGTTTGGTTAAAATAATCTCTAACCCATAAGTTATAAGTTGGATTGTGAGTTTAAAAATTTTTAATTCATATAATCTAATCCAACTCATCTACTATTTTCTTTTTTTAGTGGTCTCAAACTTGATTAAAATATGAAATGCAATGTACTTTTGTTGTCGAACTTGAACTTTTTTTTAAAACTATTAGGATGTATATATGCTTTCTTAAAAAATTTTGTGATTTATGTATATATTTTTAAAAGCTTTTAAGACTTACATATTTTTTTTTAAAATTTATGCATGTTGAAACTTATAATTGTCATATTTGTTAAAAGATTTGTATAATTAGAACTTATATTATATATATTTAGATTTATTATATTTGATTATATATACTAACATGTTTTAGTGGATAATTTTTTTTTTAAATGTATATTGAATACATAGGTTTGATCAAACTCCACATACTCATGAGTTGGTTGGTTCGGGTCTGATCAAAATGAAAAATTTGTTAAAACTAATCCAATTCAACCCACAGATTGAATGAGAGGTTGGGTAAAGGCACTAAACCCACTAATTCAATCCATCGACACCCCCCAAATGAAATTATGAAAAACATTGTCTTTATTTGTGGGTTTGAAAATAAACACTTCTCTTAGATTAAGACAAGAACTCATTGGATAATATGCCTTATATAATCATCTATCTATAATCTATAATCTAATATAAAAGTTCTTTCACTATTAATTCTAGACATTTTGTCTTAATTTTAAACTTTTTAACTGTTAAAATTTTCATTATTCTTTAATTATTCATTTATTTTATTAATGTTTTTCTATCACAATTACTATGTGACATCTCTCTAATTAAGTTTATTTTAATTACTATGAATTATATTTGTTTTGACCTTTCATTATGCTCAAAAGCTCTTTCTTTACTTTATATCTTCTATAACCATTTAACATAAAATGTATGAAATTTTATTGTAAATATATGTAAGATAATATGATAAACTGGAGTTTTATTTAGATATATTTAAAAAAAAAAGTTATCAAAATATAACTAAGAACAAGTTTTATCAAATAAAAAAATAAAGAATAACAATTGTAAAAAATTTTCACATCATAAAAGAATTCACTTAAATTTTTAAAATAAATATAATGATTTTTTATTTAATTTATTTATGTAAAGTTGAAAAATAAATATAAATATTATTCAAAATAAATTATAAAAATTCAGACAAATAACTTTTAAATTTTAGATACGCGTCTTTTGTTGTTCTTTAAAATATTACGAATATATTTACTTTAGTTCATTTTGTTTTAAATAAAAATATTTAATAAATATTTTCATTTAAATATATTAATTTTATATTTTAAAAATAAACAAATTAAAATATATATTAAATATTTAATAAATTTTATAATCATAAATAATTAACGTACATAGTCCGTGCTACACACAGTATAAATAACTAGTTATATATAAATTGTTAATCATAAGATACAAGGGAATTCTACAGAGTTTAGACTAAAAGATGAAGAATCTTAGTGGTAGGATGCAATAATGCAAGAAAAGATTAAAGTTAAAAGGGCTGTTTAATTAAAATGTTGTCTTTAACTAGGAAAATACTAAGTAAACGGTGGGTAAAGCGAAAACTAGAGTATTTTATGGGTTATATCAATTCTTAAATACTCGAGGAGAAAAGAAATGTTTATAGACTAATTAAAGGTAAAGAAAGTAAGACAAATTAAAAGAATAATTTTTTGAGTAATATAACGTACACGAGAGAAGTGATTAATAGGTTTTCACTGCCAGTGCAAAGGAGGTACAACACTTCTAAAATAAGACACCATTGAGATCAACCCAACGTTACTTTTAGATAGCAAAGAAAAGCCAAGTAGCCCAATCTCGTTGCAAAGTTTATTTTCATTTTTTTTTTTTTACATCAGAAGCAATGAATTTCAAATTTCTGACATTATGTATACTATTTAAACTTCTCAATTTCAGACTCTTAGTGGCTTAAAGTTTATTGTCAAATGTGAGAAGATCAATGAGAAGAGTGGTTAATTATGAGAATATAATGAATAAATATTTACTATTAGATCTTATATGGATGGTCAAAATTAAAAAATAAAGTTATATGACTTTTTTGAATAATCATATAATCTTTAAATAACTTTTAATCTTGACTATCCATATATGATTATACTACCTAAATTTATTTTTCTTACTCTTATAATAAATCATTTCTTAATATGCTTCTCACTCTTGATATACCTAGATATATATATATACCTCCACATCTTTATGTGGAGATTAGTAAGCTCCATATTTTATTTTGGACAAGAAAGTCCACTCCCCTCTTTTCATAATAAAATTATAATCATGGATATCTTTGTAATTTTATTTTACTCACATTAATGACTACATTAACTCTTTCTCTCACTTAATTAATATTTCTTCCCACTATTTTCTCTCACCTAAATAATATTCTTACTTTTTTTTTTCTCTTCCCTTAATCATATTTTTCTCTCTCCAAAATTTTCTTAAACATCTATGATTGATGAATACTCAGATTGTATTTTACATAATAAAATATATAATTAAAAATATAAGTAAAGAAATGCATATTTGCGTGAATTACCCAAATGATATAATTCACATGTATTAATTCAAATAAATTTAAAACGCTTGAATTAGTATTAATATGGGTAAAGAAATGCATTAATGCTTCATACTTAAATTAATATTAATTTAAGTAATATAATTCATAAGTTTCTTTATAATTCGGATAATTATAAATTATCAAATTAATAATTAATATATTGAATTCACACATTTTATATTACCCACTTTTTTTTTTTTTGACGTGATATTACCGAAGTATAGTATATTGAATTAAATTAAATTAAATTGAATTAATATAAAATATAAATTAAATTAATAATTCAAACCTTTTATATTAGCCAAAGTATAGCATATTGAATTAGTATCAATTATTAGATTAGTAAAATATATTTATAAATATAATAATGCTACTTAATTAAGTGGGAAGAGAATATTAATTAAGTGAGAGAAAGAGTTAATATAGTCATTAACATGAGTAAAATATAATTATAAAGATACCCATATATATATATATATATAAGCTAAAAAAATGTTAATCGCTTGTACTTTCAAACTTGTCTTCTTAAAATAATTAATTCGAGTCTTTACTTGCTGGATGAGCTCTCCGACTAGTAATGACCTCAAATATGATCCTTTAACCGCGGTGTTACTGTTGTTAGCAAAAATATAACCTTTTTTCTCCCCCTTCAACGCGGCTACGAATTCAGAACCTGATCTTGAAAGAAGATATTTGATTTTTATAGTCATCTTTGTCCCTTGCTTGCTGTTGATTACAGGGGAACCTTTTTTATGAGGCCTTAGTTTTTTTCTCACTTCTTCAGAAAAAAAAATTACTATTTGGAAAACTCCGGTAAGAAAACAATTTTACTTATTTTATAAATTGTTTTCTTTGTTCCAATCCATAAATAATTCTTTTGTGGAACAGCAATGAATTAGAGCTTCCGAATTAAGGCCCATGATGATCCCGAACAGTTACACAAAAGCTTACAGGAGAAGAAGCAGAGGTTCATCTAAATGCAGAGAAATGGAAGGAGAGAATTCAGAACAAAAACCAAATGAAGGCTGAGAGTGAGAAGCAGCAAAGGTGGCCAAAAATATAATGAAAAATAAGAACCAATTCAAACAGTTTTTGAAAAATAAGAACCAATTTAGTTCAAACTTTTATAATTTTGATTAATTTTTGAATTTGTTATCAATTTAACAATTTTAATTGGGTTAGGTTGAATTTAAATATTTTTATTAACCGTTTGAACTAACTAAGTTTTGGTCTCAAATATTTTAATAATATCCACAAAACTTGGTAAAATGCATTTCTCGGAAAAAACAGTAACAATAAGAATAAACATTTAATTAAACTAATCATAACTGACTAGTATTATTGAATTGGAAACATGGAGTCCATTAATTTTTTTACGAAAAGATCATAAAGTAATCAAGGAATTTTTTTTATTAAACTACTAAAACAAGAAAGGAATCAACAAATTCGAAGAAAATGTCCGCACTTTCCTCCAGCAGGACTTCAACCGTTACTGCAAGCGTACTACATGGACAGGCACTATCTTTGACGTTAGTTTTTTGTTTCTCTTTTCCTGATGTATAAAGATAATTCGAAGAAAAACTTAAAAGAATGTCAACTTGAGATGGTTCGGATAAGCGGAAACCGACAGGTACATATTTTTATGCAATTATTAGGTAGAATGTTTCCGAGACCTGGGAAAAAAGGGGAAGTGACAGGCTTGCATTATGCACATAAATATGAATATAACATAACATAAAACAAACGAGGTTGGGTATAGACTTTTCAAACCTGAATTGCTACTTGCATTGAAAAATCTACAATAATAAAGTAATAGAATAACTTTTCTCTGAAATTTCCACTGAGGAAGGGGCGAGCCTCTCATCCTGAGCTAAAATGACCGCTCTCTCTGTGTCTCTGTGTCTTAAAAGTAATTCTTACTCACTCAACTCACTTCAGAAAGAAGAGGGTGCCCTTGCTCAGCCAAATTCGCGGCTTGCTGATTCAGCCAGAGATATGGAGATTTGTGGGTTTTGTTTCAGCTATTGTTGGATTGCTATGTTACGCTTTGAGTTCTTCCTTTAACTGTCTATTCGGAGAGTGGAGCTTGTTTAAAATATTTCTCTACACTATTTTCAGTTCCATCATGTGCCTCCTGATTCTGTTTGTAAAGGTATGGCAACGCTCAAACAGTAACCGGATCGAAGCTCATGTAGCATTTTTGTTTTTGACCAGCACATCTGTGTACTCTTTTTTCTTTGACAAAGCTGTGAACGGAAAACCAGATGTGTATAACTTGGTTGCTTGTGCTGCCATCGCCATGATGTCGCTTAACTTGTCAACAAAGATTCAAACTCAATGCGGATTTGAAATGGACCTTCCGTATTTCTTCTTAGAAGCTCTAATAGCACAAATAAACAATCCAATCATGCTGGTGCTCTTCTTAGCATGCCTCAACAAGCTCAACAACTCGATACTTCTGCTATTATCGTACCAAAGTTCATGCCTGCTAGAGTGCAAGTTCGGTGGGCCAATCAGGACTGAAGCAATCACCATCAGAGATAGATTAGGGGAAGCAATCAGGGACATATTCATGCAGTTGGAGGACCTGATCTGCCGTGATACGGCTCAGGTAGCTGTTCCTGGAGGGATTTGTCCAATTGCCATCCATGTGATGAACCACATCAGTGCAGTTCGAGAGGGCCAATTCTTCTTTGCTTTCTTTGAAGGTAACTAGGACAATAGGACTGCTGGAGAGCCATTTGGAAGCCAAGTCCAAACATTACACCAACCCTATTTTAGGCTTTGTTTTCTTGATGAATAATGGGAGGTACATAGAATTGAAGGCAAAACAGTATCAATTGGGAACCATATTGGGCAAAGATTGGGTCCAACAACAAACTTCCAAAGTCCAAGGAAACTTTGAACACTATCAAAGAAGCTAATGGGATGAGGCGTTGGGCTACTTGAAGCAGGATAAGAGTGAGTCAATTGAGCTTAACGTGACGGTAGAATCAATGATAGAGAAGCTCAATTTGTTCAACAACCACCTTAAGGAGATACGGTGCGTTCAACGTACATGGTTTGTCAATGATGAAGAGCTAAGGGAAGAAATAAAAAAATCGCTCGAAAAGATCGTGTTGCCAGCATATGGAATGTTCATTGAGAGGTTTCACAATATTTTTGGCAAGCTCGGTGATAGGTATATTAGGTATTCAATGTCGGACATTGAAGATCTACTCAAAGATTTGTTTAGTGGAATCGATGATCAAGTACCCAAAAGTGAAAGGTACCGGTGCTTGTGTTAAATTACAATACATAATTTTCATCGGAAATGTTTTTGCGTACATAAAAAATGGAGGTTAAATTAAGTTTTTAGTCCCTCCACTTACATCAATTTTTAAATTAAACCCTACACTTTTTTTTTAACTTTTTTAATTGAGTCCTTATAGTTAGAAACATTTTTAAATAAGTTCCTCTCTGTCATAACATTCCTAAATTAGTTTGACATACCAAACCACTCTTACCCTGTTCTTCAAATCAAATCTGTATTTTCTTTATTTGGAAGTTATTTCTCCATTTTGGGATGGATTTTTCTTCCTCAGTCTGCTAATAGGATATACACCAATGATCAGAAATTAACTTCTTCCCTAACTTCTGGCAGATCAGAAACCATGTTTAGACTAGGCACTCTGTGAATTCTACCCACCTATGAAGTACAAATATAGATACCGGATACGGGTCAATTGCACACAAACAAATTTGTCACATTTAATTATGTAATTATTGTGACTACATTCAAATTTGGTACAAAGCACCTTATTCAAAAGTATTGTCTATATGAGATTGGAACTTGGGCAGAACTTCCATTTCTACGTACTTAGCAATATATTGGTAAGCTGCTTCAGTTGGATGGACACTGTCCCAAAATACGTATTTTGAAGCGTCATCACATACTGGTGTGATTTCGTTACACAACGGGGTTACTTCAAATAAGCCCGTCCCACAACACCCTTTATTCGTTTCCTCGAAACCTGTATGATAAAATACCAAAGAGTACAAAAGAAAATTCAGAACAAATCATTCTCAATTTTTTAAACCTTTGTACGAAAGTTTCTTTTTTAGTTTCATAAACGTAACTCTTTGTGTACAAGTAACTTACAGAAGGTCTTTGTTTAATGTCTGACAGCATAGTTTTATAATTATGAGAGAAAAAAAAAATCTATATAATTTGAACCAATTAGAGTATATTAAGAAATCAAATATAACACAACTGAGCCATTGAACATTGTAATCCATAAATTTAGCTCACCATATTTTTCAGGTTGACTAATGAGGTTGATCAATGGGTCATATATGTCTGTATAAACAACTCTGGTTCCAGGAAGCATTGCTTGCAGCAGAAGTAGTCGCTTTGCCAATTTGTGATTGTAAAGCTCGGCATCTAAATTCTCATCCTCTACACATTTCCTATCCTTTAAATTCACAAACTTGACTGTAATTTGAATGGGTATGCAACCAATGGGAGGAAGCCCAGTGACAGCAAATTTTCTGCATCCAAGTTCGTATAGTTCCTACGATTTTACACGAAGAACATGCTGAGTATTATATTTATTAATTACATCTATTAGTTGGTGGCTATGGGTGCATATCCACACAGCATTAAAAGTATGCTCATTTTGAATCGTAGTAACTATAATTAATAAGGCCTATAGCATACTAATTTCTTTTTACCAACACGGCAACACCCCAAGAACTAAGCATCGGTTGTTTATTCCAAAGAACATGTCTGTGTTATAGTCTAATAAGTCTATAGAACAAAACAAAATAGAAATTGTGTACCTTTTTTTTAAAAAAAAAAAAAATTCTATATTGAGTTTTCTTCAGTCTTATGAATTTCTATTTTTTAATGACTTAGAAAATGTGCATAAACTAGTAATGTAATTATAATAAATGCCATCCTTTTACCTTGATGAAGATTGAAAGCCTATTCTGTATATAATCTTGGTATCCATCAATGTTGAACTCAGACCTTCTAGTGGGAATGTCATAAAAGTTGAAAAGGAAGTCATTAGTCCCTGCACTAATTATAACCAAAGCATCTCCAAGTATTCGTTTAGCTTCAGTTTCCCCTGCAGTGCACTTGAGTTTTGCAACATAAGCTTTGAAGTATTCAATTTGCTTGGACACAGATATGGCACCGGATAAAGCTGTAGTCAAATCATCAAAACCTGACCCGCCAGAAGCAAAGCTAACACCTGTTAGAAGTTCTTCATTTGATAGGTATGGGTCAAGGAAAGGAGGGACAGTGTCTTTGATGTTCAACATAGAAGCAATGAAGTCAGGAACCAATTTTCCATTAGAGAATCTGCCAGTGGGAACGCAACCAGGGAAATCCCTGCCATAAGGCAAATGGTTTCCCTTTGCCAAAGTCTTGATATAGTTGTTATTGCCTGTGTCCACAGTTGAATCACCAACGACTAGAATGGACGGGAACTTGGGTCTAGACAAGGCATTGCTTGTAGCAACAACTATGGTGCAAAGATGCATCAAAATTGTAAAGTGGATTGTGCATGCCATTGCTAGCTCTTTGCAGCTCGTTTAATATGACTTTAGTTGCTATATATGAAGAGAAGAATTCATTTCTTTTGGGTTTAAATTTGTGAATTGCAAGAGAACTGTCCTTAAGAAATCAAAACGTGAGATAGATTTTAAGACAACCATTTTAGGTAAGTGAAAACAACATGAAGGAATTTTCATGAATTTGATTGAGCCAAGTATTTGCAATCCTGAACATTCTTATTTCATTACGGAAGAAGGAAAGCAATTGGAAACTATCATTTCGGGACTAAAAAACTTCGCTTCCACAACTGTCTCATATCCATAAACTTTACCTAGCCAGCATTATTGGGACTGAATAATTTCAGAAAAACCAGAGGTCCACGTTTGAAAAAAAGAAAAGAAAACCAAGGTCAAGCCTTCAGTATATTTTTTTTCTCAACTTTCTCATTACCATTTAAAGTTAATCAGATCCGTAATAGGTGTCAAATGGTAACATTTTAGAATACGTACTAAGTTTAATTATTGTTCATACGATATTTGAAGCTCTAGCAAGTGGCATACTCATCAGAGTCTTTGCAGTAATGATAGTCTCTTCCTCCCGTCAAAAAAAAAGAAAATCGGAAAATTGATAATCTCTTCCTGTTGTTGCCTATCGACATTAAGAGTGGAGCAAACAAAAGTAAATAGGGTCTCGCATATGATACATCACAGGTTCGAGTCCCCACACGTCTTGTTGGGATGATATAAATGTAAGTTATTTTTTAAGTGCTCTTTAAAGTTAGAGACTTTTCTTGCCTTAGACTGAGGCACCATTCCCTCGCCTTAAATTTTTATGTATTAAAAAAAAAGTAAACAAAAGATTTGAATCATCATTGATATATACTACCTTTTGTTAATTATGTGATTATTTTAAGGAACATTATTATCTATACTTGTAAACATTGTGTGATTCTTCTCCTTAAATAATATTTAATAGGTTAATTTTAATAATTTTTATAACTAATCTTCTTTTTTTCTTGAGCTGAAAAGGAATTTTATTGATCAACTAGAATAATTAATCATTTTTAACTGTCTTTAATATTAATTTTTCTTTAAATTTAACCATATTAAGTTGTTAATATTTAGTGAAAACAATAAGAAATATTATATAAAGGAACAAAAGATTTGAACCATCATTGATACTACTTGATTTAATTAAGAAATGATTTTAAGAGGTATTATTATCTACTTGTAAGAAGTATATGATCCTTCTCTTTAAATAATATTTAATAGGCACTTCTTAATAATTTTAATAGTAAATTACACCTACATCCACTTAAAGATACTTTTATTATACAACCCTTGTCTCTATTTTCAGAACATAGACTTTACTCAAAAATACTTTATTAATTAAAATATATATGTAAATTTCCTAAACTATCTATTATGCAAAATACTTTGTTAATTAGTGTTAATATTTTCTTTAATTTATTATTTTATTTTAATTATTTATTATTTAACATTATTATATCTTTGTAACTCCTTGAGAATTGATATGTTAATATTAATGACACTATACTTATTAAAATTATTTAATCATTATTTAATGATTTTAAAAAATATACAATTTAATATAACATGGACATTTTATTTTTACTTTAATGATCACATATTATAGCCTAAAAATATTTAAAAAATTAAAATGTACGAAATTCTTACTTTTTCTTAAAAAATAATCATCATATATTATTGTTATTATTAATAATTTTTTTCTTAATATATATATATATATATATATATATATATATATATATATATATATATATATATATATATATATATATATATATATATGTGTGTGTGTGTGTGTGTGTCTCAATATGTGTAATTGCTAATAAAGGGTATTTTCATAAAAAAAAGGATAATAAATATAAAATAATATAGATTTAACAATTGAATTGCCTCGCATAATTTTGGGGTTTGGGTCGGATTTTGGGTTTGGATTATTGGTGGTGTTAGTATTTTGTGTGCAAAGTAGTTTGCCCATGTTGATGTTGAAGTGTGTGCATCTTCGTGTAGAAAGATATTTCTTGAGGGTAGTTTCACCTTTTCTCATATTTGCCACCAAAATGTTCAATCTCAACTTGAAAGCAGGTAAGACACAATAGTGAAGAGATAACAAGAAGGAAGGAGGAAAGGAGTTCTCAAATGAAAAAAAGGGTGTTTGTAGTCACTAGGTAAAGAGTGAACCTGTGTCTTTTGGCCACTAGTCTTTAAGTATTTGTAGTGAGGGTGCCATCAATCATGTGAAGGCTTGGATTAGGAATATGAGTGAGTGACTGATACTAGATTGAGGGGAGAGGGATTTTCCCATATGCTTGATGAGGTGGGCCTAGATCAAATAGATGGAAAACTCGAACGGATCACATACTTTAGCCCATCACTTTTTGAGTATTTATAAGTTTTTTTTTTCTCTTTTGCTAGGAACAAAAACAATTTTAAGGTCTTCATCTTGCCTTTATTTTAAAAGAAAATTATTATTATTCATTGCTAATAAAGATAAAAACTATTATTGAATGCTAAGAGACATGATTAGAGAAAGAAAATGTTTTTCTATTGCTGAAGAAAAACATGATCTTGTAGAGCTTTTGTCGTCAAAACACACAACGGTTCCCCATTGTTCCGCAATCTTTTTTAATTTTCCTTGGACCAAGCTTGAAGTGGAATGCCGAAACACTCCACCCAAACTCTCTTGGTTTGACATATCTCCTCAGTTGACCACTCCTTATCTTAGCAAAATATTCCTCCAATAAGTTATCTCCTTCCTTCAATGTCTCCTCCATATCTACCTTCGATGAGAAGGTGACAAGAGTTTTATATGCTCCCATTGGCCTCACACTGTCAATAGAGAAGAATGTTCCCCTTAGTTTAGCCCCCATCAGTTAAATATCAACTAGATATAATACAAATTAAAGTCTCACCCACAATACTTTCTAGTTTGGCATTGACCTCATAATCAATATCCCCATACACTACTCTAGTCTTCTCATACTTCCTATTTTCTTCCTCATACTCCTATTTCTTCTCATTCATTCTTTTACTTGTGTCCTCCTTAACTTGCCCCACCTTGTGCAAAATAACATCTTTAACAGATCTCCTTTGCCACTTCATGTTTTGATTTCCTCCATCATTTCACTTATTTTGGGGTACCATCTTCCTCTCCTCATAATCAGTGTTTCTGTCTTCCTTCCTCTTAAAATTAGCTATGGTCATTGAGCATGGTTTTAAATTATGGTCCACAACTACATGGTAGCAACAATTGCGACCGCTTCAAATACATTTTCCTGCAATTTTCCGCATCGTAATGCAATAGCAACCGCGACCGTAATTGCAGTTTAAAACTATGTCGCTAAGATTTTGCAACCCTTTATTTCATTCCATGAAGATTCTGGATTACCTTTTGAGCTTCTTTAAGTTGTGAGAACCTCACAAAGGCAAATGGAGATTAATTGGCCTTTCTTTTCTTCCTTGACATGAACACATTGACCACCTCTCCTTCAAAACTGAAAATCAACCAAAGCCAAGGTTTTGTCATGGTTTTTTGGCAAATTATCTACAAAAATGGTATAAGAGACAACCTCCAGTCTCCTCCATGCAATCTTTATACTTGTACGTGCATGCCTAGCTCCTTGGATTGCATGGGTTCTATCTTTCACATGCCACTTCCTTTGTAGAGTTTGACCTCTCTGCTTCTTTTTTCTGCTTCTGTCTCATCTCTCTCCACTCCACTTCCCTTGGATAATGGGTCCAAATTCAATTGATGACTTTTCAATATTATAAAGTATGTAAATTGAAAAATGTTATGAATATGAGTATATTTTATATATGCTTTATTGTTTGTGACAAACAATTTATACTTTATTCATTTAACAAAAAAGGAGGTAGAATTTTTTAATTAAAAAAGGGAGGTAAAAATTTTCATCCTTACATGTATCGTTAAATATAAAAAATTATTAAAGATGAAAACTTTTATAGGAGTTGATTGTCTTATGTGAAAATTTCATATAACATTATCATGTATTAATTTTTAACATTAATTAAGAAGATAAGATCAAGTATGAGACTCACAAAATATTTAATCAATAGTAAAAATTAATACATAATAAGATTATATGATTTATTATTATTATTATTTTTGGATTTTAAGGAGCTTAGTAGAGATAGGGGAAATGGGGAAGGCGATTGATAAATAAGGATTGAACTCTTGATCCAATGCGAATAAATCCCTTGTCATATAGACGAAGAAAGATTCCATTTGAGCTACAATTCTATGGTAAAGTCATGTGATATTTTTATATAAGAGAATATATTCCCAACTTTTATGGAATGATTTGAAAACTTTTGTAAGAGAGACGGCTAGAGATAGAAAAGTTACAATAAGAACAAACATTTAATTAAATAAAAATCATGACAGATTACTATTATAAATTTAATTGGAGATATGGGCCTCCACTAACTTCTTTTCTTTGAAAAAAAAAATCAAAGCAAAGGAGGGAAATTTGATATAGCTACTTAAAAAGAAAAGAATCAACAATTTGAAGAAAAAGCTTTGTTAAAAAATTTTTACAAGACCAATTTAAGGTAGTATTTGAAATGATTAAAATTAGAAATCTTTTTCATTTATAAATTAAATCTTATGTTTGGAATTATTATATAGAAAAAGATTTGAATTAATTTAAAAATTAATTCTTATGTTTAGAATTCGTTAGATATTGTTCACAATAATTAAAAATAGGAATTGATTTGATTTGTATTTAAACTTTAAAATAAATTAAATCAATTCCTATCAAATTTGACATGACTTTAAAACCAAAGCAATCAAATTTCAAGGAATTTAACAAATGAAATCATTTATTATTTTTAAAATATCTAAACACAAGATTTGATTTATAAATTAAATCAATTCTTATTTTATTTTTGATTTAAATATATTTTTAATTCATATAAATATAGATTATTTTGATTTTAATCTCTTTAAATTTTTTTTTTCTTTTGGCTTTTGGTTCCTCATTTGTTCAATATTAAGTTTTTAGTTCTTGCCGTGAACTAATATTGTTAAATGGTGATAGTTATAAAAGGTCAAATAAAATTCTAAAAATACTTATAAATATCAAAAGCAAAATTTTTAATATTTAGAAGGGCTAAATACATATAGTAAAATATTTATAGAGATTAAAATTTGGAACAACAAGAATCTAAAACAATTTAAAAAAAAAAAGGGACCAAAAGCTATTTTTTTAAAAGGACTTAGATCTAAACGACCTATGTTTATAAGAATAGAAAAAACATATTTAACCCTTTGTTTTATTTTATTTCATTCCAAACATTAGGCATTAGCTATGATATTACCGATAAGTGTTAGTTCTAAGTCAATATAGAATGCGCTCGAGACCTGACGAACGGGAAAGAGATAGGAAACCTATAATATGCATACAAAAATGACTATGACAAAAAGCAAATGACAAAACTGAGTGGGGTATATGGACTTTTCAAACCGGTAATTGCTCCTACACGGTTTTTTATTTTTTTGATAAATGATTTACAACTCAACTCGCTAAACAAGAAGTAAGGAGCTAAAAGTCAGAGGGTACCAAAGTATAAGATAACATAAACAGAAACATAACTAGTAGACCTTATTAAGCAAACCCCTATGAAAACAACTGTTGACATACACCTGATAAAGACCTGACATAACTCCCATGAATGTTGGGACTTGGGCCCCCAAGTGGAGAAATGTGGAACTTGTCAACTTGAATATAGCAGAAGCACTTTTGTCCTTGGGTCATAATACTTCATCAATGAGTAACACGCAGCATAGGTGGCACCTTAAAAACGAATACAGCACAAGAGTAAAGGCAAAGATCCACCTAGCGGCTTCCCATATTCTGCAGAAAGGATCAAAATGAAAATAAAACTGATATCAATAAGATTTAACCCAGCTATTAGCCTAAGGGCTCCTGCAACACCAGTCTTTCTGAGCACTGGCAGCATCTGTCCCAAGATGATGAGCATGGCTCTCATTCGAAAACTTTAACCCTTAATACAATAAATAAATAAATAAATAAATAAATCTTTAAACCTTGATCAATTTAACATGTTAAGAATAAGCTCCAGGGTTACCTTATTATTAATATTATATTATTTCTCTTAATTTGATTATGTATAATTATGTATTTCCTTTGTCAGTTTGCCCGATCCGTTTATATAACCTAATTATTGGTTTATTTGTGCTTCTTGATTTTTTTTTATATCAACTGAGATTTGAACTCTTAATTTTATATATAATATCCAAATTCTTCATAATTAATAACTTGATTGTTTGAGTAGAAGAGTTTAAAGCCTTAAAACAATTATTCAGTTTTTATTAAAAAAATTCTTATACATTTTTAGAGGAAGGATTTTTCTTCCTCCAAGAGGATATCCATGGTTGATTTCTTCTTTCATTCACTCTCTTTCCCCTCTCAATGATAATTTTTATGAATAAATTTTATATTTAATTTTATACATAAAACTCATTTATGAATATTTCCACCCAATTTTTACTCCAACCAAACACATCCATATTGTTGAAACATGATGAGAGTTTGCTGAGTCCAATTTGATGGGCCGGCTTCCCTTGTAATTAATTCTTCATTCTTCACTTTGTTGAAACATGATGAGAGCTTGCTGAGTCCAATTTGGTGGGCTGGCTTCCCTTATAATTAATTCTTCATCTTCACTGGAACCAAACTTTATGTATGTGTGTGTAGAGATCTCAAATAAAAAAATACAACTGCAGAATTCTTCTTTTCGTTTGCAAGAGGGAAAAGCTTACCCCGTGACAAATAATTGTAGGTAGAACTACGGACAAGAGCCTTTTTTTTTTAAAAATATTTATGATAATAAGATTTAAATTTAAAAATTTATATAAATTATTTAAATTTTTCACTATTAAATTAATCTTGATGACTTGGAGGAGAAGAGCTTTTGAGCTAAAAGGGTGCTGTGTGAACAAGTCACAGTAAAAGTGGTGATCTGCAGCCTTATAATATCATATAGACTAGAGTTGAATCCCCACCCCTTTCATCACCCCTGCCCCCAAAAAGAAAAGAAAGAAGAAAGAACGAAAGAAATAAAGAAAGGCTATAAACGTGCTGTTTCTGGGTGTTTGCCTCTTCTAGCAAGTCTTACTTACTCAACTCACCTCACAAAGGTCGTCCATGCCCATCCAAATTCAGAGATGGCTGATGCAGCCACATGCATGGAGGTTTATAGGTTTGGGGTCGTCTATAGTTGGACTATTCTGTTATGCTATCAGCCCCTCCTTCAACCATCTTTTTGGCCAGTGGAACTTTTTTAAAATATTTATTTTTAGTCAACTCAGTTTGATCATCTGCGTTGCAGTTTTTTATGCAAAGGTATGGCAGCATTCAAGGAGTCTCCGATTCAAAGGGCACATGGCATTTTTAGTGTTGACCGTCACCTCCGGGTACTCCTTCTTCTTTGATAAAGCTATGAACAAGAAACCAGATGTGTTTAGCCTCATATCATGTGCTGCATTTGCTATGATGTCACTTAGCTTGTCAAGGCAGACCCACTGTGGATTCGAAGTGGATCTCATGTATTTCTTCTTGGCATCTCTAATAATGCAACTCATGAAGATAAAATTATGGTTAAGTGTTCTTGGAGCGGGTTTTAGCTATTCCCTCATCACTCTTCGTTCATCTTTAGATGCCCCATTAGAAAATGGGTTTGTGGGACTCCAAGATCAACATAGCGTTGTCATTCAAGTGGATTCACAAGAATCCAGTGCTAGTAGTTCTCTTCCGCCTCAACCAGGTCAACAACCCAATACTTCTATTGCTATCATACCAAGGTTCATGCTTGTTACACAGGAACTTCAACGGGCTAATTGGAGACTTATTGGTGTGTTATGGAGCCGTTTGAATGAATATCTTAGAGATAAGGATGACCAGATTCCGATGGCATTGGTGAATGACCACAATTTCCTGGTGGATGCATTTCCACCGCAAGCACTTGATGACCTTCATGAAAAGGTTAAGCTCATGATGGTTGGCGGGTTCGAGAACGAGTGCACGAACCAGTACAATAGTTGGCGAAGAGAGTTCTTAGATATGTGCTTGTCGATGTTACGGTTGAAGGAACACAACATTGAGGACCTCGATGAGAAGGAGAGGATTCGGAGGTGGATGAAAGCTTCGAACGTAATTCTCAGGATACTGTTTCCTAATGAGCGAAGACTCTGCGATCAAGTCTTCTTGGGTTTCGCTACCTTCGCTGATCTCTCTTTCATGCAGTATTACAGCGAAGTGATGACTACCCTACAAAATTTTGCCAATGATTTTGTAATAGAGAGACGTTCGTTAAATCATTTACCCAGCATTCTCAAAGTGTTCGGGACACTGCATGACCTTATTCCAGAGTTCGATTCGGTGTTTTCTTTTCAATGCAATGTATCCCTCAGGACTAAAGCAATCTCCGTCATGAAGACATTAGAGGAAGCAACCAAGGATTATTATTGCACAAATTCAGAGGATCTGATTTTCCAAGACACGACACAGGTAGCTATTCTCGATGGACTTATACCAATTACTAAGTGATGAATCGTCTTATTTTTAGTACAGCTCCTACACATCAGTTAAATTATTGCAGAATGATTGAATTTTATGGGTTTTTTTCACCTGGATCTCTTTAGATCAATTGCTAACATCAACAAGTTTGTCACATTTCATGTATGTAAATAATGTGACAACATTCAAATTAGGCACAAAGCACCTTGTTCAAAAGTATAATCCATGTGAAATTGGAACTTGGGCAGAACTTCCATTTTTACGTATTTAGCAATGTACTGGCAGGCTGCTTCTGTTGCATGGACACTGTCCTAAAATACATATTTTGAAGCATCGTCACATACTGGTGTGATTTCATTACACAATGGAGTTACTTCAAATATGCCAGTCCTACAAAACCCTTTATTCGTTTCCTTGAAACCTGTATGATAAAATGCCAGGAGAGTACAGAATAAAAATTAGAACAAATCATTCTCAATTTTTTAAACCTTTCTATGTAAGTTTCTTTAGTTTTATAAACATAAAACCTATTTTCATAGAAACAACTTAAAGAAGGTCTTTGTTAGTTACTGACAGCATAGTTACAATTTTGAGTTAAAAAAAATCCATATATATTTTAAATCAATTAGAATATTACGAATTACGAAAGGAAATATAACACTGTAGGGCCAATGAACATTATAATACATAAATATAGCTCACCATATTTTTCAAGTTGATTAATTGCCGGGAAGGTGTCTTGTCATTTGCAATAAAAGTCAAAGAGTAGGAGGAAGAACTTTTTCACCTCCCCTGACAAGAAATCCATTGAAAGAAGATTGTATGGTTAGGTGATGGAGTTTGTGGTTGTGCAATTAATGCACAACGTCACATGGAACTCTATAAATTGAGCCAAGTTCCAGTCGTGGAAATCATCTCAAGCTGAAGCATTTCAGCGATAGTACGAAGCAAAACGAGCTTCTTGTAGTGTTAGAAAAATTAGAGTGTATCAGAAATTTTTTGAGTATAGAGTAAGTGAATATATATTGGGGATTTGATTATATTCTTTAGATTTATGTAATATTATAAATTATAGTAAAAGAGAATTTTACTAGTAAATAATATATTATAATTATCTTTAAATATAGTGAGATATTTTTGGAGGTTGTATCCCCTGATTTTTTACTCATTATTTTGGAGAGTTTTTCATGTTAAAGTTTTATATGTAATTTCTTGATATATTTTGTTGATGTGAATAATGATGAGTGGATCCCACTATAAAATACTATTCATGTGTTTTATTTTTTTCGTTATTTTTCACATAAATTTGGTTATGCTTCTGTTCATATCCATAAAGTGTTTAATACACTTGGGGTGTATCATACTCTGATATCTTTAACAAATGGTATCGGAGCCATTTAGTTTCGGTTCCAAAATGTTGGTGCCAAAATCTGAAGTGGAGAAGTTCGACGGGTCCAATGACTTCAATTTATGGAAGTTGAAGCTGCAGGCATTGCTGGATCAGCTAGATCTAGCAATAACATTGGAAGGCAAGGACAAATTGCCAGAATCATTATCTATTGAATAGAAGACCGCTGATTCACTATGGAAAGCTTTGGAAGAAAAATATTCCATAAAGATTTTGTCAAAAAAACTTTATCAAAGAAAGCAACTATACACATTCAAATATTCAAGAGAAAAATCAGTTCAAGACCATATAGACGACTTCAACCAGATGATCTCTAATGTTGGAGCGGCTGGAATAAAAGTAGATGTTGATCAAACTATGATTTTGTAGACTTCACTACCTCCATCATATGATAATTCTTGTGATACCATACTATATGGTAGATTTGACATCACGGTTAAAAATCAAAGAGGCTTTGATGTTAAAGAGCATCAGAAGTTAGTATTTGGACCTAGTGCTGATAATCCTACAGATGGGCTGTTCATGACGAGAGGGCATAGTCAAGAAAAAGGATCAAGAAGCTTGTAAGAGAAGGTCAAAGTCCAAAAAGCACGAATCTGTGACATGCTATCATTGTCCCCAGATGGTGCATATCAGAAAAAATTGCCCAAAGAGAAAGGAGAAATCAAGAAATTCTACCAACATAATAGTTGCAAGTTCTAATGATAGTGATATTGGTTTTGCTTTAACAGTATCCACTACTGGCTCGGGAAATGAGTGGATCCTAGACTTTTATGCATCTTTTCACATGACACCTAATAGAAGTATTCTCACTTCCTCTCAAAAATAGGAGAGAAAAGTGAGATTGCGAGACAACAGAATAATTTCAATTGTAGGTGAAGGAGAAGTGCGTGTTAGATTGGATGATGGTACTGAAAGGATGTTTCAAGTATGACATGTACCAAAATTAGGTAGGAACTTGATCTCATTAAGTGCCCTAGACAACTGAGGGTACAAATTCTCTGGAGAGGGTGGTTTCTTCAAGGTGATTAAAGGCTTGATGGTGGTGATGAAATGAAAGCTTCAAGGCGAGATCTAAGGTTTTTTACTGATTTAAAATAAAAAAATTTATTATTTTCGGATATACGTTATTTCAACTTTTTTGATGAAAATGTCCATTTTTTTTTATAGTAGTAAATTCGATTGAGATTGGATTGAATTCATCACTGCTCAATTTTTTCCCGAATGAGCAAAAATCGATTTAAGGTGAGTAGAATTCAATACTATTCACTTGAATAGTGTTGAATTTGATTTAGCCTTGATCGAATTCAAGGAAAACACACAAGTTTTAGGAGGAATTTATGATGGATTCTAAACTTTTAAGTGCATGGTGAACCTAATATGATTAAGTGACAAAAAAATATGATTAATTATCATATAAATATAGCTAATTGCCACACAAAATATGGCAAAATGCTGGATCCCTGATGGATTGGGGTCTATCCTAAAATATGACAACTATTAGACCTTACTCTCTATTAAAACTGTAAAGAAACAGATGAGGATAACGTCCAGATCAGTCGTTAGAGGCTTAAGAGCCACAATATTTAATATTTAAAAAATCTATACTTATTGTTCCTATGTATGCGATTGTGGGTGTATATATATTCTCTTGTTATATCTAAAGACAATTTTTTTTTTATACTTATATTGCACTAGCGATGAATTCGAATTTATCACTATTTATCCGAAAGAAAAAAAGATATATAAATATGTGATATTTCTTAATTAATTATCATTAAGTTTGGTTAATTTATTATAATGATAATTAATTAATAAATATCACATGTTTATATATTTTTTTCTTTCAGGTAAATACTGATGAATTCAATCTAGGTGCAATATAAGTATAAAAAAAATATTATCTTTAGATATAATTAGAGAATATATATATATATATATATATATATATATATATATATATATATATATATACCCACAGTCGCATACATAGGGGAATAATAAGTATAGATTTTTTAAATATTAAATATTATGACTTTTAAGCCTCTAATGACTGATCTAGATGTCATTCTCATCCATTTCTTTACAGTCTTAATAAAGAGTATAGTCTAATAATTGCCATATTTTAGGATGGATCTCAATCCATCATGGATCTGGCATTTTGCCATATCTTGTGTGGCAATTAGCTACATTTGTATGATAATTAATCATATTTTTTTGTCATTTAACTATATTAGGTCCACCATGCACCTAAAAGCTTAGATTCCATCATAAATTCCACCTAAAAATTTGTGTTCACCTTGAATTCGATCAAGGATAAATCGAATTCAACACTATTCACTTGAATAGTATTGAATTCTACTCATCCTGATTCGATTTCTATTCATCCGGGAAAAAATTGAACAGTAATGAATTCGATCCAACCTCAATCGAATTCACTACTCCTAAAAAGAAAAGGAAATTTTCGTAAAAAAATAGTTGAAATAGCGTATATCCGAAAATAAATTTTTATTTTTATTTTAAATCAATAAAAAACCCGCAAGATCTATCTATTATTGGGAAGCACAGTCAATGGAACTACTGCTATTCTATCCTTTGAAAAAAATGATGATGATGCAACATGATTTTGGCACATGCGGCTTGGTTATATGAGTAAGAAAAGAATGATCATACTTGTTGGTAGAGGCTTGCTAAAAGGCTTAAAGAGCTATAAACTCGATTTCTGTGAAAATTGTGTCTTTGGAAAGCAGAAACGGATGAAGTTTGGTATTGCTAAACACACTAGCAAGGGGATATTGGAATATGTCTACTCGAATGTTTAGGGTCAAGCCCTTGTTAACTCTTAGATAGGGCTCATTATTTTCTTCCTCTAATAGATGATTACTCCAAAAAAGCCTAGGTTTATTTCCTGAAACAAAAGGATGAAATGCTTGGCAAATTCAAGCAATAGAAGATGATGGTCGAGAAGCAAACTGGGCGGTCAGCCAAGCAATAGAGAATTTTGTAGCAAAGAATTTGCAAAGTTCTACAGAAATGCTGGTATAGTCAGGCACAATATTGTACCTGGAACATCACAGCAAAATGGAGTTGCAGAACGGATGAACAAAATACTTCTGCAGCATGCACAATGCATGTGAATCAATGTTATACTTCCCAAATCATTTTGGGTTAAGGCAATCAATATAGTTGCATACCTGGTAAACCGATCTCCATCAACTACAATTGATTTGAAGATTCCACAAGAAGTATGGTTCGGTCAACCCATAAACTATTCTGATTTGAAGATATTTGGTTGCCCTACATGTGACCATATGAGTGATGGTAAACTTGAGGCAAGGACAAGAAGGTGTATATTTTTAAGGGAATGCATGAGGGGTGAAAGGCTATAGATTGTGGTGTATGGAAAAGGCAAGTTCACCCAAAACCATTGTTAGCAAAGATGTCACTTTTGATGAGGTGGTGATGTTAAATCAAAAGTAGGAATCTGAAGTAGATTAGGCAGAAACGGATCATGGTGCTACGAAGTAGGTGGAGCTAGCTAGAGATTGATTATAGGAAGATAAAGCAAGAAGAAGATGAGACAAATCAGCCAAGTATTTCAAGGACTACTCAACCTGAAGTAGAACAACAAGATGAACCTGATGACAAAGATGCTGGTGAAGAAACAGAGCCATACAATATTGCTACTAGCAAAGAGAGGTGACATATTTGAAAGCCATAGAGATATCTGAATTCTGTTGCTTGTGCAGTTAACTTGTCAAATGCAAAGCCTATAGCCTTTGCCTTGGCTATGGCAGATGGTGCAGTTGGAGATTAACCATGTACCTACCACGATACAATAGAAAACAAAGAGTCAAAATAATGGTTGGCAACAATGAATGAACAGATTGAATCTCTTCAGAAAAATAAGACATGGGAGCTGGTACAACTTCCAGAGGGGAAGAGAGTGGTTGGATGCAAATGGCTCTTCAAAAGGAAAGAAGGAATCCCTGGCATTATTGACTTCGATGAAGTATTCTAAGCAAGACTCGTAGTAAAGGGTTAAACTTAGAAGGACATGTTAACTTTGATGAAGTATTCTCTCCTGTGGTGAAGCATAACTCTATTTGAATCGTATTAACTATTGTGAGTACGTTTGACTTGGAGCTAGAAGAACTTGATGTGAAGATAACATTCTTACTTGGTGAACAAGAGGCGCAGGTACACATGTGTTAACCAGAGGGGTTTGTAGTTCCTGATAAGAAGGATCATGTTTGCTTGTTAAAGAAGTCGTTATATGGCTTGAAGCAGTCTCCAAGGTAGTGGTACAAAAGGTTTGATGCATTTATAATTGATTCTAGATACAGCAAAAATCAATATGATAATTAAAGCTACTCTAAGGAGTTTTCTGATGGTTTGTGGATTTATTTGTTGTTGTATGTTGATGATATGCTAATTACAGCTCGAAGTAAAGTTGAAATTAGTATGTTGAAAACTCAATTGGGAAAAGAGTTTGAGATGAAAGACTTAGGTGCAGCAATGAAAATTCTTAAAATAAAGATTCATAGGGAGAGGTATCATGGTAAATTGTGCTTGACACAACAACTCTATATCAAGAAAGTGCTATGATGCTTCAATATGGATCAATCTAAACTAGTTGGCACTCCGTTGCTGCACATTTCAGGTTGTCTTCGAAGGAATGTTCGAGAATTGAGGAGGACGTGAAGCATATGTCTCATATACCTTAATCCAGTGTAGTTGGTAGTTTAATGTATGCCATGGTATGCACTAGACCAAATCTTTCACATGCAATAAGTTTAGTGAGTAGATTATTAAGCAAAAAGCTATGAAACGGATCATGCAGTACTTGAGAGGTTTCACCGATGTTTGTTTGGTGTTTGAAGGTTAGGAGAACCAAGGAGTTGTGGGTTATGTAGATTCTGGTTATGTAGGAGATTTAGATAAAAAGGAGGTCATTGACAAGCTATATCTTTCCAGTCTTTGGATTTACTATTTGTTGGAAGGCAATATTGCAATCTACAGTGGCATTGTCAACTACTAAAGCTAAGTATATGGCATTGACCGATGTTGTGAAAGAAAGCATGTGGGTGCAAGGTCTTTTAGATAGTTTTGGGTTGAATCAACATGTACCAATCGTCCATTGTGATGGTTAAAGTGCTGCTCATTTGGCCAAAAACCCAATCTATTATGAAAGGACTAAGCACATTGATATTATACTTCATTCTGTCAGAGAAAGTGTTAGTAATGACACTGTTGCAGTTCAGAAGATGGCCATAGCAGAGAACCTAGCAGACATGATGACTAAACCGTTGCCAATTGATAAGTTTAAACATTGCTTGGACTTGATCAAAATTTGCAAATGTTGAAGAATATTGCAAATGCAAGAAAAGTTGGAGGATTGTTAGGAATGTGTCTTCTCATTTACAATAAAAGTCAAGAATAGGAGGATGAATTTTTCATCTCCCATGACAAGAAATCCATCAAAAGAAGATTGTGTGGTTGGGTGATGGATTTTTCGGTTGTGCAACTAATGCACAGTGTCACTTGGAACTCTATAAATAGAGCCAAGTTCCAACGAAGGAAATCATCCCAAGCTGAAGCATTTCAACAATAGTAAGAAGCAAAACAAGCTTCTTGTAGTGTGAGAAAAATTAGAGAGTGTGTAAGAAATTCCAAGAGTATAGTGAGTGAGTATATACTATGGATTTAGATATATTCTTTAGATCTCTATAATACTACAAATTACAGCAGAAGAGAGTTTTACTAGGAAACACTAAATTGTAATTACCTCTAAATATAGTGGAATAATTTTGGACTTTGTCCTGTGGTTTTTCCCTTATTTTTCATATTAAAATTTGGTGTGCAATTTCTTGATATATTTTATTGTGTGAATAATGATGAGTGGATCCCACTATAAAGTACTATTTATATGCTTTATTTTATCCTTTACTCTCCATATAAATTTAGTCACACTTTCGCTTATATCCATAGAGTGTTTAATACACTTGGGGCGTACCCTACTCTGATATCCCTAACACTAATGAGGTTGATCAATGGGTCATATATGTCTATATAAACAACTCTGCTTCTTTGAAGCATTGCTTGTAGCAGAAGTAATCGCCTTGCCAATTTTTGATTGTAGAGTTCGACATCTAAATTCTCATCCTCTATACATTTCCTATCCTTTAACTTGATTGTAATTTGAATGGGTATGCAACCAATGGAAGGAAGCCCAGTGGTAGCAAATTTTCTGCGTCCAAGTTTGTATAGTTCCTACAATTTTACACAACGAACATGCTGAGTATTACATTTATTAGTAGCTCGTGGCCATAGATGCATATTTACACAACATTGAAATTGAGTCCATTTTGAATCATAATAATTACAATTAATGAGGCCTATAGCATAGTTTGTTTCTACTAAAAATCCAATAACTAAGCATCGATTTGTATACCAAAGAACATGTCTAGGTTATAGTCTATAGAACAAAACAAAATAGACATTGCCTACATTTTTTTTTTAAAAATCTATATTGAGTTTTCTTCAGTCTTATGGATTTCTATTAGTTAATGACTTAGAAAATGTGTATAATAAACTACAGTAATGTAATTATAATAAATGGCATCCTTTTATCTTGATGAAGATTTGAAGCCTATTCTATATATAATCTAGGTATCCATCAGTGTTGAACTTAGAACTTCTAGTGGGAATGCCATGAAAATTGAAAAGGAAGTCGTTAGTTCCTGCATTAATAGTAACCAAAGCATCTCCAATTATTCATTTAGCTTCAGTTTCCCTTGCAATGCGCTTGAGCTTTGCTACATAAGCTTTGAAGTATTCAATTTGCTTGGACACTGATATGGCACCGAATAAAGTTGTAGTCAAATCATCAAAACCTAACCCACCAGAAGCAAAGCTAACACCTGTTAGAAGTTCTTCATTTCATAGGTTTGGATCCAGGAAATGAGGGACAGTGTCTATGATGTTCAACATAGAAGCAATCAAGTTAGGAACCAATTTTCCATTAGAGAATTTGCCAGTGGAAACATGACCAGGGAAATCCCTGCCATATGGCAAATGATCTCCTTTTGCCAAAGTCTTGATGTAGTTGTTATTGCCTGTGTCCACTGTGGAATCCCCAAAGACTAGAATGGATGGGAACTTGGGTCTCGGCAAGGCATTTCTTATAACTACAATAATGTGTAAAGATGAATCAAAATTATAAAGTGGATTCTGTATTGCTAGCTCTTTGCAACTGGTATCAGATGGATTTAGTTGCTACATATAGTGCATATATGAAGAAAGGAGTTAATTTCTTTTGAGTTTAAATTTGTGAATTGCAAGGGAATTGTCCTTAAGAAATCAAAACATGAGAGAGATGCAAAGACAACCATTTTAGGTAAGGGAAAACAACATGAAGGAATTTTCATGAATTTGATTCAGCCAAGTTTTAGCAATTCTGCACATTCTTATTTCATTGCAAAGCAATTAGACACAATCATTTTGGGCCTGAAAAACTATCCTTCCCTGGCTACCAGTACTCTCATATCCATAAACTTTACCTAGCCAACGTTATTGGGAGTGAACAAGGTCAGAAAAACTAGAGGTCCATGGTTGAAAACAACCATGGTCAAGCCTTCAATATATTTTTTCTTAATTTTCTAATCACTATTTAAATTTAAGACAATAAGATTCGTAATAGGCGTCAAATGGTAACATTTTACAACATATACTAAGTTTAATTTATTGTTCTTACAATATTTGTGTTGATAAAAGAGAAAAATCAAAGAATAGAATTAAGTAGAGCACACAGTTAGCTATGGTGGTGAAATGTCCTTAGTTTTCTAATATTCATTGATCTACAATATAAGGAAGAGCAAAATATATTCTTACAAGCAAAAATGCATGGCTAGTACCACCTTAATACAACCAATACCTTAAAACAAGGATCATCACCCATTACCACCTACTACATACCAACTTTTTTGATCTAAACCTGAAAATACATACTTTTATGGTTTAAACCAGAAATGCATACTTAGTCATAATTAACTAGACTAATTAGTAAATACCTAGAAAAGTCTTAATTTCTAACACTCCTCCTTGAGAGTTTTCTCGAATACTCCAAGAGTTAATCTAAACACTTCAAGCTTTGCCCTTGAAAGCCTTGCTTGTGATGTTTGCATTGTAGTTTACTGACATGCAATGTATCTTGTTGCATTCCTGTAACTTATCTGGTTTTCCAATAGCATGATGCTTCATGATTTTGGACTGCATAGGATAATCTTCTAAACAGTTGGAATTTCTTCTTGAAATTGTTGCAATATCAAAATTAGCACATCTCCTGTTTGAACCAACTAGATTCAACATAGTACCAAGTTCATTATCTCTTTTTGCTTCTTCAAGATTGATGCTTTCATCACTAACATGGACACTGCTGAATTTCAAGGCAGTCATGATATTTTGATGAAGTTCATTTTGAACATGCTTCATTACTGTAATATGACTTTGTCCTCCTTTCTTGCCATCATTGACATTACCAACATTGTTGCCCATTTTATTTTTGTTGGAGATAGCAGAAATTTCTCCTATTCCTTGTTTTACAATATTTGCATCAGCTTTAGGCAACTGATTTGAGTCATCAAGAGGAACGATTTTCTCACATTTAGGATCCCAGTGAAAACTTCTACCTTTTGTTGCTACTGACATTAATTCAAAACCACTAGGATCTAGGATTTTGCAAGAATGACCCTTAAGAATCAAAGTATAGTTGTTTTACAACATTTGTCCAGGACTCAACAGATTTTCTTCTATGTTTGAAACATAAAAGACATTGGGAATGATTTATTACCCATTGGAGTCTTGATCACAATAGAACCTTGTCCTTCAAATTTTATGACATCACAATTTCTAAGCTTTATCATTGAGGAGCTAGCCTTCATCAAGTCTTTGAACAAATTGACATGACTTTGCTATTTTTGCTGCAATGCAAGAGGCAACAAATAAATGCTCTTCCTTCTCAAATTGCTGGCACTTAGCAACTTGAGCTTCTTGTCCTGTTGGCTTGGTTCTTGATGGTTTCCTTTATTTTTGCAAATTTTCTCCACATGGCCAAACTGATTGCAAGCCCTACATTTAACTCCTGGCTTGCACCAACAATAATTTTTAGAATGGTGTTTCTTTTTGCAATAAGGGCAAGGTGGGCACTTTTCTTTATTTTCTCCAAATTTGTATATTTCTCCCATTTCTCTAAGTTGCTTCCTCCCTCCCCTACTGCTTTGTTTTCCTTTGGCTCATTCCACAAGTGCTCCTTCTAATGTGTCTTCAACTTTTTTTCCATTCTCAAAGATCTTCTCTGCTCAATGGCTTGCAAGGAATTCACAAGTTTTGCTAGTGAGATATGGGCAAAATCTTTGTTTTCTTCAAGAGATAAGATTTTTGACACAAACCTCTCCGAAAGACATACCAGAATTTTCTCTATCACCTGTGGATCACAAAGTTCTTCACCTCGCAACCTGTTTTGTGTAACAACCTTTGAAAGTCTATCTGAAAACTCTCTGATTGTTTCAAATTCCTTCATCTTGATGGTTAAAATTCTCTCCTCAAGTTCAAAATCTGCATTCTCTTTATACTTTAACTGCCTTGAAACTCCTCCTTGAGCTTGTCCTAGGCCTCTTTTGTAGTTTAAAGATTCAGAATCTTGATAAATATGTTATCATGTAGTGCTGTTTGAATAATTGCAAGTGCTCGACCTTTCTTGGCCACTTCCTCATTATGATTTCTTATTTGAGCTACTGTTGGTTTGTTTGGCAAAGGAGGTGGTTACTTCTTGAGACCACTATCTCCCATAAACTTTGAGCTCTTAGATAAGTGCTCTTTTTGCAGCCCATACATGATAATTTTCTCCTGCCAATATTGGAGGTGGAGTTAAGGAGTTGCTGCTAGAAGCCATTTTGGTATTTGTGGTTTTATCTGTAGAAAGTTGTTTGTTGGTTTCTTTTTGGTTTGTGGAGGAGAAAATCTGATTGCTTTTCTCTTTTTAGTCACATACAGTCCTTAAAGAGCAAAATGCATTCTTACAAGTAAGTAGAGCACACAACTAGCCATGGTGGTGAAACGCCCTTAGTTTTTCTGATATTCATTGATTTATGATATAAGAAAGAGCAAAATGCATTCTTACAAGTAAAAGGGTATGGCTAATACCACCGTAGTACAACCACTACCTTAAAACAAGGATCATCGCCCATGACCACCTACTACATACCAATATTTCTTATCTAAACCTAAAACTGCACACTTTTTTGGTTTAAACTAGAAAATGCATACTTAGTCAAAATTAACTAGCCTAATTAGTAGATAATTAGAAAGGTCTCAATTTCTAACAATTTGAAGCTCTAATAAGTGGGATACGCATCACAGTCTTTGCAGTAATGATAGTCCCTTCATGTTTGTGCTTATTCATATCAATTATTAAGAGTAATGACAAATATTCTCTACCAGTAATGAAGAATTCTCCCTTTAGATCATCTTTATTCAAATCCTCTTGATTCTATGGTTGATTTGATCAAGGATGGACAGCAATTCAGGGCAAAATATCGATACAACTACTGAACTTTATCGCACAAAACAAAAGGAATGATAATCAACAATGTTAGTTGGTCATTATGTACAAGCATCTCTATTGATTGATTTGTTTATATCTGATTGACGCTAGATAATCTGCTTCAATAATTTAGCAGGTTGTCTGACTCTATAGCAGTTTTAAGAGAGTCGCTGTTTGTACCTATTGTTCCTGGTATTGTTCTTAAGATAAATTGTCAAAACTAAAGTATTGATTCAATCACTATTGAGTTTACAGAAAAATATTTAAAATTCTATTAAATATAATTAGTAGGCAATAAAATACTATACAACTCGTCTTGGAGAACACTTGACAAAAAATGAGTATCTAAGACAAAATGGTTTTCTTTGTATGAAAAGAATTTTGCAAGGTTTACAATGAAACTCAAAAAAAAATAAAAAAAAAAGTAAATATACAATTTAGTCCCGAAAGAGTTGTGCAATATGAATTTAATCCCTGAAAGATTGTTGATGTCAATTTAATTCTTAAAAGATTAAATGTGACATCATATCAATCCTTGAAAATTTTTTATATTAAATAGATTTTTGAAAGTTAAAATATGATATTAAATGGGTCCCTAAAAATTAAAATATAACATCACTTTTGTCTTTTCAAAAGAAATATTTAAGGACTTATTCAATGTCACATACATCTTTTAGGGATCAAAATGATATCACATATATTTTTCAAGGATCAAAATGATATCACATTTTAACTTTCAGGATCTTATTTAATGTCAATCAACTTTCAAGGACTAATATGATGTCATATATTAACTTTCAAGGACTTATTTGATATAAAAAATCTTTCAAATCCAAATGCATAATCACTCAAGAATTAATACTGTTTCTATTTGTGGATTTGAAAATAAAAAAAGCCATAGTATAAACACTCTTGATATATATATATAAAGTATTTTTTTTGGTATATTAATGATAATAAAATTTGAATCTAAGACCTCATGTATACCATCAAAATCCCTTATCACTTGACCACTTCTAGTGGCTTAAAACGATTCGAACCCAAGCACTTGGGGCTGCATCAATAGCAGGTAGCCACCATGTCAACGCACTTGTTTTAAAATGTATTATATATAAGTAATAAGCATTATATATGTAACATTTTACAACACTGGAAACAAGTATATGTTGATTATAAAAACTTGCAAGAACATTTTATCGCTATTATATATGATAACATTAATTGTTTACACTAACAAAGAAGAGAAAATAATTTTTTTGGTCCTAAGATTTTACAATTGATATCAATTTAGTCCTAAAATAATTTTTGATATCAATTTGATCCTTATATTTTAAAATTTAACATCAATTTATTTTAACAATCAAATTTCACCAACACTATTAATAATCTTCTACCTAAGTTTCAAATTTATCCTCCTTAATATCCATATTTTCAAAACTACCAAAATAAAAAATAATTCTTAACTCGCCAAATTTCCAGATCAGAATTTCTTCTTAATTTTTTTCCTGTTCATCCCCTCATCGTGAAAAACAAATGTGACTGGGCTCGATGGTGGCGTCGTTGTGAGTGTCCTTCTGTCTGGCGGAAAAACGCACAGCTTCAGCATATTCTGAGGGAAAAAATGAGGTCTCCTTCGTACATTATCAACATTGTTGCCAGTACTCAGAAACTTGATGCTGAAAAATCGAATTTCTTTTTGTTTCTACTACAGCGTCACTAGTAATATCCTCAAACAGGTCTTTCTCTTCTACTCTTCACAAAGGATTTACTACCTATGAGTTGGAACAAATTGTGGGCACTTGGGGTTGGTGATGACTGGCTTCAACTTCTTGATAAAAATCGATGCTTGAACTGATTTTTGTGCTGTTTATGGGAATACAAGGATACCATTTATCGGATATGAGGTCTAATTTAGATTTTTTTTTTTAATGGGTTTGTAGTTGTTGACAGTCTACACTGGAAATTGGAATCAATTCCATGAGATTTTGTGTCCGAGTTGACGGCAGTCATTTGTTCAATTTGTAGTGGTCTCAAATACTTGTGAAATGTGTGTGTGTCGCTGGAAGTTCTATCATCCCAACATTAATTTGACGAGTATGAGAAGGAATTCTCGACATGAAAATTTGGGGAATTAAGAATTATTTTTATTTTTATAATTTTAAAGACGTGGATATTAAGGAGAATAAATCTGTAATTTTGACAAAAAAAATTATTAACAATATTAGTGAAATTTGATGGTTAGAATAAATTGATTCCAAATTTTAAAATATAAGAATCAAATTGATGTCAAAAATTATTTCGAGACTAAATTGATGTCAACTCTAAAATTTTATGATAAAAAAATTATTTATTTAAATAAATAAATAAAAACTAACTGATCTAAAGCTAAAGCTGAAAGTTATAGCTTTTTGGAATTGAAATTGTTCTCTCTTTTTTTTCATTATCTGGCGGGAGAGGGGAGGAACTATTCTGCTAAGGCTTCATCTATAGTTGAACTTGTCCTTTCAGTCGTCTTATTTTGTCTTTTAAACACATCTACGAAAGAACTCATAACCGATAGATCCTATCGATTGAATTGATACACGATTGAAAATATGGATCCCGACAACAGGCTAACACTAATAGCTAGTTAATCTAGGACCAAGTGCTTCTTTTGATATTAGATTTGATTGGATACCAACCCATAAGTTTTACCAGTTAAGACTATTGCTCAAATCAATCACTCCAGTATCCCGTTCAATATCCGGAAACATGCATAACCATCAGTCATCCGTATAAATATAAGAAAAAAATATATTTTATCTCCTATATTTTAGTGAATATATATTTTACATCCTATCTTTTAAAAGTGTGCATTCGACACCCTATCTTTTATTAAATGTGCATTTTATCCCTCCTGTCATATTCTCTATCTATACTCTCCGTTAGTGCTATATGAATTCGGAACTCGGAACTAAGATTTCCTTTTTATCCTAATGTAAATTGGTCGAAGGAGTGAACTCTCACTTGCCCCGATTTTGAGTTCCGAGTTCCAAGTTTTAGGTTTATGTGTCATTAACGAAGAATATGGATGGAGAACTTGACAGAAGGGTCAAAATGCACATTTAACAAAAAGCAAGGTGTTGGAATGCATATTTTAAAATATAGAGTATAAAGTGTAAATTCACTAAAATATAAAGATAAAGTACATTTTACCCTAAATATAATAATATGGAAGAGAGAACACTATAATCTCGCATACTACAATATATTCCACCAAAATTTATCAATGTGATAAATGAGTGACATCACCACGATTAAATTATGATGGATCTCATCATTGTTACTACTCCCATAAAAATTTGGATGGTGTGAGATTCATGTGAAGGATAAAAGTATTTTGAGGGCATTTTGATACTACCTCCAAAAAAGGTAGCAAGATACAATGCTCGTTAGAAGTTATAATATAAAATGAAAAAAATTACAAGTTGTCATATAAAAATTACAATATATTATCGAAAAGTTATAATGTTACAACATGATTGACTTTCATCGCACTTTTTCATTAAATTTTGATTCTACTGTGCATATTTTAGTTTGCATTGTAACAAATATTTTCAACATTATAATTATTCTTTATTGAATTGTAACTTTTAAATATGTTTTATCATGCTACCTTTTTTTAGTGTAGTACCGAAATGTACCCCAAGTATTTTTCATGATAAATAGTTGACTCATTTGTACTTTTGTGCTTGCAGACCGCAAACTACAGAAGGGGCTTCTTTTTTCTTTAAAAAAAAAAAAAAACCAGTAAACACTACAATTTTAATACATAATCTAATTCTATCATCTAATTCATGGGCCTTACTTATCGGTATTTCTTTAAAAGTTGAAGTTACCATCATATTTCAAAATAAATAAATAAAATTACATGTCAATGGGCATTTTTTTACATTAGGTTAATATTGAACTAAATTTTAAGTCAATCTTCAAATTTATATTAGATTAAAAAGGGAGAGATACATAAAATAAATATCAAAATAAAGATGTGAAAATTTGTGCATTTGAGTAATATTTGTTTGATATTTGTTTTTAATAAATCGAGAATCATTCTAATTAAATTTTCCAAAATAATAAGTGTTTTAATTACAAATGCATTCAATTTATTTCTTTAATTAGAAATTTTAAAATGAAAATAGGTAGAATTCACTAAATTTTGACATGTGTAAAAGTTTTCTTATAATTTCTTTTATATATATATAGTACACAGAGGATCTTTCTGCTTTACTCAAAATTATCCTCCATTTTTTGTTTATTTGCATTTTTTTGGGTAATATAACGTACAAATCAAAAGTGATTAGTTGGTTTTTCACTATCTTTGCAAAGGAGGTACAACACTCAACCCAGTGTTACTTTTAAGCTGAAAAATGTTAGTCGCATGTACTTTCAAACTTGTCTTAAGATAATTTAAAGGTATTAATTTGAATCTTTACTGGCAACTCTTAAGACTTGTAATAATCTCACGAATGTGCTTTAACTATGTTGAATAAGAATGTACAAATTATAAGACCCTAACCTCAAGTATGATCCTTATACCATGGTGTTGTTGGCAAAATACCCATCAATGTTAGAACCCAAGAATCAAATCTAAGTTATCACGATAAATGAGTGAAAAATTGATTAAGTGGGCCAACCCCATTGACATATTATGAAATAGAAAAAAAAAGTGCTTTATCTCATAAATTATAGATCATATGTACTTTATTCCCAAAATATCGAAAACGTGCAAATCGACTTCTAAAATTTCCTAATCGTGCAAATTGACCATTTTGTTAACTTTTTCATCTATTGTTAACGGAAATAATACACATTCAAGAATATCTAGAGTATCAGATTGTACATTATTTTTTTAGTATAGGGACTAAAATATACATAATTCAAAGTTTAAATAGATATAGTGCACTTATTTTCTGTTAACAATAGGCCAAAATTTAACAAAAGGACTAAAATGGATATTCTAGAAAATTCAAGGATTAATTTACATATTTTTAAAAGCATGTAGGTAAAGTACATATAGTGTATAATTTATGGGGGTAAGTATTTTTTTCCCTCATAGAATTATTTAAGTACATTATTCACTTAATACTACTATGAACACTTGTTGTCATTTATTTTAATTGTGTCTAATTAATTAATATAATCTGAATTATAACTCCTTTAATTTTATTTATTATTATACTTTTTAATATCATCTTCACACAATCCTAGTATACTACTATTCTTGGAGTTTGATGGAAAAGCTCAATGATCCTTGCATGAATGAACAGGATCATGCGGTTTGGCTAAGACTTCTAGCGTCCAACGAACATGCTCATTTTTGGTGTGCTAATGTTTGGTGGATTTGGTGGAGTAGGAATGTGGAGGTGTTGGGCGATAAGCCTATGCAGATTTTTCAGATGATTCGCACTATTCAGTTGGAGGTTGGAGCCTGGCTGTTGGAGGAAAATATTATGGAGGAAATTGGTTCGGCTATCAAGCTAGTTAAGTGGATGTGGCCTCCTCAAGGGTTCATCAAGCTTAATGTGGATGGTAGTTCTAGAGGTAATCTTGGTTTGGCAGGTTTTGGGGGCCTTGGCTTGTGGTGATTATGGAAATTGGATTTTTGGGTTCTATGGCTCCATTGGTTTTGCTGGCAACCTACTTCTGGAGCTCATAGCAATTTGCCAAGGCCTTTGTTTAGCTTGGGACCATGGATTTAGGTATGTTCTATGTGAGTCTGATTCTCTTGAGGCTATTAGGTTGATTTATTCCCTCGATTCCCAACTTCATCATTTTTAGGCAGTGATCATAGAAATCAAGTTTTGGCTTTCAAAAGACGGGCGAGTTTTGGTGTCTCATGTCCTTAGGGAGGGTAATCAGTGTGCTGATTATTTGGCTAAGTTAGGTGCTTCTTTAGAGGAGAGGTTTGTTACTTCAGAGGAACCTCCCGACGTCATTATTCCTTCTTTGCATTCTGATTTTATGGGTGTAGTGTTTGAGTGTTCTTAGTGTTCTTGTTGCCTTTTTCTAATTTTCTAATGTATATAAAAAAAAAAAGTATACTATTATTCTTGAATTGAAAATGTGTGTTGTAAAATGTTCTCTACAATCTCAATGCCCTTGGCCATTAGTCAACAAGTTTTGTAGTAGAATCTTCCAATTCACATTTCATTTCATTACTGGCCAAAACACAACTATCACTAGAGATGGTAAAATGGGTCGAATACGCTGATTGACTCGCATAACCCATAATTTTTGGTGGGATAAGTTGATATTTTCAGTCTGCAAAAAAATTTCAACCCGTATAACTCGCCCTTCTTGACTCGTGGGTTGAAGCGGGATAGGGCGGATTTGGCATGTGAATCGCATTTTTTTTTATTTTCATCTTTTTTCCCCCACATAATACACACAATATTGGGGCCATTTTTGTTGGTGTTTATGTAATATTGGTAGACTTCATAGTTTTTTTTCTGGACTATATTGTTGATTATATTTATGCATTGTGAACTATGTTGTTGTCTTGTTGATTATGAATTTATACTTTATTATGAACATGATTAATTAGTGGAGTGTGGGTATTTTAATATGTTTGGGTTTGAATATTAGTTTGTGAGCTTCTTTTTTGTGGTTATTTTGGTTAAAAGTTCCATTTTATTCTTATTAAGAATTATAATTTTTAACCTTTTTAAAGTTAAGTAAATTGTTTAATACTTGATGAATAAATGAAATGAGTTTCTTTATATGAATGTTATTTTATTGTATTTAATTAAAAATTCTTTTATTTTTTAAAAATAATTAGATAAATTAATTCATATAAAAAAATTTATTTTATATTTTTTGGTAGATCAATCCACCAAATTACAGCAGGATGGAATAAATTGACATATTCAACCTAACTTATTAATGTAAGTTGGCCCGCTTCACCCACTTAAAACTTGATTCGTAGCAGGATAGGATAGGTTGACCTGTTTGCCATTACTAACTATCATGTCACCCAAATAATTTCACGTGTCATGCATTTAGTTAAGACAAGTTATATCTGCTTGATGAAGATTCTTTTAGATCTCCATCAAAGAATCCACCGTAACCTATATAAGTGTAAGACAAAAATAACCAGTAGGGGGGAAAAATCGTACAATATGTATAAATGGTTAGAATAAACAAAATAAGATAACTGCATCTAGCTGCTTAAATTATGGAAGCTTTAAATGCGTTAAGAACTAATTTGTAAAAAAAAATCATTTAACCTCAATCAAGCAAACGTATTACGGATAAATTGTGGAGTTACATCAATTTACGAGTCAACTAGAAAAACAAAATAGAGTTGGGTTGAACTTTTCAAACATGTTATAAGTCATCGTTCCAACAATTCAAAATCAAAATGCTTCTGGGTTCCCTTTCCTCGAAATTTCCTCGGAAAACAGAGGCTCCCTATCCTACTGGAAACAAAGAGCTGCTCCACTCAGCATCCCTGCAAGTAATTCTTACACAATACACACTCATCTCACTTCATAGAGATCATGGCGCCTTTGCTTAACCAAATTCAGACGTGGCTGAAACATCCAAAGGTATGGAGATTTGTAGGTTTTGTTTCAGCAGTGGTTGGATTGCTCTGTTACGCTTTGGGTTCCTCCTTCAACTCTCTGTTCGGGGAATGGAACTTGTTGAAAACATTTCTTTACTGTGTTTTCAGTTTCATCATCTGCAGTGCAGTTTTGTTTGCAAAGGTATGGCAACACACAAGCAGTCTTCGACTGAAAGCTCACATGGTATTTTTGGTTTTGACGATCACCTCTTTCTACTCCTTTTTCTTTGATAAAGCTGCGAATGGGAAACCTGGTGCATATACTCTTGTTTCTAGTGCTGCTTTTGCTGTGATGTCACTTAGCTTGTCAAGGCAGACTCACTGTGGATTCGAACTGGATCTGATGTATTTTTTTCTTGGAGCTCTAATAGTACAACTCATGAGGATCAAATGGCTGTTAGGTATTGTTGGAGCGGGTTTCACTTATTCCCTGATCATTCTGCGTTCCTATTTGGATGGCCCACCAGAAGCAAATCGATATCGTGGACTCCCAAATCAGCCTCATGTCATTCAAATAAGTTCACTAGAATCACAATCAAATGCTAGCAGTGCTAGTGCTCTTGTTTTCACCCTACAAGAAGGCAGTACTCAAGACCACGCAATCACTGAAGTGGATTCACATTCACAAGAAGGCAGTACTCAAGATTCGCATTCTCGACAAGCCAACACCGATTTTACTCTTATCAAGCCACAGCTCTTGGCTTCTATAGAGGCGCTTAAGAAAAAAAATCGGAAACTTATTGGCCTACTTTACGTACTTTACGACCAGCCTCTGGCGGAGCCCGTTCAGCCTGACCCCAATTTGTTGATTGACGCGCTTCGGCCCGAAATTGTCAGCAACCTTAACAAAACCGTTAAGATTGCGGTGGCCGCTGGGTTTGAGAAGGAGTGCTGCCACTTATACAGCAATTGCCGCAGGGAGTTCTTGCGACAGTTCCTTTCAACATTAAAGTTGAAAGACTTAGACATTGAGGACAACAACGATGTCGAGATAGAGAACAAGATTTGGAGTTGGCGCAAAGCTTTTAATATCGCCCTGCATGTACTGTTTCCGAGTGAACGGAGACTTTGCGATCGCGTGTTCTTTGGATTCTCCTCCGCTGGGGATCTTTCTTTCGTGCTGGTTTGCAAGGAACTCACCGTTCATCTACTGAACTTTGTCAATACTACTGCAGTTGATATCTGTTCGCCACACGAGATTTTGGTTAGTGTGGTGAGAATGTTTAATGATCTGTCTGACATGATTCCTGAGTTGGAATCGTTGTTTCCTAATCAGTACGGTATGTCACTCATAAATGAAGCAATCATGGCTCGGAAGAGATTGGGTGAGAAAATCAGGGACGTTTTCAAAGACTTGGAGAATATGATCCGCTGTGATTCAGCGATTGTAGATGTTCCAGGAGGCATTTATCCGATCACCCACAATGTGATGCGCGGTCTCGGTGGAGTTGTGAGAGTTATGTCTACAATTGAGAAAGCCATCAAAGAATATCCTACGGTCGTTGATAGCGGGGGAACATGTACTTCACTTCCTGCCGAGATGGCTTGGATAGTGGAATTGTTAGAGAACCATTTGGAAGCCAAGTACAAAAACTACAGCGAACCTGCTTTGGGTTATGTTGCTAGGATGAATAATGCCATGCGCATAAAACGAGGGATACAACGTTTTGATAAGATGATTGACATTGGCGAAATAATTAAGCCTTTTAGTTTCGCTGACATTTGGGGCGATGATTGGATGCAAAAGCACGCAGCAAAATTCCGGCAAAACCTTGAAGACTATCAAAGAAGCTCGTGGAACGAGTTGCTGGGCTTGTTGAAGCTGGACAACAATGATGAACCAGTGGCACCTGATGTAGCAACCGAGTTAATGAAAGAGAAGCTCAAGTTGTTCAACATTCAATTCAAGGAGATATGCAGCATTCATTCTAAATGGTTTGCCAGAAATGATATAAGGAAAGAACTAATAATATCCCTAGAAAACATGTTGTTGCCTCCATATGGAAACTTCATTGGAAGGTTCCAAGAAATTCTTGGTAACGACGCTTATAAGTATATCCAGTATGGGATAATTGACATTCAAGCTCAGCTCAACCATTTGTTTCTTGGAGGCAAGCGCATGAATTAGCAGCCGAAAGAGGAAGAAAGGCTACATAGTGCATCACCTAGTGGTTGAAAGTGAAGCTAAAGCCACCGATTGTTCACTTGGTAGTTGGATTTTGAATCTAAAGTGCTGAGTATATAGCAAATTACAATTCTAGTGGATGGTTCCTTTCTTTTTAGCAGTTCCTTTCTAACTATAGTTTTATTTTGGATAAACCCTAAACCTTTCATAAGATTAAGCAATATTTCACACAAACTAATGAGTTGCAAAATTATATATTAACCTTCTCTAAGATTTAGGTGATATTACACCCAATATCCTTATATTTTCTAGAATATAATATTGAGCATTCTAGTAAACATATAATATTATTTAACTTCAGAAGAGGTTATTGTAATTTACTTTTTACTTTTTATAAAATTAGTGTTCAGAAAAATTGTTTTATGTAAAATTATAATAAAAAGTTCAAAAAGATATTAATATTATTCAAACAAGATAAGTGAAGATAAAAATGGAAAATCATTTCTAATTTTTTTTGGGTGAATAAATCATTTCTAATATGAAGATGACCGTAGTCTCTTTGAATAAGAGGTTTTTCTCATGGCGTAAGAGTACATGAATTTCTCTGTTCAGTTATATACCTCGGACCTAATAACCTGTTTTGCTTGGTCACGGCCTTCTTACTGCCAAAGTTTACTCTAGCAATGAGATTTCCTTGTTGATTTGGAGTGCAACATCTGATGGATGCTATCTTCAAGGGGTTAAGGGAACCAATTAGAGACGGGAACCAGCCAAAACTTCACTATTTGGAGTCCCCTCAGGACATGATACATCCACGTACCCATATATGATCAAGCAACTCAAACCCCAGTGCTGCTTGTAAATATTAACAAATTCTTCATGAAGGCGACGGGTGCATCCCAAAATACATAATTTGAAACGTCATCTCAAGACTCAAGGTTGGTCAGGACTCACAAAATCACAAGTATAATAATGACTTTCTTTTCTTTTTTTCGGTGAATAAAAATTTTGGGAAAGAAAGGTTGTTTCGTTTTAAGGTCATGCATAAGGAAGCCTCATTGAGAGATACTTATAAGTAACAAGGACCACTAGCAAAATTCTAGACAATTTTGTTGAAGCATAATGCCTTACTTGTTGCCAATCAAGCTGCACAAATCTTCCATTCTTTAGACATTTCAAGCAATGGTGTTTTAGTAGCTAGAGTAAGTAAGAACTTAATAGATAGTATATCTTCACGTACAAGGCCTATAATGGAGTTTATATAGTACAGCACTTATCTACGAGTTACATTAGTGCTGAATGATTGAATTTTGTGGGATTTTTTTTTGTGTGTGTGTGGGTCTCTTTAGATCAATTGCACGCATCGACGAATTTGTCACATATTATATATGTAAATAATGTGACTACATTCATACATCAACCAAAAAAAAAAAATGTGACTACATTCAAATTTGGTACAAAGCATCTTATTCAAAAGTATAATCCATATGAAATTGGAACTTGGGCAGAACTTCCATTTCTACGTACTTAGCAATATACTAGTAGGCTGCTCCAGTTGAATGGACACTGTCCCGAAATTCATATTTTGAAGCGTCATCACATACTGGTGTGATTTCGTTACACAATGAACTTACTTCAAATAAGCCAATCCCACAACACTCTTTGTTCGTTTCCTTGAAACCTATATGGATAAAATGCCAAAAGTGTGCAAAATAAAGGTTAGAACAAATCGTTGTCAATTTTTTAAACCTTTCTATGAAAGTCCCTTTAGTTTTAAACATAATAACTTATGTTATAGAAACAACTTACAGAAGGTCTTTGTTAGTTCCTGAAAGCATAGTTTTATAATTTTGAGGGAAAAAAAAAATCTATACATGATTTAAACCTATCAGGGTATATTACGAAATAAAATATTGCACAGCTGGGCCAATGAACATTGTAATCCATAAATATACTCACCATATTTTTCAGGTCGACTAATGAGGTTGATCAGTGCGTCATATATGTCTGTATAAACAACTCTGCTTCCTGGAAGCATTGCTTGTAGCAGAAGTAATCGCCTTGCCAATTTTCTATTGCAGAGCTCAGCATCTAAATTCTCATCCTCTACACATTTCCTATCCTTTAAAC
Source organism: Pterocarpus macrocarpus (assembly GCA_031439585.1). Lineage (NCBI taxonomy): Eukaryota > Viridiplantae > Streptophyta > Magnoliopsida > Fabales > Fabaceae > Pterocarpus > Pterocarpus macrocarpus. The sequence continues at coordinate 17,817,590 of CM062514.1, forward strand.
TCACAAACCTAATTGTAATTTATGTAAAATTATAATAAAAAAGTTTGAAAAGATATTAATATTATTCAAACAAAATAAGTGAAGATAAAAATGGAAAATTAGATCTAAGTTTTTTTGGGTCAATAAATGATTTCTAATATGAAGATGACCCTAGTGTCTTTGAATGAGAGGTTTTTCTCATTTTATATGAATGTTATTTTGTTTGTATGAATGTTATTTTGTTACATTTAATTAAAAAAATTTTATTTTTTAAAAATAATTAAATAAGGCATCCTATTACCGTGATGAATATTTGATTTCTGTATATTTTTTTGGTATCCATTAACGTTGAACTCAGACTTCCAGTGGGAATGCATAAAGTTGAAAAGGAAGTCATATTCAACCTAACTTAATAACGTAAAGCATCTCCAAGTATTCGTTTAGTTTCACTTTCCCTTGCAATGAACTTGAGCTATGCTACATAAGCTTTGAAGTATTCAATTTGCTTGGACACTGGCATGGCACCGGATAAAGCTATAGTCAAATCATCAAAACCTGAACTACCAGATGCAAAACTAACACCTGTTAGAATTTCTTTTTAGGAATCAATTTATGGGTCCAAGATGTGGCACGATATTGTCTTACATGATTACAAGTTGATGAAATATTATCATAGCCTGACAAAAAAAAAAAAGAAATATTACCAAAAAAATAACTAATAAGAAAATACAAATGGAGAAAAAAGTTCATTGTAATTTTTCAAAAAAATAAAAAATCATAAGAGGAAGATAATATTATATCTATGTTTAGCCATAATCAAATTAATAGAAGGACACATTATTAAATCCGGTGCGAAGGACACAATTTTAAATTGGTCATATGCAATGATCAAGTGTTGCCTCTATTTTAAACTTGTTGGCACATTTGATGTATGACTGGGTAAAATTCCGTTAATAGAGATAGTAAAAGTTGGTGAAAGGAATGTATATTGATAATTCTTGTACATAAGCCTCGCTAATAATATTTCGAATTCATTCGTGAAGTAGAATATAACATATGAAATACACGTCGAAAAAAATATATCGTAAGAAATGAATGAAAATAAATATTAATATGTAAGAATATTTTAATTTAACCTCCACAACTGACTCTAATTATCTTTAATAATCTTGAAAACTAAGCCCATGGATTTAATTTTCTAATTTTAAAATAATGATCATCATATGATCCAAACTTCTTCGAACCAAGGTAAAGTCCACCTGACTGGTTTGCCATTGCTAACTATCATATCACCCAAATAATTTCACGTGTCATGCATTTATTTGAGACAAGTTATATCTGCATGATGAAAATTCTTTTCAATCTCCATCAAAGAATCCACCGTAACCTATAATTGTAGGACAAAATAACCAGCAGGGGGGAAAATTCGTAAAATATGTATAAATGGTTAGAATAAACAAAATAAGATGACTGCATCTAGCTGCTTAAATTACGGAAGCTTTAGATGCGTTAAGAACTAATTTGCAAAGAAAAATCATTTAACCTCAGTGAAGCAAACATATTACGGATAAATTGTGGAGTTGCATCAATTTACGAGTCAACTAGAAAAACGAAATAGAGTTGGGTTGAACTTTTCAAACATGTTATAAGTCACCGTTCCAACAAGTCAAAATCAAAATGGTTCCGGGTTCCCTTCCCTCGAAATTTCCTCGGAAAACAGAGGGCTCCCTATCCTACTGGAAACAAAAAGCTGCTCCACTCAGCATCCCTGAAAGCAATTCTTACACAATACACACTCATCTCACTTCATAGAGATCATGGCGCCTTTGCTTAACCAAATTCAGACGTGGCTGAAACATCCAAATGTATGGAGATTTGTAGGTTTTGTTTCAGCTGTGGTTGGATTGCTCTGCTACGCTTTGGGTTCCTCCTTCAATTCTCTGTTCGGGGAATGGAACTTGTTAAAAATATTTCTTTACTGTGATTTCAGTTTCATCATCTGCAGTGCAGTTTTGTTTGCAAAGGTATGGCAACACACAAGCAGTCTTCGACTGAAAGCTCATATGGTATTTTTGGTTTTGACGATCACCTCCTTCTACTCCTTTTTCTTCGATAAAGCTTCGAATGGGAAACCTGGTGCATATACTCTTGTTTCTAGTGCTGCTTTTGCTGTGATGTCACTTAGCTTGTCAAGGCAGACTCACTGTGGATTCGAACTGGATCTGATGTATTTTTTTCTTGGAGCTCTAATAGTACAACTCATGAGGATCAAATGGTTGTTAGGTATTGTTGGAGCGGGTTTCACTTATTCCCTGATCATTCTGCGTTCCTATTTGGATGGCCCACCAGAAGCAAATCGATATCGTGGACTCCCAAATCAGCCTCATGTCATTCAAATAAGTTCACTAGAATCACAATCAAATGCTAGCAGTGCTAGTGCTCTTGTTTTCACCCTACAAGATGGCAGTACTCAAGACCACGCAATCACTGAAGTGGATTCACATTCACAAGAAGGCAGTACTCGAGACCACGCAATCACTGAAGCGGATTCGCATTCTGGACAAGCCAACACCGATTTTACTCTTATCAAGCCACAGCTCTTGTCTTCTATAAAGGCGCTTAAGAAACAGAATCGGAAACTCATTGGCCTACTTTACGACCAGACTCTGGTGGAGCCCTTTCAGCCTGACCCCAATTTGTTGATTGACGCGCTTCCGCCGGAAATTGTCAGCAACCTTTACGAAACCGTTAGGATTGCGGTGGCCGCTGGGTTTGAGAAGGAGTGCTGCCACTTATACAGCAATTGCCGCAGGGAGTTCTTGCGACAGTTCCTTTCAACATTAAAGTTGAAAGACTTAAACATTGAGGACAGCAGCGTTGTCGAGATAGAGAACAAGATTTTGAGTTGGAGCAAAGCTTTTAATATCGCCCTCCATGTACTGTTTCCGAGTGAACGGAGACTTTGCGATCGCGTCTTCTTTGGATTCTCCTCCGCTGGGGATCTTTCTTTTATGCTGGTTTGCAAGGAACTCACCGTTCATCTACTGAACTTTGTCAATACTACTGCAGTTGACATCTGTTCGCCAGACGAGATTTTGGTTGGGGTGATGAGAATGTTTAATGACCTGTCTGACATGATTCCTGAGTTGGAATCGTTGTTTCCTAATGAATACGGTATTTCACTCATAAATGAAGCAATCATGGCTCGGAAGAGATTGGGTGAGAAAATCAGGGACGTTTTCAAAGACTTGGAGAATATGATCCGCCGTGATTCAGCGATTGTAGATGTTCCAGGAGGCATTTATCGGATCACCCACAAGGTGATGCGCGGTCTCGGTGGAGTTGTGAGAGTTATGTCTACAATTGAGAAAGCCATCAAAGAATATCCTACTGTCGTTGATAGAGGGGGAACATGTCCTTCACTTCCTGCCGAGATGGCTTGGATAATGGAGTTGTTAGAGAACCATTTGGAAGCCAAGTACAAAAACTACGCCGAACCTGCTTTGGGTTATGTTGCTAGGATGAATAACGCCATGTACATAAAACAAGAGATACAACGTCCTCGTATTGGTAAGTTGGTTGAGATTGGCGAGAGAATTAAACCTTATAGTTTCGCTGACATTTGGGGCCATGATTGGATGCAAAAGCACACAGCAAAATTCCAGCAAAACCTTGAAGACTATCAAAGAAGCTCGTGGAATGAGGTGCTGGGCTTGTTGAAGCTGGACAACAATGATGAATCAGTGGCACCTTATGTAGCAGCAGAGTCAATGAAAGAGAAGCTCAAGTTGTTCAACATTCAATTCAAGGAGATATGCAGCATTCATTCTAAATGGTTTGCTGGAGATGATATAAGGAAAGAACTAATAATATCCCTAGAAAACATGTTGTTGCCTACATATGGAAACTTCATTGGAAGGTTCCAAGATGTTCATGGTAACGACGCTTATAAGTATATCCAGTATGGACTAATTGACATTCAAGCTCAGCTCAACCATTTGTTTCTTGGAGGCAAGCGCATGAATCAGCAGCCGAAATAGGAAGAAAGGCTACACAGTGCATCAGCTAGTGGTTGAAAGTGAAACTAAAGCCACTTATTGTTCAATTGGTAGTCGGTTTTCGAATGTGAAGTGCTGACTATAGCAAATTACAATTCTAGTGGATGGTTCCATTTTAGCTATAGTTTTATTTTGGAAACATTACAACCTCCGACGAGGTTAAGCAATATTTCAAATGAACTTATGATTTGCAAAAATATCCATTAACCTTTTTTGAGAGTTTAGATGATATTATACTTAATACCTTTATATTTTGTAGAATGTGATATTGAGTATCTCAGTAAATATAACATTGAGTATTTTGTAGAGAGGTCAGTGTGGCATAACAAATCGAGAGTGCTGTGTATAATATCATTTAGCCTCAAAGAAGATTAATGTAATATATCTTTTTACTTTATATATAATTAGTGCTCAAAAAAATTGTTTTATGTAAAATTATAGTAAAAAAGTTTGAAAAGATATTAATATTATTCAAACAAGATAAGTGAAGATAAAAATGGAAAATCATTTCTAATTTTTTTTGGGTCAATAAATGATTTCTAATATGAAGATGACCCTAGTGTCTTTGAATAAGAGGTTTTTCTCTTGCCGTAAGAGTACATGAATTTCTCTGTTCAGTTATATACCTGGAACCTAATAACCTGTTTCGCTTGGTCACGGCCTTCTTACTGCCAAAGTTTGCTCTAGCAATGAGATTTCCTTGTTGATTTGGAGTGCAACATCTGATGGATGCTATCTTCAAGAGGTTAAGGGAGCCAATTAGAGACACGAACCAGCCAAAACATCAATATTTGGAGTCCGTTCAGGATATGATACATCCGTGTACCCGAATATGATCAAGCACCTCAAACCCCGGTGCTGCTTGTAAATATTGGCCAATTCTTCATGAAGGCAACGGGCGCATACCAAAATACATAATTTGAAACGTCATCTCAAGACTCAAGGTTGGTCAGGACTCACAACATCACAAGTATAATAATGACTTTCTTTTCATTTTTTCGGTGAATAAAAATTTTGGGAAAGAAAGGTTGTTTCGTTTGAAGTTCATGCATAAGGAAGCCTCATTGAGAGATACTTATAAGTAACAAAGACCACTAGCAAAATTCTAGACAATTTTGTTGAAGCATAATGCCTTAATTGTTGCCAATCAAGCTGCACAAATCTTCCATTCTTTAGACATTTCAAGTAATGGTGTTTCAGTAGCTAGAGTAAGTAAGAACTTAATAGATAGTATACCTTCACGTACGAGGCCTATAATGGAGTTTATATAGTACAGCACTTATCTACGAGTTACGTTAGTGCTGAATGGTTGAATTTTGTGGGTGTTTTTTTTTTTTTTTTTTCGTGTGGGTCTCCTTAGATCAATTCCACGCATCATCGAATTTGTCACATATTATATATGTAAATAATGTGACTACATTCATACATCAACAAAAATAAAAAATGTGACTACATTCAAATTTGGTACAAAGCATCTTATTCAAAAGTATAATCCATATGAAATTGGAACTTGGGCAGAACTTCCATTTCTACGTACTTAGCAATATACTGGTAGGCTGCTTCAATTGGATGGACACTGTCCCAAAATACATATTTTGAAGCGTCATCATATACTGGTGTGATTTCGTTACACAATGGACTTACTTCAAATAAGCCAGGCCCACACTCTGTTCGTTTCCTTGAAACCTGTATTGATAAAATGCCAGAAGTGTACAAAATAAAGATTAGAACAAGTCGTTGCCAATTTTTTACACCTTTCTATGAAAGTCCCTTTAGTTTTAAACATTATAACTTTTGTTATAGACACAACTTACAGAAGGTCTCTGTTAGTTCCTGAAAGCATAGTTTTATAATTTTGAGGGAAAAAAAAATCTGTACATAATTTAAACCTATCAGAGTATATTACGAAATAAAATATTGCACAACTGGGCCAATGAACATTGTAATCCATAAATATACTCACCATATTTTTCAGGTCGACTAATGAGGTTGATCAGTGCGTCATATATGTCTGTATAAACAACTCTGCTTCCTGGAAGCATTGCTTGTAGCCGAAGTAATCGCCTTGCCAATTTTCGATTGCAGAGTTCGGCATCTAAATTCTCATCCTCTACACATTTCCTATCCTTTAAACTCACAAACTTAATTGTAATTTGAATGGGTATGCAACCAATGGAAGGAAGCCCAGTGACAGCAAATTTTCTGCATCCGAGTTCGTATAGATCCTACAATTGCTTAGTATTGTATTTATTAATTATATCTATTAGTTGGTGGCTATAGGTGCATATCTACGCAGCTCATTTTGAATTGTAATAATTATAATTAATGAGGCCTATAGCATACTAATTTGTTTCTACCAACACCCCAATAACCAAGCATCGGTTGTTTATACCAAAGAACAAGTCTGTATTATAATAGTCTAATAGTCTATAGAACAAAACAAAATAGACATTGCCTACTTTTTTTTTTTTTTAATAATTATTGAATTTTCTTCAGTCTTACGAATTTCTATTTTTTAACGACTTAGAAAATGTGTATAAACTATAGTAATGTAATTATAATAAATGGCATCCTCTTACCTTGATGAAGATTTGAAGCCTATTCTGTATATAATCTTGGTATCCATTAACGTTGAACTCTGATCTTCTAGTGGGAATGTCATAAAAGTTGAAAAGGAAGTCATTAGTTCCTGCACTAATAATAACCAAAGCATCTCCAAGTATTCGTTTAGATTCACTTTCCCCTGCAATGAACTTGAGCTTTGCTACATAAGCTTTGAAGTATTCAATTTGCTTGGACACTGGCATGGCACCGGATAAAGCAGTAGTCAAATCATCAAAATCTGAACCACCAGATGCAAAGCTAAGACCTGTTAGAAGTTCTTCATTTGATAGATTCGGGTCCAAGAAAGGAGGGACAGTGTCTTTGATGTTCAACATAGAAGCAATGAAATCAGGAATCAATTTTCCATTAGAGAATCTGCCAGTGGGAACATGACCAGGGAAATCCCTGCCATATGGCACATGGTTTCCCTTTGCCAGAGTCTTGATGTAGTTGTTGTTGCCTGTGTCCACCGTGGAATCACCAAAGACTAGAATGGATGAGAACTTGGGTCTAGTCAATGCATTGCTTGTAGCAACAACTATGGTGCAAAGATGCATCAAAATTATAAAGTGGATTGTGTATGCCATTGCTAGCTCTTTGCAGCAGGTATGATATGGCTTTAATTACTACATATAGAACATAGTGCATATATGAAGAGAAGAGTTAACTTCTCATGAGGTTAAATTTGTGAATTGCAAGAGAACTGTCCTTAAGAAATCAAAATGTGAGATAGATGCTAAGACAACCATTTTAGGTGAAGGGAAAACAACATGAAGGAATTTTCATGAATTTGATTCAGCCAAGAATTTGCAATCCTGCACATTCTTATTTCATTACGGAGGAAGGAAAGCAATTGGATACTATCATTTCCGGCCTGAAAATTTTCGCTTCCACAGCTACCACCACACGTACATCCATAAACTTTACCTAGCCAGCATTATTGGGACTGAACAATGTCAAAAAAAAAAATTTTAAAAAACCAGGGTCAAGCCTTTAGTTTATTTTTCTTAACTTTCTCATCAACATTTAAAGTTAAAACAGTAACATTTGTACTAGGTGTCAAATGGTAACATTTTAGATAATTTGAGACTTTACCAGCTGGATGAGCTCTAAGACTTGTAATAATCTCAAGAGAAACTTTAATTATACATAAAATGTTAGACGTCGATGCGACATTCATGAATTGATGAGAAATGTATATGTTAAAAATTTTCTTTTAAAAAAAGCTATTATAAATTATTTTTTTCAGCCCTTAACTATATCCTATAAGAATGTACAAATTACAAGATGCTAACCTCAAATATGATCCTTTTACTGTGGTGTTGTTGGCAGAAACATAACTTTTTTTTTCCCCTTCAAAGTGGCTGTGAATTCAGAACCCAATCTTAAAAGAAGGTATATGATTTTTATCTTACTGATCTACCTATCTTGTTTGGAAAACTCTAGCAAGAAAATAGTTTTACTCATTTATAAATTGTTTTCTTTGTTACAATCCATAAATAATTATTTTGTGGAACTTATGAAATCATATTAATATTTGGATTCAAATACTAATCTTGTTATATGTGGAGGGTCCTCTTGTTGATGCTAAGAAGTCTTGGGCTATGGGAAAGCATATTGGGCTTTCAGCCGTGGATGAGGATGCAGTAATAGAGGCAATTGCAGGTGGCTTTGATGCAAACAAAAGCAAGCCTTTGCAACGTAAAAGGAAATAGAAAAAGAGTAACTCAATCCCTTAGATGGTCTCTTTTCAAGTGTGTGTGTGTGTGTGTAGTTCTTTAAGCTTATTTCCTTTATTAATCCTGTGAGTCTTTCTCCTTTTGAGGGTAGTTGGGCTTTTGCTCCCTTTTTGTCTTGTTTTGAGGTTTTTTGGGTCTGTTTTTAGTTGGCTTTATTGTGTTGCTTGAGTCCTGTTGTAGTGTCTATATGCCTGTTGCAGGCTCTTGCTCCTTTCCCCTTGGAGAGTTTGAGCTTTATACCATCTATCGGGGGGAAAAAAATCTTGTTATATGTGTGTATATGATAATTTCCTAGTCCTATATCATGCTTGACTCTTAATTTGATTATGAATCATGTCCTTCAAATGCAATCAATTTGAATTTCGTTAAAGACACATTTCACTCTTGATACGTCGTTATACACTGCACCATGACCAAAATTATCTACATCCTATTCATCATATGCACTGGAACTAGCTCGTCTTCGGCCCAATCTATTTGGACTGTCGGTGCGAGATACCAACATGATCCTAGCAAATAGCATAGTAGCTTATGTTTGCCACAAACCAAAATAGAACTCGAAAATCTTACTGGTATAAGATCTAGAATATCAATCAGAAAACCATACACAAAAGCCACTCACAAAGCAAATCTTAAGATGGGTCCGGTAAGGAAAATAGCCATAAGGTACTGGCCTAATGAAAGGGTCCATTCAACGATCTTCAATCTTTTTAACCATTTTAAGATTTGGACGGTGCCGGAAATCAAGCCTTACTTGCTCTAGATACCAAGAGATGGACATTTCACCAAATTCATTTTTGGGTCCCTTCCCAAATTAATATGATGGGGTTACCTTCCAATATGCACTCTCTATTGTACACTTGTCTTTTATTGATCTTTATAAGCCAAATCAGAAAATTCTGGATGAAATGGCGCTTTTTTTCTTACTTGGACTAGGTAATAATTAGATCAATTTATTATAAATAAAACCTATTAAGTCATAATTCACTTTTACTTTAGTTAACCATTTTTAGATAAATATGACTTTTTTTTAATGAATTTATTTTTGTTTTAAAAAGAATAGATGATGTTTGCTTAGGTATCCTGAAATTTGGGAGGGTTCAAGAGCTCTTTCTAATTTGCACCATTGAAAAAATGACATATGTTGATTTTATTGTCAAGTCATTTAAAATTGGTCAAACTTTGTTTTAAACCCAATATTTTTTTTTCTTATAAATTGACCCTAGATGTTTTTAATTTTTTAATTTTTAATTTTATGCATGAATCGCTTAATCCATTTTCACTTATTAGATGAATATCTTCATTTTATTCGGATCAAAACAACGAATTCAAAGGATCTGGTGAACGGTACCAGTAGACCCAAGATCGCAGCTGAGATCTGGAAGGATCTGCGTGAACGGTACCAGTAGAAAAATTGCCCTAGGATCTTTTAGCTCCGTCGTGATTTGATGCGTCTTACACAAGGTACTGATTCTGTGAGTGTATATTTCACAAGATTGAAAGCTGTTTGGGATGAATTGTCCACATATCGTCCCGTGGTTAACTGCAATTGTGGTGGCCTGAGCCCTTTATCTGAATTTCATCAAGGAGAGTATGTAATGTCCTTTCTCATGGGACTTTCTGATCAATACTCCTCCACCCGAGGCCAATTGTTGTCGATGGAGCCTCTTCCACCGATGAACAAGGTCCTTTCCTTGGTTTTACAAGAAGAGATGCAACGCCGAGTCAGTGTTCAAGCTCCCTCTGATGCTCTTATGGCGTTTGCTGTAAAGTCTGAACCAAAATCCGAGACTTCCAAGAAAGACAGGCCTCAGTGCTCTCAATGTGGAGATTTATATTCAAATTCATAAGACGAGTCACGAGAGAGAGAGAGAGAGAAGACGATCCTCCCTACTTGCTCGTTGAGTACATGGAAGTTGAAGAGTTTTCTTTTATTTTCTTTTATGTTTCAAAGTGCTAAGCCGATGATGTTTGGGCTAAGATGATAATAGTGATATGGGGGAGCTTGATAGCAACTATTGGTTTTGCAATGGATGATTTCGGATATGCGATCTTGAAAGTAATATAAGTTTCTAGGTTTGTCAGTTCGATTAACTACTGTCAGGGTGGATGATCCAAATCTAGGTGCTTTAGGGTTCTTCATGTTTCATGAACATTGATAAATTTTGTGGTTCTTCATATTTCATTGAGTTTCATGTTTTGATCTTAATAAGAGATGGACAAGTGATATTAGTGCATGGATTTAAGGATAAAAAATCAAAAAGTTAATAAAAAGAATTTATGGGCGATAAATATAAACAAAATTTAAATAAGGGCTTTAAAGCAAACATATAAAGTTTAACCAATTTTAAATGACATGTCAGTTAAATCAATATGTGTCACATTCTTAATTGTGCCCATCAAGAAGGGTACCTAAACTCCCTCAAATTCAAGGGTACCAAAAAAACCATCAAAATAAAAATGGTTTTTAATCTAAAATAGAATTAATGTATAATATCACTTACAAAATTATTGTACTTCTACAACTTAGACAGGTATATACGTTACTTCATTTAAATATAATTAATTTGTCCCAATTTAACTATTTTGCGCGAAATCAATATGGATCAAAGGATTAGAAGATATTTTCGGGTGGGAGTGGGCGAGCTCCTGAATTATAAAGGGAAAATATTATATGTGGAGGATTTTTTTATTAAAATTTTTGTCAATATAATTTAGTATATTATTTTTAATCTCTACAGAAGTAAGTGATTCTCATTATTTTCACTTACCGAATGGCAATCTTTATTATTGAATTTTGATAAAATTCTAAACGACAAAAATCTTAACGACAAATGTTGGATATGGATCATTTTTCCGTATTAATTTGCCTTTAATGAACCTGTGAAGTCTAAAGTCAGCAGAATTCACGCGTAATAGGACTCTAGTACAAATCCTAAATTTGTCGTGTACTAGACTCGATATAATTTGGTTTGGGTCTGCAAGTTTGCGCCAATCTCATTCTCAATTTGTCTTATACATGGTACCAAATAAAAAATAATGTTACCCCACGTTCACATGACAACTGCCAACAATGCACACTGGCTGATTTTTTTTTATTTTTAGAGAAATATTTTCTCACCAATAATTTAAACACTATTTTGAAAATTAAGATATTAATGTATAGATAATTAGAAATATCAACACCAAAGAAAAAATTAAAGTCAGCAACAAAAAAAGATAATTAGAAATTTTAATTATGTTTGTAGCGAATATAATAGATATAATAAAATAATTAATAATAAATGTTATATCTTCGCTGGGTTCAATACTAAAATAAGTAAAATTTTTAATTATTAATATATGATTCTTTATATTTTCTCATGAACAGATTTATTAATATATAATTAAAATCTTCAGTTACTCGTGTCTAATTTCTCAAATATTTCAATAATATGTAAAAAATTAACATATCAATAACTATACTAACAAACTCATTCACTATACTCTTTTTCTTCAACTAAATTAAGCTTAACTACACGCATAAAGTTGTTCTTTTATCAAAAATTATTACACCGAATCACATTTAGTTAAGTACTCAAAGTGGAACCCTCCAAATTCTTCAACCTTCCCAACATTGCCAGCTAACAGGCATTTATGCACATGTAGCTAGCTTAAGATAAGGACCACGCATCTAAGTCTTTGAGCCTAGGGATGAAAGCGTCTAGGGATCCTAGAAACTCAAATGAAAGAACGAACATGCACTACTTGACAGATAACAAAACGAGCCAGGAGACGGTGGGCTGCGATCAGCACTTTAATTATAAAAGTACAAGAAAATGTACAAGAAGATTAAGTGGATGGTATATACAGTACCACGGCAGCACATGAACTTGAAGGATCCTACATTTTATTTAATGGTCTTATAGTTAGTCAAATTAAAGTGACTCTTAATAATTGAAGTGGCTTTATTTTATTAGAAATCGAAAATTACTAATGATTTTAAGATGAGTACAGCGAGCACTAATCCGATATAAATAAAATACTATTATCGGAATTTTGTTTGTCTTCATTAGCAATTGAAGCTGCTTATTAATGATTCTTGTAGTCCAAAATTCCTTTCACAATTTTAAATTAAGTATAGACAATAAATCAATATAGATGAAATAACTCCTTTGAGATTTAGATTCGCTCTAAAATATTCAAAATTTCCTTCGTTAATTAAAAGAATTATTTGGTTGAGTCATTAAAAGAATACTACTTCCATTTTGAAACACTTGTCTATTTTTAAAATTTTACTTATCCATAAATAATTATCTTTCTAAAAAATTTAGATAATATTAATTTTTTTTATATCTCTATTAGGTAAAGAGAGTAATTAGAAGGTGATATATAATTAAGAAAAAAATTAAATAAAGATAATTTTATAAAATATACATAATTTTTTTAATATTAATTTTTTAATTATTTTCTTAATTTATATGCGTATTTAAAATTGAACAATTATTTTTAAACAAAAATAGTATAATACTATTCCAAAACATTTTGATATCCTGAGTACTGCTGGTGATGGTAATTAATCATAAATAGACATGCAAATTAAATGATGATGATGATTACCCATTATTTATTCATTAATGTTATATAGCTGCTTATGTACACCGTGAGAAAACAAAATCAAAAGTGAGATGGATTAAATGATGGGGTTTCCACCTTGGCTTTAGTGTAAAGACAGAGTAAGCTCACGTTGTTCAATAATAGATTAGTTGCCTGTACCCCAAAGGTCTTTCTCTCGCCAGGAATCTTATAAATGGCAAGCCTCGTGCGTTCCCTTAACCACCACCACCATAGTTTATGAGTTACGTGATTGTGCTTTCAGCGGCTGTGACCTGTGGTTTGTGGTCGGTTCCGAAAATCTCATTGGCACGAAGCTTCGTCCTTTAGTGATTAACGCGTTCAACATTACGCTATTTCGTTGACATAAAATAGTTGTTGGTCATTTGTGTCAATTTCTTTGAAAAATGGGATTATTGGCACTTTTTTCTTTGTCTATCCACACTCTTCACTATTAATTCATAACTTTTATTTTCTAATTTACCTAATCTAAATGAATCGATTTTATTAAAATTAAATTTTAATTGAGTATATTATTATTTATTTATTCACACTCCTATTTAATATTAGTTACTCTCACATATTTATTTTTTTAAAACTCTTTCATCTACTCTATTGCATCACTCATCTCTCTACTTCATTTCATCGTATTTTTCTCTCTATCATATGCAACCCTTAATTTATTCATATTTTTATATTTATTGAAAATTCTGAAAAAATTATTTATAAACATTTATGACAAAAGTCATATAAAAAATATGTTTTAAGTAAATATTTAATATAAAAATATCTTAATAAAAATTTAACACCAATGATTAATAAAACAATGTAATATTATTCATAATACTATGTTTAGTTTTTTATCCTTATTGTAAAGGAATTTTTTAGAAAATATAATTGTTGCAATTAATAGAAAGAAAAAATATATTAGTTTTTGAATTCAACAAGAAAATATATTACAAAAAAATATACATATAAACCAATATGATTATTTATTCTTAATTTTTATGTAAGTTTATTGGAAATTAATATAAGAAAAAGTATATTAATTTTTTATACGCACTTTTTCTTACTTGACACGCACTTATTTGTATAAATAGTAGTATATAATTTTTATTAATCATTGTATGTTAAATTTTTATTGAGATATTTTGCTGTTAAGTATTTTCTTAAACTAATTTTTTATATTATTTCTGTCGTAAATATTTGCATATTCTTTTTTGGGAATTTTTAATAAATATAACATCAGTAAAACTTAAAGAGTGCATACCAACGCTTAGTTGATTCAAGTGGCTTAACACTTGTTTCACTTAAGCAATGTATCGGATTCAAATCTTATGGATTGAAAAAATTAGTGTTAAGAGAGTTTTATCCACATAGTGGATCAATTCGGCCAAAATCATATTAGTCGAATTTATTGATCTTTCGGATATTGGTGGTCCATACCAAAACTTAAAGAGTGTATGTTATAAAGAAAATAATCTAATGTGATGGAATAGAGGAAAGAGTTATGCAATGGAGTAGAAAGAAGAGTTTTAAGAAAATAAAAGTGAGAATAATTAATATTAAATGGGTGTAAATAGATAAATACTAATATACTTAATTAAAATTTAATTTTAATAAAATTAGTTCATTTAAATAAGGATAGTTTAGGAAAATAAAGTTATAAACTAATATTAGGGAGTGTGAATAGATCAAAAAGGAGTACTAATAACCTTACCCTTTTAAAAAATATTAAATATTAATAAAAATGTTATCAAATAGTTCTTATTTATATATTAAAAAGCATTTATTATGTTAATATATATATATATATATATATATATATATATATATATATATATATATATATATAATTTTATAGAGATAATTTATAATATATAAACTTTTAATTTAATAGTTTGTTTTATAAAATATTTCTTTAACAAAAAAAATTATTTAATGGTATAAAATATATATTCAACGTACACTAATGTAAATTGACATAAATAATCTGTATGACAGATAATTATAATTCAACGTTAGATTTATAAAAATTATATCTTATAGAAAGTTAATATTAAATGGTGTAAATGATACTTAAAGTTATACTGACACAAATTGATCCTAATTTTATATATATAAGATTGACTTACACAAATATAAGTTAAATACAAAATTTACATTATTAAATACCTTTTTATTGAAGAAATTTTCAATAAAATCTATCATAAATTATGTTTATAAAGTTTTATATTAATTTAAAATTATTTAATGGAACGAAGCTGACTTTAATAAATAAATCAGACACGATTGCTTCTCTAAAATTCTACAGACATATCTAGCTAGTCCTATCAGAAATTAATATTTTATTCTAATAGTATATTTAAGCGAAAAAAATAAAAAAGAAAAAATCCGAATATTCTCAGCCATTTAAATAAAGTACTTCTTGAAGGCTATCTAGCGTTCGCACGCTTTCATAACAAACTTTCTGATCCATTCATGTGTTGGCATTCATTTAGTTGTGGATTCAACTTTTCAAAACGAAATTACATCAATATTGACGGTTTATTATAGCATCATTAGATGAAGACAATAGTATACAAACATCTGTCATGGAGAGAAAATTATTTTAAAATAATATAAAGGTGACAAACTATGGTGGTCCCAATTCCCTCCAATTATAGCTTACGACATAGGGGATGAGCTGATTATTATGGATTGGTCCACATTTTAACTAAAAGGCTAAAATACAAGAGGAAGATGACGGCATCAATAATTTCTTTGAGTTAGAGGACAGGCTGGTTAATGAGATATAACCTAAGTCTCAAGGTGGGCTTAAATTGCTATGATCAGATTGTATTGACGTAAAAGTTTTAAACTCGTGTTAGTAGTCATTCATTGATAAATTATTTGCGAGTATTGTTGTAAACTCTCTTGCTGAAATTAAGTTATATACTAACTTTAAACCGTAACAGGATTTGATTAATCTTTTACCCAAAAAAAAAAAAAAAGTAATAAAATAAACTTTGACCTGGCTAGACCCGCAGCTAGTTATAAGGTTTTTAGTCAACTTTTTTTTTTATTATTTAATCAACTTATTTTTCTTTAATATTACTAATACTTGTTAACGCAGCCCAAAAAGAAGAGAAAAAAAAATTGGAACTTATTAGTGATTTTTGTTAGATTAATTGAATTACAAACGATAAATATTTTCAAAAGACTAATTTATGCAAATTTTTTTTTAAATAGTTATTGAAACATGCTCAAAACTCTTTAAAAGAAGAGGAGCAATATAAAAGCGGACAAGACATCCGGTGACTAATTAGTGCATATTTTGTATAAGACTAGACTAAATAGAATAACTTAGATAAGACACCCTATTATATATGTCCATCCAATACTCTGATATATTCCATTTGTTCCCGACGAATAACCATAGTTTCGTTACATCATTTTTTTCTTTGTGTCTTTTCATTATATGCTAAGCAACTTGGAGATGCTTAATAGACTACCTTCAATAAACTGATCTCTTATCCTTTAATTTAGGTTAAATACTTAAAACAGAATTCGAAAACTTAAACCATTGGTGAGTATAGCACACCACCGTACATACTCAAAGATAAAGGTACTTTCCAATTCCCAATTTAATCATTAATTACCTAATGCAGTGATTCTGTTGGCAAACATGGAACGTGCCACAACCATTGTGCCAATACTCCCGATGAGCTCATAATTTTTCCGCATGCCTGCTATGGAAGCCGGAATATATCCTTTACGATTAATTTTTGTTGTTATATATATATATATATATCAGAGATAATCTTGTTTTCAACATAATCAGATAATTGTGGATATCCCTTCTAATTGAGATTTGAATAATAATTTGATTCGAATAGTAATTTATCACATATGAGAATTAATAGCTGAATCTAATTCCTGTTGTAATCAATTAATTATTGGTGAAATTAATCTTTACGATCCTCTAATTTTATTAATTTTTTAATAGGTTTCAATAATTTAAAATTCTTTAATAAGGTTCTTGTATTTTTAAAATAATTAACTAAATCCGTAATTATCAATTACTGTTCAGACTCTGTTAACATTTCTTAGTTTATGAAGACTTATTTAAAATTCAAATAAATAATAAAAACTTAGTTGACAAATCAAATAAAACAATTAAATAAATTCCTGTGATACATCTGAATTTTAAATGTTTATATAATTTAGTAATGATTAATTATTGTTCATAAGTACGAATTTATTTAAAGTTTTAAGAATATAGGAAGATTATCAAAAACTTTTGAATCATAAAAATTTATTTAAAATTTAAAAATTATAAGTACCTATAGCTTCATTTAACCTTAATTGTTTTATATCGTAGATGATAAAGCATCTCAGTCAAGATAGATATGTTATTTATATATAATTTATCTCATATTTTAGACTAATATATTATTTATCTATTATTAAATAAATATGAGACCAAATTTAAGTGAAATCATGTATCCATCTAATAATAAATAAATAATATATCGATCCAAAATATGAGGTAAATTATACCATAATATTATTTGTCCGCCCAATACTAGCCGGACCAACTTCTAGGCTTTGTGTAGCGCACCCTGAAGCCCGGATTTTCATAGGGTTCACGGTTCCTAGTTTTGTTTTCATTGCGGAAAGCTTGAAGGCTTTTATTTGTTTATTTATTTTTTCCACCACTCCTTACCTTCCTTCGTCTCTTTGCGGGCGAATAAATATCTTGGTTAGGTGCCAATATTTATTTACATTTGTAACCTTCACACTATTTCCCATGGCGCCTTGGATCTGCATGCATGATTGGTCTTGATCAATTGACCAAGGTCTCAGTTTATGGGGAATGATATTTTGTTGCTTTTTTTTGTTTATTTATACCAGTATTTTTGTAGCGTTTTACATTAATAAAGAGATTTTAACCAGTACTTTAAGGGTATAAAATAAGAAATTAATAAAAATTAATTAAAAATAAATTTTTTAAATTTATAATATATTAAATACATAAAAAATTTTAATTTTTATTCTCTTCACTAATATCGAAAGATACGAGTTAAAAATGTATACATAATTAAAAATATTTATTTATATCAGCATTTTTGTAGCGTTTTACATTAATAAAGAGATTTTAACCAGTACTTTAAGGGTATAAAATAAGAAATTAAGAAAAATTAATTAAAAATAATTTTTTTTCAATTTATGATATATTAAATACATAAAATTTTTTAATTTTTTATTCTCTTCACTAATATCGAAAGATATGAGTTAAAAATGTATACATAATTAAAAATATGTTCATGTTATACATAGTACATATATATATATATAAACTTAAATAGTTCATCTTGATATATATAGTAAATAAAAACTGAAACAGTTCATCTTATAAGACAAGCTATTGTAGATGTATTATCTATCCGGTGTCCTTTATGTTTACCAGCAGTAACTAGTCCAAATTAATAACAACCTTAAAATTTAATTTATTCGTACATTTTTCATTTTATATATGTCAGCCGAAAGACTCAAATTTGAAAACCCTTTCCAAGATTCCAAATTACTTAAAACTAAATTAGCTTATATTATTTCATTTTCCTCATATGAACTAGATTAAAATTAAATATAAATAGACTGACTTATATTTTTTAGACAAGTTTTTAAAAGAGAATTTTCCTAAAACTAAATAAAAATTAATATAAATAGTCTATAACCTGTCTCATTACTTTTGTTCCCATTACCTGAATGAATTTAAATGTTTACAACTCTACCACAAATTACTAGTATACTCAGAAATTATATATTTTGATTTAATTTTTTTATAAATTTCAAGTAATCTTGAAATAGCATAGTGATAATTTGTTTAAGGATCCTTATTGTCGAGTAAATTCTAGGTTTCATTCGTCGGAAAAAAGTTTGAAAGTAGTGATCCTAAAATTTATTTTATTTAGCTCAATAACCAGTTTGTAAGTTTGTCGATTCTTACATATACTCTTCTTTAAGCCAATGAACAGCATTTTTGTACCCCACTTTAATTACAACCTTTGGAAATTTTATTACCATATCAGTACAAAACAATATCAAAACTTTAACATATCAAATAAACTATAAAGTTAATTTGATATTTTACACATATTTTGTACATATTTATACACATTTGTTTTCAGTGGAAATAAAATTATATCCCTATAGATATTTTTAAGTTGGCTTGTTTTAATTAGTGTCTATTACTTTTACCAAAGAAGTTAAGCCACGTATTAAAGTTCTCTGCCCTCTTTCTTGTCGAACCACTTAAAATGTAATACCTATGAATAGTGCTTATTAATGGTGAAATTTATTATGCGTAAATTTTTTTTATAGATGTCAAATTTTAAGTGAAATTACAGAAAAAAAAAATGAGGACATAACTTTAATCCCTAAGACATGATGTTATCAGGAAAAATGGTAGGCTAAATGGAGGCAAAGAAATTTCAATAAAATGTAATCCCAAATGTGAAAAGAGATTTAGTGTCACTTATAACTCTTGTACTGAAAATTATACTTTGCTATGTGAACCCATCAAGAATTCAAGATGATGAAATTAGTTGAACTATGTTAGACACAATTTCTTTCGGCTAATTATAATGTCAATTCACGAGTGTTTTCCTGGCTAGTTCGCTTTGGATAAGCCTTTGACTGCCTATATATGCACAGTTAGGGTAAAACGCACATTAAGCTTGCGTATTTCAATTTTTCCGCCAAAAAGCTAATTTTCAGACTGATGAAAGGTGAAGCAAAATCAAAAGAAAAGGAAGAATCCATAGCCAACTTGGCAAGGTTCACTATAGCACCGCACAACATAATTCTCAAGCAACAAAAGGCGGCTAGAGGATGAATGATAGAAAGAAGGAACCCCACCACTACAACACCATGTGATGTGACCATGAGAATTCCAAACCCGAAGATTGGAAACCACTCTTTTAATTTGTGACAGGGCAGTTTCGTCAATTAATTGAATCCACAAGTTCCACAATTATTATTAAATCCACATTTTGCATTATTATGAGCTACTACTACCTACGGCACCTTGTTGCCAATATATATACACAACTCACCCTCCAACCCTTCCCCATTTCATATATAGAAACTCCCCAAAAGATTCAAAGCTTCAAAGAAACATACATAGAGGGTCTCCGAGGCTCCAAGCCCAGATCAATTTTTGCATATATAGAGTGCATATACATACACATATATCTCAATAATGGGTAACAGCTTAAGATGCTGTTTGGCTTGTGTTCTTCCTTGTGGAGCTTTAGACTTGATCCGCATAGTCCATTTGAATGGCTACGTAGAAGAGATCACACGTTCAATCACAGCAGGGGAGATTCTAAAGGCCAATCCAAACCATGTCCTAAGCAAACCAAGCTCCCAAGGAGTGGTTCGCCGGATTCTGATCCTCTCGCCGGAGACCGAGCTCAAGAGGGGCAGCATATACTTCTTGATCCCATCGGCGTCGCTGCCGGCCGATAAGAGAAGGATCGTGAGTGGCAACATGGGCGGTGGCGGTGATCTCGATTGCAAGAAGGGGTCCTCCACCAAGAAGAGCAATAAGAAGTGTTGTGATGATAGGCACCTTAGTGGTTCTAGTGAGCTTGTTTCTAAAGAGAAGAAGTGTTCACGGCGGGATCGCCGGAACGGCGGCGCCGGAGTATGGCGGCCTCATTTGGAGAGCATCTCGGAAGACTAGTGGTAGTTTTCTGTGTTTGAGTCGCCGGCCGGTGCCGGATTCTGGCATGCCGGAGGGTGGGGGGGGGGGAACCAAAAATGGTTCAATACTTGAATTATTAAAGTATATATATATATAGCAACATGACCCCTTTTTATGCGAGTATTTTTAATTTTTGTGGATAAAAAGTTTACCTTGCTTCATAATATTTGATTTTCGATTCTGTGTTTGGGGTTGAGTTTGTCAACGTATAATCTGCTTGCTTCACACAATGAAAACAAAACGAGAAGAAAAAGAAAATAATCGAGAGAGTGATGAAGAATTCAAGTTTCTTTTACTTTCTCATTATTGGAGTGACAAAAATGAGTAATTAATTTTATTGGTTCACCAAAATTTGAAATTCAAGCTTATATATGTTTCTTAAATGGCTTATTGAAATAAAAATTTAATAGCAGTTTTGCTTTCGTTTTTGGCTAAATATGTTCCTTAAACAGTAAACAATAATGGTGGCATCCAGTTGACCGCCCAAATGTTAGATCTATCTTCCAATGATTAAACCGAGTTTCAGTTTGGATATTTAATTAGAACATGCATGTTAGGCACGTATGTCTAATCAAGGTATCTATTACAAAAAATAAATAAAAGGCTTACGTTTACATTTTTTTGGTGGGTGGCTTACGTTTACATTATTATCTCGGTTACTATCCAATTTGTAGTTGGCCAATATATTTATAGTGATTTGTACCACTCTTAGTTGATGAACAGTTGTAATCGGAACAAACTAGGTACAAATAATTAAAAATAATGTACAAGTATTGTTCATTCTTGCCAAGAAGTCAAAGCAAAACTTAATCGCGGGAACAAAGGGAGGGAATTTCGGTAACAACTCAATTAAACTTCTTAAAGTAAAAGCATAGATTATATTCCAGTTAAGATGGATGATTGTAAATTATAAACTGAGTCAACGTAAGGTGATAAATAACTTTATCCTTTCTTTTATTTTGTTTGTACCATTGATTTCTACAACTTATTAAATTTTAATTAACCTGATTTGAGCCAAATTGGTTTCTTATAAAGTACAATTTTTTTAATATTAATTTTTTTAAAATACAAAAACTCAAACCCAGAATCTTATTTAAAGAAAACAAATATTGACCCATCTGAACTAATTAAGCATTTGTTAAGTAACTTTACCTTTTAGAATAAAGATGTGCGTTTAACTTTTATATTAGTAACTTTGATGAGGAAACTATATGATTTTTGTGCTCCAGCGATAAACCTGCAAAAATACATGATGCACTAAAAACACTAATAAAATGTTGAAAATCAGCCGTTTAGCTGGCCTTCTTCCCATTCTTAATATTTTGAGTCAATTCAAATATTTAATCAGTAAAAATAACATTTATTATTTTTTATCAAGTTATTTTAATTAATTATTTAAAGAACGAAGCATCGAATATTCTCTACATTTTTAAGATAATAAATGCTTATATTTTATTTATTTTATTTTTGATTCCTCAACATATGCCCTTAACAAAATCTTATTAAGCAATATTTAAAATGATTTAATGTTAGGATATAACTATTTTTTGATTAGATATATATGATATATTTCAAAATCCACATTAACATTTATTACTGAAAACAATATCAGTTAGCAAATTTGATATCTGTAATCTGTAATGAAGGTTGAGTTATAAATGGGTAGAAACCATGAAGTGCAATAAACATAAACAAAAAATGAAAAGAAAAATAGGAAGAAAATAGCTGGAATTTCTTGATTGATGAATGACTACTCAATACAAGAGATTTAGTAAAATAAGCAATTAAACAATATTTGATTATAATTTTTCAGAACAATTATAACTTTGGAAGAAACAATCGACAAGAAAAAGATAGATGGTTGAGACATTAAGAGAGGAAGAAAATATGGGACTTGGTAGAAAAATTGACGACATCTCCACGCTACACAAGCAAACAAGCTGGCATATCTTCCTTAACTTATTTCCTATTGCTCAGTTATTCACATGGATTCCCTCTTCTCTCTCCCATGCCAATAATAGACAATACTTTGCACATCCCTTTCTCAGACTCCAACTCATCCATGTATATTATATTAGTTCGATTGGACCATATACCTACTTTGGTTTCACTCCTCTAGATCATATTCATAGATCGATGCACATATGTTTTAGTGAATCGAACTGATTGCTGTTAGTTTTCTGTTTTCTAAATCAAATGGTTTAACTTTAAACAACATACGTACGAATACAGGATTGAATGGATGCCCTTCTTTCAAGGTAAAAATTCGGCGATTTAATTAAAAGGAAGGACATAGGTAAACTCTTAAACATGGGATGAACCACCTTTCAATCAATGAGTAACTTCTGCTAAAGGTGAATTGTAAAATGTTTGACTGTAGAAGAATTAATTTTCAAACTTTGCCTCTTGATATTGCAAGTAAAATATTTTTGAAAATAAATTATATATATTCTGAAAACATAGCCAATCTAGCTTACGAGTTGCAATGTTAATTGTAGATATTCCTCATGAATAATGCTGGCCCTATTCCTAAAATCAATTTACCCTCTGTTAAAACAAGAAAATATATAGGGTTCAATTGCTTGACTTTTTTTAAAAGTTTTTTAATTAAAAACGTGTATAAAAATTTAAGATAATAATTAGATAATTTTTTTATAAAAAAATTGAAGATAAAAAAATATTTTATTGCTTTTTCATAAGTTAGAAAGAGTAATTCTTTTTTTTTTTTAAATGACATCTTAAAAATACTTTCCTTCTCTGTTCTTAAACAAAGGCAACTATATTCTCCTTTTTTGTTTTGTGCTAGCACCTATATTCTCCTTAAATCAATTCAATTTTTATTTTGTGATAATTGATTTTGACAAACTATTCAAAGATGGTAATATAAAGCATTTTCTAAGAGGAATAATAATGCATAATAAATTGTTAAAAGAACCACTTCGAAAACAATAAATAAATTGTTAAAAGAAATGATAGGGAGATCCCAAGGAAGGGAGTCAGTAGCATTGAGCCTTGTGCGGCATTTGGTTAGGACAGAGCAAATCAAGACGCTAAGTTCACGGAGTCTAGTCGCCAAATTAAATGCCGGAGGAAAATTTGCCTGAAACTCTCAAACATGTACGCATTCCATTGGAGATTGGAGTCTCAATTTGATTCGGTAAACCTGATTGGTTAGCGATAATGCAGTGACACCCGATCTATGTCGTAGATTGATGAGACTTGATGAATAAGAAGATGTTTCTACATCTGTTAAAGTACGTCGGAAATTAACGACTTATTCAACTAACAAATTACCTCTTAAAGATAATCATACTATACATGCTCAATTCTCTACCGAGGAAAACTAGTGTATTCTATCCGCAATGTGTTCGAAAGGAGCCAAACTACGTTTTTGAGACTGAGAAAGTTTCTCTTGGCCTGTATCCCTCAACTATAATTAGTACAAGAGTACTACTATTTGTATATTAATTTTTAGATATTATTTTTTATATTTGAGAATTTATGTACCTATAATTAAGAATTTTAATTATTTTACTGATAAATAATTAAATTTACCGATAAAATAACTAAAATTATGAATTAATACATGATTCTCCACATGCAGATTATTTATAAACAACATAGTTGAAATTTCCAAATATAGATAGAGTTATATTATTTGAATATAGTGAGTTAGACACTCTCAATTAACATTTAGTGATCATAATTTAAATAAATATAAATTGAACTTATGTAAATATTGAATCGACATATTTTTTTCATTAACAAATATGTAGAGATTGGAATTCAAATAAATAGAAATTTCAATTGTATAAATATCATTTCGTAAATTATGTACATCCCATTATCAATTAATATCATATTTAAAACTTACATAATTGATATCCACGCTTATTTTGAATAGCACTTGCCAATTGTCGATTGGGTGTCAAGTTCACTATGTGCCAACAATATTTCCCTTATAGATACATGATGTAAAAAATAAAAGTGATTAAAAAAAAAATTCTTACTATAATGTTACCTTTACATTTTTCACATGCATCACTTCACATTTATATAACTTCGAACATCAATTTTATTATAATTGATCTCATGTTACCTTTTTATACATACTCATATTTTGATATTGATACATTATATAAATGTAAAGTAATATACTTAGTACTAGATCAGCACCAAACATTATTTCCGTAATTAATATCGTTAAATTAGAGAAACAATAAAGAAGTAATAATAACATAATGCTATATTAATGTAGTTGTAAATCCACAATATTAGAAAAACGAATTATTTTCTTTTTGAATATTTAAATAACTAATTTGGACTTTGACTAGCTTTTTGTGACAACTCAATATTTGCATTATAGTTAGATGGATTGAAATGATTGTTTAATTTGTTAGAAGTAAAATTAAATTTTATAGATCCACTCTCCCATCTGTAGTCACGCAACAATCCATCCTCCTACACTAGAATGCCTCATTTTAGTTATGTTTGTTTGAGTTCGTGGAAAACGTGGAGATAAATTTAAAACAAAAAATTCCGTACTTATTTTGCACAATAAAAATGAGACTTAAATCAACTAAAAAAATTGTGAGACTACTAAAAAATTGAAAGAAGATTATATATAACTTATTTATACTTTTTTTCCTTCTGTACTTATTTATACTTTATTCCACAACTTTGACCACTTCTATATAGCATGAAAGCAAGTTGAGTCTTTTTATTTTCTTAAATACCATCTTTCAAACAATAATAAGTGAAAATTAAAAACCTTTTTTTCCATTACTCTACTCACACAATTCCCTTCCAATTTTTCACCTCCTTTAACAAGCACACAAGTTACTCATTAATTATCTCCCATAAGTTTGTCCGAAGAAATATTTACCTTATCATTTATAACTTTTTATTTCTATATGTCTCTTTTATGTCACAAAATATTCTCACAAACTCGGTTTATTTAATTCAATTATAAGAGCACAAAATAATATAACCTTACTCCCTCTTTTTTTTTAAGAGGTAAAAAGTGCTCAAGATTCCGAGCAGAGAGAGGAGCATGTCCAACCTTACTCTCTTAGTAACAATGAAAATAGAAATTATTTTTTTAATATTTATGTCTATTATAGTCATTCTAGATTTTAAAAGTAACTTTCACTACTAAAAATTCGTTAAAAACTGAGGGATTTTACCAATGGCAATAGTCCGTCGAAAATACCAACGAATTATCTGTTGATAAAATTAATAAAAAGATTTCTGTAGAAATTTATTGACGGTCCACATTCCGTAGGTAAAACCATCAATAAATATTGGTGCCTAATTAATTGCGCCAAACGATTATCAACGAATATGCCGTCGGTAATATTTTACATTTTAATTTTATTTTTTTAAAATATAATACTTTACCAATGACAATTTCATCGATAAATAAAATAAATTACTGATGGAAAAACCATTGGTAAGTAATTATTTTTTAAATTTTTATTTAAAAACTTATTATGTTATAGACAGAAAAATCGTCAATAATTAAAATAAAATAAATATTATGTATTTTTCATTTTTTCATAATTTATTTTTTAAATATTATTAAGTATTTGAAATTTTCGTATTATTGCCAGAGACTTTTCAGTTCACATATCACCAATAGAATTTCTGTTGGTAATGGTTGATTAATGAAATGACATCACCTCCCTCTTTCTCTATTCTCTCTCTTCTCTCTCTAGTCCCATATTCGGCCATTGGCTATTTGAGTGCCGTCGAAGCTTACATTTTGCCACCGGAGATTGCCATTATGTTCAGGGATGTCATTGAGTATTTTAATCGGTTTAATTTTTTTTTACCCTCTTTTTTTAGTTCTATTTCTTTACTCAAAGTTTTTTGTATCTAAATTAGTTAACTAACTTATTTGATTATGTTGATTGTTAAATATCTTGTTTGGAGCACTCAAACACTTGGTGATTGGGGCATTGACTAATTGGAGTGAATTGAGAAGCATTAGGTATGTATATTGTACCATTTATTTAACTTTATGCTTTCTGAAATATTAGAAACTTAAAATATTGAGGATAAAGTTGTAGGATGGAAAAAGGAGGATGAGATTGTATGATTAGGAGAAGGCATAGAGTTCTTTCCCATTATTTGAATTATATATGCCTGCATAATGTGAAATAAGGGGATGTGCTCTATAACGGTTTTTAGGATTAACTAGTTAATTTGTATGATTGCATATGTTTGTTATTTGTGTTTAACTGATAACATAATTTCTATAGAGGCTCTTAAATTAAGGGGAGACTCTGCCCAAATTTTGTTGATCATTTAGAATATTGTTTGAATTAAATAATTATTATAATAAAATAAGTAATTGTTATTTGTGTATAATTGATGAATTAATTTTTGTGAATGCTCCTAATTTAAGGAGAGACTCTATCTAAATCTTTTGGAACATTATTTAAAAATATTGGAAGTGTGCATTAAAATATTGTTGTGGACTAAAACATTATTGTAAGAAGAATTAGTGGAGACTCTTAATTTACAAGAAGACTCTGCCCAATTTATTTGATTAATGTGTGATTGTACTACTCTGTAGATGTGTGATATTGTTGAGATACAACATGTTTGCTTCAAATTGAGCATGGATGTATGATAAATTGCACTCAGGTCGGGGGGGATTAAATTAGAATTTTATGAGGGGCTTGAAGAATTCATAACAGCTTGTGTTCAAGCAAAGCAATTTACATGTGAAGGGATAGTTAGGTGTCCTTGTCATAAATGTAAATGTAGAAGATTTTTAGACATAGAGTCCATTAGATATCACTTTGTATAAAGATGTGTTTAAGCTTGATTATTGAATTTGGGCTAAACATAGGTAAATCCTACCATTGAAGAATCAATTTGGTATAGGTTATGTTGGAAGTAGTTTGACTAGGGTCCATGTAGGTAACAAAAAGGATGGTAATGTGACTTGAGAAAATAATCTTAGTCGTCATCAGGGAGTATTTTTATGTTACTCGCCATAAGTTTGGAATGTATTCCAAACCTTCAGAAGAGGTTCATAATTCAGATGATGAGAGATTTTATAGTTTGTTAAAGGCAGTAAATAGGCCTTTATAAGAAGGTGTGTGCATTCCTAATTATTACTGGTGGTAAGAATGTTGAGTAATAAGTCAAAGGTAAACCAAAGCCAAAGTTCCTTTAATTAGTGGGCTTCATTAGTGAGTGAGATTACTCCATAACCAGAAACTATCTCAAAGAACTTTTACCAAGCCAAAAGGTTAATTTCTAAGTTTGAATTAAATAAAGTGAAGATTAATTGTTGTTTGAATGAGTGTATATTCTATTACAAAGATGATGTTGCCTTGACTCATTATAAATTCTGTAGAGAGCCTAGGTTTAAGCCGAAGAAACGAGAAAGTGTGATATATAAGAATTTTTTGCATAAAAGAATGCACTATATGCCCCTAATCCCTAGATTTAAAAGGTCGTATGCATAAATGAATTCAGCATCTTACATGAAGTGGCACTTTGAAAACCTAAGGAGTGATGGTATAATGATACATCCTTCTCATGGTGAACCTTGGCAATATTTTAATCGAACTTATCCTATTTTGCAACTAATCCCCAAAATATTAGGTTAGGGCTATGTGCCGATGGTTTTATTCTTAACAATCAATTTAGTAAACAATCTTGTTATTGGCCTATGGTTGTTACTCCTTACAATCTTCCATCTAAAATGTGTATAAAAGATTCTTACTTGTTCTTAACTTGCATAATACCTTATTCTGATAATCCGAAGGCCAAGATTGATATCTATCTCCAACCTTTAATTGATGAATTGAATAAGTTATGATGTGATAGTGTTTTGACTTATTACATCTAAACCTAACAAAATTTTAGGTTAAGGGTAGCATTGATGTGGACCATCAATGATTTTCTAGCTTACAGGATATTATCTGGATGGATGACGCAGGGGAAATTGGTGTGTCTAATATGTATGGAGGATACAAAAATGTTCACTTTAAAGTATGGCAGAAAGAATTCTTGGTTTGACACATGGAAGATTTTTAGATATGGATCATACTTTTAGGCGCAGTAACTATGAATTTAGAAAGAATACCATAGAGAGTGAAGAGCCCACTATTAGACTTACTGGTTAGCAAATTTGGGACAGGGTTAAGCGGCTTCCAAAGATTATAGAAGTTGATAAATCAGTTAGATTCCCTGGCTATGGGGTAGAACATAATTGGATCAAACAAAGTATATTCTGAGAACTATCCTATTACAACGATCACTTAGTTTGTCATTGTTTAGATGTGATGCATGTTGAGAAAAACATATTTGATAATATCACTGTGATGAATAGTGAGTAAACTAAAGACAATGAGAAAGCAATAATAGATTTAGAGGAGTACTGTAGATGCTCTTAGTTAAATTTATAACTCTTAAGAGATGATCGTTAGTCTAAGCCTAAGGCCAATTATTCATTGACCTTTGTGTAGAGACAAGATGTGTGTAAGTGAATGCAAGAGTTAAAAATGTCGAATGCTTATGTCTCAAATTTGGGTAGGTGTGTGGATACTGCACAAGGAAAGTTTTTTTGCATGAAAAATCACGACTATCATGTATTTATGGAGTGCTTGCTACTAATTGCATCGAGAAAACTACCTGATCATGTTTGGAGGCCGTTAACTGAGTTAATTAAGTATTTCAGAAATTTGTGTTCATCCACTCTCAAGGTTAATGATCTTTTGGTGATAGAGAAGAACATTTCCATTATTTTTTATAAATTAAAGAGGACTTTTCCTCCTAAATTTTTTGACTCTATAGAGCACTTGCTTGTACATTTAACCTATGAAGCACGGGTATGTGGGCAAGTCCAATGTAAGTGGATGTACCTGTTCGAGCAATGCAGGTGGATGTACCTATTCGAGCAAGAAATAGCAAGGTCTCAACCTTTATTCCCCCTTGAGCCTTCTTTATCTCCACCCCTACCTCTAGGAGGTGAAGCCTGCAACTCACTTGTACCTAATTCCACTCCTACTCCTTCTCCTACTCCTAATCAGCTTGGTTCGCAGGGTGTCCAGGCCTCATCATCCACCGCCTCACAGGGCTCCGAGAACCAGCGCGTAGAAACTCAAATATGACGCTACATCTTGGTAAGTAATTTCAAATTTAAATTTATTATGAATTTTTAATTGTGATAGAAAATTTAATTAATAGATACCTGACTTAGTTTGTTGTTTATGACACAGTTAGATTCCACCAACTTTGGGCCTGCACAAGATTATTGAGGCATTTGAGAAGAACTTTCACAGCCCGTATACTAGTTTTATGCAAGTCCCTGAGGCTGCACAATAGTTGTGGTGAAGAGATTAGAGGGTAAAATAATCATTACTTTTTTATTATTAGTTTTGATTTTTATTCTTATACATGCTTATTTATTACGATTGAGCTAACAATTGTGTTATTTGTGTGCAATATATATTCACTATTGATCCACATGAGGAGGCTTCAATCTACAAGATGTAGAGGACTAGGGTCAGGAAGTGGTTCCGCAATATATTTCATGATATTTGCGAGAACAATACATTACCCATCGGCTTACTAGTGATTTCCTCCAAGCACTGAGGGCCTACTGGGACTCGTCCGAGTACAATAAGCAGGCAAATGCTCGGGTGAGCAAAGGATAAGCCTGAGGTGGCTTGCTGCACACTAAAGGCTTTACTACTATTGAGGGCACGCAATTGAGGATGGTAAATATCTTTCTTTACTCATTTAATTATTCAATTTTTGTATTAAGTATTATATAATCACATAAAAATTGTTTGAAATATAGGAGAAGATGATGAGTACGCCACAAACTCAAGGGGAGCTATTTCAAGAGACCGACATCCAAAAATAGGATAAGTCCCAATGGGTGACACTAGGTCGGAGACCACATACGTAAGTACTTATAATTTTAGTTTCCAATACTTTTAATTTATTATATTTGTTATTCTTTAAATCTAATTTGTTTTGTTTCTTCTAATTGTACCATGAGTTCAACTAGCGACAAACCGAGGCCCAATCGTAGTAGTCGTAGTAGGGGGATAGGAGCACTCATGCCGGCCCACCTATTAGTGACGACAATATATAAGCTCAGATGGTCAGCGGCTGCTGCAAAGGGCGAATTTACAGTATGGGGATTACTTATAGCAACTAATATTCTCCAAGCTCTATGTTTGGAGATGGGCCTATTGGAACCAATGTGGAGGACATCCGTGATCGAGCTTATGCATTGAATAAATCAGATTAAAAATAGCTCGAGGAGGTTGACAGGAAGTACATGGAGCTGTATGAGCGGCATGAGGAGGATAAGGAGCAATGGATGCAGCAGATGTAGTCCATGGAGCAGAGGATGATAATCATGTACAGCTATTTCAAGCAAATGTGGAGTGATGGTTCATTGTCTGGTGCACACTTCCACCACCTCCGCCTCTACCGCCACTTCCACCACCTCCGTATTCTACATACCACCATATACCTAAAGATGAAGACGGCATTTCAGATACTGATAATGATCAGTATTCGTAGTTTTTAAGATATTTTGTTTTTAGAATCGTACTTTGATAGTTATATTTTACTTCTTTTATTATTGACAATTTTTATTTCAATTAACAGTCTATTTTTTATATTTTATTATATTTTTAATTATATAGATTTGTGTATAATTAAAACAATAATTTGAAATATTTAAATATTAATTTCAAATTTTAATAATATACACAAGAAAAATTTTTTTAAATACTGATGGAATAATTAGTAGGCAAATTATTATTTTCCCTAATTTCCAACAAATATTTCGTCGGTAATTATATACATTAAAATATTATTTTTAAATTACGAATGAATAATACATTGGTAATAGTTTTAAAATAAAAAAGTATGTAAAATTATCGACGAACAATTCATCGGTTTAATTCCGCCAATGACGTTTTCTGATGCTATTATTAATTATATCGATGAATTTTTTCTATCGATATAATTACCTAAATTGCCGACAGATAAGCCCTTCCATCGATAATTCTTATTGATATATTTGTTTGACTTTTCCATCGGTGAATTCGTTGATAAATAGTGCATTTCTAGTAATGTTTATAATATATTTATCAAATACTACTATTGTGACTTCTACTTATTGAGAATAATTTTTATATTATTTTATCAAATAATACTACTATAATTTTTTAGAGCAATTTTAGGAGAACTTAACAGCTCCAAAAAAGTCACAATATCACCAAACCAAGCCATAATCTTCTCAATAGAATTACTCTATTCTAAAATATGAGTAAGGAGAACATATAAAGAAACAGAAATGCTAAATTCCACTAAAATGTCTTCTTAATAATCATCTTAATTGCTAAATAAGGGAAATATGAATACTTTTTATATTCATGAGATATTAAACGCATTACTTTGTCATTTAATATTTTCTTTATTAAATATTAGAAGGAGGTGATTTTTGTGGTACTCACCCAAAATTAAAGGGTTTCAAACCCTTCCTTAGGTGGCCTAATAAAATCTAGCCATGTATTTAATTTAATCCACCTAAGCATATACGTTTAATTTTATGTTTAAACCCACAATATTTTTCTTTGGTTTCAATTTTGATCCAATCCTTATTAGAGTTTAATTTATATACACTAACAATGTAAAAAAATTTTACACTGTCAATCAATAGAAATATAAGAAAATACCTTATTATCCTAATTCTATTCCAAAGATCTAACAAGCTATATTATCCTAATATCTAAATAGTTGGAAAAAATTATTTGATCTGAAATGTATAAACATTAAAAATTAGGAACAATACTCATCCAATAACGCAGCTCCTGTTCATGTTTGAAAAAAAAAGGCAAAAAAAAAAAAAAACCCAGCCCGATGTTCATATCAAAAAGAAAAAATCGAAAGAAAAAACCGAGCCCCTATTATGAAATCGGCGGCGAGCATTAGGAAGTTGTCTTGAAGATGTTTCTCAATCTAATATGAAGTACATTCCTTACAAATTTGCGTGTATACGTATACATTGGGAACTAATGAATTTACTGTGGGGTTTCATATGTAGGGGGAAGCAGAAGACTTATCACTTATCCCCTTGGTTATCTTGCCTTTGCAGGTCTAGAAATTTCAATATCTTGCCCAACACATTAGTGATGTAGTGCTTGTGCAGAAGAGTTGAATTTCATAGTGAATCACCACCGGTTTGTAAAAGGGGTTGGTTTTTTCTTCTTTTTTATGAACAGGGCTGTGTTTCTTTCTTTTACATATCAATAGGGGCTGGGTTTTTTAGGTTGTTCGATGAGTGTTATGTCTATTTTTTAGGGTTCACACATTTTAAATCAAATAATCTTTTATTCAACTATTTAGATAGCTTGTTAGATGTTACAATAGGGATTGGGATATATAAAGATTGGTACAAAATTAAAACCAAACAAAAATATTGTGGGCTTAAACATAAAATTAAAGGTATATAGTTAGGTAGATTAAATTAAATATATGATTAGATTTTATTGGATCACTTAAGAATGGTTTGAAACCTTTTAATTTTGGATGGATACCATAAAAACTACCTTAGAAGGATTATTAAGAGGATTATTTAGGAGGATATAGCGAAACTAATAAAGAAAATCTAAGCACATGTAATCCACATATTCATCAATGAAAAATAGAAGAAAACTCAAATATGCTTCTTTTTAGAGCTGCACATAGTTTTAGTTAAATCAAAATAAATCTATTCGCATATAATTTCACATTACTTTAATTGATTTATTTATAAACTTATATAATTAAAAATTTACATATGCTATACTGAGCGAAGTAAATTAGTAGTTGAATCATATATATAGGAATTTTGAAGGTGGTAATGCGAAAAAGGTTGAGTATAATTACAAATTAAAATATAGTGCAATAGTTAATTGATTAAAATATGTGAAGTAATATATATGAAAAGTGTATAACTAACATTCATCCAATCATTGAAAAGAGGTGTCAATGAAGCGGTGATTGGCACAGAGCAAGGGTGCACCCCCCCCCCCCTTTTTTCTCTTCTTTCCCTCTCTTTTCCATGAGCACTCGTAGTCGTTGCTGAATTCTATATAGTTGTCGATATAATTGATCTGGACTGCTCTGTCGTGCATCATTGTATACGCCAATTCAGGGTGCTTCCTTATAAGCTCCATTGGCATTTTTATATTCACCCTCCTCATTTTTCATCGCTGTAATCATCTTATCTTTTGGTTTGCTTTGCGGGTATTATTATGCAAGTGCAACTTAAAGGTTGATTATGTCTTCAGCTAGGGTGTCCAACTCCAAGACAAATTCGATAACAAAGGGTTATGCTGCCTTCATTTTAATTACTTTATGTGTAATCATATAACAGTATGATAGACAACCACCTCAAAATTAATTAAGTCTAAAAGTTTAAATCTCACTCATTTAATGACATGTGTTTGTTCACAAATCCGTAGGCTAACTTTTATTTACAAAGTATTAACAAATTACTTGTAAATAACACAAGTAAATCTCATATATACATGGAATCCAGACAAATTCTTAAGTAATCTCAGCTGCTACTTTGTACTACTCAACATTTGCTGCATTATGTCAAGTTGTCAACCATTAGTGTCTGGCACTTTATCTATATTTTTAATGCTATAGCTATAGTGACAAATGTTAAATAGCTCATCATAATAATTTTTTCTTACTCTCAAATTCCTAAAACTTTTTTTATGGGATCTAAAACTATGTTCTTGATCTGTTAATTGGTTAAACCATTGGCCACACCTTTGTATCACGTGGCACTTCCAAAATCGTAAAGGGTTCATGCTTAGCATTGATCATAGCAGGGCCATCTAGATGCAAATCATGATGACCAATCCCTAATCTCTGTTGCTGCACCACCAACACAGATCCATCATAAGTAGAATCCGAAGACACAAGCATGTCCCCAACAACACCAAGTTCAGGATACTCATTCCACTCATTCAATCCACTGAACAAGGATGATTCACTTGCATGGCGCCTGCCCGCCAAAATCAAATCAAAGCAACCATCTAGTGACCTTAACACATTGATCATCTCCACACCATCCCTCACGACTTCTTCCCTATAATCATGGCGCTTGATTTGAATGCAATCGACCTTAAACTTGTGAATAACATCACCATCAGGGTCCCTTAACATCAAATTCCTACTCTTCCTCCTAGGCTCCATTAACCGAATTACTGTGACCCTAACATTAGGGTGATCAGCCATGCGCATTGCATACACCAAGGCTTCACGGTCATCTGAACCTTCTATGAAGACCACCCCAACACTGTAGAACGACACACATGTTAAAGGGTTGATCCTACTCAATGTGCCACGCTCAACTAGGATCCCAACTGAGCAAGGTGCGGTTCTAAGCAAGTGGCGGTTCAATGCTCTAATGGGGTGTGCTGATTC
This sequence comes from Pterocarpus macrocarpus, assembly GCA_031439585.1. Lineage (NCBI taxonomy): Eukaryota > Viridiplantae > Streptophyta > Magnoliopsida > Fabales > Fabaceae > Pterocarpus > Pterocarpus macrocarpus. Next base: position 17,852,788 of record CM062514.1, read on the forward strand.
TGTCATCCCAGTTGAACTCCACTGCCTGTGAAATGGCACAATTAACATTGATGCTCTTTTCTCCGCAGCTTGCATGCACACTTCATCATGCATTGTCTCATAAGGGGATATTGATGTGAAGAGTTTCACCACCACTTTGCCTGTGTTTTGTTGCTCATATGATCTGAATGCGTTTATTATGTGCTGTGAGTTGCTGGAGTACAATGAGTTTGTCTTGTTTCCTGGTTGATGGTCTATGAAAAGTGGGGTTGATCTTCCTGTTAGTTGAATTAGATGAAGGACATAGAAGCAAATTGGACTGTGTTGTGTGGGGTTTGACATTTCAAGGATGTTGATGATGGATAGGGTGTTTTCTTGGTTGTGAAGGCATGCCATTAGACGAAGTTCAACATCTGGAGAGGCATGTTCAATGGTCCTCCTCCTGTTTATGGACAAGTACCTCTTGGATGGGTCATACAGGAATTTCACTATCGGTGTGGTGGCTCCTGTTATCCATAAGATAGCTATCACCACGTTGCCATATGATTGCTCATCTATAATCTGCAAGACATATTCACGTTCAAGATGGCTATTAGAAATAACAAGAAGGAAATATGAAGCTTTAATTATTCATTAATGTCATGTCATGGTAGAAAATTAGTAGGAGTATACATATAATGTTAGTAATGCTATGAAGTTAGAATAATGTAACCAAATAATGTTAGTAATGCTATACAGTTAGAATAATGTAACCAGAATTTTCAATAGAAATCATGATAGTGATAGTGTTAGAAAGTCATAATTTCTACCAAATTTATTTGCTAGAATAATGTGACTTGTCTATTAACTTTTAAATAAGTAAGTGAATTCTATTTCTTTATTCTATCTAACAATTACATTTATTTTTCAAGAGAAATTCTGATAAATTTTTTCTAGTTGCATAATATTGATCTATATATTTCTCTATGTGTGTGTATGTATATAGTAATTCTTACACGCAGGTACAAGGAACCCTGTAAGTAGAGCATTTGGGTGATGCCTTGGGCACTCATGACGACACCTAAGGAGAGAGCATCAGTGGCTGACATCTTGCAATAAAGTGAAGGCAACATGGCTCCTATAACCTTCCCACAGAAGCTGCATATAGCCACAATTTGCACAATTGCAAAGCTAGGTATATCAATTAGAGAGAGCTTGAACCTGGCACCACTGAAGAGGAAATACAATGGCAAAAACACTGCAGACACCAGGGTATCTAGCTTCTCACTCAATGCTGAGCCCAATGGAGGCCCATCTGGCACAGCAATGCCCAAAATGATAGGCCCAATCATGAAGTGCTCCCCAATGAACTCACTAAACAAAGCACACCCCAACAACATGAGAAAGATTGAAATTATATAGGACTCTTTAATGGGCTTCCCTTCTGGTGTTTGGCGTATCATCCAAAACATGATGGGCCTAAGAACAAATACTATGAGAACCACCATAAAAACCATGGAAAGCATTATCATATTGAAAGAGTTACTCTCCTTTCTTAAACCTTTCTGTTCCTGTGAGAATATGGAGGTCACCAACACCGCAGAGACTGTTCCACTAACCATAGATGAAGACACCGCTAATCTACCAAGCTCTGAATTTAGGAGCTTCAGATCTGCTAGGTGACTTGCGGTGACATGGAATGAACAACTTGATAAGAAAAATGCTATGTAGAGTACGGATTTGTAGAGCTTTTGTTCAGGGGACAACATTGTGCGTAGAGTAAGAGCAGCAATTGTGCTAAGTATTATTGGCATTACAAAGGAACATAGTCCTATGGCCCAAGTCTTTTTCCCCGTTCTCATTACAACACTTAGGTCTATTTTGACTCCAATCAAGAACATGAACATCATGCTCCCGAAGAAGGCTATTGTCTCGCTCACATAGAAAGTTCTTGGTGGGAAAAGAAATTTGCTAACGGGTTCGATTTGTCCGAGTATTGATGGCCCCATTATCAAGCCTGCCTGAGCACATTTCAACAAGAGCAAAAGAAAAATTAGCCAATATCCAATACCAGTTTTACATTGGATTCATTCCCAAACGAAAATGCTGAAGATGACTATCCTTATAAAAGTGGTTATTACTTAGATATTTCTTATAGACCTTACTTATCAATGATAACCATCTTTCCATTTTCTTTCCCTTTCTTTCTCTCGCTCATGTTTAGTTTTTTTTTTCTTTTCCATACCCATCAACAACTACCATAAAATTCTGCATAGTTTGTATTTTGAAAGCTTGTGTATAGGTAACTTTACCCTATTACTTGTTATTTCTGAAAAAAAAAATTCCTTTTTTTCCCCCCTTCTTAAGAGATTTGATTCATCAATGTTGGAATCCTGTTGGATTATATAGCAAGCACTGGTTTACAGTTTACGCATCATCAATTGATACATCAACCAAGTATCAATACTTTTCTTCCGGGTATAATCTTACATATTTATGTATCTATACTTTCGCAAATATTTCAGGTAATTTTATATATTTTTTAGTTGTTTGTCATATGAAACTTTGAATTTTGGTTACTTTGGTTAAAACAAGCATTATTTTCCAATTAATAAGAATTATGCATATATCCCTTGCCAAAGAATTATGAATACATCTATACATGATGACATTTCCAAATCAAACCTGGGTTTTTCGTTTTCCTCTTTACATATATACATTTCACAAAATATTACAACAATTACCAGCATTTGTGGAAAGAAACTACTCTGCCCAAGTGGGGTAAGTAGGAGCTGGAAGCATGTTGCCAACAATCCAACTAAGGAGCTCTGAAGAACGAGCACTGGCAGCGTGTAAGACAACGGGTTATCACCGAAGAATATTCCTCTTGACCTTGGAAACCTCGTTAAGCGCTCGCACATCCATATTGTCCTGTTTGAGGATACCCCTGTTCCTGCCGTTGAGGTCAAGTTCACTGTAGCTGTATTCATGACTTAATGCAAAATCAAACATGAGTTAGAACAAAGATCGTATAAAGATAATGTGCGTGCATGCATGCATGGAAGCTACATGGAATGAAAAGGAGGGTTGAAGAGAATGAAGGAGGAGGAATTGATGTAGGGGTCAAAAAACCCTTGAATTGCAAGGATCTAGTGTTGATTTATTTGAAGTACGTAGATCATGCACCACCACTTTGTTGGGGGAGTCATAGATTATTAGCTTCAAGCGGCAACGCTGAATTGTGGGTTAGGTGTCTTAAAATTAGTTTTGTTTTGTGATTATTAGTCGATGATGGTGATGGTATTTTTAGCGGCTAATTGGTGGTAACGAGTTATGGGTGAGTCTGCGAGTTGGTACCATTAGTCACAACTTTCCTTGCTTTAGTGTCTACAATTTAGTGGCATAATGCTCTATTTCGTTGAAGTTAGCTGACATTTAGATTATGGACCAAAATACGGGTCAATAATCAATAAATTTTCCAATAAGCCACGGATGGCACATTATATTTTAAAATTTGCCATAATTTTTTCTTTTTCCCTTGTTAAAAGAAGCTTTGCCACTAAATATAGGCGATGCTATTAGCACTTTTATGTGTCCATTCATACTTTTTTTAATTATTTTAAATTTAATTATTTTAAATTGATTTTTATTAATTTAATTTATCTATTTAATAAATTATCTAAGACATAAGAAATAATTGAAATATCTACTTACATAAAAGTTGATATTGGAAAATTTTAAATGCAATAAGAAATTTTAATTTAAGGACGTAAATAATATTAATATATTTACTTACGTCTTGAAGAGAATTTTTATACTTGACTCGTATTTTAAAAATGTAAACTTTGAAAATACTTTTTCATATATAAAAGTATTGAATGTAATTTTGAAGATAATATTATGAAGATTAAAAATATAAACATATTAAATATTTTTTATTTTATTTAAATGTAATTTTATAAAAGTGATTCACTTATGAATATGTAATAAAAAGTGATTGTTGGACACAAAAACCTGCCTAACTCATTGCCCAAAATATCGGGAAGAGAGAGGTATTAGAAAAAAGTATAAGACAAATTATCTGGAGATATACCCCACAATTTTTTGTATATATGCTGGGTAATGAGTCCCAATATGCAAGTATTCATTCATATTTAATATTACGATTGTTAGGTCTTCCTCGTCAGTGGCAAGTTGGAGAAATTCTGAAATATACTCAAATCAACCCTTGATATTTGTAAAGTTATATGTGCCATTCATTTCCTATGAAAAGCTTACCTATATCTAGAAATTTCTCTTCCAAGATCAACCCATCAGGTTATGAAATCGAAGTTTAAGTAAGTAGATTGGGGTTTGGGGCGACGGATTTAGATCTCTTTGTGAGCCAATGATTACCATTAATCAGATGTTTTCATGCCTCCTTGTTTAATTAAGTTCCACTGTCCTGATCAATAATAATTATTTGTACATCATTAGCTAGTGTGAAATACACATGAGGATCTGCTACTTAACATGCAAATGAGACGAGATGGGCAGGGATATTACCTCGGGTCAACCCCATAGAGCACGAGTATTTGGGATTAGGGCTAGTCCATTTAGGGGAGACCACTCCACAACCACATTTAGGAGTTTGAGCCTTCTACGGGTTGGGGCCAGATCCAGCAAAAAGACAAAGGAGTTAGGGCTAGCAGTCTAGCACACTAATGCCCTAACAAGAGTGCGTTTTTCAACTCAGCCACTGTCGTTTCCATCTCTTATGTATGTGCTCTAAATATCTTTGTTGACAATCATCACCTCGGCCTTATGTCCTCTAAGCTTTCATCTTCTTCTGGAATCCTTTGACATCAGATTATGAACCCCGTCGTCTCCATCTAGTTGACTATCTCTGTCCCATGGAAGGATGGAGGACTATTGCCACGATTGTTGTAGTATTATAAATGGGCTTTCTAGCCTCGGCCCACATCTAGGGCCAGGCCAGCCTACTGTGACGCATCGATACGATTAGTTAATCTTAAAAAAATTAATTGTTGACCAAAAGAAGATATTTTAAAAAATTAATGGAAAAAATACTGGCAAAAAATTTTCTTCAAAATCAAAAGTAAAGAAGGAAATATAACGAAAGCATGAATTTAAAGTGTAAGAATTAATTTAATTAAGATATTACTACAATAACAAGAAGGTCAAGTTTTTAAATACTCAATCGTTACTGCCATTGGATCCTAAAAGTAATTGAAATTCGTGAAGTATATAATTAAAATTAAAAAAAAAACTAAAATTTAATTATAAATTGTTCAAACGCATGAGCACTAGAAGTTTTTGTAGAATAATCCATTCAACTATTCAATTATCAACCAACATTATTTTCTTCATTTCAAAATATCAATTTTTTTTTTTAAAGTTTGTCTGTTTTATGTCACTTTGAAAAATAAAAAATTAATCATTTCAGAAATTTTTTTTTATTTTGCATCTCCAATAAATAGAATGAATGAATGAAATAGAGAGAAAAATAATTTACTCAAGTATAATTACATTTATTCAAAATAACAATATTTAATAATTATCTTAATAGTAGACAAAAATTTTAAATTTATTGTTTTGCAAAAAGCACTTATATTACTCTTTTTTAACACTAAGCCACTGGTCTTAAATTTATTAGAAACCAACCAATCTAATTTGAATCAACTCAATTCATGATGGAAGTAAAATTCTTTCAGTGCTATTTTTCAAAATTTTATATAAAAATAATAAATACTAAATCACTTAAATCAATCACTCATTCATAAAACACTTAAACTCTTATGGCATGTTTGATAACCAAATGTTGATTCCATAATATTGGAATGCGGATGACATTGGATGGAATTCTTTTTCCGAATTTGTTTTTGCCATTTCGTTTCCCAATTTCAAATGATATGGCTTCTACTGAATTTGTGAATTATTATATCAAAATCATGTCAAATTTCGATAAACAAATTCATGTTTATAAATTATGTATGAGAATAATTTTACTATATTATATTATTAATATAAACATTTTTATATCATCAACTAATCACATGTTAATATATGTGCATTTTTCAAAGTAATTATTACAAAAATTAAATATTTTTAATAATATAGCAATATATGATCAAACAATCATGTAATAATATTTTATATAATAATAAATAGAATTAAATTTATTATATATAATAATAATAAATAATATTCCACAAAAAAATTCTTCCCTATTTTTACCCCCTTATTAAACCTATCCTAAGAGTATAATTAATGTGGAGGCAAATTCCAAACATGGATCAAGGGATTTAGGTGAGGAGATGATAGCTAGATTGGAAGAAGGGGATTTTTCTTGTGCTTTAATTTGCATGTCAAGTTTAGACTACACTTGGCTAAGTGTCGAGCATTTGATCAGATGCTCGATTTTAACAAGGTGGTTCCTGTAGCCGGATAACTAAGGTCACAATCTCTTTTGTAGCCTCAAGCTCTAAGGAGCAAATAGATTTTAATTAATGAAAAGAGGATTGTTGATAGGGACTCGATTGATCGACTAATTAAACTATCGTGCCAAGCTTAGAAAAAGGAAAAAGGAAACGAGTTTTTTTGTTAAAATGACTGATCCTTAATTTTATTATTACTTGATAACATGCAAAATTTATTATAAACAATCACACACACACACACACATATATATATATATATATATATGTGCAAGCTTCAGCATTTTTTGCATAAGAAGACCATAACAATATTCATTGTAAACGCATAGCAAATTGCTGACGTCATCAATGGCGTCATTGTACGTCATACGAATTAGCATAGTTATGAACGCATCAACAACTTCCTTATGATCCTTATCGACCTCCGCTTGGATCCTATAAAAGAAACAAATCTTTTGTTTAATAACCAAAGGCGAATGTTATGATGCACCTCATTTTGAGAGGTGTATTATGTATTTTATATGATTGATGGTTAGATGTGAGGGTGTACTAATATATTTTTATATTTGATCATTAATTTTATAAGGTGTATTGGTGTATCCTCACATCTGATCATCAATCATATAAAATACGTAATGCACCTCACTTTATGAGATGTATGATAGACAAACTCCCCAAAAAACATATCCTATAACATTCTAGAACTCAGAATCTTCAATACAAATTTAACAAGAAAAAGTGTAACGATAACATATAAAAATATGGAATTAATTATTATATATTGATAAATTAAGATGAATAATTATTCATTATAGTAATTACTGATATATATATATATATATATATATATATATATATATATATTGCCTAATAATTTAAAATTTTTTAACATTATCAATATATAATAATCTCTAAAAATAACAATAATAATAACAATTTATCAGAAATTTTTTGTTGATTTAAGTAATTTAATATTTATTATCTTTAAATAAGATTTGAAATATTGATTCAGTGTTTATTCTCTTCAGTAATATACTAATATTAAAAGAATTTTATTTTTATAATAAATTAATCTGATTCAAACTTAATTACTTAAAATTTAGCATATTAATAGTTAAAAGAAATGACAACATTCTCAAATTAAAAATCGGGATTGGTATTTAAGTTATGTATTTATCAAGATATAGAAATTGAAAAAAATTTACATAAATATGGAATCTACTAAAATTAAAATTTCCAATTTTTAAAAAAATGAAATCAGAATTTTTGATTTTACTAAAATCAGAATTTCCAAAAATAATGATATTTTTTGAGAATGTTGGTGTATACCAAAATAAATTATTTTTTTAATTAAAATCAAAAATTTTGATTTCACCTTTTTAAAAATTGAAAATTCTAATTGTAAATTTTTCTTAATTTTTATATTTTAATATATTTCCCATTCAAATACCATATAAAAAAAAAAAACACCCAAAACACCTCGTTCAATTTTCTTTTCCCCGTGTGCTGGAAGAAAGAACATGGATGAACATGGGAGATGCAGGGTCGGCGTGTGGGGGGAAGGCATGTGTGGCCCCATGACCATGACCCCATTAGGATGAGGACAAATGAATATGCAATATATGGCCTAACGCCTAAGGGGCAGCGTGTGTATCACGGAAATGTCTCATTTCCCACCGCCACTTGTCCTTCATTAACACAAACAATCAATTAGCAAAAGTGCAAAAAGCCCCTATGCAAAAACTAGCCCCCCCTTCCCAACACTTGGCTTTTAATCCATGTACTAGAATCTGGCCAAAAGGGTAATCCTGCCATTCCCAGCGCATCTAAACATTGATGATTGACCCACTTGGGCAGATAGGGTGGCAACCTGGAAGCATCCTCATTTGTTTAAGAAAGGAAAATAAAATAGAATAAAGAAACAAAACAAAAGTTGACCTTGACCAACTTAGCCACCAAGTAATCCAGCTCCCCATCTTTGACTAAGTATGGCATCCAACTTCATACCAAAACCAGTCACATCCATAGCTCCCTGCAATCACCAAAGCCTCCTCCCACTTCAGCTCATTTTCCAGTGAAATCTGAGTCTCAAATATTTTTAGACCATAATATTAACTACTAGCATCGAATATGTGTTATACTAGAGCGGTTAACAATAATGGTTCTATAACACCACATTTCTTGTGAAAGTTTACTATATTTTCTTGTGAACAATCAGGGAGACATGGAACAATCAAAGAAAAGGATCCTACAAAAAGATTAAGCTGAGGCCCTCCTCTCAAGCCCCAAATTAATCAAAAAATTTCACAAACACCAATTGTAACATACAACATTTATGGAAATATACACTATACCAATCCTGTGGCTGTGTAAATATACAACAAAAACAAACTGAAAAAATGCAATAAATTAAATGGAATGAACCTTATCTTATTTTTGTCAAATAAAATCCTAAACCCCAAGAACCCTTCCAAAACTAAGCAAAAATAATCTTTTGCTTCAGCATAGCAAAGATTCAAGGAACACGTCATCTCTGGGCTCCTCCTTGGCTCTGGAAGAAAACACATTGTCAGATAGTTGTTGCTGATTCATGTAAGACCCCATTGGATTATTCCCAAACCCCGATGAGAACCCAAAACTTCCCGGGTTCTGAAGCATCTCTAGGGTGAAGGGTGATTGCCCTTCTGGTGCTTGTTGTGGCCTAAGACTCTGAAAGGAATTGTTAGTGTTGTGGTGTGTCACCGCTGAAGGCCTCATGGCAGCGGCTACACTATTGTTGGGGTTTGCAACAACAGTGTTGTTGTTTGGCATTGGTCTGTTCCCAGAATGGCTTCCACTACCACGTGCTGCAGGGACATCATGGTTGTGCTTTCCCTCATAGGTTGTGATCACTGCCCTTTGGTCATGTGAGGCTCGCTCTACGTGCTTCCTCACTGGACAACCTGGGTGTGTACACTTGTAATAACTCCTACAAAAGTCAGAAGAGACACAATTTCAGACAAGACAATCTGGGTGTACCGTTATTTTCTACATCACATGCACAAGAGAGAGAAAAAAAAACGGAGGTTGCCTAATTTGACCAATAAATTATACAAGCAAAGAAAAACTGGTACACGCATATCATACAGTAGAAATTCAAACAAAACATGCCACTATGCTAATGTGCCTAAAAAAGATAGATCAAGAAATAGTATCCATCATGCCTTTATTATGCGTATACCACATTTGAGCCGGATAAGAATTGTTAATTACTAGAGGAACTCCGTGATGGGATTATCAAACTACTATTTCTTGATAGAATTTAGAAGCTCAACAACTTTCAAAAAGTTGGACAACAGTGAGTGCTTTTTAAATTTTTACCTTGGATTTGGATTGCCCTTAACTACTTTTTGCCCATATTTCCTCCATCTGTAGCCATCATCTAGGATATCTATGTCACTGGTTGTCTGAACCACAACCCTGGGCTCTCTCACTGTTCTACTTCCAGCTCCTGACATACCCTCATTTTCACCTTCAATTTTCCTGCAAAATTCATCCAAAAAAAGAAATTAACCACGGAATAAAACCATACAATTGATGAGATGAAGAAAGGCCACACAAAAAGGGTAGTTATGATGACAAGTGACGAAATATAAACTTACCATCTTTTGGCATCAGGTTCTTCATCGTCAAAATCATCTCCTCCTGATTTACACCTTTGAGAACTCTGCTCAAAATCATCATCCCCTATTGATATTGATGAGTTCTCTGGGGTGGCAACCGAATCCATGTGTCCACTGCCATGAGTGGCATATGATTGATCCGGCACATCTGTGCTGATGGGATTAGAAGGAGGAATAGGAAGGGAAGAAGAATTTGATGAGTTTCTCCTAGTAGACTGAGGCTTGGGGTGGTTATGAGTACCCTTGTAAACAATCTCAGTGATTTGTCCATCTATGGATCTTTCAACCTTCTTCTTTGTAGGGCAATTGGCGAATGTGCATTTGTAGTAACTCCTTGGATTCTCACTTCCTTTCACTTGCTTTTGACCGTATTTCCTCCAGTTGTACCCATCATCTGACCTTCTGCTTAACGTCTGAGATTGTGGGGGGTAATTGCCATAATCTGATTGGAACCCATTGTTTTGGTTGGTTTGGACACTAGCAATCTCAGGTGAAAAACTCTGCATGGAAGAAGAGTTCTCAGTTTTCATCATACTCTTTCCTGAAGAGAAGTCATCCTGTTTGTTGGCTTCCTGAAAACCCCATGGTTGTTGTTGCTGTTACAAGAAAAGTTTTGAGCATTTCAGATAAGATGATACAGGATATTTTTGCATAAATGAACGTCTCTGTCATTGAAATTGGTCACATACAGTTTGAGCTGTGCCAGTTGAAGATTGAAACATTGCTGTGGATGTCGCAGGAGGTCCTGGTTGTGTTTGAAAAGAGAAGTTTGAGAAGTTTTGCTCTTCTTCTTTGATGACATGCTGGTTCCCCCCAGAATTGTTGCTCTTCCAATTGAAGCTCTGAGCAGCAAATGCTCCAGTTGTTGGAGATGGCAAAATCTACACACAGGAAAAACCCAAAAGAACACATCAAAACAAGAATCACAAACCGTTTTAAAAAAAAAAAAAATCTCAAGCAAAGCATGTTCAAAGTTCAAACTAATACTAATTCTCTTGTTTAACACACAAACCATTGAACAAATATCAAAGATCAAATTATCAAGTCAACTCAAGTCTTGGTCAATTTCCTGATTTGAACAAAGAAAAGTTCAAAACTCTGCTTCACTCTCCTTTGTTTCAAAATTTTCCAAGCAACAATACACAGTCAAACAAGAACCAAGACAACAAAACAAGCAAGAAGGGTACAACACAAAGTGAAAAACTCACGTTGGAAGGGTTAAGGAGAACGGGTGAGTCAAGTAGCTCAGCAGGGCTCAACCCTGGAGGAATAGCAAAGTAAGAAGAAGGAGAAACAGGTGGTGGAGAAAGAGGCAAAGATGGTGGCGGCGTGGACTTGAATTTTGGCACACCAGAACCAGTTCTCTCTGCTATGCGATCCGACAAACCACCACTACCGCCACCGCGGGGCTTGTCTTCAGTGGGAGACGCTAAAAGGTCGGAGAAAGAAGTGGTCATGAAGGGGTGTGTTGAGAAGGTGAAGTTGGTGTAAGAGTTTGCAGAAGTGTCTAAGCTACCAGAAGAAGATGCCATAAGAGTAGGAAAAGAAAGAGAGAGAAAGTGAAAGAGAAGGTGAAGTGGTGTGTTGGAGAGAAAAAATCTTTGAAGTAGAGAGGGTGGAAAGGTTTAATATGAAGGGAAGAGGGACAGGAGAAGAGGGTCACGTACTGCACAAGCTTTGGTTTCTATTGGAGGGACGATGGTTCTGAGAACCTAAGAAATGAAGGGATTGGTTTGACCGTGGAAAATTTTGCCACCGTGTACAACTTTTTTGTTTTCGTGAGAGTTTTTAATGATTTTTTTTGCGTTGGTCAAAGCTCGTGGGTTTGACTGGGTGGCGGCTGACAGTGGGATATGTTTATTTGTTGTGTTTGTGGAGGGAGGCTACAAATGTGCAACACAGTAGAAAAGCCTTGTCTGTCTGGAGTTGGATGCTATCGCATTAGCAGCTGTTGCAGTGCTACTCGGTACTCATGCCGGCAGCTGAGACTGCAGTGATGCTCGGTACACATTATGTAACCATTTTTTTTCACTAAATATGTGTATGTCACTTTACCGAAAAAAGAAAAAAAGAGTGTGTGCAGATATATATTTTCCTATAATTAAATAGTAAAAATATAAAATTATGAAATGGGATATATATAGCACTGTTGGCTGATTGACACTATGTCCTCTCTGTTGTGCATATACTTGTTCTTTGTAGATCTAAGTTAAATCTATTATTATAAATATTTTATATATTTTGAAAGTTTTGATTAGTCTTTTAAAATGTGAATATCATTTTTAGTTTTAATATTTTAAAATTAATATCAGTTTAATATTTAAGTTCTCAAAAAAAATTTGATGTTGATATAGTTTTGATATTTTAAATTTTAACATTAATTTCATCTTTTTATCAAAATATTAGTAATTTCTGTTATGATTCATTTTAATTGATATATTAGTATGTTATTATATTACTTTTTTATTTTCTTGATTGATGAAAAGAAACAATTTTCACTTCATCAATTTAAAATTACTGATGAATTGTAATCAAAATTACTATTGATTTTAACAAAAAAATTAAATTGATGTTAAAATATAAAATATTAAGATTAAATTAATATAAAAAATTTTTAAAATTAAATTAATATCAACTTTTAAATATTAAAACTGAAAAAAGAATTCACTCATTTTTCAAAAACAAAAAATGTAGCCCGGCCAATGGAAATTGACTCTAATTGATCTTCTTTTAATCATATATTATCATAATTTAGGTTAATTTTATTGAGTATGAAGTATGTCTGACCTTTTTTGGTATATTGGTAATACAAAAATTTAGGAACTCTTGAATTCAAGCTATTACCAATAACTAATTCCTAGTAATTTTGAATTAAGATAACATTTTTCACAACCTAAATGTTTAACAAGAGAAAAAATGTAGCCTGATTGGTGAATATAAACTCGATTTATAGCGTCATAGCGTGAACATTTAAATATTCTCTTTTGTTATGGATCTGGATAGCTGTCTTTTAAACCTATATCTAGCAGGTTTTCGTTGGTATTTATTTATTAAGTCTTTAGCGAAAAGAGCAAAAGTCGAACCCATAATTAAAAGGATGTCCAGAAAAAAGTGTTCATTCAGCTCTAAAAGAAAACAGCATATGCATTTTGGTTAAGCCTTTGGGGAAAATAATTTGAAAATTTTAAAAGTTTAACCAAATGAGCTAAATGTAGTTAACTTGAAAGAGTTATAGCATTTATATATGTCAATCGGAAAAATGATACTTTCATATAAGATACAAGTCATGCAGGTCGGGGAAGGAAAAAAAATGATGAATCATTGATGGTCAATAAAAAATAAGATAGAAAGAGAAAGAGAAAGAAAAAGAGAAATGAGTGAACGTACTAATAAAATTTATCTGAGTTGCGTAAAAAAATTATCAATATTTAAAATTTTCTATAAAATGGGGTTCGTAAAAACTATGAAGATGAAAGCTGAGAGTGAAATGTCATCGGATTGAAGAAATTTGGGCTCAACTTAAATGATTTTACTGATGAAACAAGCGTGGGGTATATGAGAGAAAATAAAATTAATAAAAAAAAAAGGCTTGACCAGGACAAGAAGGCTCTACGCATTAGATTGAGGAGGACCTTTTTCCTCACCGCGTGACTTTTTTTTTTTTTTTTTCTCCTTACGACGTGGGTTAATCAACGCTCATATTTATCTTTTCACAAAGGGTCATGCTACGGTGGAGATGAATTTTTCCATCTTCACTTGAAGATGTGATGTGGGTGTCATAAATAAGTGATATGTGACAGAGGTGTATTGATATACTAATTATTTATGATATATTATAATAATATTTAATTTTAAAAAAATTTAAAAATATAATTAAATATATTTTAAAAATTAATTATCATACACTGACAGTATAAAATTATATTGATAATATAAAATAATTTTATATTATCAGTGTAATTAAAAAATTTTATCAATGTAATTTTAATTATCATACACTAACAGTATAAAATTATACTGGCAGTATAAAATAATTTTACACTGTCAGTGTAATCAAAAAATTTTATCAGTGTAATTTTAATTATCATACACTGATAGTGTAAAATTACACTGACAGTATAAAATAATTTTACACTGTCAATATAATCAAAAAATTTTATCAATGTATTCAGTGTAAAATTATTTTATATTATCAGTGTAATTTTACATTGTCAGTATATGATAATTAAAATTATACTGATAAAATTTTTTGATTACACTGACAGTATAAAATTAGTTTATAGTGCCAATATAATTGTCAGTGTATGATAATAAAAATTATACTGATAAAATTTTTTGATTACACTGATAGTGTAAAATTAGTTTATAGTGCCAGTATAATTTTACGTGAAATTACACTGATAAAATTTTTTGATTACACTGACAGTGTAAAATTACGTGTATGATAATTAAAATTATACTAATAAAATTTTTTGATTACACTGATAATGTAAAATTATTTTATATTATCAGTATAATTTTATACTGTCAGTGTATGATAATTAATTTTTAAAATATATTTAATTATATTTTTAAATTTTCTTAAAATTAGATATTACTACAGTATATCATATGTGATTGATGTATCAATACATCTCTGTCACATGTCACTTATTTGTGACACCCACATCACATCTTCATGTGAAGATGGAAAAATCCATTTTCACCGTAGCATGACCCGTTACGTGTATGATAATTAAAATTATACTGATAAATTTTTTTGATTATACTGATAATGTAAAATTATTTTATATTATCAGTATAATTTTATACTATCATAATTAATTTTTAAAATATATTTAATTATATTTTTAAATTTTCTTAAAATTATATATTACTATAATATATTATAAATAATTAATATATCAATATACTTCTGCCACATATCACTTATTTGTGACACCCACGTCATATCTTCACATGAAGATGTAAAAATCCATCTTCACCGTAGCATGACCCGTTCACAAAATAGTGCAACATGAACTAATTGTTATATATTTGTGATGAGATTAGTTTTTTTATATATGACTAATATAAAAAGTCTTATATAATTATTTAATTATATATTTTTATTTATAAAAATTTTAAAATAATAAATTATTAAGTCTAATATTTTGCTAATATAATAATATGTACAGAACGGAGAGATCCCTTGATCCACCTAATTTGGTGACTTTATTTCAAAATCTACTTATATAATAATTTATTGGCCTCATAAAATAAATAAAAGTGAACAAAATTAAAAATTATAAATATATATTTAATTCTATAAATATATTTGATATGTAAAAAGTTATGCATAATTTCAATACTTATTTGTATAATTTTTATTGATCACAAATATGTTTTAATAACTTATATTGTGTTAGTTATTTTTATATGGCAATTAAATTTTTTTATTCTAGATTATGTATGTTTAATTCAGTTCCCTCCTATTAGATTTTTGACTGTATTCCTGAATACATGATTAAATATTTATGTAAAAAAAATTTATATTAATATTATATAAAAATTAAATTCTATATTTTTATATTAAAATTAGTTCAATAGGTTGATTTTATTTAAAATTTTTAAATTTAAAATAATTAATTTATATTTAATATTAACTAATATAATTATTAAATATATATTTAGAATATACCAATGATAATAGATTATAAATTAAAAATAAATTTTAAATTAAAAATATTTTAAATTTCTTTTGAAAAAAATGGAAAAAAAAGTAGAAATATATAATGGGAGTGATAATAGCCGCTCCCATTATTGTAATTGTAAAGTGTAATTTTTCTCCTATTTTTATTTTTTATTTTTGGTAAGAATCATTAATATATAAATATTTACTAAATTTTAACTAATTTAATTTGAGTTGAGTTGATCTATTATAAAAATAAAATTTTTTTAGTATTAATTTTTTTATTTATAAAATTTAAACCTAAAATTTTATTTAAAAAAATAAATAATAAATTATTTGAACTAACTAAATAATGGTACCTCCCCTTCTTACTGCATACAAGTACCAACAACAATATTGAAGCTGAAGTGAATTTCTCGTGACAAAAAAAAAAAACAAGGTGGAAGTGAATTAATTGATACCATTCAGCCACTTTATGATTTGCCCCTCTACAAGATTCGATTTGCTGAAAGTCATTATTATAGCCATTATTAAAAGAAAGTTAGGCAGTGTTTCGGCATTTGCATTTTCAACGCGTGAATAGTGGGAGAGACGGGAGAAAGAAGAAAACAGGAAAAAAGAAAAGGTGGAAAAAATGGGTGTGTTACGATTAGATTGATCCAAATTGGTGTGCAGTGTGCGCATAGTATATCTAGAAGATAAAAATATGACGTGACGTGTGAGAGACGAGTACTATGCTCTGTCTATCGTTGTGATCCACAAGAGGCCACCATGATCAACGTGGTGCAAAAGGCAAAGAGAAATTTATGTACTGGAAATACAAATTTAATACATCGCATTTAAATATATTTTTATGATAAAATTGATTTGTATCGGTTTCATTTAAGCAACACTAACTTAATTTTTGATTTATCAATTTTATTGTTGATATGCTTAAATATAAGATATTAATTTTAATATATTATTAGTATAAAATATTTTATTTTATCAACCAAATAGAAATGATTGCATATGTGAATTTTAAAGTAATCATTACAAATGTCAAATATTTTCAGTAAATTTTTATTAACTGTAGACATTTTATTAGTTAGTTCAGTTAAAATTTTCAAATGATTTATTTATTTTTAAATATATGATTGAGTAATTATATAATTTTTTATATTATATTAAAATTAAATCTTAAATATAAAATATTAAATTTATATCTATAAAAGAATTTTTCAAGGTTAAAATCCAGGGAGATCCCATATACCTTCCACACACATGCCGTAGAGCTTGTTGTGATCGATGTTTTTCTTTTCTTTTAACACAAAATTTCTAGCCAGCAGTGATGGATTTAGGGGGGCAAGTGGGGCCGTGGCCCCCACCTTAAAATTTTAAAATTTTTAACTTATTCTAAATTTATTTAATATATATAATAAAAATTAAAAAATACATTTAATAAATAATAAATTATCATATCTTTAAATTTTAAAATATAATAAATTTAGAGTTTAAAAAAATAAAATTATATCTTCATTTTTTAAAAATATAAAAATAAATTGAACCATCTACATATTTAATGCATAAAAGACTAATTTGAAATATCGTGTGTAGTTTATAATTAAAGGAACATTATTTCATACAATTTTATAACATTTTTATATCAAAATATAAACTTAGATGTATTTAATAGTGGTGGCCATTGACATCTTTAAATTTTCATTTATTTTTCAAAACATGTGAATGAAATAGTAAATTAAGCTATTTAATGAAAATATATATTTAAAAATTTATCAATAATTATCAATTGTTCATAAAGTTATACATTTATTTAAAAATATAGAATTAAAAATAAATATAATTAATTTAAATTTTTTATTTTATTGCTTAATTTTAGTCCCTCCAACATTTGTTTTCTGGAATTGTCCCTACTAAGAACTTGACAGTCCACGTCAAGGCAGGCACTGAAAGGAGAAAGTTGGCAAAAGGAAAAAGAAAAAAATATTGTAGCTTACCATAGCATCACTTTAAAAAAGGATACAAGTGTAACTAACAACGATCAATAATCAATTTTTTTTTTTTTCTTATTTTCCTTTTTGCCTTCCTCTTAGCTAACATAAGAGGAAATTCATGGGAACCAAGAATCAGGACTACTGTGAGGACTACGTCACCTTAAAAAGTATATCCTAGGAATCCTGGAAACTGCAACTTTACATGCTTAGACAGTTTCACTGGTACTATCTAACTCTGACTTCAACATTCAACCTTTTAAATGGTTCTTTTATAGCAGTTTTGGCGGATTTGGCATTCAGATTTTAGTAATACTAATAAGACGAACTGTAGAGTCTATAGGCACACACAAAATATGTTTTTATTAATTTTTACGAACATTCTATATTTTTGCAAAACATTGACACAGAACTCGATAATTTTTTTGATATAAAAGTTTAGGTTGGGAGGAAGTGTCTCAATCCAAAATCAAGGCATACTTTTAAATTTATGAAGTGTTTATAGAGGGAGGTATTTGTAGATTATCAACCATTAAAAAAAAATCTAAAAATTGAATCTAAATCATAATAATATATGAGTACAACATCAATCAAATGAATCAATTTTTTTAACAAAATTTGACAATTTTTATATAACTTAATTATAATTATTTAAACTAGCGGCTTGATTGGCATTATCATGTCAATGAAGCCATAGTTTTTATTTTTTATATATTAATTATATATATTAATAGGGACTATGATATAGATGCAAGCGATAAGAGGAAAAGAAAAAGAAGTGGGATGGAATAGAATTAATAATGGGATGGGTAATTATTTTTATAAATAGTTTTTTTTTATTTCGTAAATATTACAGAAAAATATATATATAGACTTGAAAAAATATTTAAATATAATAAGAAGACACCAAAAAATAGTTATTTAAGGGAATCCCTTTTATTAATAATATGGATTATAATTATTTAAAAAATGATGTTTTCTCCCTAACCTCTCAATTTTACTTTCGGCGGCTCCAAAATTTTAAGTGTAGATTAAAAAACGTTTTGATAAAAAATTTTAGAAAAACAAGAGAGTATTTTCTGAGCTTATGTACCTAAATAAAAAAAGATTATTACATTTCAAATTTGGAACACAATACAAATTTCAGCAAGAACTACTAAAAGGATTGAGTGCAACGATAAAATGAACCCCACTTTTAGATAGATGTAGGAATTTTATAGTATACCACAATAAATTGATGTATAAATATAGTTAAACATTTAATCTGGATTACATGACATATGATGCATCTTATTTGGGGTAGAGCACCATAAAATGCACCTTAAAGTAAGGTTATATGTGAAGACATTAAGATGAAGGCTCATTGAACTCAAATATGAGTTATATATATTTTCTTATATGGAACTAGAAGTTACAAGAATAATTTATTGTATAATTAAAAAAAAATAAAGATAAAACTAATGATACAATGAAATAAACTAAATCTAAATTTTAATAAATTATATCTAAATCTTAACTAATATATTCTACTGTCATTATTTTATCATCCTTTTAAACTGGATGTCGCTATAGAAAGGTCATGTTTGAATCATGAATGTAATTGAAATGAGTGGTGAGTTTAGATGATATTGAAGGTGAATAAGTGTGTGTTTGTTTGGAATTATTTTGGTAAAAAATTATTTTTTTTATCCAAAAAAAATTAGTTTTCGTATATTTAGATATTTTTAAAAAATAATCAAATTCTTAAAAAAATATATTTTTAACTTTTTTATAGAAACTAAAAAGAGTAGTTTATGAAAAAAAATATCAATTTTCAACTTTTTCAGCTATATATAAAATTTAAGTTTCAAAATCACTTTTTATCTTACTTTATCAATATTTAATGAATCAATAGTTTCTAAGCTCTTAGTCACAGACTTGCTTAAATTTGGATGAGCAATTTCATATCTACTAAAGCATAAGTAAAACTTATTATATCGTTCAACTTTCGCCTCTTTCGTTCAAAGATGAAAAATCAAAAAGAAAATTTTTAGGGTTTGGTTTTCGTCAGCGCGTGCGTAGTTGCATACTTAATATAGAAACAATTATTCACAATAGTATGCTAACAATTACATGACAAAGGTCGTATGCACAAAAAGATATTGAATTGAAAAAATAAATTATTTTGTCATTTCCTTACTTGTGTAAAGTTTTTATGTGCAAAAAGCAGCTATTCTTCTCGAACAGACATAACATGTAGAAAACAGATAAGAGGAGGAAAAAAGTGATATATCTGTAGATAATTTTTAAACTTTCAGTTCTAAAAAGTAAACACAACAATGAGAAGGAAAGAATATAAAATAACATTTTCGAATTATATTATATCAAAAGAATAGTAGTTATATCATGTAAAATGATTTCTATATATCTTGGCTTTATGGAGGGTTATAACTCGTGCTCTTCACTTTTTTTTTGTTTTTGGTTTGATTATGCCATGCATATAGAGTATAATAAATGATTTAAAAACACGTTATTAAATGACAGTTGTTTTACATTAATGAAGCAAATATACTAATTATATTAAACTCTTATAAATGATGGTAACTAGAATAGTAATTTAAAACCTGACCAAAAAAGAAAGAATAATAATTATAAAAAAAAAACTATTCATTCAAGCAATAAAGGGAAATGTAATACCTCATTTCATTCTTAAAAATAAAATATATATTTTTTTGGATGATTTAATTTGAATACACTGTGAGTGTAAAAATTTTTTACACAGACATCCAATCATATATTGCCACATCAACAAAAGTCTTTGATATAACCACCCACTACTTAAATGGTTATATAAATAGAAGGTTTTGATTGGATGATGGTATAAAATATTTCTGTCGACTCAATTAAACTCTTTTTTGGTTATGTGTTGCCAAACTAATTAAATGATATGTCCACATATATATTATTAAACAATAGCGTAAAACTCATTTAAACTCAAAAATAAAAATCTAATATACTTTATTAAAATGGTATGAAATTTATAACGATAAAACTGTATCAGTGACCTTTTTTTTCCTCCCCCATTGTGCTATTTCATTCCCGTAATATAATAAGGGTCCGTTTGGTTTCACTTTTGGGAGAAGATCTTTTGAAAAGCCTTGTAAAAGCGCTTTGTAATAATTACTTTTAAAAGAATGATTTTTGTTTGGTTTAAATATGTTAAAAGGCCTTTTAGAAGAATGAGTTTTGTTTGGATAGGATAAAATAAAGTTACTTTTGGTTGTTGATGTGAGAGTAATAGTAAGATTCCTTTTCAGAAGGTCTTTTTCTAGAATGAAAAGTACCTTCAAAGATACTTCTTGGCGCTTTCCAAGGCGCTTTGAAAAAGTTAAACCAAACACTACCATTTACTGTACAAAGTCATTCTCCTTCTCCTGGGCGCTTTCCTACACAGAAACTTGGAACCAAACAGGCTATAAGTTGATCGCTAGATTCGCCTTTTGTTCTAAGAGACTAAAGAGTTCATTTCGTTCATTCATCAAACAAGCTATATATGTACATATCAAGGAGATGCATTGAGAATTCACGAAAGCATTAACGGTTGACCGAAGAGGACTCGAGCAGTTTTACAATTTAGTGTGACCATGACCGAAGAAAATGAAGTCAATAACCTCACAGTACACATTGCAATGGGTACCGAATACAATCTATGCATCCATTATTAATGAAATGTTTTTTCTGTTTTGTCCCATGTAAAGAGACAGATCACATATATTTTATTTATATTTAGCCATTGTTCATTAGTCTTCCCCAAGTAAAACGCCCATGTTGTCGCATTGATTTGTTTGTGCCAACTTGTGCCACTTTATAAGATCTAGAAGGTAGAAACTGTGGGTTACCAATTCACTAGATTTTGAATTCTCAAAAGGTGTCTGATTTTGGAAGTTTGCAGCCATAACCAACCAAGTTCATTGTGCGAGTTAGGAGATAAAGATAACAAGATATGATATCAAAATCATAGACAGGTAGGTCATAAAACCGTTTGTTCGTTAGATATCACAAAATAAACCACCTTTATTGACTCTTGGCTAATATTGCTCAATATCTTTTTTGAAAAAAAAAAAAAGCAGTTAAATGACATTATCAAAGTCTCATCTACTAAATTAAAAAACACGTCACTGATACCCTATCAATCCAGATGGATCCAGCGATACAGTATGAATTATATTTAATTATGCTTAATTATCAATTTATTGTTGGTCCTTTTCCGTTCCAAATGTCCTCTAATATAAAGAAACAATAATCAGAAATCTATGCTTGAGCTCAATTTGAAACGTAGTTCCAAATAATGATAGCAAGATCATTGGTTAGCTATAATTGTTTATGCTGAATTTGGATCTTCTCATACTCTTTACTAATATGAGAGTGTCATATTATGAGAGAGACACACAAATTTTGTTATGGTAAAGGTTACCACTATTGATACTAATTTTATTTTTGTGTCCTTATTTGTCATGACAAGACACTCACGTTAATGAAGGTTGTTAGAGTTTCATAATCCCTTGTGCTTGCTGAGTAGCTTATGTACATGGGCATAGTTCCAATTAAGAAAATATGTTGGAAAAAAAACAAACAAACAAACAAACAACTTGAAGTGTGAAACCTAAACAATGTTATCTTGAATTACACATAAATACAAAAGAGAGAATCTACAGTAGGATGTCCTATAGAATAATGGAGAGCACCATTAATAGTGGAGAAATATTTGGTGAATTTATTTTATATGAAACATTGTACCGATTTACACCCCATTCACTATTAGATGAGACGTGAACTCTACTTAAATTGGGTATATATCCCATTCAATAATAAATGAGATATAAATTAATACAATATTTTATATAAAATAAATTCATCTATCATAACTCTTAATAGTGCCCCTTCCCAGATTCATTTTCTTTGACCATTTCTGACATATAGCTTATAAATTTTGTCGTGTTTGGGACGCAAGTTGTCGTATTCTTCGCCATAAAATTGTAGGAAGAAGAATAGGTCAATTTCAGACTTGAGGTATGGAATGTGTTCACACTTAATATAAAGAGGATTTCATTAAATTCAAATCTCGCGCTGTGCAACTCTAATTCTAATAATGAAGATGAAAAAGGTTCACTTATTTAAATTCGTTGGGGATTAGGGACTCTGAATCTCAGGCAGCTCAAAGATAATATTCAACCCTAAAGTAAGAAAATATATAATCCTTTTTTCCTAAACATTGGAAGCCAAATATTCTCCTGTATCACAACATAGCATGAAGGGCTGGCATAACTTCTGAATAACTTTGCTTCTAACTTGGATTGGTTCTCTATTTTCTTTTATTGTATCCGCACGGTTAATTTGCGCGAAGATGGCCATTAAGCCAAGCTTGTGCATTAACATTATGATAACACTAACAGTTCTGTTGTTTGGACACACTATTTTGGCGTGTACATCAGGGAGTCATATATAAATGATGGGAGAATTCATGTGTATAATTTGGGAATTGAGGCGATAGATTATCACTTACTATCACCGGGAATTATGCTATCGATTCCCAGTCATGTACATAGATTCCCCCATCCACTTACTGTCTAGCGTCTACGTATACCCAAAACATTACTTACAAATAATATTTTCCTTATAATAAGACAGAACACAAGCTGGGTTCATGCGTTTGCTAAATTTACGAAGAAGCTTTGGCTTTAACACAGTGAGCGTGTAATACACTTTTGGACCATGTACCATTTCCTACGGGGGGCATCCATACAGTGTTGTGAACAACACTTCCAAAACAATGTTATGCGTCAGCTTGGCCGTGATGTAACTCCCAGCTACGCGCACTAGTAATTTTTATTGCCAATAGATCCTTGTCATTGACCTTTTGACAAAGGGAGTTTTATTGAATCCATCAAAGTCCAAAAAATTTCGGATTAGTGAGGCCTATCATGTCCATTTTGACCACTATGGTTTTTGAAAAGGCAACATTGGAAAATTTTGACCGAGCTTTATGTCCTCATTTTTTTTTCTTTCCGCTCCTTCCTCCTATGTTGGGACGTGCCAAGACTTGGTCTCTCTTGGTTGGTGATGATGTCAGAAGGGCCCAAAAATATTTGGCATAACATTTTTTTCTTTTTGCCAAAAATCCTCAGATCTTCACTTCTTGACCAAAATGTAATATCAGCAAATATTAAACATCTAAACCTTTTGTGAAGTCAACTGTCAACTTAACTGAAACTGTGCATTTGTTAAATTCACCCTTGATGAATTCGTTCCTAGCAGTCTCCGCATACTAACAAGCCTAATTTTCACTTATATGGAGCTTTGAAACTCCTTCCAGTATGCGGTTTCAATACCTGTCACAATAATGCATGGCTTCCAATAAGATAGCTAAAATAGTAGTTAAAAAAATGTTAGATTTTATACTTTCATTTCTAATTCAAAGAAAAGCTTTCAAATTTCAAGGTATAGTTGAGAATGGAAAACAACTTGGCCTTGAGAATTTCATATGACTTGATTATGTGGACTTTCACCATTGATTAGATCTGCCATACTTAGCCCCACCTTGACCAATGGCGAAAATCTACATATGACTAGGTTATGTGAAATTTTTACATGAGATGATTTATTTTCTAGTCTAATTACTAAAATAATGAGGCAAGCCACCAAGTAAAATTCATTTCCATAAGAGTTTTATCTTGAACAATCAGCTGTGAATGAAATGGAGTTTGTCTTTCAACAAAATTGATGTAAATAAGGGGATAACTGCAATGTTGTATGACAAAGCACATGGCAATGGTTCGAGCTGCTAGATTAAGTTCTTCATTTTCCTCACTTGCCTGAAAAGAAGTTTACACTCCAACAGCCACTTTAATCTGAAATCAGAATTTTACATTCTCTTCCCAAGTTTACCAAAAATGAAATAAAGAACTGATTTTCTAACTCTCACTGATATTAGATCAACCTTATAATTGAGATTTGTGAAATTCCATTTATAGCATAGCAATATAGCTGATCAAGTGATTTTTATAGAATATCAAATTCAAAGATTCATGTTTTGTCACATATGATTCCTACATATAAATACAGAGCTAAGTTAATGTCCAAAAGAGGGAGTACCTGAAAGTTTCAAACGGTTTATCCCGCCAAACAAGCATACAACCGCAAGCTTCCATGTGTTCAAGAATCTGTTGAGGTAGTAATGACTTAAAGGATGTGTTTAGCTTCACTTTAGTCAAACTCTGACAAGCCAAAAGGAAAGCTGCTAAGCCATTTGAAGTTAAACCCTCCAAGTTAAAGATGGATATGTGCTGTAAGCAGCTTATGCTAGCAAGAGCAATGAGCCCTATGTCTGTTACTGAACAACATGACAACTTTATCTGCAATTCAAATAAATCAATCCTAGTTAATTCTTACACACAAACCTATCTCAGGCACTGGCTTTAACAAATGCTGGCACACATAACAATCTCTATATGTTTCAGAGAACCAAGGCATAGGAACCTACCAGTTTTAAGTTTTGAGAATATTTAGCCAGCTGAATCATTCCAATATCATTAATTTTATAGCATTTCTTGATGTCCAACATCTCAAGATGCCTACAACTGACAGTAATACTTAAGAGACCTACTGGTGAAATATGTAGGCAGCCTCGAATTTCTAGGGCTCTTAGCTTCAAGCATTTTGAAAGAGACACTAATGAAGTATCGGTCACATTACTGTTATAAGCAATATTAATAACTTCAAGTGAAGGACAGCCAAGAGCAATTGCAGCAATGCCCACATCAGTTATTCCTGAGCTCCTATGAAATTAAATAGAGCAAACTTTAGTTGGACAAGAGGAAATTGCAGAAGAATCATAACCACTTATCTAGAATGACCATCTAAAGATTTTCACATGCCCAAAAAATGGTCAACTTTAGAGAAAACAAAACTTTTCTAATCTATGAGCAATCAACATTACATGTTTTGCCGTTTTACACACACACACTTGTTGAGGTTGAGAGGGAAAGTAAGTTTGTGGTCTATGTACCGCTTTCACTCATCCCACTTCAATATTGAGGTAAAGTAAGAATGCTTGGAATTTTCTTCCATCAACATTTAAATTGGGATTAAATGTAACAAAGTTGAGATATATGAAACCTGTACAGATCAAGATATTTGAGCTCTGAACAACTGTTTGCAATATGCTTTAGTCCATTATCAGTTATCTTCAAACATATCCCCAACTTGAGACTAGAAAGCTTGGTACATCTTGAGATGGACACAAGCCCTACACAAATCAAGAAGAATATATCATGCAATGAAGCTAAACTTTTTATAAAGTAAATGTAAGGTTCGAAATGCAACCTTCATCATCAACTTTAGTATCTGTGACATCTAACTCTTCCAAGTATCGACACTGTCCAATATACAAAAATGCATCTCTGCTAACCAGGCTACAACATTCCATTCTAAGGGAAGTGAGCCTCGAGCATGAATTTGCTATGCTGTGTATGGATGCAATTGTTATCTCGCGACAGCATGTTATGTCTAGCTTCTCTATCAATTTGTGTGTTTGTGCAAGGAAGGAGAGAGACTCATCTGTGACTGCGGCACATTTACTTAAGTTCAGTTCTTTTAGTGAGGCACTCGAATTACCAATGGCTTTTAACCCCGAACAATTACCCACACAACCATCTAGTTTAACCAATTGCAGCCTAGAAAAACTTTGCAGGCAATTTCCAAGATCAGTAGTGACCTGAATACCATGAAATGAGTGAGCTGCAGGACAAGCCATAGTCCATAAAATGGTTACTGCAGAAATGATTAGACAGATCCTAAACTTACAGCCAGACTGTATGACAAGATAAGTATTTCTAAGTTCTCAGCACCATTTATTAGAGAAGCTAAGCCAATATGACGGATGTTCAGACATTTTGACAAGTTAAGCATCTGTCAAGAAAAGGGGAAAAAACATGAATAAAACATGCTACTCAGATCAAACAGAACAAGTTAAAAAGTCCTACTATCCTTTCACTATAGCGCATGCCCACAAATAACTTACATAATTCTGATAACTCACTATGCTAGTTGTTTAAACAAATATTACAGAGATAACAACAATTACTACATATTATATATGGACACTAACCGACTTTTCAATCAGTCCCCATTGTTTGGCCACAATATTACTTTTTCTATTAGAAAATGAAGAAAAATTACAGGCACCACAAAATAAATCAAATTCAACTCTGTTAATAGTAGTACTTAGCAAATTAGCTTTCTATAGGATGAGGGGGAAGAAAAGCATAAGGTGCATTCTTTTGACATTATCCTAAAGACCTAGTGGTAAATCCTACTTTCTCTCAGGACTAAAAGGTTGAAGGGAAGGGAGAAGACATTTCAAGTTAAGAAAGGGCTAACTTTCTATTGTATAATCCTGTAGGCACAATGGGCCGCCAATGGCACCCCAGAAGGATATGAAAAACTAAAAAGGGTACCTTCATTGACTTGCAGCTTGCTTTGAGGGTTGCAAGGCCCTCATCATCAATGCCAAGGCAGTGCTCAAGAACCAAATCTTCAAGATGCTTTAATTGGAGGACATGAGATAGACAATTTTCAGTGATCTGTAACATCAATGAATTGAATGTTGAATTATTAGATTTGGTGAAATACCTCATATAAATTTTGAAGAAAAACACAAAATCTGCACATATGCATGCTTAATCATAACCTGGCACAAAGACTATATATATATATATATATATATATTGCTGTCTCAAGTAAGAAGAAGTAAAAAATAAACCAACATAGACTACATGGTTATCTTATCAACTTGGGAATCACAAGTCAATAAGAGAACAATTTTAAGAAAAATATAGTGCACTAGTCATTGGCGGCTTCTACAAATCCATATAGTTTGATTCTTATTTGTTGCAACCTCTTGGGGTAATATTGTGTAAGTGCAGAAGCAAATTTCTGAAAATAACTTGAGCACACATGCATGTCATTTATCCAAAGAAACTTATACAAGATGGGCAACTGTAGAGCAATGATCAAATGTATCCATCATTACACTGCATAACTTGCTGAAATTAATAAGTTAACTTGCTACATTAACTAAGCCAAACTAATGGCAACCTATTGGCTATGACAGCAATAATCATCATTACACAACACAAAAGATCATGGTCTAACAAAATACATTAAAAGAAATGCTGCAGTAAATTAAAAAATCTCAAACATATCAACAAATTGATTGATAAACATCTATGTCTGAGCAAAATTATGTATATATAAATTAACATGATTGAGTAAACATATCATGCTCATTGAGCTGGCTTTATCAGCAAAAACATGATAATTATATCACAGTCCAAGATGAAAATCACCACACTAAATATATAAATCAACCAACCACCTCAATCAATATTGGTCAGAGGTTACCATTGGATCTGACACTTAAATTATCATTACCACAGGAGTAAGGAAGCAAATCCACAGCATTCCACAGATTAGCACAATGACGCTAGTAAAAAACTCGAGAGGCATCAAACTACTACAAACAACAGCAGATCAATTTACAATGCCATTGAAAAGGACACGATTGCCAACCATCTCAATCACCTTGAAAAGGATAGAACTAAGAAGCAAATATTCAAAAGGAACAGGACATAATTGCCAAAACTCAGAGAAAAAGAAGAAGCAACTGAACCAAGGTACTTCTGTCCCAAACATTTTGTAATCATTAAACATCAATATTTACTCAAAAGATAAATAAAAAGGGTTATAGCAACAACAACAACAACAACTAAACCTTATCGCACTATATCATAAATCATAACTAAAAAGGGCTACCACAAAGAAAATAGATTTTACCGGTAAGTAAGAAAGATCTAAACTCCGAATCTCCTTGCATTTTATAGCAATCAAACCAACCCCAAAATCACTTACACCAATGCACCACCTTAACCCAACCGACCTCAACTTAGTACACTTAACAGCTATGCACCCAACCCCCATGTCCGTTATTGACTTACACCTTGCCAAGCACAGCCTCTCCAAGTTTGTGGCCTCAGCTATTGCCTTTGCAGCTGAGTCAGTGAGGTCCTTACGGTTAGACAAATCAATCTCAACCAAGTTAGAGCATTTCAAAGCCAAGCTCGACAACCCCACGTGGGTGAAGAAACTTCTTGACCCAGAAAGGTTAATGGATTTCAAAGAAGAGCACCAAGCATGTGAAACTGAACTCAATGTGTCATCATCCACGCAAGGGCAAAGAGAGAGATTGAGGTGGGAGATTGAAGGGTAGCGGTGAAGGGTTCTTGGGAGGAACTCAAGGCGACGTGGCTTCAGTGTGGTGCGGTGTGTGGACTCTATGGAGTGGAAGGACTTGCAGACCTGAGAGAATGACTTTCTGGCAAAAGGGTCGTCGTGGAAGTGGTCAAGGATCATGCATATGAGTTCCTCCGTGAGGAGGTTGAAGAGATTGTTAATGGGTTGTGATGATTCCATGTTGTCGTGGCGTTATTTTCTAAATCTCTAGTATCCGAAATGCACTGTAACGTTGAGTTAACTCGGTCTATTATAAAATAAAACTCGACTCGAATCCGAGTGTTTGCATAATGGAGACAAATATCGAACCACTTGAATTAACGAACCTTGTGGTGGTGTTGTGGCCTTCTAAGTGGGTGGGTTTGTTGAGGACAGGATGTAGCAGTTTCAAAGGGGATAGATTAGTTAGCTGTGGGTGTGAATGACAATGAGAATGTGATTAGGGTGAGAAGGAATCAATGGAAGACATGTATGGAAGATTCTGAGGTGTAACTGTTAACAGAAAACAGTGTTCTGCGGTGGTGAGGAGTTCGGTGTTGGCTACTTTCTACTTTGAGTTTGGTCATAGGGGGACGATGAAGATGTCAGTGTCGGGTCATTACAGTGCTTTTGATTTTATCTTGCAGTAGAAGGATTTACATTTGTTATGACCAAATTATCCTCTTCGCTCATTTTGTTTTTCAAAGAAAAATGTTTAATGATATCAAACTAATAAAATAAACTTAACTTAAAATCTTGAATTCTGAGTCTGGTATGCAGTTAAAACTTGGAAAAAAAGAGTTTTTTTTCATTTAAGTAATTTTGTCCTATTTGAGTAAAATTGGTTTTGATAGGAGAATATCTATGGCTTCAATCAAAAATTAATAAAATAAAATAAAATCAATATGATCGTAATGATTAATAAGTTGCATTCTTATTAAGGGTCAAGATTTGAACTCTGATAAAGATAATTATTAAGAAGATTATTTACATCAAAGACAAGGAAAGGAAAAAAAAAGGCAAGAACTAATGAAATGATAACCTATTAAATATCGTGGGAAACAGTTATTAGTGAATCTACTTTATTCATCATTAAAAAAAATAGTAATCATAAATAATCCGCCTAAATATTCATACAGAATAATTTCATACTACTTAATCCTGCTTTAAAAAAAAAATGGTTGGCAGAGATGTTTTAACTATGCAGAAAAAGAAACCTTGTTTGTTCAATGGAGCACAACTGCTAAATTAGATAAAAATTATTGTACATTTGCTGAAGAATTGTAATTTAGGTAAACCAAAAATTTGTTATCTTAATTATGTCTGAATTTTAATTTAAATTCTTCATCTTACAATAATTCTAGACTACTTTGCAATGAACAAAACTATTGTAGCTTAAGATAAAAAAAATTATTGTAATTTCTCTTTTTCAATATAAGTAAGTGGGGAGTGTAATGAGAATGAAGATAGTGTATTATTATATGTAGATAGCTGAAACATGTTGGGGGACATATTAGGCATTGCAAAAGAGAGGATGTGAATGCTATATGGTGCAGGGGCTAACTGAGGCAGGATAGTACAGCTCCAAGTGCACATGGTACGGCGACCACTGCAACGTATCATTCGCTTATATTATCATAGAAATACTTAGATGTACTTCCAGATGAATTATATATAAAATATATTTATATTATTAATTTGGGATTATAATTACTTGATGTTTTCACATCACGCAAATATTTCTCATATCATCTTTATGCTTTTCACGAGCCTTAAGGAAACCAATCAATTTGTAACAACAGTTGAAAATAACAGAGATATTTTGTGGCACTATCACCGCCCATTTTTGTTTTTTTGGTCAACCAATCAGCACGCTTTATAACTAAAGAAGCAAAACTCAAGGCACTAGCATGATTTTTTTTTTTTGGATTAAATGGCACTAGTATGATTTATTATGTATTTAATTTTATTTTTATAGAATTAATTTTAAATAAAATTAATTTTATAAAATTGATTTAAATAAAATTAATTTTAAAATAAAATAATTTATATTTAATAATATCTCTAAAAATAATTCTGACAAAAATTAAAAAAAATTTTCTTCTCCTAAAATCAAATAATACAAAAAATTGTCAAAATCAATTTTGGGAGCCATCCAAACACAGGCTTAGTGGAATGAACTTAATGTGTTCAGCCCTCGCAGTACATTGACCAAACTAGAATTTATTAGCAATCAGTTAATCATTAAACCCTCATAATACATAGAAGAAAACACTTCCTCTCACAATTATAGATTACACTAACTATTTTTCAATGATAATATTATCATAAATATATTCAGCAGACAAAATTTATACTAAATAACCTTTACTTTTATAATGAACCAACCCAACTTAAATTAATCGAATTCTAATATACTTCTAAATATTATGACCAGGTCATGTTTAAATCCTCACCGTTGCTCAAGTTGAGAGGAAATTTAATCAATGGTAAAAATTTAACATGACAGGTTTCCTCTTAACTTGATCAAGAGTAAAGACCTCTCACCTTGATCAAGAGTAGAGATTTAAAGATGACAAGGTCATGTTAATCACGTTAAAAATTTAACGTGACCAGATTATGTTAAAATTTAACACTAGAAGATTTGCTCCCTGCAAGAACCGTACAAATTGGAGTTTAATCAAGGCTGAACAATTGGCTCGTAGAATCTAAATTAAAAAGTAAACGAGGACATGTTTTACTAAGGTCTAAGAAAAATAAACTACAAACAATCAATAGATATTATACCAGCACTACCTCAATCTTCCCACAAATGTGGTTGAATTCTCATTTGTGTCTGCTGGTTTCTTAAAACTTCCTGTAAACTTACAGCTCCTGCAGTGAGTTTCTCAAAAAGATCTACATGATACAGTATGAAAAATTTCTTCAAGTACCCTCTCCCACAAATACAGGCAAGATTTGGAAAAACACTGACAGCATCAATCAGCTACTTCTTAGCAAAGGTTATAATCATGGGATTTTGTGGGGTAATTTTGAAGCCATTAAGAGCCTGCATGGCCATAGACGATTGCACCTCATCCTCAAAGTCCACAAACGCGATACCTGGCTTCGCTTCAATCAGGCGCACTTCCTTAAAACCTGGGTATTGTTCAAAGAGCATCTCCAGCATCCTTCCAGTAGTTTCATGAGGCAAATTCTCTATGAATAAAATATTGTTAGGAGCAGCAGCTTCTTGGGCACCAGGTCCTGGACGGAATGAGGCCTGCAGATGATAGCACATAACACATTTTAGTGCAAGTAATATCAGAAAAGATGCGTGTGTAGTTCAAAATTACCACCCATAATATCCACGGACCAATAGTTAAAGTGAGAAAACACTTTTAATAATTTTCTTTCATGCTCAAGAAACTATGAGATGCAGACATTCCATCTGATGGCCCAAATGTAGTTGGGGAGAGGAAAAATTGCTAAATCAGATTTTAATAAACCCTTCTCAATCAACAGCTAAACTGCTAAAGTTCTTACCAAAGACAGCAAAGTAGGCATTATAAGTTACATTTTTTTTTTTTTGGGGGGGATCATAAAACAGGCATTATAAGA
The DNA here is from genome assembly GCA_031439585.1 of Pterocarpus macrocarpus. Lineage (NCBI taxonomy): Eukaryota > Viridiplantae > Streptophyta > Magnoliopsida > Fabales > Fabaceae > Pterocarpus > Pterocarpus macrocarpus. Next base: position 17,885,414 of record CM062514.1, read on the forward strand.
TACATTGATTAGTTCTACCCAAAAATAAGTTACATTGATTAGAGAAACTTACTGTTGGGCCACCATTACTTGCACCATGTGTTCCATTAGGCACAGCAGATTGTTGAGCTTCTTCAGCACGACGCTTTCTTTCAGCAGCTGAACAGGCAAAACTATGTCAGTTAAACTCAGACAATAAGAAATAACGAACATTGAGTCGAATGCAACAAGTTCAGATCAGAGAGTGACAGTGGTAGGCAGATTTTTTTTTGGTGTTTTTTTGTTTTTGGGGGGGGGGGGGGGGGGCTAAGTTAATTGAGCTCATCTATTGCACATATGATACTAAGTTGAAAAATCATCATCCATTAACGACAAGGAATAAGCAGCAGCAGAAAAATCATGCACCAGTTTTATGCATATGGTCAAATAATCAATCTGGAATTACGAACATAATATGATCCACTACTAGGATCTTAACTTTACAGTAAACAATAACTATGCAAACAAAATTTCAATCATATTTTCTTTAGGCCAAGAAAATCTGAGGACAATAGGTTTGCTGAAATTCCAAGGCCAGTGACGGATGTACCTCCAAGAGCTTTATTTGCTGCATTCAATAATAGCACCAACAGAGGACCATTAAGTTCAAACAATAGTCCAATCACTTGCATGCTTTCTAGTTTATACTTTTATGGAACATTTTCAATTCTTTTAAACATTTTTTATGTGCTTTTATTCACTTTTATAATTTCATAAAGAGAAAACTGTCATGTTATCGTATAATTAAGTAAAATTAATTATTTTTTCTTTATAGACACATTGCAGATGACCCTACGTAGTTCTAATGACTAGTAATCTAGTATTGTCATGCTTTGGTACAGCCATTTCAAACACATCATTACCACTTTAAAGAGATGAATGCTACCAGTACAAAATCATGAATGACAGCTACAGTTCTAAAATATGAATTGAAAAAAATGAGAAGTCTGGTTTCAAAGGAATAAATATATGAGTCTTGTTTACCTTTCTCCTCTTGTTTCTTTTTCTTGTCCCTTGGAACATAACTGCCCTCTTCTTTAGCAATACAATCTGACTTTGTTTTCGCATATTGAATTCGCTGCATCATATTATTATTGACATAAAAAGCTTTTAGAAGCATCTTATTGATAGAAAGATACAAATCAATAAACATGCAGCTTTAGAGGGGGGAAAACACAAAATATATCATCCAGATCTTGCTCTCTCATTCTTGATAATTAAAATAATGCCTACAGGACAGTGATGTTTCAATGAAAATTAAAAGAAAGTAGTTGAATAAGGATTCTCACAAGCAATTACATTTTGGCATAAACATACATGCAAAATGAACAATAGACAAGTGAGAAAAACTACAAAATTCGAGATCAAAGTCAATAAGATATGGCAATTAGAAAATGTTTCAAATATATTTGAATTAAGATATAACAGATTTATGAACATAACTGTAAAGAAATAGCCAACAGTAGTATAACTTGATTACCATAGGTTTGTCATAAAATGGGAAGTTTTGCATTTGTCGCACAGCATTACTGGCAGCAGTGACTTCGCTAAAACAAACCCATGCTTGTCCTCGAAGCTTGGGTGTCTTTAGAGCAACAACATCCAAGATCCTTCCATATTGAGAGAATAAGCAATAGAGTGATCTCTTTAACTCTGCCAAATCGAAACCAAAGGAAAATATAATGTTAAATTCTGTCGTAGGATCAACAACAACAATAGTTCCTTTTTCGGAGTCAGCTAAATAAGTTAAACAATGCCATCATGCCCTATTGTAGATCTAAATATGTAGAGAATTCATTGAGGCGGGAGCAGTTTGTGTCTTTCAGGAGCTTTTTCTGTTAGCGGAGGCACCCAAGCGAGCGTCTTTCTCATATTTTACAAAATAAGTTAAGCTCAGCTCATTAAAAACTATGTTTCAATGGATATATATATATATAAGTTTCAATCAGCCACCGCTTGAAACAAAAGAAAAAGGGGCAAGAAAGTGGCTGACCACAGCACAGCACCACTCCGCTGCTTTTAGGGCTGTCATACATCGAATTTGAATCTAATCTTTAAAACGTTTTGTAAACCTATAATCATGCTTTACCAAGCATTTTAATGATTTATTGTTTCTATTACGTCTTTAATTTACCTGTTAAATTTATGCATACTAATTGCATGTTTAACTGTTTTTTAATACCTTCCTTTAGCGAGGCTTGCGCCTTTTGGCGTCTCTTGCCTCAAGTCATTAGAAGCCCATAGTGCCTTAAAGGCAATTTTTGCCTTTGACCATGTCGTCCATTTGAGACATGCCAGCTCCAATTTATGTTTCCCACAAAACAACAATTAAAATTTCAACATAAGAAATACAACAATCACGGCTCTAAACCAAATCCACAGAGCTACCCTAATTCATCAATAAACTTAAACCCAGTTGAAGTTTGTAGGCACGAATCTACTGCCACCAAATTATTACTTTCCGAACTCAAAAACACAATTCACTACATTTCGAATATACCCATTAAAATTCACAAACCAAATTGCAGTCTCCCCAAGTTCCAAAAGCATAGAGAACACACACACACAAAAAAAAAAAAAAACAGTTTTCTAATGGGTATGCTAGGAAACCCAAAATTCAAACAAAGAAAGTTACACTCAAACCAGACCCAGAATACCAAATTAAAGTACATAACAGTCCACAACAACAGAATCAGCTAAAGTAAGGGGGAAAAAAAGAGAGAAAAAAAAGTTGTTTGTTTTTTTGTTCTTTTTTTTTTGGCAACGAAGGCATAGTTGTAAGGAAAGGTAGTTACCATCTTTCTTGACCTTCTCGTTGAGGTTTTTGATGTAAATGGTCTGGTTGGGAGGTATGTCCCCCGACAGCATTGTTAGTCACTCAAGTTCAGATGGAGATGAAGGTGCAGCGGTGGAGCCCTAGTAGTAGTACTCGAATGTTAAGAGACAACGTTGTGTTTGTTTTGTTTTTCGGAGCTTTACATGGAAATTGATTCGTATTTCGCAAGACGGGCCTGGCCCATAAAAGCAGATGGAGCGTGGACGAGCAATGGCTCAAGTGGTTCAACCACACATCGAGAGTATGTACGGGAGTGTGTTCGACTTCTAGGGCAATGTTCCTTCGGGTTTTTTTCATAATTAAAATTAAAAAAAATTTAATTTTGAAAATACTATAAATTAACAATAATTACAGAAGTACTTGGAAAATGAATTTGAGACAAATTGGCCTAGCCGGGCCGATTTTGTGAACACACATAAATCCCTCATTTGGGTTAGACGAATATCGATATACTCTCCATCTTAAAGAAAAAAAAGAGTTAGTACTCTTATAAATGGAAAATGATAAAAGAAATTAATTATTTTTATTGAAAGTTATCTCTCAGCTAAAGGAAACATGAGTTGGTATCTGCCTCGAGGGCACAATGTTGGTATTCTATACCATACCCACGATTGTAGAAGGCCAAGCGCCCAGAAACATTCGCAACATTATGCCTCACACTGTGACATAATTGGCGATACAAGGTCGTTAATACTGCAGAGCTTTAACTAAGCCTCCTAACTTCACCAAAGTCACGAAGAAGAGGTAGCCACTTTGGACAAACCCACCGGCCGATGCATCTGGCATCAAAAACCCACCAAGCAACCGTTGAATGGATGCACGAGTATGGCATACAATTGTCTTGTCGAATGCATCAACATCCAAAGTAGGACATGCTCTATTGAACCAAGTGAGTTTAATAGTGCCTCCTTGCATATCTGACTCCTTTGGCACCACCCCAAATAGCTCCTTGTAGAAGCTTCATATATCACAATTGATATGGGTCTCTGTAGAAGCATCCACTAACTGGCTCTCCATCAACATGCAATCCTAATTGGAATGCAACGTCTTGAAGTGTCATGGTGCACTCTCCATATGGCAAATGGAAAGTGTACATCTGCTAGCACCATCACTCCACAAGCGCACTAATTAATGCACTATCATAATCGAAATATGGTATGTTTACAGCACACCACAAATCTGCCTACTCAAAGTAATTCTGCATCAGTAGATATGGCGCCAATACTTGCGAGCACTAATGCCTATCGCATAGCACTCGATCAGGTTGTATCATTTAAATTCAAATTTACATTCAAACTCATATTCAAATTAAGACTTGAATTGAGACTCAAACGCAAATTCAGATTCAAAATTCCAATTCCAATTCTAATTTAATTTTAAATTCACACTCAAATTCAAATTTAGTTTCAGATTTAGATTTGAATTCGAAACTTAGATTTAAAATCAATTTCGGATTCAAATTCAAATTCAGATTAAGACTCAAATTGTAAATCAAAATTCAAATCGACATTTAGATTCAAATTCAAATTCAAATTCAAATTCAAATTCCAATTATAATTCACACTCAAATTCAAATTCAGCTTCAGCTTTAGATTCCAATTAAGACTCAAATTATAAATACATATTCAAATCGATATTCAGATTTAGATTCAAATACCAATTCAAATTCAAACTCAAACTTAAATTCAAATTCAAATTCAAATTCAAATTCGATATTCTAAATTTGAAATTCCCAATCAAATCCAAATTGACATTTACATTTAGATTTAAATACAAATTCATATTATATCTAACTAATCTAACTATTGATTTTAATTTAAAAAAATAAATTACCTATATATTAAGTCTTCTTGCAATACGCATTGTAGCATCTAGACAGCATAAATCATGCTCCATATTCCTAGACTTGCAACACAGATATAATAACAAGAATTAGTAACTATAATAATTCATAAATAAAAATATATAATTTTTTAACTACAAATTTTACCTTTCTCTTTTTCTTCTTCTTCTTCTTCTTTCTTTTCCTCTCACTGTATTTTCCTATCTCTCTAACACTAAGATTGCACATGTTGCTCTTGTACAATGTTGGAATGAAATCGACCTACCCAAGCCAATATATATAGGCGAAACATTGCAAAAGAAATCGGCCAAATACAAACCAAATTAATCCAACAAATATCAGATTAGTTTGAATTGGGTCATCAGATTGAAATAAAAAAATAAAACATTGTATTTTTTTTATGTTTTATTCTTATAAAAATTAATAATTATGTAAGACTTGATTATGAGATACTTAATAATAATGCGAATAGATAAATAACTTAAATGATTGCAAATCAAGAAGATAAAAAGTAGCTTTATTATTAGAAGTTTATGTAAGGAGATTGGTTTATATGCAAGCAATTGGGAGTTAAAGGAGTCATGTTCAACTCTGGAGCCTCTTGTCTCCCCCCCCCCCCCAAAAGAAATAAAATAAAATATGAAATATTATAAGCAAAATTACAGTTATCTCTCTTTAAATTAGCATAATTAAAGGAATAAGAATTAGGATTTATCTCTTTTGAGATTTATGTTGTCATTATACTTATTAATGATAATTCTTATGTGGGATTAACATCACAAGTGCTGCACATATTTTTAATGACAATGGCATAAGTATGGGTATCATAGTAATTAAAAGTAGTGGGTGGTGCTCTCTTGTTTGTTGGTTGTCGGTGGTTTGATTTTTGAAATTTTTCAATGAGGTGGTGGGAATCCAACAAATATTAGATTAGTTTGAATTGGGTCATCAGATTGAAAATAAAAAAATAAAACATTGTATTTTTTTTTATGTTTTATTCTTATAAAAACTAATAATAATGTAAGACTTGATTATGAGATACTTAATGGTGTTGGGTAGATAAATGAAGTCTTTGATCTTGCAAATCAAGAAGATAAAAAGTAGCTTTATTATTAGAAGTTTATGTAAGGAGATTGGTTTATATGCAAGCACTTGGAAATCAAAGCTTTGGGGGAAAACTTTGAAGGATGGAGATGTAAAAGATGGCCAGAAAAAAAAAAAAAAAAAGGTAGGGTAAAAAGAAGATAGGAATAAGAAAGAGGATGGTGGTCCCCACTTAAGTGCCCTTCATTTGTGATTTTTTGACACATGAAAAATCATCTATGTGGAGTATTAGTAGCTATGGGGATTGGGGAAAACAATGTTGGGAGCTGTTTCTACTTGGAAGTTGTTAGCAGTTGTGATGCAACTATATTTGGGTAAAACTTATGCTTAATTATTGTGCAATCTTTCTTGCCAGTTGGATTAGTAACTGGTGCTTATATCTTGATTGGGTTGATCTGCGTATATAGTTTTGGAGGTTGGGTTTGGGTGTGGCTAAAGGTGATCCTTCCTTTTATTTCATTGGATCAGGAACTTGGGGGTGGGGTTGATGTTGTGTTTTGAAAGTTGCAAAGGAGTGGTCTTATGGAGTTGGTAACAATACAAGTGAAACATAGCAGTAGACAGTCCGTGGTTTGGCTGTAGCATCTGAAGGGAGTATGTAGTCTGATCCATTGCTTCTCAGTATTGAATTAAGCTCAGGGGTAGAATTAGTAGGCGGGGCTATAAGATTCTTTTGGAATTTAATCTTTTGTTGTTTGATGTTTTCTATGCTTTTTGTATAAGTATGGCTATAAGATTCTTTTGTAATTTAATCTTTTGTCGTACTCTTTTGCTTATCCCTTAATATGGAAATTGAGAGCCTATTTTACTTATTGGGAAAAAAAAAAGTTTATGTATAGAATTTTCAAAGTTTAGAAATAAATTAATCAAAAGAAAAATTTTGATCAAATAATTGAGTTGAATGTTCAAAATTTGATTAGTTTTGATTTGAAATGAACTAATTACTCGAACTAACTGAAACCAATTTCATTAATTTGCTTTGAATTTTAAGTTTATTAGATTAATCAGATCCAATTAACACCCCTGAGTGTAAGTTTTGCACCCCCATTGTCGTGGAAATAAGTATTATATCCTTGTATAGCTTTAAGACTTGTATTTCCTCTATCCCAATGGACTGAAACCCTCATTTTCTTCGTAGTCATACTTAGGAGGTGCAACAACCTTTTTCACTATTTAAAATAAAAATTCTTTACTTTCAATTGTGTTCTTTGAGTTTTCATTTAATTGGATGGGATCTTCAATCCATCTAAGCATTTGGTAAAACTATAAATATTTTTTGTGTGTGGATCATTCAACAAATTAAATGAAAATGACAATGAAAACAACTAGAATCAAAGAGACATTTTCTTGGGTAGTGAAAAATGTTGCTTACACCATCCAAGTGTAATGGTAAGAAGAGAAGCCTCATTCTCAAGTCGTCGGAAGGCGAGGCGCTAAAGAAAGTCTTGAATTTATTCTGTAAGCATAATAGTCATTTACAATAGGAGTCCAAAAATCATATTATTACAGCTAAAAGTTTTGTATAACACGTGACACGAACTACATATTTAGTATAAAGACAACGTAAATTTTAAGTTAAGTTGATATAACAATTTCTGACGTAAAAGATGTATCACGTATAATTAAGCTAAGCTAAATTTAAGAGACAGTTAATATAATTTTTCCCATATTATATAAATAAAATTAAGTAAAAGATACTCACAAGAATTTATCGAGGTACAGAATTTGGGCCATTCAAAAATAATGTAAATCCGACTCATAACATGATATCAATTATGAAACTGAACTTTAAAATTTAAATTTTAAAAAAATTGTATCCAAAAAATAAAATAAAAAATATTTTATTCTGTCAGTATATTTAAATTAAATTTATTAATAATAAAGACAGTTTTGAAAAGATGATTAATTTACGTCTTGTGCATTGATTATTAAAGAGTTAGGTCTTTTGTTGTTATATAAGACTTAATTATTTACACTAAATTATTTTCTGGTCTATGTATTTGTATTCTTATAGAATAAACTTATCAAATTTTATGTATAAGATTAACTTATATTATATTGAATAGAATTTAATTATCCATTTCGTTTATTACATAATAATTTTCAATATTTTCTATGCATAAAAGTAATTTTGTTAATCGAATACAACATGCTTTAAATATTTAAAATTTAAATGATACAATTATACATAATACATCAAATAATATAAAAATTTAGTACTATTAGCTTATCAGATTAGTACTACCCAACATGGCCCCTTGCTGCCTTAGACTCTTAATCTTAGAGACGGTGTAAGGCCTCAAGGTATTATAGGGCCCAAACCATCAAGACGTTAACGTCAAGAGTCCGAACAAAGCCTTGAACATCATAGTCCAAAGACAAAACGCCAGCCCAAAGACCGAAAAGTTCTAAAACTCAGATTTGGAAGGGGCCGCGCGAACGCAGGCCCCCACTACCACAAATTACGACGTAGGCTCTGCCACTTTGGGCAGACCTTAGAGCAGCACCCCTCCCGCGTGCAATGGAGGTCACTACCCTAGGCCATGGGCCTTAATGATCACCCATTGACCCCGTCCAGGTAAGTATGTTGCTCAATAACACACACTTCACTTTTATACTCAACTCTTCAAGCTAGTTAGAAAACATACACGGTGTGGGACTTTTACAAACTGTTATGCTGCTGGCCTGATACAGCCTGCGAGTACTGTGCTGCAACATTTCTCAATCGCTCAAAGAGCTTTAACCTGCTTTGTTTTGGTGCACAAAACAAGAGATAATGAGAAAAGACCAACCTCTAACAAAATCTGCAACAGAAAACACAGCTTCCAGACATTATTCTTAGCTGCAGTGAGAAGAAAAAGCAACTAGTCACGGAGAGGAAGAGACGCATGCAGGACAAGGTTGAGCAGCAAAGTCCCGCTCACAGAATGTGGGGTTTATCAAGATGATGCGCTGCCAAAAGAGAAAAATGAACAAATTAAGTCAATAAGCCAATCTACAACCAAATTCTCTTCATGCTGTGCATGAGTAATGAGTGAAGCACAAGTGCCAATCCTTCTCAGAGAAAGCCTGAATGGCTTGCATCATTGGTGGTTCATAGGACAACCATTGCAAGACAGAGTATAGCACTAGCACAGGACGAAATCAGCTTCAATCCAGATGTTTTCGATTACATTATCACATGCTAGTTATAGTGAAACAAGTGTGTCAATCAAGAACTTGCTTGAAAATATGCAAATAGGTGAGTGCAAGTTAAAGCAAGTATTATTATTCTACAATAAATATATGAAGAGTAATTGTTAAAAATGTGGGAAATTATTGAATTTATATTATCTTTTATGCAAGAAATTATGAAACTGATCGAATAAATCATGCTATTGTGAGCCTGTGCCAATGCTTGACCTTCCATTTAACAAAGCTATTTATTATTTTATTAAAATATCTTTCTTTATTTTTTATAGTAAAATTAACAAAAAGATGTTTAACTTTATAATTTTTTGTAAAATATATTAGATTAATTTATTAATAAAAAATAAATAAAATAATTTTGATATGACTTATATTTATTATTGTGATAATAAAAATAGTTTTGAAAGTTGAATTTGATCTTTATTTCACAAAATTTTTAAGATGTAATATTTTTTATACTTCTAAAGAGGGTTTAGTGTCTCTTCTATGTATCTATTTTTTTTTTTCGGTACATCAATAGTAGTAAAATTTGAAGTTATGACCTCATATATACTACTCAAACCTTTTCTCACTAACCTACTCCTAATAGCTTTCTATGTATCTATTATTATTATTACTATATCTAATTAAATTTTATTTAATTTATCCAAAATACTCTTCTTCCATCTTTAATCAAACTAATTGTTTAAAAATTAATTTTATCATAACTCTTAATTTTATCTAAATTTTTAAAATCTTTTAACTTTTTTATTATCACTCTTGATTTTTTTTTATGACAACTATTTTTTTTTAATTTGTAATTTTACTTATCTAATATAAATTTAAACCCTATGTATCAAATTTTTTTTGATAGTTTGACTAGCTCCAGACTCTTCACTGGAGAGGAGCAAAAGCAAGGCCAAAAAATATCAAAACAATAGATTAAAAAAAAAGAAGAAGCATTCAAAGCAGATCAAACATAGCTCACTCCTATCAAATGCTCCATTCTAAGATGCCCAAAACACCACCAAGTAATCACCTTATGTATCAAATTAACGTTATTTCAAGTCTTTCAAAGAATTCTTAAAAAAGATGATAAATTCATTTGTTGAAGTTATTAAAAAACTAATCTTTTGAATTCAAAATTTGATACATTAATAAAAATTTATCAATTTTTTTATATATTTTTTAAGATAATATCACAATATATATATAAAGTATGAAAAATACTATATCTTTAAAAATATGTGAAGTAAAAATTGAATTCATTTTCTAAATTATTTTTATTATCATGATAATAAATTTAGGTAACATCTAAATTATTTTAGATAATTTTTTTTTGTTACTTAAAAAATTTAATGTAATTTATTTTAAAAAAACTACGAAGTTAAACATTATTTTTAATTAATTATGAACGATAAGGAAGGGCGTATTTTAGGATTAATAAATAAGTTTGTTAAGTAAAAATGGTAATAAACAAAAAGAAGTGACAATATCCACTCCCCTAAAAAATAGGTCAATATCAATTTTGGGTCAAAAAACCTAAGCCCGTGAAGAGTAGAATTTGCATTGAACATTAGTAAAATAGGATGAAATTATGTACATGTCGGATGAGATCTTAACCAGGAAGAAGAATCTAATATTCGAGATGATTTCTATCAATGGATTAAGCAAGAAATTATAGCAAGTTCGATAGCATATCTTGACCCAAAATCTAGGCAATAAGTTTATTGGTCGTTTTACTTAATACTTATTTAACTATCGCTTAGTGTGTGTTTGGATGAAGGAAAGAAATTGGAAGGAAATAAGTTGAGAGGAAAGAAGTTGAGTGGAAAGCAATAGAGTGAATTTGTGTTTTCTATAGGTATGTTTGGATGAAAAGAAAATGAGAGGAAAGAAAAATAATTTTCCCTTATTTGTTATGTGGAAAAGTGAAAGGAAAGAAAGAGTTAATTCCGCTAAATGATAATTTTACCTTTATATTGTTAGAAAAGGTATTTCAACTATATTAATTAATATCAAATAAAAATTTTCACTATTTTTAATTTAACAGTTTAAAATAATATCAACCTATTAAATTAAACTAATACTAATAAAATAAATTGTTCAAAATTATATAAAATAAAATTAATATTTTTAGTTAATATAATATTTCAAAAATATTACTTAAAAATATATTTGATCAATTATATAATACCAAAAATACTATTAAGCTATTATTTAATACCCTATTTAAAATTAAATATCTGTTTAAAATAAAATATTTGTAATCAAAAAGTTTTAAAATTTTAAATAGTTTGCACTTTGGATATGTTTTGTATTTATTTTTAATAATATTGTGATAAAGAAATTAAAATTGTTTAGATAAAAAATTTTAAAAGTGTTGATTTATTAAAAAAAAAAAAAGATAGGAGGGACCACGCAACACTTTCAATGGTATTGCACACTCTAGTCCTTTCCCTATCAAAATCACTCATCTCACGTCTCTCTCTCTCACACACACACACACACTGCAGAAGGGCAAAAACGAAAAAGTAAAAAATCACCCCTTCGCTTCTGTTTTCTGTTTGCTTCAGGGAAAAAAAGTCTACTGTTCATGTGGGCCCCACAAACAAAAACATTCTTTTTAACTTTCTCCTCTCATATTTTCATCTTAATCAAACAAGCATAAATTAATTTTCTTACACCTTATTTCCTTCCCCTCCCTTTTCTTCCACCCTAATTCCCTCCAACCAAACACATTGTTAGCTCATTTTTAACAAATATGAAACTTTCTCTCTCTCACATATGAAATTCCAACATTTTTCTCCTTAAATATGAATCTCCACTCTCTTTAGTGGAAGCTTTTTCGAGTATTTATGGGGAACCATAACCAATGTTCCAACATGGGTTAGAACTAAACCCAAGCACTAATTAACTACAAGCACTAATTAACTAACATCTGTCTCCAAAAACCCAACCCAATCAAACCATAAACTCTAATACGAATCGTTAGAATTAATTAGATCTGTACTAGGATTTAAAACACCAATATTCTAGGAATACAAGTCAATAAAATTGCATGCCTCTTAGAGTTATATTACTGAAGAATACAATTTGCAAATTTTGTTATAGAGGACAATATATATATATATATATATATATATATATATATATATATATATATATATATATATATATATATATATATATATATATATATATATATATATATATATATATATATATATCTATGTGTCAAGAACACAATCTTTCAATTCTTATCTTTCTCCTTTCTGAGGTTACATTAATAGAGCAATGAATCACAAGAGAAGTCAAGATAGGAGTGGGGATTTTGCCTATATAATATAAATATATAGTAACTTAGTTTTATCCATCAAAGATCTAAGTCACCAAGATCTCTTTACACCATAATTTTGCAAGCTTACCATTTAGTCCAAGAATAACACATGATATCTGCAAAACCTATAATGAATCACATAATAATAATACGGTTCTCCAAAAAACTATAAGGCTATATATTCAACCCGCTTTATAAAACAAAATATCCATCAACTAATAAAAGTTCAAACCTACAAAAATTTAACAATAAGCCATTTTAGCTCGACCAAATAAACTATCCTTTTGTGAAAGACCATTTCTTAAGGAATATCTCACCCTATATGTTCCATTCCTCTAGTTCTATAATAATTTATAAAGATAATTAAGTAGATGAATATATAAGTTTAAGTGGGTTTTGAATTTTCAATGCACTTTATTACTTTGATATTCGGTGGGTTTTGTTAATGATTTGGATTATTACTTGATTTTTGGTGAATGAACAATTTTTCATCTTAATCAAGGAGGGCATACATTGACACCAATTGTAATTTTAGGCCGAGTATAGTGTTTTGGTGGCATCTAATTTAGTCCCCCTCTCTTTTGAACCTTGTCATGGTCCGGTCATAAAATTCCACCTCCCTTGAAAAGATAATTGCCTTACCGGGGTTTAAGTCTTTTATTTGCAATAAAGTCCTTGCAATAATGTCTCATGACGTTTGTTCTTCGGGCACTATTCAGATGCCAAAAATGAGTGTTTGAGATCTGTGAGGGTTTGAAATAAGGTGAATGCTACGGTAACACGGTACAAGTGTATATTTTGTGCATTTTTATGTTGAACAGTGATGATCGTGATATGTCTTATGATGAGATTGTGAGGTACATCAATGCACCAATCACTTATGATACACTATAATAATATTTAATTTTAAGAAAATTTAAAAATATAATTAAATATATTTTAAAAATTAATTATCATATATTGATAGTGTAAAATTATATTGACAGTATAAAATAATTTTATACTGTCAGTATAATCAAAAAATTTTATCAGTGTAATTTTAATTATCATACACTGATAGGGTAAAATTATACTGGCAGTATAAAATAATTTTACACTGTCAGTGTAATCAAAAAATTTTATCAGTGTAGTTTTATAGTATTGCCAGTATAATTTTACACTATCAGTATATGATAATTAAAATTATACTGATAAAATTTTTTGATTACACTGGCAGTATAAAATTATTTTATACTGCCAGTATAATTTTACACTGTTAATGTATGATAATTAAAATTACATTGATAAAATTTTTTTATTATACTGACAGTGTAAAATTATTTTATACTGTCAATATAATTTTATACTATCAGTGTATGATAATTAATTTTTAAAATATATTTAATTATATTTTTAAATTTTCTTAAAATTAGATATTATTATAGTGTATCATAGGTAATTGATGCATTGATGTATCTCACAATCTCACTATAAGACATGTCACGATCCTCACCGTTCAACACAAAAATGTACAAAATGTACACTTTTGAGATGGTACCAGAGAATTCACCTTGAAATAAATGTATGTGAGATGTTGGTCTGCGTAATGCTGTGAGTTTGCATCGAAGGAACTGTTTGAAGAGAGACCATGGGTTTCATTATGAGGAAGGTGTAACTGGATCTGGATGCTATTGTGACTGGTTGTGCTCGTGAGGTTTGTGGTAAGGTGAAGAGTGGAAGATAGCCGTTGCTTGCCATTGTTGGCAGATCTGGTAGTTTTTCCTCATTCAATACTAAGTCTTCATCAATATATGTCACATGATATATTGTAGCAAGAGAACTTGGTGTGTGTAAAGTGCGGAAGTTGTTGTAATTTATTTATGTAATTTTGTGAACCTCTGATAAATTGATTGTGCAAGAATTGTTGTGTTTACTTCTATTTGGATGGATCAATGAGTTTTTGTGTGTTGGTTATTCGATGATTGGGCAGAGTTGATTAATTTTTTGCAATAATGGAAGAAATGGTTGTGGCATTATGAACGTGGGCTGTTATTGGTTAAACTAGTTTAAAATGGAATGGACAATCTATCTTCTCACTGGTCAGACAATGATGAACATGCACACGCACTAATTAGTGACCTCTGCCACAGAGCCAAATGACAAGGAGCAAAGGCCTCTCCAACGACATCCCTACCGGTGCAGCCCATCCAAAATCAAATAGGGACTATTTTGCAAAGCTAAAACTTTAAGATACCTAGTGCCAATTTTTTTAAAGAAAAACACCGGTGAAACGTCATCCATTGGATCTTCATTAAACTAAATCCTATGGTCCAAATGACTCGACCATGACAAGGTTCAGAAAAGAGGGAGGACCAAATTAAATGCCACCCAGTGTTTTATGAGACTTTCTTGCATAACCCTTTTTTTTTAATATATAATTGGTAAAGTAGACAACCCAACTCCTCAAAACTAAAGAGGAGCTTTATGAGATACATAATAAAAGAAAGTAAAGAAAATAACATCTTATCAGCCTAATGTTTGTCAAAACCAGCACCTAACTTCTTAAAAAGACCCAAACTCTTGTTTATCTTTTGAACACTAGTCACGTCTGTTGTTGTGACTTGCACCTGTTTCTTGTATCAAAAAGCTTGCATTCCATTTTGTTTTGCATCCAAATTCTTGCGTAATCCTGTAATGGCCTATGAGGAAGAGCTTTCTTCTTTTATGTAACATCTTAATCGTTTATATTTTTTAATATATTTTTCTCTTTTTATGGGTACGCGTTGGGTACGTTTGGGTACGGCTAGGTGCGGCTTGGATACGGCTAAGTGTGGCTGGGTACGGGTTGTTTAGCTTTTTTTTTCTTCCTTTTTTTCTTTCGTAAAACTGACAAGCAAAACCCCTCTCCCTTTTTTCCCTTCTTTCCCAAATCGTGACTCCTCACCCACCCCACCCCAATTCCAACTTTTACCCACCACCACCGGCGAAGTCCAGCGGCGACGGCAGCGGCCATACTCATCCTAGCAGTAGCAGTGGTGGCGCTTCTCATCTCATCCCAACATCAGCAGCGTCGCTCCTTCTTGTCCCAGCAGTAGCAGCAACGCTCCTCCTTGTCCCAGTAGCACAGGTGCTTCTAAGTCCAACGGCAGCGGCGGCGGCAGCCCAGCCAACAGAGCTTCCCTCTTCTCCTTCTTTGTCATGAGTTGTTCTTGTTCTATGTCAGTATTTGTGTTTGTGACTTTGTGTTGGTGTTGTGTTGAGTGTTACCTGCAGAAGATGAGGACTGCACGAGAAGGCTGAGAGAGACGATCGGCATATACTTTGAGCTTCGACGTCATCCTTTCCTTTCCTTCCTTTTGATTTGTGGCTTACAAATTTAGAAGTGATTCGAAGTAGTTAAGTTGACGGACTTTGAGCTATGTTGATATGCTAGAGTTATTCTGGAAATATATAGAATGAGTGATTAAAATTTCTTTTGATATTTTAATTTTTATTCTTTATCATTTGAATGATAAAATGAGTGATTAAATTTTTTATTTTTGAGTAATATAATAATTTTATAATTATTTATTAGATATATTTTTTTATTTATGATGTGAAATTTTAGTTTTATTTTATAAAATTTGTTAAATTTTATATTTTTAATTATATATATATTGACATACCCGTACCCTAGTTTTTACAAAATTTTCGTACCCTATACCCGTCTCCGTACTTGATACGGGTACCGTACTCGTATCCGTGCAACACATGTCCCCCCATTTGTGGTTGACCGAAGCAGGCCTATGTTCATCGGCGGTTGGTGGCGATTTTTGTGTCATCGTTAGGTGATGTGGGTCAGATTGCAGTCTGAATAGACCACAGATGATGACGATGAATTAACAGTGAAAGAAGAATGTGTAGATTGTGGAATTCTCTCCCTTTGAATAGATTGCTGAGTCAGAAACTCTTAGCTCCATTACAAAGGGTTATTTATTTGGGAAAGGTAGCGGGATGGCACAACATGGAAGATGAGATTTCTTGTGCTTCTTTCTAGGTGATTGGAATAAGTTACATCAACTATAGATATATCATGTATTATTACATAAAACCTATACATATGGGAGGTCTTTGCTTAATCTGGTGTTGTGAATTTTCAGCGATGTGGTGGGAAAAAAAAATCTAATTTCTACTGATCGTAGGAGAACATGGGGTTTTGTGGATAATGGATAGTTTCTTCTTAGGTTTATTTATTTGTTTATTTGTTTGATTTTGCAATATGGTATTGGCAAATATTTGAACAAATTTCATAATACTTTGTGTACTTGGAGTAGGTTGTGTTGGTTGTACCGTTGCCTGTGGTGCTATTAATAACTATATATATTATTGAGAAGTTCTAAACTTATTTTGAATATTTTGATATATATTACCGTAAAATATATAGTTTTTCCACTTATTTTATTGTCATAGACATGTAACATTTATAACTAAAAGTTTAAAACCTATACATCTGGGAGGTCCTTAGTTTGAGCAATTTTAGTAAAATAATGATAATATGTAAGGTGTACATGGCAAGACTATAGTATTAATAGGTAGTTTGTGAAGGGACTGTTCTCCCAGTTGAATAGCAAAATGAAGAACGAAAGAAATTTCATGAATGAATAATAGTAGGTATTTATGTAATGATACTGAATATAAAAGTGTATTAAACTGGTAATGACAGTACGAATATCTGTGTTTTAAGTCTATTATACAGCAACGGAAATTGCCACGGACCGTGTGTAACTGCAACGAGGCTTTTTTCTGAAGTCAGTGATGAAACTTGTAGTGGATATTTTCCATCGCTAACGAATCCGTGTCAAATTTTGTGGCTAAATATTTTCATTGATATAAAAATAAATATTTTTAATGCATGGTATTTATAGTGACGGAGTATATTCCTAAGGTTTTTTGTTATTAAGAAATAACAAAATTTTAACATGAAGCACTGTGGCGATGGCGAAATTCGGTTGCTATGTTGCTTCCAGTTTAATAAATATCTCTTATTTTAATAAAATGTAAAAAATAACAAATACATAATATTCTTTTTTATATATTTTGATATTTGGTGAAATGCGGCACCAAGTATCCCTGTAAATATCGTGCTGCATAACCTTAAAAAGGGTTGGTGTAGATATGTCGATAGGTGTCATGTATTATATCGCCAAATCTCTTGGGAATTCTGGGTAATTTACTCTCATAATAATGAATTATTATTTATATATTTTTATATTAGTTTAATAGTTACTATATATCAAATATTATCTTTCAAAATATTTATTTATTATTAAATATTTTTATTATATAGTTTTTATTAATTATTTAATAATTATTTTTATTTAAAAAAAATAAATAAAACTTAAAATGAAAGAGTTCTTATAATTAAAAGCTAATTAGGTTTAATCAGTCCTCCTTAAACCAATTAAATTACCATTCATTTTGATACATAAAGGGTTATAATAAAGAAACTTATATAATATGTTATCTACACAAAATAACATATAAAGTCATAAATTATAGTATTAATTTATCCTATCATACTTATTATAGCATGCCAAATATATCCTAAAAATCTATTATACATGAAAATGTTAGATAACAAATTTTTAATAAAAATGATGGATAACATAATTAATAAGGATTTGAGATTAAGTTTTACTAGATTTTGACAGATAAGGAATCATTTTTTTATTTTTTTATTTTTATCACTCTTTGATTGTTAATATATTTTATTAGGATAATAAAAGATAGTTAATAAAAATATACATAAAAATACTTAATTTAAATTATAATGGATATAAATATTTTGAAAAAATATTGTTAAAAATGTTTAAAATTTTACATTAAGTAAAGAAAATATCTAAATTCCAATTCACTAAAAAAAATTAAGGAAATTAATTTTGGAAAAATTTCACATGAATTACATTAAAGAATCATTATTTTATATTATTGCTTAATAAATTTTTTTATGGCATAAGAAATCACTTAAAATTTTTATTTATATATTTTATTTATCAAAATAATACAACAATATATTTTAAAAAGAAAAAAGGCTCCCCCACTAGCGAAAAATGAAAAAAAAAAAAACCCTAAAACTAAATGACATTCCCCCCTAAAATAACCCCCTTAGAATGTAAGCTATTCCCAATTCCTTCCCCTCCAAAAACCCTTCTCAATTTTTTATAGTGGAAGTGGAAGAAACTCAAAGGGCCTGAAATCCAAGCAATGTCAATGGTTGTTTCCACTCCAAGTAAGTGCCCTCATCTTTTTGGTGATCAATGAAAGTTAATAAGTGCCTGAAATCCACTATTTTGGATGCTCATGCCACCTATCTTTCTTGGCCAGGGGTGAAAGTTAAGGAAAGGCTGTATTGCGTTGCATGTGTTGCATGGTTGTGACTGTTGTTGGTGAGTATTGTCTTCTATATACTATTATATATTATTCTAGAATAGTGTTGTGTTGGGCCCTTATGTTTTATATTGCTTTCACCGTGCAAATGGTTAGGAGATATGCTCGTGTGTTAAGAGATGTTAAAACTATTTATCTAATAGTTTAAGTTTTTTGAGAATTGCCCTTGACATTAACAAAATCTTTGTTAATGCTTTGATATTTTAAATATTTTCAAAGACTCTAATATAGGGGTGCCATAAACAAATACTTTAGCCATTTAACTTGCTGAGCCACAAACAAATATGACTTTTGTTTAGATGAGTTGGAGTTCTGTTATATAGAACCCTTATGTGAGTTGTTTTAATGTGCAAATTTGACTTTTGTTCATTTTTGAGAGATGAGGAATCAAAATTAGTCACATTGATTTCAATACAAAGACAAAACTTCCCTTCTTTATATATTATTAGATAAGACAAAACTTACTAGATGGCAACATTCTTGAGGGACTTTATTAATAGAAACACGGCATAGACATGTGGGGTCATTCTTGTGTCCTCTTGCTAATGTAACTATAGGAACTATTGACAATTCATTCATTGTATAGTTTAGGTGTCAATGATAAAAACCTTGATTTATGGTAACACCTTGATTCTTTATTTTCAAAATCTTTTTGTCGTTGTGATAGAAAAGTAAACCATTTATTACTTTTATATTCTTTTTTTTCCCCATACAAACTCACATACTAGCTTCTATGAAGCCACATGTTCCCCATCGTGCCCTTTTTCCTTTCTTTCTTTTAAGGGGCAATTCTTCTTGTAATTTCTAGTTATCCCATTGTTTTAAACTTTGTGTTAATTTATGGATTGTCTATCTTGTTGGGCTGTTATATAAAACATTATTATGCTATCTTAAGCTCATATTCGGCCATGCATGCGTTGAGTTTTTGGGACATTCTTAATCTAATTGATATTTCTAGGTAATAGGGTTCTTACTTCACATGGTTCAATCATGAACAAATTTGCTTTCAATTTCTTACAGGAATTTTTTAAAATAGAGCTTGACAAGAAGGAAACGTACTTCCCATTGAGACTATATGAAGTTAAGGTGTAATTTTGGATATAAGTTTGGAAGATATGTCACTTTCTATTTGTTATTTGACATAAGTTTTAAATTTTTTCTGCATTTCAGGTTTTATTGTTTCTGTTGTAGTTTAATTAATATTCAAAAATAGAATTATAAGTAACTTTAATTCTGGCATATTTTTCGGAGAATAGTGGAAGAAGATTTAAGAGACGCTAATTAAGTTTAAGTAGTGATTTTGTTAAGGGAAAAGAAGAGCTCTAAAGGGTTAGTCACGTAACCTTTATGGGTTGCAATTGCTTTAATTGATTGTTACAAAATTTAATTGATTTATGTGATTACTTCTAACTTGTAAACTATTATGTGGATACTTGTATTTGAATTGTAACTTGTTAAAAATGAGTATAGGTGTCTAAAAAAAATTAGCATGGAAACTGTTATACATAAGTTATGTATTGTCCTTTTTTACTTAATCATTGCTTGAATATGGAAATCTTGTATATGGTATGATGAATGTTTGGTTTTCTTAATAGTTACTATTTGCTTTTATAGTTAGAAAAATAATGGAAGTTCCTCAACATCGGAAGTGGATGGATACAAGAATAGGTCCCAATGAAGACATCACCAATGAATTTATAGCTTAGATTTTCGAGTTTATTGAATTTGCCTATGCTACAATATAAGCTAGAAGGAAACTTGAGGTGTCCTTGTAAAAAGTGTAAACGTAGGCAATACCATGAAGAAGAAGATGATGATGGGGAGGAGAATGTGGAGGAAGAAGAAACAATTTTTGAGTAACTTATTTATATGTGCATCTATGCTTGTATTGTTATGCTTATTTGTGAAACTCATGTCAATTTATGTTATTATACTTGGTTGTAAGTTTCTTTATGATTGTATTTTTAGGTATGCTTTTATACATGTGCTAGTTTTCTTGGTTACTTTAAACAAACTTATTCCATTGTTATATTACCATGTATCATTAGATGGCAGATCATCATATCGGTAAAGCAAAAGGTAGAGGTAGGGGTGGAGGTAGAAGTCATGGCACCTCTCTGGCATATTGCACACTTGCATCAACTTCACATCCACACACATATAATCCACCTATCATAGCTCCACATCCTCATGTATCCAACCTACCTAGCATAGCTTCACATCTTCACACATTTAGCTCATCAGCCCCATCTTTGCATCCTCATACATCTAACTCACTTACCCCTACTCCACATTGTCACAACGTACCTGGAGGGTGCCATGACGAGAAGCAACAAAAATATTAAAAATAATAAATTTCAATGGAGTCGCCACCAATTTTTATTTATGGAAAAAATCGGAAAAACCTTTTAGTTTTGCAAAACTGGTCTTTTAAAGAGATTGAATTGAGTCCAATTATGCATGTGGGAAAGGGTGGAAACTTAATCCCACTGCACTTCTAATACATCCGCTTTTAATCTAGCACCTAGAGCTTATCATGCAAATTAATAACTTTAATAATATTGATTTTTCCCTTTAAGAACATAATAATTATTTACAAATAAAATAAAGCAAGATTAGTACCACAACTATTTACAAAAAAGAAGACAAAATAAAATTAATATGATAATTATTTATAAAAGGAAAGAAAAGCAAAATTGATATAATAATTATTTACAAATAAAATAAATTTAGATTAGTACAACAATTATTTACAAAGAAAAGAAAATAAAATTAATATGATAATCATTTATAAAAGGAAAGAAAAGCAAAATTGATATAATAATTATTTACAAATAAAATAAAATAAAGTTAGATTAGTACAACAACTATTTACAAAAGAAGAGAAAAATAAAATTACTATGATAATTATTTATAAAAAGAAAGAAAAGCAAAATTGATATGATAATTATTTCCTAAAAAAGCAAGATTAATATACAATTATTTACAAGAGAAACAGAAATTAATATAATAATTATTTTCAAAAGAAAAAGAAAGTGAAATTAATGTTATGATTATTTACAAAAGAAATAGAAATTATTATAACAATTATTTACATACAGAAATGAAAGTAAAATTAATATATTGATTATTTACAAAAGAAACAGAAATTAATATAACAATTATTTACAAACGGAAAAGAAAGTAAAATTAATGTTACAATTATTTAAGGAATTAAAATCGAATCAAATTTAAGAAAATTTAATTTTTGATTTGACGGAGATCGTCTCGCCTCCTACGTGATCCTTCCAAGTGCAATGAGGAATTCAAAATCACGTAGTTCTTGTAGAAAATAATTGTGGATTTGGTTGATTTTATTTATAAAAATACGAAAATTCATTCTTGCATAGAATTTAGGATAGCATCAGCTATACAATAAATTTACAATTCTCATAATCCTTGAGGATGGTCTGCCATACATCAATATTAGAGATTATTGCATAAATTTGTTTCTTTTCATTTTTAAAAAACAACAGTTTAATTCATTGTTTAAGTGCAAAAAGAAAGAATTTTAAATTTTTCTATATTTACACAATAAAAAAATCAAAATGAAGAAAAAGGCACACGCCAAAAAATGAAAAGAGGAAAGGTCTCAATATTTGAAGACAAAACAGCAACATAATAAACCCAGAAAAAAAAAAAAAAAGAATGGAGGGTGAAAAGGAGCACGAGTACCATAAAGACGGTGGTGCGTCATATGCAACACCCTTAGCAACCACATGGCAGAATATGAACACATGGAGGGTGACGTCCAGCAACTTGACAAATTTGTGCTACGCAGCGCTTATCTGTAGAATGGTAGCTACACGCAATAGTTGATATAACGTTGCAAAACTGAAATACAGAGAGAAGAGATTTACCGCACAAAGTATCAAAATTTGATCAAACCAATATATCCAACCAAGACTGATCGAATTCTGATGCTCAGGACTCTGTACACACTGCTCAAAAAAATAAAAAAACTTCCACTCTGATCCAAAGAAGAAGAAAAAATCCTTGGTACATAATCACAATTTTTGCTCCTACTCTCTCCTGCCGTTCCCCCCCAAAAGATCCCCCCGAAGAAAAAAAACCCCCTCTCTCGTCTCAATATTTGATCTATTTATAAGTGTTGAAGGGATCAAATGATATTAATCTGATTGATTCTATTTGGAATTTTGCCTTAATGGTAATTGGCGGATTTGATCTGATTTGGATACAAATGCCAAAATTAAGAGATTTGACCAAATTTGTTCTCATTTATTTTGATTTGATTTTTTTTTTCTTTTTCTTTTTTTTTGGGTCAAAACATTTCATACTTGGGCTATTTTTTTATTCCAAAAAGCAAATGGGCCAACTTTTTTTTCCTCTTTTTTTTTCTGTCTTTCTCTTTTTTGTTTTTTTGTTTTTTTTTTTGTTTTTTATTATTTTTTTATTTTTTTTAGGTCTCGGACAAAATATGGCGTTCACACACATTCATGTGCATATGATCCACCTATCATAGCTCCACCTCCTCACACATCTAACCCACATATCATAGCTCCACATTCTCATACATCTAACTAATCAACGCCATCTCCACATCGGCAAACATCTGTTGGGTCTACCACACCTTCTCCATCTTAACATCACCATGCATCATCCTCTAATCTACCTCATATGCCACCCTTAAGGACAATTGATTCAGATGGTTGCAAGTGGATTAGGCTAGGACTAGGGATGACCTAAGTACTTTTGCTTTGTGCACTAAATTTTGTATGATTATTTTTGTCATAAACACATACATAGACTCTTACACAAACACACATCTATGACTTTTTTATTTCAAGTTTGATCCTCCAATTGGTCCACCAAAAGACATCACTGCATTATGAAGTCTAAGTTTGAAGGAGCTTGGAGATCATATGGTGAGGTGGATGAAAAGGCAAAAGAAATATGGTATCACGAATTTGGGGTAATTTCTTTCTTTATTATCTTTTTTTTTTTTAGTAAACAATAATAGTTGTTACTATGTTACTAATGTTGAAATTTTAAGTTATATGGTGGACTAATTATTACATTTTTGCATTATAGAGAAAGTATAAGTGTAGGGATGTCACCTGCGCAGGGCAGATTTTTCCTCCCCACCCCTATCCCCAATCCCCGACCCCACTGTGGGGAGATTTTTCCTCCTGTCCCTGTTCCTTGCCTCCCCGTCGGTCCCCGCAAGGTCCCCAAACATAATAATAATTTTTTTTTCTAACAACAACAACAACAACACAAATCATCAACAACAACAAATCATGTACCGAAAAAATAAAAAAAAATTAAAAAGAAGCAACAACAGGATAGAAATCATTTTGAAATATCATTTAATCCAACATCAAGAACAACAACAATAGCAACAAACACAGATATATCTGAGAAAGGATTGGCATAGATCTTTCATGGAGGAGCAACAACCAGCTGCAATGGTGGAGGAGCAGCAATGTCGCGCTTGCCATTCATGGACTGGTAGAGGAGTAATGACGTCAATGTCGTTCATAGCGGCAAAGAAGAAGAGGAGGAGGTGGAGGCGCAAAGGGAAGGAAGAGACACGTTACAAGAGCGCCGCGAGGTCGCCACCGGTGGTGTAGCTCCTCGCTGTCGCCGGTGGTACAGCAAGTAGAAAGGCTCACCGTGACATCGCCTCACCCTCTGTCTTCTTGATGTGCGCCTACTGTGGAGACTGGAGAGTTGTGTGTGTATGTGTGTGTGTGTGTTTTGGGGGTGAGAGACAAGTAGGGTTTGAGAGATTAGGCTAGGATAATGGGTTTAGGTGATTGGGTCTGGGCTTATGAATCACTTAAGTTGGGGATTTTCTTTTTATAATTTATGAAACTAAATTTACATATGAAATGTCATAAATCTACAAAATAAATATGTATATAGTGTATTTTTTTAAGGGCATTTTAGTATTTTCATAAATGCGGGGTCCCTGCGGGGCAGGGAGAATGATCCTTGCCCCGATCCCCAAATCTGCTACTAGGGGAGTTTTATTCCCATCCCCATCCCCGTGGGGGAAAAGTCCCTGAATGCGGTGCCCCGAATAGGGCAATCCCCGCAAGGATCCCCATTGCATGGGGATTTTTGACATCCCTATATAAGTGGCTTTCTAAGTATGAAAATAGTGCTTTGACCACAAAGCCTCTAATCTACTTTGGAATGCAATGGGCCAAGTTCGTAAAAATCAAGATAAAGACAAATGGATTCGAAATCGTGTACGAGAAGAGTCGGACCAGCTTTGGCAAGATCCAAAATGGTTAGAGAAGAGTTGAAAAAATATTCAAAATAGAAAATTTGACAAAAATTATCCATACATATTGGAGGCTCAATCCTCGCAATAGCACATAAGAAGAAACTAGTGAGTATTTTTTATCAAATTTGTCTATCATGCTAATTATTATTATTTTTATAAAATATTGATTCTTCTTAAATATTTTCAAAAACAAGAGTTAAAAAGAGAACCGAGGCATTGAGAGATATTCACTTGGCTTCACACATGCAAAGGGAAGTGCATATTCACTAAGGCACAAAATATTGTTGTAAGTATAAATGCAATTAAACTTTAATATATAGTTTTGAAAATTTAAAGCATAATCATTTATTAACAATTGTATTATCAAGATGAGTATTAGAGATGTAAGAGTAAGAGAGACTCGCAATGGCCACCAGAGGAGGACATGAATATTCAATCAGATAACAACATTTACTTGGATGTTATTGGAGGCATCAGCAAGAAGAAACGTATTTATGACTAAGGTTCAAAAGTCACCTGTCATGCATCATCTTCCTCTACTTCTGATGAGAGTTCACAATCAGAGATGGAAATTATGAGGAATTTGGTTCCAAGTCTCTCTAGGCAGTTGATTGAGCAACAAACCACGATTAACACACAACACACCATGATTAACACATTCCTACAACGTTTATATAATTCTGCTGATGGCTCACAAATTGTAGGTGGAGATTATGATGAATCACTTAATGAGGAGGATGGAGATGGGAATAAGGATGATGAAGACATGACTGAGGATGACTATGATCCTTTTCCACGTGATGTTCGATATAGTGTCTTTATATTTGTTTTGATTAGGTCATCTTGGATAGCTTAAATTTGTATTAAGCTAGTTATTTTGAAATACTTTGACTTCCTAAATACATTTAGTTGTATGACTTATAATATATTTTAATTAATGACTCTTACTTTATGATTTTGATGTTGGATTTTGATTCAAGATTGTTATACTTTTAGATTGATTAGTTACAGGTTCAAATTATATAATGAGATTGTTAAAAATTGCCCCAAAAGAAATAATCAAAATAAATGTTTAATTCCATCACTAAATTTGATGCCAGTACATGTTAGTCATTGATTTTATTATGAACTTTGTGACGGAATTTGTTTTTGTTAGCGATGGAAAATTCCATTACTAGTTAGTCATGGAAAATAAATTTCATCATTGACTATTTAGCCATGAAAGATTTTGTGATGTTCCATGTGTCGTGGCAAATTTCATTGTTAATTTCCTTAGCAACGGATTTTTGGGACTTAGTTACCGAATATATCCATCGCTATTAGGATGTTTTTTAGTAGTTTATTCCAAAAATATTGAATGAAAGAGAATTAAATGCTGCTAAATAAGGATCTCATATATGCAAGGTTTGTCCTCCAATTCACTGTTTTATTGGCAAGTCACACATAAAATTAGAAGGATAGGATAGAGTAAGATTTCTGGCAAAAGAATAGACGCTCAGAGGGCACTGGTAATGGCACTCTTGCATCAGATAACGACAATCTTTGCTCAGGTAAAAGTGCACTCAGTAAAGAAGGACTCTCTTTGCAAATAAAAAAACCAAAGGACTTCAACTACAATATTTAAATAAAAGGATGCGGTGTCACTTTGGTGATTAAAATCCAAGACTATGACAAAGTCCCAAACCAATGGTGGACCTCGTTAACATGCAGCTATTTCACTATTTGTGCTAACAGAATGCTATTTGTTACTGAATGAAATGGTACGAGTATGGTAAGTGAGGAAAAGATAAAAGTGTAAAGTTGGAAAGCACAAAAAATTAGGTAAAGGCACAAAGTTGGAAACTGTCACAATTTTTACAAATCAAATCAAATCAAATGCTTAGTACAAAACGTATGAAATTTTTTTCCTACTAACAAGCATAATTCTTGTACTAAATTGCTTTTAGTCTCTATCTGTATTAAAGAAAAATAATAAAAATTTGTTTCATATAACATATTAAAAGTGTAATTCGTTTATTTTTTTAATTTTTAAATTGGGAATGAAACAATTGGACAAACAAATCAATCTATTTCTCTCTCTTCATTTTTGTGTAGCCTTTTAGTAGAGTAATTTTAAAGCAAAATTCTTAGGAAATATTATATATAATAACTCATTTGTAAAAGTGTAATTCATTTATAAAGATATTTACTTCTAATTTTTAAGTGAAAAAAAAACAGCTAAAATAAGTCATATCATTTCGTTGTCCCTCACATTTCTTTAACCTCCTAATAAATTAATTTTAAAGAAAAAAATCTATAAAATATTTTATATAACAACTCCTTATTAAAATTATAATTTGTTTTATGGTTATATTTATTTCTAATT
This sequence comes from Pterocarpus macrocarpus, assembly GCA_031439585.1. Lineage (NCBI taxonomy): Eukaryota > Viridiplantae > Streptophyta > Magnoliopsida > Fabales > Fabaceae > Pterocarpus > Pterocarpus macrocarpus. Next base: position 17,912,788 of record CM062514.1, read on the forward strand.
TTTAGGTAACTATTGAACAACCCAAACAAAAATCATTTTATTTTTCTCTCCCTCGATAACGATGTATGTAATTCAAATTTTAGGTAAGGACTAAATAATTAAAAAAAAAAATCAAAGCATTTCCCTTTTCGTCTGCTTACTTGAGGAGTATAGTAAAGTGATTTTAAGGAAAAATTCAATGTATATGTCCATTATGCATAACAATATATTATTAAACGCAAAATTCATTTTATAAGCATACCCACTTCTAATTTTGGTATGTGTTTGGCATATTTTGAGTTCAAAAGTATTTATAATTAGAAGCTTGCTAAGACAACTTTAAAAAAAAAAAAGGGCATATTTCTTTAAAAGGGCATATTTCTTTAAAATTATCAATACCCCAAGCATGCTCTTAATAGTTATTTGCCATGCCAATATACAACTTGAAATTTTGACAAAGCAAGATTAAATGGAAATAATCCCTCTGTTTTTTTGGTCTTTAATGGAAATAATGCCTTAATCAACATAATCTAGTAGCAATTTCATGTGGGTCTTTTGTCCACATTACATGGCTAATTATATCATCACTCACATACTCAAAAAACCAAAGCAAGAGATGCTTATTACAACAGAAAACTTACTTCTTCACTTCGAGATGGTATATCTTCTCAGTCTCATCATATCTTTTGCTCTTCTCTTAGTAAAGAGCATATGCTTAGTAGAATTGACATCGTTTTGTCCCAGTATGATTTGCCTCCATGGTTCTCAAAAGTTCTCTTGGATTATCCACAAAATCCATATGTGAACCAAAGGGGAACACAAAAATCACTAACCATTTTCACTAAAAATAAGTTTTTCAACAAAATTTAATTTTTAAAAAAGTTTATAGCAATTGGTGCGCCACACTTCATACATCAAACACAATAGCACCAATAAATAAATAAATAAACAATAACCATCATTTTCCCGACCACATTTCTGTAAGAATTTTAAAAAGGAAAAAAGGAGGAAAATGAAAAAGGTTTTTTGGGTTACCAAGTGGAGCCAAACCTGATGGCAGCGCATGTTGCTTCTGTAAGGCCAATCGAGGTGGAAGGTGTGGGCGCATTTCATTTATGCAAGAACCTGGGCAACAGTCATTTGTATCATTCGCTCCAAACATCAATTCATTTTGTGGTTCTTGGTTTATAGAAGGAATGAAGTATCTGATTCCAAGATTAGGATGGGGTGGATTGGAGCAAAATCGTGAGAAAGGATGGAACTTTGCAAGAATGGTTTGAGTAGTATTAGGTAGTGGATAGTTTAAGAAGCATTCGTAGAGCAAAGATTCAAGACATTGGGCTTATTTGATTAAGATTATAGGAGAAGTACTTTTTAAAAAGTAGAAGCAGAAGTAGGAGTAGAAGCGAAAATAAAAAATTATTTTATGTTGGATATAATTTTATAAGCATTTTTTATTAAAATTAGAATTTATTAAATTATTTGGATATGATAAATATAGAAATATTTTATTTAATAAAATTATAATTAAAGAGATATATATATAGAGAGAGAGAGAGCATGACAGTTGGAAGAGAGTGGTAATTTTTAAAAATTTTAAGAATAAAATCGTAATTGAGCGGAAAGAAATTGGTTGCTAATTTTAAGCAGTAACATTCTCTCTTTTCTACTATTTCTGCTTCTGGGAGAAGCAGCTCCCTATCTGCTTCTTAAAAAAACAGAAAAACTTGATTATTGTTTGTTTCTGCTTTTTTCTTAGAAATACAAACAAACAACATTAAAAATTCTATAAGTAATTTTTTTTGAAAAATTTAAAAAAAAAAGTGCTTCCTTTTGAACGAGAAGCACAAACAAACGCATCGATTATATTAAACGTAAATTGAATAATAAAATTTAAATTTTATTTAAAGTATTTTTAAAATTTTTTGTGTGGCTCATCAAATGAAAGAATAGAGGGATATTTTAGTAGTGTATGATTTAAACAGATTTATTGGATGAGAGAATCATGACAATATATTAACTACTTATTAATTTATGAAATTATTTTAATGTTTTAATAAATTTAATAAATTAAAGAGTTTAATTGGGGTGCACTGACACTGTCATCCAATCAAAACCTTTAATTTGTATGATCATTCAAGTAGTGGGTGGTTATATCAAAGACTTTTACTGATGTGACAATATATGGTTGGATGTCTGTGTAAAAAAATTTTATACTGATAATGTATTTAGATTAAATCCTAAATTAAAAGTTGAAACATTTCCTATTATAGTAACTTTTACAAAGTAGTGGAGTATTACAATTCATGAGAATTTGACATATGGCAATGATTTCCTTATTTTGAGTCTTGGTTATTAGAATTAGTAGAAGTAGATTAGTGGATCATCATATTAGTTTTTACGTGTAGCTAACTTTTTTTCCTTTAGGATTTATGTATAAGAACTTAATTTTAATATGTGTAAATTTTTTTTTTTAATACAGTCATATAATTATATATGTCGAGTCATATCATTAAAATATGTTTAACTCTTACCATGACTATCTCAAAAGTCCTACAAAAGATATGATATGATTAGTTGTCAGTGTAAATTATTTTACCATGATATTATATCAAAATTAATCACTATGCATAACTAAGTTTAATTATACCATGTACTGTCCAATGTATTTTACATTAACATTTCATAAATTAAAATTTTACATGTTATCTTATGCAATGTCCAGATTTACATACTTCATTAATTATTAATGTATTTTTTTGTTAATTTCATAATTTTTACATACTAATTGTATTTTACTTTTTATATATAAAATTTAAGTATAATAATAATAATAATAATAATAATAATAATAATAATAGTTAATAGATAATAGATATAACTCTATATTATATATAATATGCAAACAAAAAATATTATGATTATAACGCATATAAATTTTTAAATTAACAGAATATTACTTAATTAAAACTTTTACTTTTATAAATAAGAAATATACATATGTTGTGCATCTCACGGTCACGGGGAGAGTAACTAGTTGCCCAAAAAAAAAAAAAAAAACAAAAAGCATAATTCATTCGTTTGCTATATAGTTAATTTTTTTTTTCTCAATAATTAAGTTTAGCGTTCTTCATGCCATATATATTTTTCATATGCTTCGCGTTAATCCTCTTGTAATTCGCAATTTCGCATAATCAAGATCAGAAGTTGCATGCGTAGTTAATTTGCATTTCCGTTTCCAACACGGTTCTTTGATCCCGCAGAAAGGAGAAGAAAAGTTATGGTCCCATATGTGTACTTTTGAGATACACATTCCTCTTCACAGAAGGGAATGTATGAACTTCCGTACACGACTATCCCCAAAGTAATTGGGTGTCGTATCTCCAACGAAGACTTATAAACTAGTTCTGGATCTGCTCCATTGCTTACGGCAGAGGTTGCGACATGAAATTTTTCCCCCTTGTTTTTACTCCCAGATTAAACACACCTCAAAATTACACACAAAACAAATATATAAATTTTTATTTTTATTTTTTACTCTCATACTAAATACACCCTGAAATAGATTCATTAGCTTCCATTTTTCATCGAAATTGTCAAAATAAAAGTTTAAGGCTCATCAACTGCTTATTAGTGACCAAATTCACTTAATTTCTAATCAGAAACCGAAGGCCAACCCCAGCAAATAACCCCACGTTTTACAATTCTTAAGCCTCTCTAATTAATGAAGACCAAGAAAAGAAAAAAAGTTCGTCTACTTATTTGTTTATTTTTCTTTTATATCTCTTCTGCTTTTGAACTTTGACTTGAGCTTCTTTATATAAGTTAATGCAGGCAGCCTTCATTTTTCACCATTCATTTCTTCCTTTGCTTTCCTTGTAAGCATCAACACGACGACTGTAGGGGAAAGGATAACAATTCTGCCATGGCTAAAAGGTGAATTCATCTATATTTTTTTTACACTTCTAGCATCTTTGTTTCATGTTTGTAAACCCAATATTATAATTTAGACAAAAGCAATAAGAACAAAGCTTTTGGCCAAATCATAATTTAGAAATTTTCTAAAGTAAAACCAAATATGCTATTCATATAGCTAGCTAGATTATTTGGTTATTCATCTTGTTGATGAAAGAGAGCACCTCAAAATGTCAAGCATATATATTATTCATTTGCTTATTGTGAAAACTATAGATTTGTACCATACTTCTTCTTCCTCTCGTATGAATTATATATTACTTCGTAATAAGATTATCTTTATTTTTTATGGCAAGAATTATGGATTTGCCATCTAAGTTTTTTTTTTGTTTTTAAATTTGTTCTTTAAATAATAAATATTCCAAATTCATTTTCTAAATCAAACACATTTATCTTATTTACAAATGTTATTTGTTAAATTGTCAGAAGGAAGAAGTTGGCATCTGAATTGACAAAAGTAATATAAAGATGACATCTCATGTGACAAGTTCTATTTTCAAATTCATTTTATAAGTAATATACATTATAAATTTACTCTCTAACTTTTGAAAAGTAAACATGTTTATCCTCTTTACAAATGTCATTTGTTTCATTGACAAAAGAAGCTTGGCATATGAATCAGAAAAAGTAATACAAATGATAGCACTACCATACATTCCATACTTGACAGTGAAACCTCTCTTATTCATCTTTTTTTTTTCCTATATATTCTTCTGTAGTCTCCCTCGTTGCCTTTTGAATGAAGGCAATATATCCTGACACAGCTTGTGACCACAAGTTTGAGCCATTTGTAGTAAATATCATTGATTAATAACATTCAACATATGTTTCTTTCTTGTAGTATAGAGAGAAATGTAATCTTCTAGGTTTTGGTTGATGTAATTCATGGATAAGATAGTAAGACAACAAGGAATCCCAATATAAGCATCCTTCCATCAATGTACGAACGATATTTGCGAAAGGATAAACGTGTTCGAATTTTACAGAATTTGTCACATAGATGTCATTTCTGCTATTGTTGCCAAAGATATAGCTCCTTTCATCAGTGTAACAAACAAACAATGTTTGCGTAAAAGATAAACAAGTTTGATTTTAAGAAGTTAGATGACAAATTTGGGATTTTTTTTTACTTAAAATTAAAAAAAAGCCTGGAGGATAAATCTATTATTTTTGTCTTATTTTTTTAGTTTAATTTTTATGCAATGATATATTAATTATAAATTTTTTTTATTACTTTTAAATAATTATAAAGTTAAATATTTTTAATGAAAGATATATGATTACCTAATAGTACAAGTATTTTACAGCATTAATATATAAAAATTACTTTGTTCTTTCATAGGTTGGAGAGACAAATTGCAATTATTACAGGTGGAGCCAGAGGAATAGGAGAGGCCACTGCTAAGCTTTTTGTAAAACATGGAGCCAAGGTGGTCATTGCTGACATTGAAGATGCCATTGGCACAGCACTGGCTGTTTCGTTGTCCCCTTCAGCCACCTTTGTGCATTGTGATGTGAAAATAGAGGAGGACATAAGAAACTTAATAGATATGACTGTGTCCAAATTTGGCCACTTGGACATTCTCTTCAACAATGCTGGGGCTCTTGGAAATCAATCAAAGAACAAGAGCATCATGGACTTCAATGCTAGTGAATTTGATCATGTTATGGGCATCAATGTTAGAGGAACCGCAGTTGGGATGAAGCATGCAGCCAGAGTCATGGTGCCAAGAAGGCGTGGGTGCATCATTTCAACATCTAGTGTCGCTGGTTTCATGGGGGGTCTTGGCCCACATGCTTACACAGCTTCAAAACATGCCGTTATAGGGCTTACCAAGAATGCAGCTTGTGAGTTAGGAAAATATGGTATTAGGGTTAATTGTATATCTCCTTTTGGGGTAGCCACTTCCATGCTTGTCAATGGATGGAGAAATTCTAAGGATGGGGAGGAATGCATGGATTTAGGGGCACCGTGTGAAGAAGAGGTTGAAAAAATGGAGGAGTTTATGAGAGGGCTAGCTAATCTCAAGGGTGTGACACTAAAGGCTAATGATATTGCAGAGGCTGCTCTTTATTTGGCTAGTGATGAATCGATGTATGTGAGTGGTCATAACCTTGTCGTGGATGGTGGGTTCACCACTTCAAAAAACTGTGTGGGGTTATAGGCCTTTAATTGTTATTTGTGTTAAACATTGTCCTCCTAATTAAATAATTATGAATGCAAAATACAAGTTTATTTTTTCATGTTAATAATTGCACACGTAGTTTCAAGTTGGAATGATAGTTAGGTAAACTTTTTTCTAAAGTTATGACTCAAAAATTTGAACATTTAATATTGTTCATAAAATTTACTTAAGATTAACTACTTTTATTATAGTACTTTTATTACGACCAACTACTTTTAAGCTAATGTAAAATAAAAGGTTAATTATTGCATCTTTTTCATAAAAGAGTAACTTTTTAGCTAAAAGTACTCATTTTAAGAATTTTGATTGTTAGTTTTCTTCAAATATAAAATAAGATAATTTACAGACATTTAGGGAAAAAAAATGATAAAAATGTGTTTAGCATTTCATGACAATTTACACATGTGCAACGTACATAGCAAATGGCTCCACTTATAAACAAGGGAAGGCACAAACTATTGACTCATTTGCTTAACTTTTCGTTTATATACCTATGATTTGAGTTTGATTTTTAAGTTTTTTTATTAGTAGATAATATATAAATATTGTTAAAAGTGTTCAATAAATCCAGAGATATACCTTAACTTTTGTTAGGGTAAGCTTTTCCCAAAACTTAAATTTTAATAATAGAAAGAGAGGGGGCATAGGCTACCCGTCAAATTTTTTAAAATCATTACAGAGAATCCAATGCAACTTTAAAAAAAGTATGTTACTACCCCATATTGCCTTTTAAACTTTACCCTAAAGTTAATGTAGGAATGTTTGGGAAAAAAATTATTTTTGAGATATAATTATTTTTTAAGAAAGACAATCTCAACATTTTTTATTATAAATTATTTTAAATTTAAAATAAGTTAATCTACATACACACTAAAATAAAAATGCACTAAAATAAAAATTTATCCGAATAGTGAAATCTTAAATCCTGTTAGAGGTAACGGCTCATGAATAGATTCTCAGTCAATCAATCTTTTCTTTCATCTTCTTCTCTATCCTCAATCAACCATATCATATGTTATTTATTGTCATGAGTATTCATGCATTTTTTAACGCATACTTTAAAAAAATTTTAAGTATAAAAAAAATTATTTTCATTTTAAAAAAGCGATAGAGTTACAAACACTTAGATAATTTAAATGATTCATCAGTTATTTTCTTTAGGTAAAATTTTGAATTCAAGTTTTGTCAATGCAAAAGATTAATATTAAAAGAATTTTATCCCATAATAGACTAATCTATTTTGAGCTAAATTAGTTAAAGTTATGTAAACTTTGCATACTATGGTTTAAACTCAAAAAAGAAGTGGAGGAGTTTTTTTATATTTATTGTATAGGTAATGTTCTTTCTTGCTAATTTGTTCCTATTGGCTTTGCCCATTTTAAGTAGCATATTTCTTTAACGCTCTCTTTAGCCGCCCCAGGGTCGACAGGCAAATGGATAGGAATCATAAGGTACCTTAGATGTAAATCAAGTACGTACCTACATCATAGAGCCTCATGTTAGTCTAGGTAAGAGTAGGGGAACTAATACACAGTTGATAGAATCCATGTCGTTCCACTTGGGGAGGATTCAAACCATCCATTTGTAACATTTAGGTTAGGAATTTGAACCCCGCTTATCCATCCTACTAGGAGTTCCATAAAACAGAAAAGAAGATATTCGGATTCTTACTTTTGTGGACTACAATTATAATTATTTAGATAAACAAATAAAATAATAACATGCTAATTTGTAATTTTTAATAGGATATATTGGTATAAACAAATTCTCCAAAAAAAAAAAAAAATGATCCCCTTAATTTCTATAACCTAGTTCGGAAAAAAAAAATCTTTTGTCCTCAAATCCTATTTCCTTCCTTGATATATTATCTCACCATTTATGATATTTTAAACTTGAAACAATATTAATTATATGTATATTTCTTTCAAGTCGCAAAGCATTAGTAGTACGACAAAGAAGCGGATAAAATATTTTCATCCCTGTAGATTCTGCCATTGCGTATAGTCACCAAATTAATAGTGCGCTTCATGTAACACCTTCCTAAATATAATACCATGCTTAAATTATAGTATTATATTTTGAAGTTGTTACTAATAAATAAACAGACCTTGTCTGATAGTAATTTTTGGCCGTCTATCCAATCTTCATCAACTTTGTCCAAGATAGCCATCATCAGGATCTCCTGAGCTATCTTGAGACGATACCGGAACACATATAGGGATGAGAAATTGAGAATTATAAATTCTCAGTAGGACATTCTAGACTACTGCATATGGTGTCATCATCATCATCCTTAGCTGCTTCGATTTATTATAAAAACAAATGATCATGCCATGTCAACTATAGTTTTCATTTTCTAAAGTTCAAAAATATCCTTCCAAAGTAGGTTAATTTTATTCATACACTTGTCAATTAAGAGAGCAATTTCATAGTAGTAATACTGAGCCAATAACATAATATACTTTATGCATATGCAAATGCACATCCTATACTCATGGAAGTGCACTTGTGCTTCCTTTATTCTTAACTTTTTTTACTTAACACACTTAGGCATTACGTATCGCCATCCCTTGAGTGTTTGCATATGTCTTTAAACTTTACTGCTCTTGGATAGTCTGATTTGGGAAATGAGCTCATTTCGCGACCGTCGTCACACAATATTAACCTACAAGGGGATCTATGTGCCTCTAAATTGGAGGGACTGGTTGTACAACTACTTCCAACATAGAGAAATTTCATAGTTTTTATTTAACTACCTTCGCATGGCGGCATGGAGGGACCTCATAACTGCCTCCAAGTGAAGAAATTCAATCTTATTTGTTCACATTCTATTTGAATTCACATGTATATCTCACATGCTCATATATAAATTCATGTATGAATATGCTTGATATGCTTATGATTATATTACATAATTCATATACTTATGCCAAAAATTTAGCAATATAATAACTGAAATAAGGAGGGTCCCAAAATAGATAGCACAATTAACAACCATCCAATCACATAAATCATGATTTTCATAAATAATATGCTAACATGATGTTATTTTGGTATGTATTTGCATAAATATTTAGTCCATTTGATTTCTCATGGTTTATGGTATCTCTAAGTCATAAGATTCTCAAGTTGTCCTATTTTCCTTAAATCTACCTAGAAATTCTAAATTGCTTTAAAATTCTATTTTAATTCATTTTAATCTCAATTTTTAACAAAATATAGCTTTGTTAGTCTACTTTTAAACCTTTATAGTTTTACTAAATTTTGAGTGTATAATTTAAGTTGTTAAGGTTTTACTCAAGACTACTCTATTTCAGGATAGATTTGCATATCTAAACTTAGAAAATCACTAAAAATTCATTTTACATTATTTTGCCCTAAAATTATACCAAGATGTACTTATATAGACCCTCCTTCAAATCCAAAAGTTTCACTCTAATTGAGTAAGTAGAATCCAAGTTTTGAGCTCCTCATTTGAGCCATCCTGTTTCAACCCAAATGGAGCATATGTCAATTTTAAGAATTTATTGAGAACCATCTACTCATGATTTGATTTTGAAATTTTATAAGCATGATTTCTTATATGTTAGCTTCCTAAAAAAAGTGGTTGTACTCAAATTGAAGTAATATAGGTTGAGTTATACCCACTTTATCACACACTGGTTAGGATAAGAGGTGTTAATTAATAGCCTATCTCTAAAAATCATAACTCTTTTATTTTAAGTCCAATTGACCTATAATTTATATGGTTATATTCATCTTTGAGTAAGTTTCATCTACAATTAGTTTTCACTTAAATTTGAATTTTATAGGTTGAGATATACCCCTCGCTATTTGGACTAACCCTAGTTTCCCCCTGCAATAGCTTTTCTGTTTTGTGATTGCTTTAATTTTCTAATCTATTCTTCAATCTTAATCAAAATTTTCAAACCTTAAAACACTAGAAAAGGTCCTAATAACATTATACAAGCTCTACATAAACAAATCAAAAATGATATAAGAAACCTTAACTTCCATAAAACCCTAGAAGACAACAAGTCATAGGAATCCTATATCAAATTCAAGGTTTGTAGCTCTTTAACTTAAATCTTTTGGTGTTTCTACTTCCCTAAAACCTCAAGATAAAAACAAATCACTTCTTACTCCTTGCGTGGTTGAGGTTATATGACTCAAAGGAATGAGCTTTTTGGCTTGTATTAGGGCTTTTTGAGGATAAACAAGCTAAAGAGTTGAAGACTTGGGCAAAATTAAGCAAGGCTCAAGATTGCACGTGAGTGTATGTTAGTTGAAGAAGAAAATGATGGTAGAGAGGAAAGAGAGGGGGCTGCCAAAATTGTGAGGAGAAAAGAAAGAAAATATTGTCTTGCTTATTAAGTTGGTAGGTTGATTCCTATTGGTGAATATAAAATAAAATTTAAATTCTCTTAAGCTTGAATTTGAATAACTCTTCTTTGTCCACCAAGAGAGTTGGTGTGGTTGATTTCTAACCACGCATCCTAGGGTTCTTAACTGATATTTATGCTATCCTAGATATAGTGCAGGCTCCTACTAAATCAATTCTTGTATTACAAGAGTCTGATAGTAAGACAATTTTCTCCAACTAACAAAATATTTACTATTTTTTTACAAAGAAATTTAAATTCACATTACCTTATAATTAACATTTCCCTATCTACCTACTTGTATATCTGTAATGTATCTAAATATTAATTTTTCAATAGTATTAATTATACATACTATTATTCAGGATGTTATAGCTCGCAATTGCATATAGCGTGTGGTCGCCATTTTAAGAGTGAGTTTGCCATCATGTCTACAGCGCCTAATCTTCGGTTTTCAAACATTCGACGACATCAAGCAAGGATGAGGCAGGTTCTTTTTTTGTTGTTTTTGGGTTTTTTTTTTCTTTTTTTCTTTTTTTGAGAAGGAGAGAAGAGAGAGAGAGAGGGGGGGTGGTTAACTATTAGGACAGAAAAAGGCTACAAGGCAGTGAAAGATTGGTGTACTGGCTAGCTACACAAATACTAATATAGAAAAAATAACAGTCCAATATGCAACAGAGTATATGTGATATTAGTTGATCAAATTACACCAGATGAACAAACCAAAGATGTGCCACGCGGTTTGCAATGCAATGAAATTAGAAGATAGAAGTAACAACCAGAAGGAGAAAGAGATATAGAGGAAGAGAACAAGACTCAAGAAGGAGAAGGTAGAACTAGTCACATATTCCCTCGCCCCGAATTTCCTTATTCTTTCCTCTCTATATTTTTGCTCATTTCTTTCTTTTTGTTTGGGCTGCCCATATCCAAAGAGATAACCAATAGCCCATGATCTAATGAACTCCTTACAATTGGCTTGGCGGAGAGGCCTTAAATATTTAACTGAGTCCAGGCTAGCGATAAAACAATCAAGCAGTTGAACCATGGTTTTAAATTGCGTTTCGCAATCAATCGCAATTACACTGCCTTCTACAACTGCATCGTAATAGTAATTGTGGCTGCATTAGTCACATTTTTCCTGCAATTTTTCACAATCATAGTAATCACAATACAACTGCAATCACAATTTAAAATTATAGGTTAAACCCTCTTCTCTTTGAACTTTTATGCACAATTTTTTTTCTTGATATTGACAAAACACTTTTATTCTTTTATTTCAAAGTTTTAATTCTTTACAATACTCAAACGTTTTTACACTAGTAGTGTTTTGTAGCAATGTAGATAATGAAAGAGATACGCAAAACGATATTATATGTTGGGAGACATTGTTTAGCAAGAAGCCGACAATGTTTACCAGGAATCCAATGGTAATAACATCACAGTAAGACATGGAAGGTGATGGAGCTAGAGAAAGGATATCATGCACATAAATCCTAAAAACAAAAATTTGTAATTCTAGTATAAAAACATTGTTCAAAGGTACTTCAATTATATTTTTAATGAATCAAGATAAATATTCAGGAATTACGTAGAGCCATTAAATAACGAATAATAAATGCAGTGCATACTGCATACCAGATTAGAGATCTTTTAATTATCTTTACAAGTAAGCTACCAATATGGATTGGGTGAGTGGCAAGTGATGAGTTGCACCTCCGGAAAGAGGATAAAGATTCAAATCCTGAAGAAAACAATTATTAGGAGGGTCTCTAAGTCGCAACAGTGTTCGGGGATAGAAATATTAAAGTCCTAAATGTTCACCTTAAAATATATAAAGATATGTAAAATATACAAGTGCAAAAGTGTTATAGGAACATTGTTACTGGACCAGTATTAAAGTCTCATCGTCAGATCATGAGGCACCCCAAAACCTCAATACCTCATGCAAATCTGCAGAATACTGATTAATTCTTTCACCATTAAGATCAGTCTTGCCGGGATGGAGCTGGAGTGTTTAGTGATGTTGTTGATCATACATCATCTCGAATTAATTGGTAAATCTTGAATTTTGAATGTAACATAAATAACTAAGATTCAGACTTACTAAAATTATATCGCATGAATATTGAATACTCAGACATATCTTTGTGCATGAAAGATACGAGATAATAATTTGATAAAACCACATTCAAGCCTTACCTCCCTTCCTCCTAAAAAATATTCTACCAAAAAACAAAAGATACAGTATTTTGTAATTAGGACTACTCAAATTCAGATAAAATCATCCTTCTAACAAATAAAATCAGGTCGATAGTCTGACTCAATAGCATTTTCCTATATTACCACGTCTCACCTTACCTCTATCCGTTGATGATTTGAGTATTAGTAGTGTGTAGACGTTTATGTAATTAATGCTAAGGCGTATTGTATTGTCCTATGTTCAAATTATTTTTTCCCTTTTCTTTTCTTTTTTTTTTTTAGTCTTACCTTCGGAATTATATACTCAATTACTGATCTTAATTAATTTTATATTAACGCAAAACACTAGCTAAACACAAGCCAAAAGTTAATACAATTGAGAACGTAACCACGTAGCCACACTGATATTGAGTCTTGACAAATCTTCAAAAGGCATGAAACTTGATGATTATGATACGTGGTTAATATATTTGTTTAACCAGCCATCATTTCAACAAACCATATCAAATATACCAGACAAATCTATGCCACAGACAACACAAACACGACTCTCTTAACCTAAATCACATTTAATTACGTAACCAATAAACACCCCTCACGAAGAGTGAACATTAAAGGTTCGAACTTCAGTTTCATGGCAATCAATTTGTGCTAGGAAAAAGATATTCTCACACTAAATAATGACACCCATTTCACACTTGGTTATTTACGCATAAATTTTTTGGAATAATGATATTTTGTACGAAAAGATGAGAAAGTATATGAAACCAGTACGAATAATTATGTGGCTGCCACTTTTACCATTTATCCGATTATGATTTCTGCTATTTACGGAATAAACACTCAATGCTAACTTGACATTTCAGGTTCACACTGCATTCGTATTGATTTTGTTTGTGCCTATAGCACCACTGATTTTTCAATTAACTCTGTGTATTTGGTAACTAACAAGATGAAATTATTCTTCTGGCGTTAGTCGCAAAGTATACGTGATTAACCCGAAACGCATACATAGTTAACTACTTATATCTAAATAATCGATTATATATCGTTGTATATATTAACTATATCAAATATACATAATTAATTGAAAATTTATACATAATTAACCAATGTAACTTTTTGCTAGATTGCCAGAATAAGTCCAGGCACAGACTCATCACAAACCTTGCTCTTCCAAAAGCTTTGACACTTATTGGAAGCATCATCATCATCATCATCATCTGAAGACCCCACATTTTGTGACATTGGTGCAAGCATCTCAAGCCTAGTGACGGTCACCGAAGTGTTCAGATACTCTCTGACCTGAGTGATGACCCCATCAACGGTAGCAGTCCATGCATGCACCCACCACACCCTGTTGGCATCATCGTACCCTTCAGCAATGACCACTGATCCAAACACTACTATGAGATGAGGAACAAAATATTGGTTTGATGATGAAGAAGAAGAAGAGCCTGTGAGGAAAGGAATCAAATGGTGGCGATGACATGGTGGGCCATGGAACCACCATTCCAACTCTGGGGCCAGAAGGCGGTGCAATGTGTTTGTGTCTTTGGAGATTAAGGCTTTGTATAAGTCTGTGACCACTTTCTTGTTGCGGTCCTCTTCCTCTACTCTAGGCATGTCAGTAAAAGCAAAATAAATATATTAATTAATTGCTTGCTAATGGAAGAGATATAGCTATGTGTATTTTAGGGGATATGGGAATGGAAGAGAATGGTGGGGTTGTGGGGTGTTTTATACTGTAGTGGAGCTGAGATGAGTGATTTGAACAAGCTTAAGGATATATTGAAGGGGTCCTTAATATGAAAAGCAGTTATTCTTAAATTAAGATGTATGTACATTTGGATAAGGTTTTAAGGAATATATGATAATCCATTGTTTATTTTATGTTGAACTCCTAGATGAACATAAAGTAAATTCAATTATGAGTACCAAACAATATTTTAGATAAGAGAAATATTATTTGTATAGTAAAAATTAGACGTCTCAAGTATTTTAGTGATAGATAAATACAAATTTATTTATTCTCCCTTAACACTAATAATTACCTAAAATTTTATGTTTATCTCTCTTAAATATGTCTGTGAGATGTCTAATTTCTTATGTACAAATAATATCTCTTTAGACAATGCTATTATCTCATGCTCTTGGTTGAGATTGAATCTTGCTTTGATTAATGGAGCTTCAGTGGGAAAAAAATGTTACATTTCATTAGATAATACACAATAATAAAAAGAAAAATTTCTATTTTAAACATGAGTGGATTAGAAAAGCCATAATTGGGCACATTATGTTCACCTTTAATTTTCTCTAGTCGCTTGTTCACAGCATTTATCGTATATTGAATTCTCAGTCTTGTCATCATTTAGCAGTAATAATCGCTAGTAAAAAATTCTTATATATGTTTTCGAAAAGTTTAGAACTGCAGAAATTATCTCAGTTCAAAGTAATAATAATGTCACAAGCATAAGAGAGGATTTATAGCAATATTTATGCATAAATCATCAATAACAGATTATAACGGAAAATCAATCTTTCGTCAGCATCAAAAAGTCAAATACCAAACGGAATGACCCTCTAAAACATTAAGAATTCAGGCGTACTGCCTTACACGTCATATGGCCATATTGTGTGGATCTAGTCTTGTACTTTTGCGCCAATATTACCGGAATTTGGCATACATGCTCTTTGATACTGTTATAGACAGAAGCCATGGAATAGATAATCTGTTGTATATCTTTCATACGATAAGGTCAAGCGAGCAGATAAATACAATATTGTAAATAATTTATAAAGAGATTAATTTTAATATATTATTAGTGTAAAATATTTTCAATCAATTAAATATTATTGTGTGTGATTTTTTAATTAATTATTGTAAAAAATCAAACTTTTAATAATAAAATAATATATAATTAAGTGACTAGGCAAAATTTTTACATATATCGAAATTAAACCTATTTATAAATGTATGAGATAGTTCTGCTTATGAACTCATTTGAAGCATTTGTGTTTATTCCTTTTCTTATATAATCTTATCATATAAAAAACATGAAAGGATAATCTAGTTCTAATAATTCTTGTGCGGGAAATGTCATTCGAATTCCTCATCTCACTCCGAAAGAATGCCTTTCAAATTGTATATGTATTTCCACCAAAATGATTTTTTTTTTTTGGATAAAAAAATTAACAGAGACCATAGTATTCATTTTAAAGTCAAAGCATGAAAGTTTCGAAAACTAAAAATAGGGATTAAATTTAATATACTGGCAATATAAATTTATATTTTCATTCAATCCTATGCCATTATGTGAGATTTTTGAGGTAATAAGTGTAAGAGAAATATTTTTTTTAAATATGATAATATATGATTAAATATTAGAATTTAGACTGATAATAACAATACATTAAAATTAAATTCATAAAAATATATAATAGTAATAAGATATTCTAATAAAAACTAGGCAAATGCTACACTACCCCTTATTTGCAAGGGGCATCATACGGCTTGTGAAGGTATAACATAATGTGTGGGTGTGATTTGTTAAAACTGATGGATATATGCTTACACCAACAATTCCTGGTACACCATAGTAAAGTCATAGAAACTCTTTCCCCGCCCCAAGCACCCTTCCCTATGTTGTCCCTCACTCTCCATTGCTACTTCCCCCGACCACCACCCACAGCCCGACCTTTCCACCCGGCGCCGGTTCTGCTTCCCGATGTTCATCTCCCTTGAGAGCCCGCGACAGCACCACCACCCACTTTTCCATTTTCGATCTTTCATCCCCCATTGACGAGCCCGGTGTTGTTAACTGTGTCGTCCAGCTTCTCGATGATCTTGTCAAGGGTGGTGGGGTTGATGACGGAGAGGACAGAGTTGACGGCGAGAGAGGCAAGTAGTGTGGAGTACCAGCCATTAACCTTGCCGTTGCGGGAGGTGCTGGCGAACTTCCCGAGGGAGTCCTTGTCGGAGAGCTCGATGGGTGGTGACGAAGGTGGGGACTGTGGGAGACAGCACCGGGAAGTCTGGGTGCTAACGAAGGTGGAGGAGCAATGGTGGTTAAGGGCGGATGTAGAGGAAGAGGAAGAGGAAGAGGAAGGAGTGGAAGAGAGGTGGTTGGGTTGATATTGTCAGAATATACTGAAGGTGGATGGACGAGATGATGTGCATCGATGGACTTCTAAGGGGAAAGATTATGGTGAACTTGATGCATCATACAACATTAAAATACCATCTACCATAGCCTTTGCCTAAAAACTTATGATAATAAAATTTAAACATAAAGTTCATACTCAATTTTCCTATTCGTACCAACTGAATGAATCCTTGTTTAAACTGATTTAACATTATTTAACTCACCATCCCAACTTCCCAGCAGTATTAAGGGAATCTGGGTTAGATTTTGTTTTACTCTATAAAGGATGATGGGGAGTTATTGCTGAATAGTTCAGCTTGACATGTCATAAGACGACTGGGGCTGGCTCTCCTTTTGCTTGATTTATTTAGTTCACTTGAAGTCACGATTGGCGGTCGATCGAGAAAGAAAAAAAAAAAAAGAAAAGTTCACGACTGGCATCTTCCATTCAGCATTTTTTAACCTGTGCCTAGGTGGTTTACCTACGCCACTGGGAGCCGCATCTTGTGCGGGGGCATGGCTTCAAGTGTTGGGCCAGGACATCCCTTAAATTGTAAATCCTAAACCCTTTCTTAAAAAAAAAACCAGAGTGCAGAACTCCCCCACTTTAAATAAATATAAATATATATTTTAATTATATAAATATTAAATACAATATTAACCAAGACTAAATTAATAACTTTATACTATCCGTAAAGATAATATATTAATTTAATGCTTATAGAGCTAAAATTTATATTTATTTAAACATAAGCATCAAATGTCAATCTTGAGTATCCAAATCACTGTTTAAATAATGAAACAGTAATAGAAATGAGCAAAGCTTGCAAACTAAGATGGGTGCTTCTATCTATTTTCACTTGATCGCTATATAACCTTTTGCTTCCAGCTATTTTCAGTTGATAGCCATACAACATGGAAGTGCCACAAGCACTGCTGTACACAATGAAAGCGTTTGCCTGTTCTTATTTGACATTGCATTAAATTTTGCTGACGAAGATCAAGCGTATGGGCAATGCATATTGCATACTACACTTTCGGTGAAGAATTCTCGCACTTCAATGTTTTTCATGGCCAATACAGAAAATTAGTGTCTGGATGTACAACTACTACTCTAGTTTGGACAAATCTTGCTCAATTCATGGTCAATATAAATAATCTAGATGTACAAAACTACTCTTTGCTTAGATAACCTCCAATTGTCATAACTGACCTATTCTAAACGGAACCAGAAAACGGCAAAACTATAATTATTACTATCACGGTAAAAACACTGTAATTACGAGAATATAAACTTGACAAGAGGAAGGAATCGGATATGTCAAAGGGGACAATGATATACTTCTCTTGCCTTAGTAGAAGAGATGCATACCCATGTTGACGCTGCAAAAATCACTGACCAACTTCTTCCTCAGCTGAAGGAGTTCAACACACTGCTTGATGTGAAGCTTAATGAAGAAATGGAGCCGGAAATCATCCAAGTTTCGTGAACCAGGTGCTGTTTATGACACAGCCGGCCCTGCCTTAATCACCGTAGATTCACATATAAGGGATGATTCTTGTACATGGAGACATTTTGATCATCCACTACTTTCAGGGCAAGGTATCACCAGCATGCAAAATTGGTGAAATTCATCACTCCAGGAGTAACCTTAGAACGGAGATTGACACAATGGGCAAGATGATTTGTGAGAAGTTGAAAACCATTTATAAAGGCAAGCAGAATGAAATTTGTGTTTGCATGTCTTGCAAGCAAGGCGAGGAAGGCTGTGGTTTGTAGTGTGGATGACACTGTAACAGATCGGGCACTCCTCAACACCTTCAAATTCCTTATCGAAATTGCGCTTCCAAATTCCTATAGCTTCTGCTAAAGCTCCATTCTGTGAGACCAGAGAAGAAATTGTTAGCTTTAGTGCAAACCTGCTCTGATAACTACTAATACATTGATCCATTTTTCACTGTGTTTCACAAAGTAAGGTGTATAGCGTCCAGCAACAATTGCTATAAAGTGGTCAACAAAAATATGTGAGCTAATCATGGACTGCAGACAGATAAGAAAAATTTATGAGTTTTTGCCTCTCTACACAAGTCGCTGTGCAAGTGTAAATCTAGGCATTTTGCAGAAATGAGCAACAGAAGCCAACAGCAAAATGTAAAACTGAACTACAATCAATAACAAATTACCTGATTACGAACAAATAGCATCATCGACATCAACCATTTCCTTTGCTTCACCTCACTAATCCCTAGGCTCCTTGTACAATCAACATCTACAGGCCTTAGTGGATAAGATGGAGGGAGACGAATGACTAGATCCATTCCCGTTTCATCCTTTGTGTAAGTAGCAACAACCTCATTTGCTGATTTGCTTACACTAACTGAGAAATTCTCATCGCGAAAGTTTGCTTTCTTAATCTGTATTTAAGATGATATACATATCAGAACTAGCTTATCCATATACATATTGCATGCTGAACCAAATAAGTACAGATGCTCTGTAATAGTGATTCAGAGAAACTCTACACAAAATCAGGTTGGCAGTTGCACTAAACTACATCAATACATATCCAAATAGATCCAATCAATTTAAGTTCCTATTCACCCAATTAAGCTCCTTCACAGTGCTCGCTAATACCATCCTTGATTCAATGCAATTGAGTCAGTAGAATCATAAAATGAGAGATGTACACAGAAAGCAAGGATTTGGTAATAAATATACATGAGAATCAGCATCGAACATGACCAGCAAAGTAGCATAAAAAATGCAAAATGTTAAGAAGACTTCAAAAATTGTAAAGGAACTACTACTTATTTTCATGGGTTCATTTCATGTTTAGAATATGCATAGATTCGTTTTTAAAACAACATAACTTGGGTATGACAGGAATTGCCTGACTATTGCACTAAATCACTCCACTTATTCAGCTTTTCCTCTCATTTATTTCTTACCTTACAACAAACGTGTATTGATTAAATCATGCAAATCTAGGTTGGAGAGTTTCTACACTACGTTAATTAACACTGAAAGCTTCTTGCATTTAAACAAAAAATATTTTATGAAACGACAGACTATTTTTTCCTTCTGTGGACAAGAAACTAGACCATACCAAGGACAATTCATTTGCAATGAGAGGAGGGCTACAGCAAGTCCTTGTAAAGGATTCAATGACAGCTGAAGTGTTACGATCACGCAAGTCACTAAACCACCCACGGACATAAGCAGGAAGAACGTGAAGCATCAAGCCATATATTGCTCCAGCAAGTGATGAAATTTTCTCTGGTTCAACAGGCCAAAGAGATTCCACAGAAAAAAACAACGAACCAGTTGTAATGGCACAGGTTGCAGCACTTGCAGCTTCTGATAAACCACCAGAAAGATCTCTGTCTTTCTTCTTCAGACTCTGAACCATGGAAATTTCTAGAGGAATATGCTGAAAAAGGCAATCTAAAATAACAGAAGTAGCAGAGTCTTGTATGTACTGGATCAGTCTCTCCCTCAGAGATGATGATGAAGGCAATGACCATAGATGTGATATCAACAAAGACCAAGCAAGGAAGAGATTTACCTGCAATATTTTTTGGCGGGAGGGAGTGACCATTAGTACCCCAATGGAAAGACAAAGTAATGAATAATTAGACATTGGAAAAAAAAATGCTTGACATATAAAACATAGTTCAACTTTGTCACGTAAAGCATCCTTACTCGTTGTTGTGCAAGTAAGTCCATTTCAAGAACCTCATAAGGTGCCCTTTTGACCATGCAAGATATCTCCTGTTTCAAATGGACATTTTCTTCCATTGACATGTCAAGATGGCTGGAATCCTGGTCGCTAGCAACATATATGTCTGAGTTACAAGCATTATCTTCAACAACAGCCATGTTTATAACAGGCTCATTTGCAAGAACAAAATATGCAGCAAACTGCAACAAAGGTATTGGCTTGGAAGTGAAAAGTATAGCATACAATGAGCTAATAGACCCTTTGCTTAATCCCCAAAATTCTACCGATTTCACTGCTCTATCTCTAGCCTGCGATGAGGAATTAACAACACCAGAAGCTACCAATTCCCAAAAGTAGGCATATTCAACGCGTGACGATGCAATAACTGATGCAGCTTCTTTGGAGCATGCATTTGCAATAGCCTCAGAAATGCCAGTACAAAATAGTAAGCGAAGGATACCCTCTAAAATCCGATCTTTAATAGAATCCAACTTTTCTGATTTTAATATATTTAAATTATTTCCCTCTTCAGCTTGCTGAAGTTTACAATGCTGAAGGAAAAGTGAAAATGACAACAGGGCATTTTCAGAAATCTTTATAGGAAAAGGATCTGAAATCAAAACTATTTTCTCAATTTTCTTACACATCACATCTAAATTATCAGATGAACTGTCAAGAAGACCATTTACATTTTCAGCTACATCCTCCATCATAACAACTGTTGATTGAATCCAGCACCTTAGGCTAGACAACAGAAAGTCCCAATCTTCATCACTAAATTCATTCCAGCAATAACCTACTGAAACAACCATAAGTTTCGATAGCAGCATCTGCACCACTGGGAGCTGGTTGATGAATGCAGATCCACCAGCAACATGCCTCTGCTTCTGGAATAATTCATATAAAAGTCTCCTCTCATCAGGACTGATACTTCTTGCTGGCTTTATCACTTGAGGACCACCTATTGCGCTGAAAGGATAACAGGCAATAACCAACTGAAGCCAATCTTCTATATCTACAAGAGTCACGAACATTTCCGTTAATACCATCCATTGTTCATGGTACTAAGTTTTTTCTTTCGGGATAAAGATTATTCAGGTAGAAGTTACATTTAAAAAATAAAAAAAAGAGAGAAAAGAAAGGAAAAAAGAAAAACTACTAGCACAATTGAAAAAAATGCATAACCCCATACATGCAATTAAGCTAAAACACAAATGCAGAACTTTAGCTTAACTCTTTCCCTGCCAATATGATGTCTCTTACGGAGTATGAATTAACATATGGTGTGTAGATTTGAAGAAAGAGGAATTTACCTTGTCCTGTTTTCCATGTGACCAAAGGTGGGAGCTTTAGAGCCCTCTTCAGCCAGTCTATCATATTATTTTGCATGAATGTTTCTTCTAAAGAACAAGGCTGAACATCACTACCAGGCTCTGCATACCCATACAATGGTTCTAGAAGTATGCTTACAAGCAAAGGAAGAATCTTAAGACAATTTGTATTAACTGCTTCACCAAGAAAAAGCTTATTTACGAGAAGTTCAATCAGATTCAATGCCTTCTCTGCCCCCCATAACTTCTCTTTGAACAAAGTGGACAGAAAGGCAACAAGCGCTCTTAAGAATGGTTCTTCAATACCTTCCACTTCATCAGCTGGAACTGGCCACATACTGACAGAACTCTTTGTGCCATTGCCTCCATAAACAAGAGAACCATCTAGCAAGATGCTCAATATTTCATCTAACAGCCTTTCCTGGGGAGAAAAACTTCTTTCGGCATATGCACTAAGTAAAGGTAAGAAAGAAGACACAGCACTGTTTCCTGGCCATCTCCATGTGCACAGGATTTCAGCAGCTAGACAAGCAGGAGATACAAACTCTTGACTTACTTCAAGCATAGATGTATTAAGCGCTGTGCACCCAGTGATAACTCTATCAATCCCAACCTTCACGATTAACTTGTCAATTAAAGCTACAAACTTCTGATTTCCCGAAGCCTGCATTTGGAATAAACCGGTGGTTAAAAGTAGCACTTTGTTTTTTTGTTTTTGTTTTTGCTTTTTTTTTTTTTTTTTGTGTGTGTGTGGGTATATTAGGGTGGAGCTTTAAGTATCTGTTACATGTCAGCACCATATATTTTCCTATACGTAATTAATTTCATCAATGCATACACCACTTTTTTTGATAAGGCATTAAGTTTTATTTGAGCAGTTACAGATAAAATTTGAAATTTAACAAAAAGAGAAAAAAACATTAGTACTGAAAACATTCTACAAGAGTCAATGAACTCCACATCAATCTTATAGACTATTGTGGCTTGTCTCCATAGTGAAGCCTACTATAGCTCACCTAGTTAGGTCCAAACTAATGTGACTTACAATACATTGCATCCCCAATAATAACAAGTACCATTCCATTCTATATTGCAGACAGAAGTACATATAAAAGGGTGGCCTAGTGCACAAAGCTCCCACCTAATGGGATTTGGGAAAGGTAGATGTACGCAACCTTACTCCCACAAGCGAAGAGACTTTTGACAGGTCATAGGATAACAGCTTTATCATTGCGCCAAGGCTTACCCTCTAAACAGTACATACCCCCCCCCCCCCCCACCCACCCCAAAAAAAAAAAAAGATGAAGAAGCTACACTACATAATAGAAATAGATAACCAAATATGTCAATACCTTTGTCAGGCTGAAATTTGGAACCACAAACACAGGCCACATTTCACCCTTGCTAAGCAGCTGACGTAGCAGAGTTTGTTTCTCATTTTCATCCACACAGACAAACTCAAGAACTTCAAACACCCATGAACAGCACAATGATGTGATTTGGTCATTTATTAGTTTGTCTTCAACGAATATTGCAGACCTTACTGACTGAATTAGGATATTTGACAATCTCATGCGGCTATCTGAGCAAAGGCTTTCCATAAATTGAACATTTAACTTGTTACGGAAAGCACACACAGATTCACCAAATGTTAACCTGGATTTGGTTTTCATCATTGATTTGTCATCAGGTGAATCATCAAGGGCTTTAATTAAATTACATTCCCAATCAATAACAAAAATTGCAGATAAAATTCCTGATACGAGTCCACTTTCCCCATCAAGTGTCTTCAGGCAAAAGAAACTACCATCAAGTATCTCAAG
Source organism: Pterocarpus macrocarpus (assembly GCA_031439585.1). Classification (NCBI taxonomy): domain Eukaryota; kingdom Viridiplantae; phylum Streptophyta; class Magnoliopsida; order Fabales; family Fabaceae; genus Pterocarpus; species Pterocarpus macrocarpus. The sequence goes on from CM062514.1 coordinate 17,936,530, forward strand.
AGCAAACTTAGCCATCTCAGCAATACTGAGACAACTACTCTTATCATCTTCTACAGAGATCTTTGCATTATTGCTTAACACAGAAGCTTCATTGTGTACCCAAAAGAAAGATGAAGCCTGAATAAAACTGAGTAATTTCCTGAAAATCTCCTCATAGATGAGGATCAATGCATTTCTGGGCAGAAAAGATGTAGATCTTCCTTCTGTTGAACCACCAAGAAGAGAGCTGCAGGTCAAAAATATAAGATCAAAGGGAAGGTCACTGAAATCATCAATTGTATATTTCTGTATAACAGGGTTCAAAACAAAATTAAGTACACAGTAAATAGAGACTTTGCATGGTACTCTCCTTACTAGCTTCAGATGCCCTTTTTATGAGCCCTGGAAGCTTCAGATGAATATTACCCAACTCAACTTTCACACATCACAAACCACAGAAAATATCAACTTCCCTATATCCTGTAATGCTAATTGCAGGCCTACTGTTGCAATTTTGTTATAGGGACTGTCTGAACAAGCCTTGTAGGTAATATCAATTTGGTCCTCCAAAGAAAGCTGACATTAATTTAGTCCCTCCATCATAGAAAGTTGAAATCAATTTGTTCTTTCAATTATAGAAAGCGAAATTAGTTAAGTGCCTAAATCAGAAACACCACTAACGGTTCTTTCACAATTCATAAATAGAACGACAATTTTGATGTCACTTTGCAATTTTCATTATTGAGATATAAAAACAAAGTCAACTTTCTTTGGAAGACCAAAGTGAATTCACCTATGTCTTTGGGGAATTAAAATAGGTGTTTATTCATTCTTTTTCATCACAATAATTTGGTTCCTTGAACTCCTACCCAGATCGCACAATGCATAGAAGATGGGAAAATATAAGCTGCCATATAATCACCACAAAATCCATCCTACACTAAGAGGCAATAGACTCAATCAGCGGCTCAATCCCCCACCCGCGAGACAAGGTTTTGGAGCCAGTTCCATGCATGAGACTACTTTAGTTTATATATGAAGATAACCGAAAATTTAGGATTAAAGAGGTTACAATTACATTATTGATTCATTTAATCTTATTTAACAAGTGAATTCAGAATGCATGATACTACTACAACGTGCTTCTGAAATAATTGAACCGACATACCACACAAACTCCACATGAGAAGTGCTAAAAGGAGGCAGATAACGGCAAACAGCAATAGCAGATGATTCCAGATGTTCATGATGCCAATCTTCAGCATTGGTGCCTTGTTTATGATCTCTCACTTTCCTCTTCATACTCTCATCCCTTGCTTTTTCCAGGAGCAACGCTAACATTGCTGCATGGTCAGCATCTACCATCCCTGGCGGGCATCCACGATAACTTTGGCTAATAACATGGTTGACAATGAAAGACCATTGTTCTGAAAAATACTCATCATCAAGCAGTGCCAACAACAAATCCAATCGAGCTTTAGTCGAGCAACTATTCGCCTGCAGACACCAGGGAACAAAAATATTTTTGAAGATTTGCATAAAGTCCTCAGCTTCCAATACTTTATCCCCATCATTTGAAAGCTGAATAGAACAGTGCCCTCTGTTTTGAATAAAAACTTCTTGGACTATCTTCTGTGGTCCAAATATGGAAACAGCGACAGACAGAAGTCTCACAGTATCTGGAGAATCCTGATATTTAAAGCACAAAGTGAATTTGAAAGCACTTAATAGAAAACACTATTTCTTCTTGAAGTGATAAAATAGAAATCTAATAAATTTAACAATACCATAAGCCTATGCAACTTTAACCCCTATTTTTAACAGGTTAACAACAGTGGTGATATCATTAATTAAAACTAGACATTCAAACCCAAAACAGAAAAGAACTTGTTTATATTTTAATTTTCATTAGCAAACTCAAACTAGAATCACATATAAATGAATTAAAAAAATAAATAAATAAGAGTAGATCATGCTAAAGTGGCAAACAAGTTACTACAAATATTAACTTACAGATGATCTAATGATCGAGAAAGACTTTGCCAACATTGGTCCAACAATATAGACCAAGGGCCAAGTTGCACCTTTCAGCACAGCATTTTGCTCCAACAATGACATGAACAAAATGATTCGTTCAACAAGCTCCACATTACCTGCTTGCTGAAGAATGCCCATGTAATTCTCCTCAAGTTCCACAATAAACATGGAAAGAAGATTGCTATCTAACATATAAATTCCTGAAAGGATTTCAACAAGGCACTTCCCCAACTCTTGCAAATAGGGCATTGAGTACTTTGTATTTGGCATATCCAATGTCTTCTTGTTAAGAGAAACATTTTCCTCAGATAAATCTGCAGCTTTTCCTGAGTTGATTATGTCATGAACTTTCAAGTTTCCAGTTGTAAGGAAATCCTGCCACAAAAGCTTTACTAGGACTTTATCAACGAGAGTGACTTGGAAATGCCTGATTGAGTCCGCTCCATCATTATATCTGATACAACAGAAGACAGTTTGGTTACAGAAAGAAAAGGAATGCATCAATATTTTCTTTTTCTGGGTAAGGACAGAGACAGACACAAAGTAAATGGATCTTCTAAATACAGATAGCCACAATTAATAGGATAATTTGTACCTTGAAGAATTTTTCAATGACCAAAGAAAACATTCTTTGAATGACTGGAAAAATGCTACTCTATCCGCAGATACAGAAGTTCTCCTTCCTACCCACAAGTTCTTGAAAAACTCAGGAAAAAATTTATCCCCTCCTATAGCTTTAGGAGGCACACTATCCAGGAATAAAACCAGAGCCGGATATGAGACCTGCTGGGAACCAAAGCACCCACTCCTAAGAAAATTCCAAAACGGATTCAGTATGCTTTTCTGAACATTTACAGAGGTCCAACCAGCTGGGAATCTTCTAGAGAAAAGCAGTATTACATCCCACATTGAGGGATGACAAATTGGCTCCTTCTCGTTGAAAGCACCAAGAATTGCACCAGCAAGAGTTTTTATATTTCCGTCATTAATTGCCTGTGGTATATTTTTTATTAAGCTCTTCAATACACTATAAGTAGCTGATCGGATAGCAGGTCTTTGGGACTTCAAGAAGTCTAGAAAGTATTTATGATCTGTTAATAGCTTTTCAGCAAAAGAAACAGCAGCCACCCTCGCCTTCACAGCATGTTTGGGTTCAGTAGTTATGTTCTCAAAACCAAGTCGTTCTTGTTGTTGGCAAATTAAAACATCAAGAAGTGTGGCCAATGCTAACAATGTTGATGATATCACCTGTAAGACCAAAACAGAGAAGCTTCAAGAAATAAAAATGAATGGTCCAAAAAGGGGAATTGAAACACTTCAAACATGTAAAATACTGAATCTTCAAACAGCAACATAAAAGAAAACACCTGGAATAAAAGTAAGAATGGTACAGAGAAGAGGACAGCTAGAAAATTCTACACACGCACCAATTAAATCAGGTATTAGCTAGGAGTATGAGCAAGCAGAGAAACCAGAAACCAACATCATATTACTATTTGTCGACATGGTTTTCTAGTTAAAATAAAATTAGTCCAAGAAGAGGATAAAAACTTCTAGATACATCAGGTTATACTTAGATACTCACACCATTACTTTGGAAGGATAACAAGCGACATAGAATAGCTTAATGCAGAATTAATGAGATACTCCCTTCCTCCGCTTATAAGTGCCTTTTAAGGTTTTTGCACAAGGATCATGGGTGTTGTTAAACAGGCATAGATATAGAATAAATATGGCTTAATTTTACAAATTATCCTTTCTCTCCATCAATTAGTTGACAGAATAAAAGGTAAGGGTAAAGTTGGAAAAATCAATTAACGCTTCCTTGATAATCTCAAATGACAGATAATTTGGAAACATTTTTCTTTCCTCCCTAAAATGACAGTTATAAGTGGACCAAGAAAGTACAAGAATTGCATTTTATGCTGGGTGAGTTAAGTGATCTCTTTCCGTTTTCAGGTAAATCTATTTCTCCTTGACTCTTTCTATGGCTTCAGGATAATCTTTTATTTGACCAAAAGATAATTTCAAAAACTTCAAAATAGGTCTCTGCATAAAATCAGATTTTAATTATACATCCAGTCACACCATGAAGCAAAATAGCCAACAAACCTGAAGTGAAGGTCTCAATCATTATTTTAGAATTCTTTCATCATAAAAATATGTAAAAGAAAACATTTATCTAGAATCTGCAATACCGAGACAGGACTTACACCCATTACAATTTACAGATCAGAACATTATCATAGTCAAACAAAAAGATGAATCAATCAATAAACTTGAAAGTTTGATTTACAAGTTTAATTGATATAGTAAAGTGATTTTTAATATATACCTGCTGGTAAATCTCTTCCAACTCATCCAAAGCTGCAGCTTTGTCAGACAAATTTTGTGGTGTGAGCTTTAGGTTTTCTTCTAAATACATAAATATCTCCGTTGTGCATAAAATCAAAGCATCAAGTCTTTTCTCCTGTGCTGGAAAGGCTGCCTGGCAAAATTTGACAAAAATCAACCACAAATCATATATAGCACAGATTTGGTAATAAAGTTATGCAAGTAAAAGTTGGTTGTCAGAGAATATGCCTAGGTAATCCAGGCACACACTTAGAGATTATATTTTACTGTATTGAACATGCAACTGAACAAACATCCATATAACAAAAACAGCATGCATTCTGACATCCATGTACATTTTAAAGATACTTTGAAAATGAGACCAGCATATTTCAATTTTCCAGTTTATTAATATATTGGTGCAACTTTACTTTCTTTTTAGGTAAATTTTGACTGTATCTGTACTTCTAAACATTGTCATGTAGCATAACAATAATGTTAATAGCAGAAAAGGACCAAGGAAGTGCAAACCTACTTTCAAATTGCTAAATCTCATTGTGCCATTTACTAAATGTTAAAAACATTCCAACATAGTTGTGGCTTTGGCATATATTTTGGCATGTGACATATGCACATATGCTTTAACAGCCCACATATGGGTCTGCATAGGAAAACCATACTTAAGGGATATTAATGAATTCAACACAAATCATGCAAAAGATTTTATTTAAAGTAGCTAACTTAGGACAATTCCTGCTTATTGGTTTCTGGCTTATATTTACAGAGAAATATATAAAATAAATGAAAATTTCAGACAGTTGATCATTAGCCTGATGTCGCAAACAGATACAATATCTTAAAATACCCCAGTGAAAATTAGGCTTGATTGTGGATTGGACCTGTATCATGCCTAACATATCACATACAACATAAGCCAAGGACCATTGCAAGTTATTTCGAAAACTAAATGCCAATATAGGAATCATATATATCTCTTGCATCTATAAGTGGACTACTCAAAGCCAAGTACAGCTTTACAGGCCAGGAGATGACATTACCATACAGAAAACCTTTGCCACCTTATAGAACTTATATCCTAGATCACCCAAAAAATCTTATTTTTCAACCAAAACAAAAACTGTGATCTATGATATATGAATATATGAATTAACTGGAAAATCAAAATGAGTCAACTCTTTTTTAATGCTAAATTACTAATCACAGAGGAAGCTTTTCCTTGTGACTCCCTCTTTCCATATAAACTATTATATAAAAGAATAAAGTCGACACTAGTAGATATTAAAAAATGACAAACCATCAATCTCCTACACAGAATATTCGAGTAAATATTCAAGACAGATCATTTGTGCTCCCCACAGAACCAGGTTGGAAACATATGTATGAATGAAGCAAGCAAGCAAGTATAAACAGATTCATACACAATATAAGCTAATCTTTTCCACTTTCAACAATGAAAATGGACCATTTAAAACAAAACAGTAGTAAGATAAAACCAATGTAGCAAACCTGCAAAGACCTTTTTGCTGCCTGAGAAACTTCAGAAGCTGGATCAAATTGAGCAAACCACCATGGTCCGATCAAAGTCTTCAGATGTGGAGCTAACTCTCTCCTAAGAAAGGTGTGGGAAGTCAACTATAAATCTCTGACTATGTGAATGAAGTTCACTCCAACAGATTCAGAGAGCATCAGAGCATTGTTGGACCAATAAATGCAAACAAATAGCTATAGATAAATTTAATTAAATAAAATTTAGATGCTAGAAACTATTTGAAATGCAGTTTAGAGCAGAGGGGTACACCTATTAACAAAAATAAATAAATGTATATCGGGTAGACTAAAAAGTGCCCGCCTAGTGGGAAAGGGCTTTTGTTGTTGTTGTTGCTGGGTAGACTAAAATGACCACACCATTTTCCAAATAGATGCTCCGTTTCTCATAAGCTATTGATCCAGGTAACTTATAACCTTAATCAAATAATTGGAATGGCAGACTTAAAACTAGCAAATTCAGTGAGCATGACACATAACCAACATCCCAAGCAATTAAGTCTGAAAAACTTTAATTGTCAAATAAGCATGCATTAATGTTACTCAAGAAAAATAAGCAATATATTTTTCAAATTCATAAGAGTTTAAATAGCTTAAATTATACAGCAAAAAAAGCAAGATGTGCCTCAAAAAATTTCTAACCCAACAGCGGTAACAAGAGTGGTCATGGCATCATGAGTGGCCCGCCGAACCTCCCTGTTGTAGTCCAGCAACAGCTTTTTATATTCAAATGCCTACACAAGAACAATTTACATAACGAATTATATCATCAAAATAAGTGTCTTCAAAGCTTGAGACAAGCACATTTATAATATTCAATTACAAAGGTTGCATATTCATATAAAAAAATGTCTGCCATCTTATATACATCATATCGTTTTCATCCCTTCTCTCATCCTAGTTCCACTGACATAATGGTTTCATATCATATTCTAAATAAATTGTAAGACAAAGGGAATAGAGAGAAAAATTAATACAATACTGTAATACAGCTATAATTATGAAGACATATGAAATATCCATACCCATTGGGGAACAATTAGAAAAATGTCCTTTGTAGATTTTTGTTGAAGCAGCATAGATAAAGCCGCCAGTGCCTTAAGCTGCAAATAAATAATAAAAAGAAGGAAGAGAGAGAGAGGGGGGTTAGCCAGTGAGATAATGCTATATATAATATAAGAAAATAAATTCATCACCAACCAAAATGATTGTGATCATTTACTAATTCATTACAGCCAAATTAGAAGTATCTCAACAACGGATGACAATATACTAGTAGGCGCAATACATGAATGGATTCATGCCATTACTGACACCTCACCTCCAGCATTCTCAAGTAAGGACCATGAGTGAGCAATATTTGTTTTGGCCTTCTGGGCAGCATGTAATAATAGGCAAAACACAATTATGGAACACATAAATCAAGCACATAGATGATCACATTGAATTTTGAAATTCATTTCAAAGATGACCATGAGTGTAAAACTCATACAAAATATACACAACTTACGAAAACATAATAAGAAAACAAGTAGAAGACACAATAAAAAGGCACTAAATTTAAAGGACAAAGAATTTAACAGAGAAAAAACAAATGGGTAAATTAGGTTTTTCTGGGCACCCAAAGGAAAAGGTATGCATCAAGCAAAACCCTCTTCGACACTATGGCACTACCATTTTAAGAGTTGGAACTCCAACAGAGTCTAGGCAAAAGTAATGAATCAAACAGCCAGAAACTGGCTTCCAGCCTATTATACTATGTCCAAGTCTCCACTTTAGCTTCAACAAAAACAGCAACAACCAAGTCTTTACCACTAGATTCAGTCAACTACATTGATCAAATAATTTCATTGACTCATTCTGTCTTATCATAAACCATGTGTATAGATAAGCCATTTAAAATCGAGTCCTTCTTAATGATTTCGTCTATAGTTAATCTTGGTCTTCTTCTATCTCTAACTATTAGGCTACCCTCCATCTAATCTATTCTTCTTACTAGAGCTTCTACAAGTCTTCTCCTCACACGGCCAAACCACCTTAGACAAGATTTTACCATTTTGTCCACTTTAGCTTCAATAGCTAAGCAAATCTGTAATAGTAAAGATGCATGAGAATGACCAAACAAACTCCAACAAAGAGAACAGCAACAACCATCCCACCCACTCAACAATTAGTCATAAACCCAACATATTGCATATTATGCACCATATGTTGGACAAGCATGTCCAAGACATCCGTCCAGCATCTTATATTCAAAGCAATGCACCAACATTTGATTAGCATAGCCATTGTATTAGCTTCACACACTCACTTAACTTCATGTTTTAACATGGGAAGTGGCACCACCGTCTTTCAAGGGAGCAAAAATTAAAAATGATATGGTTCTCTCGTTACCCTTTAAGCATGCTTTTATTGTTCATCATCTATGATTGGCTAATTGATAAAGGCGCAAAGTTACAAGCATAAAGAGGATCAGGACAAGAAGCACTGCAAGGTGCATATGGAATATCATACACGTCAGATGTTATCATCAAATAGTACCCAAGCTGATCCCCAAAATTACCTTAGTGGTCGGATCCTTCCTGCCTAGCCTCTTCAAGTGCACCGCGATTTCGCTATCTACATCCTGCATACCAAGAATGACAAAACGATACATCACAATTTAGTAATTTTGCAACATTAAGGAAAGGTAATAAAACATTACTGACAAAGTAATATTGACTAATAACTCAACTTGAAGCTACAAACATTAATCACAAACAACACGCACAACGTACTAATAACTTAATTTGAAGCTACAATCAAAGTCTCTTAGCATTGGTGAATTCGAACTCAGTTCTGTCAAGTAAAACATGTAACTTGCAGCAGGAGTACGATTCAAGAATGCTAATTACGAGCACAAAACTAGACCTAACTAATTAAAATTGAGCAAAAGCAAGAACTTTCCGTCGATCAAATATCTTTGAAGGGAAAAAAAAAAAAAAAAAAAAGATAGAATCGGGAGGGACATACGGTAAAGGGGAGAGAGTCGTCGGTAGAAGGAGAAGGATCGAGGCGGGAGCTGCCAACATAACCACCGAATCCGACGGCGGCGGCGGAACCGGAGGGCAAGAGCGAGGCGGCGAGACTGCAAGGGAAGAAAATCCAATAAGATGATTGTTAAATTCACGAATTGATGATAGAAGAACAAGAAGAGAGGAACGAGGATTGTGAAGCAGAGAGCGAACCTGCTGCTAGAAGGGCGTGCCTTGGTTCTTGCACCTTCACCTTTTTGCCTCCCCATTCCTATGCAGCGTTTTTGTTGTGGGTTGTTTTGTAATTTCAAAGAGTTGGGAAACCGAGAACTCCTTCTCCGGTGCCCTTGTGTGTGTGAGAGTGTGCAAGCTGGCTGGGTGGCGTTGATCTTTTCCGTGCAGTTCCTTCGTTCCTCTCTCGGCTATGCGTATGTTATGGTAGAGATTGGCATGGTAGGGAAAGAGAGCGAGTTTTCCTATCACGTGCCAGCGTGCCGCCACAGCACTCTCCCACGGGCTTCGGGGTTCTTCTTTCTCAAGCATATTCCGCGTTCTTAATGCACTTTTAACAAAAACTTTTAAATCAACAACGTATACAAGTTGGTTTGGTCCAATCCATATTTCTTATCTCCCCAGTTATTATCATTTTTTCAACTTTTAAATTCCACTGTGATAACAAGATTTGTGATAAAGTATAAAAAAATGGGTTGGTTTACTTCGGATTGGTTGAGATAATTTGATTTGGTCTTTTGAAATTTTTTGAACAAATCTTAATCAAATCAATTCGATCATGATTGAATTAATTTGATTTAAATAAATTTCTTTATATGAATTTGATTTAAATAATTAGTTAAATAAAAAGTTAAAATTTATATATATATTTTTTATTCTTATGACAATCGATAATAATGTAATACTTGATTAGCATGACACTTGCACAAGAATGATATGCACATATCGATAAATAATAATGTAATACTTGATTATACCCATTTAAAAAAAATAAAGAATTGATTATGCAATACATAACAATAATATAAATAGATAAATGTGTTAAATAAATATAAAGAAAAAACGATAAGGTAACTTAATTTTTAAAAGCTAAAGTGCAATTTTTTTTTAATACTTAATGCTCATTTAGTTATGAGTGTTTAAATCTAATACAACTCAATCAAAATCATTAAATCAATTCACTTCAAACCAAAAATTGATCAAAACAGTAAAATTTTGAATATGATTGGATCTTATTTTTATGAACCATATGAATTGAATTGAATTTTGGATTTAACTTTTGAAACTGATCCGATCTAATTTAATCCAAATAGAATAATATTATATAATATAATATAATTTTTTATTGTTAATTTTATACTTTTACTTATAATAATTTTAATTTATTACATAATTTTTTTACTTATATATCATTCTCAATTAAATAACATTTTATAAATATTAAATGAATTATTAAATCACAATTAACCCACTAATATTTTGATGGTTTAAATAGTTTGATATTAATTTCCCTTAAATAAGGTTTTGATTTCAAATATTGTGAATGGACAATAAATAAGTTTTATCCCTATATTAGAACAACTCTACTCAAATCAGAAAGTCTGAGTCCAATAAATTTTATATATCAATAGTTTATTTTTTTTAAAAAAAAAGACAAAGTTAACTAACTATCCCATCCCAACTGACATTTTATACATTGTTTTGAGTTAAATTGATATCATTTCCTTAGTGAAGTCATTAAATTGTTAACACTTGTAGTACTAAAATTTTAAATATATGCGTGTTAAGATTACTTATAGTCCATTTTATCTGTCCCTCTTGTCATATATATAGAAATTAAAGAACTCAGAATCAATATTTAATTACGAAATATGTTGTGTACTAAAAAAATTATGAAATTTTTTCACAAAATTACCCTTAAAAGTTAGTGTGCTTAGAATATTGTGACTCATCAAAAGTTTGGTGTGTTTAAAATAACATGAAAGATTTAATAAAAAAAATAATAATATGAAAGATCAAACTGGAACATTAATAATAAATTCTTTATTTATATGTGAAGATTGCAGATAAAATACCAATAATTTTTTTTCTCGAGCTGACGAATAAAATGGATTAACCGAAAGGAAAGCTCAGCTAACATTGACTCTTCTCGGGAAGTATCAGATTTGCTAAGCGGTCAGACATTTTGTCTTATCAAAGTAATGGTTTTAGTGAGTAAAGCGAAATTCACTTGACTGGTTCCACCCTTGGACAGAACAATGTGTCCATTTTCTGCAATGTGAGTTGAGGATCTCGAAATAAATGAATAAATAAATAGATCGCAGATGATAATTCGATTGTGAGCCTTTACCTTGATCATGTTAAAATCTCTTCCCCCCCTTCACCCAGCCCCCCCTCCCCCCCAAAAAAAACCAAAAAAAAACTCCAAATCCATATTTGAGTGCATCACATGGAAACACCCTTCTGGAGTAGGTTGAAAACTTAGGGGGTGTTTGACATGTTGTATTAGGTATGATAGGATAAGGTAATATAATATATTATGATCTTATCCATTTGTTTAATCTGTCCAACGACGTAGATAAACTTCTCCATCAAATCTCCCTTATACGTAAGAATGATGGATATCTTAATACGACCTAGGGAGGCCGTATTAGACCTGATTAGCTTTTAATATATAAGGGTTTTTTCACTTTTTTTATTTTTTAATATATTTTATTAAAAAAATTAATTATTAAATAAATAATAAAAAATAAAAAAATATTATTTAATAATAAATAAATATTTTTTAAAAAGTAATTGTAAAATAATTATTCAAACTAAAATAAAAATATAGGAATAAAAATTTATTATTAAAATATGTAAATAATAAATATTTAACATAAATTTAATTATATATAATAAAAAATACAATCAAATATAGGAATGTGATACTAAACTTACTTAAATTTTGATATATAAAAACTCCATCTCTATTTCATTCTCTTTCTCTCTCTCATATTTTTTATATTTATAAAAAAATATTAAAAATAAATAAATAAATAATTTTTAATATAAAATTATTTTTATATATAAAAAAATAGCTAAAATAATTATAATAATTATTTAAAAATTATATTTATTATAATCTCTTTTTTTGATTATATTTTATATAATATAATATCTTATACAGTGACATACCAAATATTACATAGTATTAAATTTTTATCAGGCCTTATACAATCAAACCTTATACTATCAGCCCTTATCCTATCAGACCTTATACTATCAGGCATACCAAACGGGCCCTTGTGGCTATATGAATGATGAGGTTAAGAAAGCTGAAACAAGTGATTTATCTGTTAAGGATAAACGGCAATTGTCTCATAAGCTTCTTAGTGCTCTAACAATGAAAATGTTGGGGGACTAGGATCTCGCATCAGCTGAAATAAATTAGATTAGTTTACAGCCTTATTGATTCTTATAAGGAACAATGTCTCATTTATTGGTCATTGATCAGAAACTGTCAACTAGTGTTACAAGCATATAAATCTGTGTGTGAGTGAGACGAGGAAAAAGAGACAGAGATCATGCATCAAAACTTTTTTTCCTCCAGCTCCAGTTACAGGTTCAGATAACTCTGTTTGAAATAAATTGCAACTGCACGCCATCTGTTAATGGTATTATTTTCGTCCATTCAAAAATATTACAAACAAAGCCACAATAAGAGCATGGTCAATAGTTCCGGGAAAGATTGTTATGCGAAATTTTTTCCTACTGGCATATACTTGGTGAAGCTTGTACATCAGGCTAGTCTGCAAAAGGTATAAATCAGAATCAATCTTTGGTCCGCATATTCTAGAGTGTAGATATTTACTCTATTTAAAAAATCAGTCATGAGATACATATCATTTTAGTTTCCAAAGTTGTTTCCTCTCTTATTCATGTTCTAGATGCATATAATACAATCATAGACCTAGAATGACACTAAAAGAGAAACAAAATATCACTCCTATGTCATAATATACAAATCAAAGCTTTAAAATCATGGGCAAGATTCTTATCAACTCAAGTACCGGCTGCACAGCAGCCATAGCAATATAGCATATTTGTATGCAGAATCATTCTTCTACACAGCTTTAAAATCATATTTGTTTGCAGTCTTCTTAAGGCATAATTTGTCTAATTTAGATATTACATAAGATTTGAATACACACATACAAAAGTTTACTGATCCCAACCTCTAAACCAAATCAAAGTTTCAAGGCTTTGATAGTTGTGTTAGGAACAATATCAGGAGAAATGAAAGACCAGCGCCATCTAAGCCAGAAGGGAGTGGGAGGTGGAAGGAAAAAGCCACTAGTAATAGGAAAAAGAGAAGTCTTCAGAGCTTTAACAATAACACCTAAATAAAGTCCTCGGAAAATATAGATGACTATGGAGGATTCGAAAAAGCAAGTGATCAATTTTGAAGGAATGAACTCTTCATTCAACAAGCATACATCAGCAGTATCAGGCTTGTATTTAGTATCATAACTTAGTCTAATGTTATACTAAGATGAGCCAAATTCAGAAAGAAATTAGGAATAAGAAAGATTACTCTCAGCTTGCATTGAAGTCAAGCAGCCAAAGAAAGAATAGGAGCAGACCCAGAGCAGGAACCATATAAGAGAACAATGACACAACTAGGATTAACACATTACCAACACACCAGAGAGGGGTACGTGAAGCTTAAGGAAAATGCTTGTTACACAAGCAATATCTTCTCACATTGTGGCAGAATTTGTTAAAACAAGTATCAAGAGAGTCGAATCTGAATCATTGGAATCAGGTAACAGAATAAGAGTAGAGATGTGCAGGAAAGGAGGTAGGACAGCTGAAATTAAATCGTGAAAACTGTGCACATATAATGTAATATACCAGCTATAAATAAAGCAAAATACTTGTATTAAGTTATTTACATCCATTCCATTCAATTTTCAAAGCAAGCAAAGACATATGGGTACTTTCCGTGAAATGAGTAACTTAAAAATTAAAAATGTACACTAATCTCAAGAAAATATCCACATGATGTAAGAAAGAATATAAGAAACTAGATGTAAGTATTTTCCGTAATTAAATATGTAGAAACTATGCATAAATGACGAAGTATCATAGGTGTACAAAACATTATTCGGAAGGAGATCTTTCATGTGCAAAATGCACACGACCAGGTCATGCACATCCTCACCATCGATCAAGTTACTTTTCAATTTCTCACAGTTCAGTGGCGAATATGTGCACTGAGCCATGTGCAATTTGTAGATGAGAAGATCCTCTGTCCCAATATTCATAATTTAGAGCTTCAATGCCAGTGAGTGAATGAATGTATCATGTACCTGAGCCACCATTTCAGTGTCTTTATAGATGCTACATGATCTTCGACAAGGAGAACCCCTCACTCTCAGATAACACGCTTCATCCTTGGACCTGTCCCCGCCAAGAAACACTTCTAACTCAACTCTATTAAACTTTTTAAGGGTCCTCTGCACCCTGAACACCAGCTCCGTGTCCCCGTTGCTGTCCCCCTTATAACATTTCCAACTCCCCTTCTACCAAAAACGAAACAAACAAAAATAATGAGCTAAGCTAAAACCGTATAATCAAAGAGAATAATTTCTATAATATAATCGTAGGAAATTGCTAAATTATGATAACAACTATCCACTATCTTGAAATTCTAGTGACTAGCAGCATAATGTTATTTTTACACACATAAATTATTCTCGTAATCAAAATAAATCAAATATCCCCATTACCCAACCGAATTCATTAATTGACCAAAATGATACCTCATAAAAACATAATTAAATATAACTAAATATTGCCAAAAAAATTAAATTAAATTAAGATAAGACTAAGGGGACTAACGTGATTGCGGTATATGGATAGGAGGATGTTGCCTGAGGCATCGAGCAACAGTTTCTTGTCCTCTGGTGATGAAGTAGGAGTGGGAGGGTGGCGGTTGACCGTAAAAGCTATGTTACCGGATGCATCGGCGAACGCCAGGACTCCAGGTGGCACACCCGTGTGTTTCTTGGAACCGAACAGATCGATTGGGATTTGCCAGTCACCGGACCCTGGATACGCGGACTCGGAGGTTTCCAATTCCATCTTTGCTTTTCATTTTGCTTGTGTTCTTCTCTCTCTTATTGCAGCCCAATAAAAAATTATTATTTTTTTAATATAGTGAAAAAAGTGGTAGGGAAAATGGAATCAGGTGCTGCAGCTGCGGTTGCAAACTTGCAATGCGTGTGGTTTTGGATGTATTCTTGTATGATCATCAAATATTAAGATGGATTGTACTTTATTTAATGTAAAATAATATTTTAAATAAAAATGTGAATTTTATTAAGAATTTAATTTAAAAATATTAATAATATAAAATAATTTTATATTATCAATCAATAAAAATAATAAAAAATATTAATTTATATAAATAATTATTCATTATAATGAAGGATTCATCATAATTTTTTATTTTTTTTATTTTTATTAATTAATAATATAAAATTATTTTATATTATTAATACATACCAATTAAATTTTTTTATTAAAATTAATACTGAAATATCATTTTAATTTATAATTGGAGGAAGCACAACCTACCTAAATATTCTATAACAATGCAAGAATTTCGCGTAATTTTGGGAAGATGGTTTGAGAATTAGTCATACAGTAGGCACAGACTTTGAAATGTCCTAGGGATGGGATGGCTCAAGGCGTGATTCAAGTGGGACAAATTTTAACGTTCAATATCACTTTCGCTTTAGAGGTGATTAAGTTTATTGAATTATTCTCACAGAAAACTTGTTGAATAATATATTACAAGGAATTCGATGAACTGTATAATTATCAAGGTTCTGAAAATCAAACTGGATATTGAATTGGACAAGGTACAAGTTCAGAGGTTCAATAATTTAACTAGAGATTCGATTGGAATGTAATAAAATATATATATTTATATATAAATATATATAGATATGATTAATAATATATTATGAGATAAATAAAAATAATTAAAAAAATTTAATGATAAAATAATTTTAAAAATCAAAATCACTATATTAAGTTATATTAATATAATTAATATAAATAAAATATTAAATCTCATATTGCTTAGAATAAAGATTTTTTTATTTTTGAAACTTCTATAAATAGTATATATATATCAATTTTTCTTATATTTATCATCTCTAAGCTCTTTTTTAAAGAGTAAGAGATGAAGTAATTTTTTATTTAACCAATCAAAATGTATTTTTGGCTATTTTTTATCATAATGAAGAGTTAACTTCATCATTAATGATCAAAAAATAATTTTGCATTTCTTAAAAAACTACCAACCTAGAAACCAAATCAGGTTTGGCATTACATCGCTTTTTAGCCGGTTCACTCGATTCAATATCAATTTTTGGTCCAGGCGATTTTTTAGTTACACCCGGATCGGATACTGCCGGTTTCTGCTCAATTGGATTGACCAAGCCATCTGATCCGATTTTCTAACAATCGATAATTATATGTTGAACTGAGTGTAATATATAATAGATATGAGAACTTTTTTTCGAGTAATAAATAAGCTTAAGCTGCATAATTAACAGAATTTTTTATTGTTATGGTTTAAGTTAAGAGAAAATACTTGTGTTGATGAAAAAAAAAATAGAAGAATTATTATATTTTTAAAAAAATTTGCACAATGATATTATGTATAATTTAAATTTTTTTAATGAATTATTATTTTAACAAGAACCAAAAACAATCATTTAAAATTAAGTTTTTTTTTTAGTAATATTTTGTAATCAAAATATTTACAAAAATATTAATGTAAGATTAACACTTCAAAATACAATAATTTTTAATTAATACTTTCGATAATGGTAAGCAAATAAAATTTGAATTATGAAATTGGCCCAAATAGCTTACAACAACATAGATTTTGAACTAGGTTACCATTCTGCTTTGCTATATAAAATAAACCAAGTTAGGCTGAATTGAAAGGACAGGAGGAGGAGGAGGAGAAGGAGGAAGAAGAAGATATAGGTGCTTATAAAGCACTCATTAAGAAGGATGTGGTGGAGTCTGAGAAGGATATGGAGGAGTCTTTGAAAAATAAGAAACACATTCTTCCGAAATATTTTGAGTGTACGAAGGAAGAATCATGCCAAACACGTAGTTTGGGTGGAATATCTAGGCATCCCTCTACATGCTTGGTCTACAAATACTATAAGGAAGATCGGCGAATTATGGGGAATGGTGTTTGGATTAGATAAGGAAACTGAAGATGGTGAGACTTTTAGTGCAATAAAGATACTTATGGATACTTGCTACTTTCCATATATCCAATGATGGGTCTATCTAGATCTCTGTTAGAGGAGTAGGTTATTATGTTTATCTGAAGGAAATAGGGAAATGGCCTCAGGTGACAGATTTCTCTAGCCAAGTTATTGTTCGAGGAAGATAGAATTAGGTTCTGATCCTTGATGTCATCTAGAAAAGACAAACAGGCCAAGCCGCCCCGCCCTGCCGTGAGTCAAGCCTTAAGCAGGGTAAGGTGGGCCAACCTGCCACAGCAATATGGGTTGAATATGCCAACCCGCCCAGCTTTTGCGCTTGTTGGCCCTCCAAAAAAAGAAAAAGCCTTTTTTCTGGGCTCACACCTCACCAAATGAACAAGTCAGAATCCTTAAATAAGAAATTTTCTTCAAGCAATCAGATGGACCCCATGTTTACGTATGTTCTACCAATCATCAAATATGAATATTGAAAGAAAGTCAGACAAGTTTTATGAACCCAATTCATATTCTAGATGTAAAATGAAGCAAAAGAGAGAGACCCAATAGAAAAGGGGGAATATCTATCTAAAAAACACCCTGCCTTATGATCTTGAACATATCCACTAAAAAAAAAAATCAAAACATGACAGACTATTCGCTCCAGAAGCACCCTGCAGCAAATCAAAGCATTTTGATAATGAGTTCACGACACAATTAGAATTCTATTCCAAATCTTCCATATATTCCAAATAATGGCAAAGAAAGTAAGAAACAATAACATCCAAAGCTTCTCCTGAAGTCCTGTCCAAGTTCAAAGTTCCAAGGAATTCCACACTAGTTAATATTCAAATGAATCAAATCCAAACACATCAAAAAATTCACACACCACAAATTAACATGTCCATAACAAAATATAAATTCATAATTAATAATATAGTCCACAAAACATAAATATAATTAACAACATAGTCCCAAAAATAAAAAAAACTAGGGAGTCCACCAATATTTCATAAACAATTAAGTACCAACAAAGTCAATAATTAATCAATAAATATTATTCTCATCAATGTCTTTCAAATTAACAACATTGGAAGCTCCTCTAGATATAGATGTTCCAATTCTTGCACTACTAGGACCACCACCATCTACATCATCATCTCCATCTATGACAAAAAAGAAAATAAATAAAAACCAATTGACATATGATAATAAAATGAACGAAAAATAAATAGTATTGTAAAATTTAAAAGCAATTACCATCACAAACAAATCCATGCAACCAATTTTGAGTACAAATCAAAGCTTAAACATTTTTTAGCAATAGACGGCTTCTATACTTGTTAAGAACAAATGCACCAATACTAAAGGCGGACTCAGAAGCCACGGTGGTAATAGGAATACTTAGCAAGTCACGAGCCATGATTGATAATTCTGGAAAGCGTTTTCTTGTGTCTTTCCACCACTCCAATACATCTAAATCCTCATAGTAATCAAAATCCAAATTTGACTCATCCAAATAAACATCAATTTGATTCCTTCCACCTCTCATCGGAACTTGTTGATTATGCAATTTCAATGCCTTTCATATATAACAATAAATAACATAAATTAATTCATAAAATAAAACAAACTTAAATATAAATAGAAAAGAAATAAAATTATATATATATATATATTCTTACACCAAACATTCTTTGTTTCCTTTTATTTAACCCAGTTGAGCTTGAAGGTTGAGGTTGTGGAGTAGAAGTATCAACTCGCACATTGGAAGTAGTAGAAGAAGCATTTTTGTCACTTGTATATTTTTCAAAAAGCTTGTACAACTTTCTTTTCACATGCTTTGCCTTCTCATTGCTTGTAGAGCGATCAATTTGTGAGTAGAGAAACTCCAAAGAAGAAAGCTTAATCCGAAGGTCAAGAATTGTACCGAGTGCAAGCATCACACTATACTCCTCCCAATATTTCTTAAACTTTATTAGCATATTTTCTCCCATGCTCCTTATAACCTCATCTTCATTACTTAAAATTTCTTGTAGAGCCAATTGATTTGGTGATTGCAAAAAATACAAGTTGAAAGTGGAATAAGATGTGCCAAAAAACAAATTGGTAGTGTCATAGAAAGGAAGTAGGAATTGACATATCTTTTTAGCTCTCTCCATTCTTCTATTGAAGGCAATGTTGTTAAAAATCGGCCATGGCGACGCCATCTCGCCATGGCATGGTTGAAATTGAAGAATCCGCCATGGAAAGTTGTATGGCATGGCGGTTTATCGTGGCGGGTCATGGCGGCCACCATTCACCATGGCGCCATGGCGGCCATCACAGGTCATGGCAGAAAAAGCGGCTTGACACCTTTTTTTTCAAACTTCTGAGGATATGGGAGGGCAAAACTGAACTCCCAGCCCTAGAAAGAGGAGAAAGAGCACAACTGATAAAGAGAGGGCAGAGAGAGACACAAATAATGATGAATTGTGACCAGAAAGAGAGATCTCGAGGAGAGAGTGAAAATGTGAATGGTGGGCTGGTGGAGGAAGGAGGCACGATGGTGGGGGGATGGTGGAGAAAGAGAGAGAGAGAGAGAGAGACCGAGAAAGAAAGAAAGGGCGAGACTGGGGGAGAGAACGAGAGAGATAAAACAAAAGGTGAGATAGAAAGAAGAAGAAGGAAGACGATATAGGTGAAGGGATGTGACAGTGAAAAGAAAGGGAAAGAGTTGAAAAAGAGTAAGGGAGGGGTCTAGGGTACTCCGACCCCATGTAGGTGTTGAGTGGTCTAGCATTTTCCTTTTCTCTTAGCATCTTCTTTTTTTCCTTTCCTTTTTTGGCTGTTTCAACCCCCTTTTTATTCTTTTTCTGTCTTGTTTTGTTTCAGCCTCATTTTTTTTTTTGGCCCTATTATATGTTAGCCCTTTTTCTTTTATTTTTCAGTTTTGTTTCAATAATTTTCTATGATGTGGCTATTGAATTTAGTCTTAAATTTCATAGATTTAAGAAGTAGAGCTACAATGATAAGCAAATCTTAACAAAGCTCAAGGGATTATGAGTATTATGCCTTATGAGACATGAGATTATGCCTTTGAGGCACTTTGATTATGCTCTATTTGCATTTGATCATGAGAAATTTATGTTTTTTTGCTTAATTTTGCGATGCATTTGCTGAATTTATTACCATAAAGTATGTTTCTAATTTTACTGTTCTTGATATATGTTACTAGTTATTATTATTTGTTATATTTAGCATAATTTTTTGTATATTTTATATATATTTTCAGCCCGCCATGGCTTCTGCCATAGGCCACCACGCCATCCACCATATTTCCATGGCAGATTTTTGGCTCACTGCCATGAGCCGCCATCTGATATTGACAATTATGATTGAAGGACAATATTTATAACCAAGATCTTTTGCTTTAAAACTAGCAAATGCCTTTTGATATTTGAGAGCACTTTCAAGCATCAAATATGTTGAATTCCATCTAGTAGGAACATCTAGACGTAATCTAACCCCAGTGTCCATACTACCAAGATTAAGTGTTGCAACACATTCTTTAAACTTAATCATTCTGCTCTCTAAACCCCTCACATATTTGACACTTTCTCTAATCTTGTGCAATGTATCACTACATATGTTCAATCCTTCTTGCACAATAAGATTTAAAATGTGTGCAAAACAACGCATATGAAAAAAACTCTCCACCACATAACAATCAGTTTTGCATAGATAAATTAGTTTTCAAATTTTCTTGCATGCTATCGTTAGTAGATGCACTATCTAAAGTGATAGAAAAAGGTCTCTTTTCTACTTCCTAATCACTCAAAAATTCTTGAACTTTTGAAGACAATTCAAAGCCACTGTGAGGAGGAGGCATGTGGCAAAAATTGAAAACAAAGGGTTTGGTTTTTGGGTGTTGGGGCGCTCCTTGAGAGAGAGTTGAGAGAGAACTGAGAATGAGAAAAGAGAGGATGAAGATTGAAGAATGAGAGGCACAATAGAAGGATTAGGTTAAGGACTAAAGGAAGGTCACATACGTTGTCTCACGTTCACTCATTGATTTTTTGTTTTTTTGTTTTTTTTTTTGGGCCACTGTACTAGAGGGTTGGCTGGGGGCTAATGCCCAATGGCATGTGTGCTGTAAGCCCAAATAGAAGTTTATTTTGTGGCCAAAAAAAAAAAGAAAAAAAAAAAGAGGGTGGCCCGTAGGTCAAACGCATTCTGCCTCGTTTCAACCCGCGGGTTATGCAAATCAATTTTTTTTTGTGGGTTGAAAATATCAACGTGTGGTGGGTTTGACCCATTTTACTATCTCTAATGTCATGGTTTTTGCCGTGGACTCTAGTTCCAATTTGGTAAGTGGCTACTTTTTGTTCTATTTTGCAAGGGTTTGATTACAACTTGGATTTGCGTGTGGTGGGCTTTGACTCATGGATGCGGCATGAAGAATTTCTAAATCTCTATCATTTGGGGAAAAGTCCTATTGGTATGATTTACTAGTGGTGAAGCTATTCTAGTGAGGAATTAGTCAAAGGTGGCATTCCTAATGGTGTTTTTTTGAGAGATGTGAATGAGGAATTGGGTGACTGATTCCAATGTTGATCTATTGTGAAGGATAATAGTCAATGCTATGAAGGAGTATGGTAACTGATGTGCTCTTGACAGGGTCTACAAGTTGAAGTAATTGGTGTCTTAGGTGGCCAATTTGGTAGTTGATGATGTTTGCCTCACTTAGGTATCCGATGCGATTGTAGAAATTGAATCCTTCCCTGCATTTGGTGATTTTTTTTTTCTAGTTTTGCTTTTTGATATTGTGTATTCTTTGTTGGACTTCTTTGTATTTTGAACTTTGCTCCTCACTACACTTGATGAGTTGAGCCTCTATTTACTTATTAAAAAAAAAATGTGTTCAATGTGATAGATTAAAATGGTGCTTGTGAGAGGTTTTTTCAAGTTATGCAAACTATATGTTTAGAAGATCCTACATGGAATGGGTGTTAAAAAAGTCCTAGTCCTCATTTTATCTTCTCATTAAACTCTTTATCGATTGTAAGTAAGTTAAGGATCACAGTGTCTAATTTTTGTAATTGTCAAGGATCACGAGATTAATTATTTTTTATTAGGAACTAATGTTTCCACCAAAGATATTATCAAGGACTAATTTGAGAATTTACTCTTAGTTTTCTTTTTTAAAAAAAATTAAAAATATGCTTCATAACACAAATATATAAGTTAATCGTAGATTCCACTGAAATGACATCCAGTGAATCTACACAATGCTATAGGAAGAGGCAATAATTTCTCCTATCTTAAAGATTATAATTGCTTATTATCACCTACTCTAAAACCTTAACGTTTCATTTGGCATTTGAAATTGAGTAATTGGAATTGGACTTCTCACTTCAGTTTTTATGCTTGGAATAACATATAAAATTGCAATCATCTTCGCAACCAATGTCATAGAATTGAAAAACAACTAAAGGACTTCTTCTTAATTCATAACATATATCTTAAGAATTATTAATTATAAAACTTAAACATTAAATATCTCCCTTCATTAAAGTCTATATGATTCTTCCACTTTCTTATTTATTTGTTAACAATCATATTCATTAAAATTTAATATTTTTATAATAAATATTATAACTTATAATTTTTAGATTCTATTTTTTATTATATACAAATAATTTTTACAAAAAATATTTATACTAAAAATATTGCTATATTAATTGTTATAAAATGTTATTATAGTAATATATTTATTATTTTAAAATTTAAATTACATATTTAAAATGATAAAATTATAATTATAATTCATGTTTTAATTCTTTAATAAATATAAATATAAAATATAATGTTATATA
This sequence comes from Pterocarpus macrocarpus, assembly GCA_031439585.1. Taxonomy (NCBI): domain Eukaryota; kingdom Viridiplantae; phylum Streptophyta; class Magnoliopsida; order Fabales; family Fabaceae; genus Pterocarpus; species Pterocarpus macrocarpus. The sequence goes on from CM062514.1 coordinate 17,959,612, forward strand.
TTAATCCCAATTCTAAGAATTAGAGGTGAAACTAAAATTTTATATTATAATTTTAATTTCTTCATCTAAATAGATCTTAAGTGTTATTTTTTTGGTTTTCTATAGATATCTTTCTATCAGAGTCAATCATGTTCAAGTACTATAAGGTAATTGAATATAGATAACTCTCCCAACTAGTCCTCTACAATGTAACGAGTCACATTTTGAATCTTAGCTAAAAAAGGTGTCCACATTTAGTGTCCAATCGCGTCTTGAATAGAATTGCTTCCGATGGATGATACCTGTACTAGGAAACCAAAATTCTTGTATGATATTTTTCCTGTTACACCATAATCATTCAAATAAATGAGCACATAAGGATTAAGAAAAAGGTTACGAACGTTAGATTATGTGCTTCCCTCTTCCTTTTTGCTTTAAAAGAAGTTTTTAAAATACAAACTGCATTTTAGATACATAATTATATGAATTTTATTCTATAGTAAAACTATTTTTTATAAGGAAAAATTTAGGTTAAGAGAAAGTCTCACACCAGTTCAAAGTTAGAATATATCTATAGTCTTATTGAGTGCTTATAGAAATACTTATCACTTATTAAAATATGCATAAACGAAAAGGTTGATCGACTAAGTGAACTAATTTAGCACTCTATATAGTAAATCTCATTCATTATAAAGTGTCTAAAGTATACTTATATTTAATAAGAAAATTTCTTTGCGTATTTGAATTGAAGTTCATAAATAAATTTAAAACTAACATCAATGGGAAGGCTTGTGTGACAAACATAGTTCTGAAAATCGGATCGGATCGGCTGGTTGAACGAGGAACTGGTCACTTAGCCGATCCAACCATGTCATAAAAACCAATTTTCCAAAAACTAGCCATGAACCATAAAAATCCGTATAAAATTGGTGAATTGGCCAAACCGGTCCTATTATTACGATTGGCCATTTTTTTAAAGAAAAAACAATAAATTTGAAAAAAAGAAGCCCAAACCCTCCCTGTGTTGTCCTTTGTCGGCTCCCCCTTGTGCCGTCGGATCGTAGTCAGCCACCACCGCCAGTCGTCTTCCAACATAGGGTCATCCAGGCAGAGTTAGCGTCGTGGTCTTGCTCTTGCTCGTCAACGATGTCGAGTTGGGTCATTAGAGGAAGTGGAGGAGAGATCGTTAATGAAATAGGAAAGAAGGGAGGGGGGTGGATGGAAAGGGAGGAGTAAGGGTGGACAAATGAGAGATAGAAGTACATGCGAAAGATGAAAAGGAAAGGGCAGGAATTGTTGGGGGAGCATAATAAAGGATTGAAATATTTTTAAAAAGGTTTAATTATTCTGAAGGTTCCTATAGTTTCACTTAATTTTCAATTTGGTCCCTATAGTTTAAAATTTTTTAATTAAGTCCCTATATTAGATAAATTGTTGTAATCTGGTCCTTAAAGCAACCTCAAATTACAAATTTTTTTAAAATTTTATATAATTTAATAGATCCTAACCCAATTTTATAAGTTCAAACATAAAAATTTATTCAATTTAACCATTAATTTTGTAATGATAGATTACTCTAGAAACTTAATTCTAAAAATTTATTTAATATATAAATCTGATTGAAAATTTTTAAATTATAAGAATTTAATTAAAAATTAGGTCAAACTACATAAGCTTGCAGAGTAATTAAATCTTTAAAAAATCATATTGTACTTTGGAACTGGGGTTGCCGCAAGACTTTGTGAAAGTTGTTTGGATCTGAAAAACACTTTAGCCATATAGTGGCAAGTAGCAATTTATGAATATTTTATTTTAATTTTAATTATTTAAATCACGCAAAAAACTTTTATTATTAAAAGTATTTTTTGTCATAGTTATTTAAAATATATATGTGGCCTTTGTTTTGTGGTTTGGGCCTTAGTTTTCACGATATAATTTTAATTCTCATATAAAAATTTTATTATATATATACTCCAATTGAACCCTCGATCAAATTGATTGATGGCAGACTCGATTTTCAAAATCTTGGCGACAAAGAACGCTTTCATAACACAATTCTAAAAGAAAAGATATATTGACACGATTGCCGTGTCACCAATATATTTTCCACCAATCACACGCTAAGAACAACAGTTATAATAATTAATTAAAAACATGAGAAATATGAAAGTTACTTTTCCTTTGTTTTCTAAGTTCTTATCGTCTCATTTGTGCATGATTTTTATCCACACCATCTTCGTAGATACTCGTTTCCTCATTTTTTTTTTTTAATTATTGAGGGTACTATAGCTGTTAAGAAAGCACTTCAGCTGAATCAAAGAAAGCAATTTCTCCTAAGGAATGGTATGTGAAACAGTATCTAAATTTTCCATGTATTATTGGGATAGTTAGAGAATTATGTATAAATAATTGAAATTTTCAGTCATATTATTAAAAAATTTATTATATCTATTATTAATTACCTTATTAAAATCTTCACACTGGGAGCTTTCAGTGACCAGGATTTACTTACTTGGGAGCAGCCTAATACGACTCTGAGGCTGCTGTTCCGATGTGATTGTTTGTAGTGTTTCTTTGTCTTTCGATTTCTTTTAGCTCTTGTTTACCTCCAAAAAAAAAAAAAAAAGAAAAATCTTCACATCTATCAATAATGCAACCGAAATATACAAAATTTCCCAGATATTTAAATGATGTCTAGAAAACTTTGATCAAGAAAACATTTCTGTATGCAAAAAGACATTGACAAATTCGTTACATACAGTAAAGGAAATTAAAGCTGAAAATTTTTAGGTGGATATCTCACCAACTCCTTTAATTTAGTGTTTGTGAGGGTTCTATTATGAACTAGCTTTTTTTTATTATTATTTTTTGTTTGGGTGCATATACCAATTCTGTCAAGTCAATCGAGTTCTTAAAACCACTAGCCCATAACTTGAGCGTGTTTGTTTACAGTTTGGCTTACGTTTTTTGGTGATGTCTGTTTGGCTTACGTTTATGAAACAAGACATTGTCACACGTAACAAACGCCAATTATTTGTGGCTTTCACGAAGCTCTCATTTAATGAGAAGGCAGAGAGAATCAGAGTTGCGTTAAGACAGTTAAGTGACGTAACTCTTAAGTTTTTAAAGTTAATGCTACTTTTGACAATATCTCATGTGGTGCTTTGATTTATATTTTTTAAAACTTATTAATATAATCTTAAATTATTTTTTTAATATATATGTCAATTATATTTATATTTATTATTATTATTTTAAATTTTAAGAATAATTTTATAATATATTTATTAAATATTATTCTTGTAATTTTTTTTTATAAAGAGACATTTTAATGTTATTTTATTAAATAATATTATTATAATTTTTTTAAAAATAATTTTTGAAAATTCAAAAAACGCAATAGCATTGAAAAAATCACAACATTATCAAAATGAACCTTAAAATGGTGCCAAATTGCTGCAGTACTGATAGTAGAAAGCAAATATAAAGTTTTAGGTAACGATGAATGTTAACAGAGAAAAAAAAATTATATTTTGCTTGTCACCACCTATCACCATTCTTCTCTTTTATCTGAACTTAGGTGTGGTTAGGTTAAGATTTACATCACCGTCAAATATAGACAAATTCAATAAAATGGTGCCAATGTCAAAGAAATTCTTCAAAACTCGATATGATTACACAATAATTATAAGAGATGATCATTCCCAAAAAAAATTTATATAATTTCAATTTTCAGTGTGATATTGACTCAGCTTTTGCCCCTAACAACTGGCAAGAGCTCAGGAATTCTATTTTAATTTGGGGTTTCCTTGATTATTGGCATTAGAAGTATGTTGCTGTCTTGTACTGTTTTTTGGTTTTAATCTCCGCTGTTCGTTTTGCGGCCTTCTCCTGCTCAGAAGCTTGGGTTTGATACGGTGTATCTGGGTGATTCATCGATTGACCACTGAAACTGCTATTAGCCATTTTTTGGCACTCCTATAAGTAGAGTTGCTGGAGCACTTAGAATTTGGCAAGTTGGTGTTTTGGACACTTTGCTGGATGGATGGTTGGTAGAAGAAAAGCAACTGGAGAAGTCTACTCTAATCCATCAATACTTAGGAATTGGAGTTTCTAGTGGTGATCCATGGGCAGGTGGCAATATTTGTAGGAGTCAAATTTACTAGGAGCTCTTGGGCAGCAATTCTTGCAGAAGGTCTTAAAATATGTTTCTGATTTGGGGGTGTTTGTGTTTGTTGTCATATGAGGATAGAGTATGTGGAGTCTGAGTGGTGGAACATTAGTGTTGCTGGTCCTTTTGTCTTACGTTGTCTTGCTGGTGCTGTTGTTGTTTTGATTTGCACTGCTGCTGTTTTGTATATATATATATATATATATATATATATATATATATATATATATATATATATATATAAGAAGTTTATTACATGAGAAGAATAATTTATTATAAGAATGAAAAGATTAAATTTGAGATATATAATCATATATGGATAGTCAAGATTTTCTCTTTTCACTCTTATAATTAATCATTTTTCTCGCTTAATCTTTTCTCTAATCTATTAATTAATAGTATGAAATAATTAATAATATGAAATAACTTTAATTTATACTCTCAATTAATAGAATTTTAAAAAAAAAATAAATTATATTAAGTAATTATTTATTATAATTTGTCATTTTTTTCAAATTTTATTGAATTTAATATTAAAATTATTTTATAGTATTAATGTATAAAAATTAATCTCAAATATTAAACAGTCAAATTAAATCGGCCTTCGACCTTCTGGTTCAAGATATATGTCATTATTTATTGTGCTTAAAATTGGAAAATTTATAATAAATACTTTATTGAAATATGAAAGCGATACATAAAATGTACAAAAGATTTTTATTCAAAGTGACAATTAATTTGAATAAAAAGGAGTAATATTTAACTCAAAAGTTTGAGAAAAAATTAGATTGATCTCCCTTAAACTTCCCTTAAACTTTATTGAAAATACTCTTATTCCTTTTTAGATTTTATAATTACACTTGTTTCCTTTAATTATTTATAAGTCATTACTGTTATGTTCCTTATAAATTTTAAAAAAATATAAAATAACTTTTATACTCTTAACTACTTCCTTTATTATTATTTTACTGCTGCTCTCCTAATTATCACCTCATCATCTCCACTTGTTATGAATCCATCCTCTCTTCCATCTCGTTCCTAATTCAAACTTTCTTATTTATCATCAACCATCAAAGTTCAATGAATGTAGAACACTGAAAGTGAAAAGAAAAATAAAATAAAATCTTGAAAAATCTACGTTAATGGAGCGCACGGGCAGTTCCTAGAGGACTTCATGTTGAGCAACTAGTAATATGCTCATTGAACTTTTCTTCAAGCCTGCACATGTTACTAGAAATATGAAAAAACAGATCCAAGACCATCATTTCTCAAATGCTAACCGTGCTTCGCGCAAGTATTTCATCAAATGCCCACAACGCAACATCTCCTTATATTGAATTTCAAAGACAGAATTACAATTTACAACATTATTATCTTCAAGCAGGTAATCTTAACAACCAGATTCAACTAAAAAGCTACAAATTCCTTGACCAAGTTGAGATTTGAAGAAGCATGGGCTAGTTATGTAAAAGTAAAAACTAAATTCAATCGCTGTCAGAGAGTTCAGAATATTGGGCTATGTCATGCTTGAGACTTTGTGAGTTCTTATGATAACGGAAGCTGAATCTCATAATGGGTGCTCGCTTTTATTTTTGGAAAGGATAGCTTCAGAATTTTCAAAATTTATTTAGAAAGAAGGGAGATAGGTATAATTTAAAATATAGGAAGAATAAATAAATTTTCAATAAAACTTAAGAGGGTTAATATAATTTCTCTAATATATTAAGATAACGCCCTACTACTTTTCAGCTTCTAATATAGCCAATGGGACATCCAACTGTTTGGCTCTATTCAATAAAGAACTTCTATCTTTACCTTCTTTTCTTGCTCCATAAAGTTTCATTAGCCACTAGTTTAGTCTTTTATTATATTTTATCTTTCTTGCTTTGAAGTATTTTGTGGCCAAGATCTTTGTGGAGGAAAAGAAAACATCTCCACGAGTATAGAGTAGCGATAGAGGGACATATTTTTTGAGATATAATATATTATATATATGAAAAAAGTGAGTAAAATGATAAAAATATTTGAATAATGAATCTTATATAATTATTATTATTTTTATTTAATTTTTTTATCTAAAAACTTATCAATATATTGTTAAAAAATATCAATAAATTTTGCGCATATATATATATATATATATACAAAATTTTAAGGCACTAGCAAATTTTATGTATAAAATGTAAAATTTATTAACATCTTGAATGAGATACTGATAAGTTTTACATATATCTATATAAAATATAAAACTTATTAATATCTTATTCGAGATGCTGGAAAATTTTGTGTATAAAATACAAAATATACCAGCATATTATTCAATATGTTGATAAGTTTTTAGATTAAAAAAAGCTGAATAAAAGTAATAATAATTATCTAAAATCTATCATCTAATCATTTTTATCGTTTTACTCATTTTTTTAGTATGCGTTGCATATTACATCACAAAATATGCATACCCAATCATTTTTCATGAGTATATTAATATTTTTTCCTATTCAATACATTTAACAACCAAAAGGTTGTCGTTCATCAAGATTTGCAAAAAAGCAATATCATGATATTTACCGGCAGGCAAAGGGGGGATTCGACAAGTGTCTAATCCTATCGCTATATTTGAGGTTATTTATATGATTTATCTAATTAGCACTTTAAGAATATTGGTTAAATATATATTTGATTTAACTTTTAAAAGAATTATTTTTTAAAAAACAATTTAGAAAAATTATTTTAAAAAAAGGTATTTGTATTTAATTTAAATATTTTAAAAATAAATTTAAGAAAATTATTTTTTTAGATAATATAAAATACTTTTAAAAACATAAATTATCAAAATGGACATAAATTATTTTAGAAAGTGATTAGAAATATATTAAATTAGGGTAATCTAATAATTTGATTTTTTCATTTACTTTCTTTAAATTAAGAAGTATCTCTAACTGTATTTTCATTAAAAAAAAAATTTTAACCTGTAAAATGATGTTGCAAGAACTTAAGTTAAATCAAATATATTGGTACACTATACAAAATTCTTTTGCTGTTGATAGAAAAGCTTCTACTACTGCTCAGCAGTAATCCAAATGAACATTAAGAAATTAAAAAGAAAAGAAACTTTAAAAAGATAAAGATTTTAAGTTTTCAATATATTACATGTATTGAGAGTTTTAAAATTTTCCTTTAGAAAGATAGAAATTTTAAATGTTCATTACCGGATTTTCAAAAATTATTTAAAAAGAAAGAAGGTTAGTATAATTTAAAATTTAGAAAAGATAAATATATTTTCAATAAATCTTAATGGCGGTCAATATAATCCCACAAATTTTAAGATAACTCCCTACTACTTTCCAGCTTCTAATATAACCAATGGGACATGCAACTGTTTGGCTCTATTCAATAGGAGAAATGGTTTTCGAACGTGCGGTCGCAATACATACGCGATGCACACATTCAAAAATGATAATTATGATGAATTATAACAATTTTGATTTATCATAAATCATATAATTTGTACTATTTTTTTTGAACATGTATCGCGTGTACATCGCTAGTACACGTTCATATAACTGAGCTCGTTCAATAAAGAACTTCTATCTTCCTCCTCGAGGAAGAGTTTTCTTGCTCCATAAAGCTTAGTCTTTTATTATATTTTATCTTTCTTGCTTTGAAGTATTTTATGGACAAGATTCATGTGGAGGACAAGAAAACATCTCCATGAGCATAATAGTATTTTTTCCTATTCAATACCTTTAACAACCAAAAGGCTCAAGATTTTCATAAAAAGCAATATCATGATATTTACCGGCAAGCAAAGGAGGATTCGACAAGTGTCTAACCCTATCGCCATACTTGGGTTATTAATATGGTTTGTCTAATTAGTACTTTAAGTATATTGGTTAAATATATCTTTGATTTAATTTTTGGAAGAATTATTTTTAAAATAAATTTAAGAAAATTACTTTTATTTAAATAAAATAAAATAAAATTATTTTTAAATGCATAAATTATCGAAATGGACATAAATTACTTTAGAGAGTAGTTAAAAATATGTTAAATGAGGATAGTCCAATAATTTATTTTTTTATTCACTTTCTTCAAAAGAAGAAGTATCTCTTCACTAAAAAGCTTTTCGTTTTTTAGCCGTAAAATGATGTTGTAAGAATTTAAGTTAAATCAAATACATTGGTGTGTTCTACAAAATCTTTTTGCAGGCTTTCGGGTGCTGCTCAACAGTAATCCAAACAAAAACTAACAAATTTAAAAAAAAAATGGAACTTTAAAAGATAAAAAAATTTATTTTTAATGCATTACATTTATTGAGAGTTTTAAAACTTTCCTTTAAAAAGATAAAAATTTTAAGTTTTCATTACAGAATTTTTAAAAATCATTCAGAAAGAAGAGAGGTAGGTCTAATTTAAAATCTAGGAGAAATAAATATATTTTTAATAAATCTTAAAGGAGATCAATTTAATTTTTTCAAAGTTTTAAGGTGACTCCCTACTACTTTCCAGCTTCTGATATAACCAATCGCACATGCAACTATTTGGCTCTATTCAATAAAGAACTTCTATCTTCCTCCTCGAGGAAGAGTTTTCTTGCTCTATAAAGTCTCTTAGCCCCAAGTTTAGTCTTTTATTATATTTTATCTTTCTTGCTTTGAAGCATTTTGTGGCGAAGATTTATGTGAAGGACAAGAAAACATCTCCATGAGCATGTTAGTATTTTTCCTATTCAATTCGTTTAACAACCAAAAGGTTGTCGTTAATCAAGATTTGCATAAAAGCAATATCATGATATTTACCGGCAGGCAAAGGAGGATTCGACAAGGTCTAACCGTATCGCCATATTTGAGTTTATTTACATGGTTTATCTAATTAGTACTTTAAGTGTATTGATTAAATATATATGTGATTTAATTTTTGAGAGAATTATTTTTATAAAAAAAATTTTTTAAAATATTTGATTTGAATATTTTAAAAATAAATTTAAGAAAATTATTTTTATTTAAATAAAATAAAATAAAATTAATTTTAAGGGCATAAATTAATTGATATAAATTATGTAGGAGGGTGGTTGAAAATGTATTAAATAAGGGTAGTCCAATAATTTGCTTACTCTTTCACTTTCTTCAAAGTAAGAATTGTATATCTGACTATATTTCACTAAAAGACTTTTTAAACCATAAAATAATATTACAAGGAATAAAATTAAACTAAACATATTGGTGCACTGTAATTATATAAATTATGATACAAAATTCTAACCATATAAATATATTTTTCCTATTACACCACAATCACTCGAATAAATGGGTGCATAATGACTAAGAAAAAGGTTGACGATGTTAGCTTATGCGCTTCCCTCTTTTTTTGCCTTACAAGAATTTTTTTAAAATACAAAGTGTATTTTAGATACAAATTTAATTATTTATATGAATTTTACTCTATAGTAAAAATATTTGTTAATAAAAATTTTAAATTGAAGAAAAAGCTCGGACCATTCAAGAACATGATTCTATTTTCATTAAATGTTTTAAAAAATATTTAGAAATCATCTATCAACAAGGAAACTTAGAAATTAAACTGAAGGTATACCAACACTCAAGCAAGCGGATGGTTAGAAAAGTTAACTCTCTTGGGACTCTATAAATATTAGTCTCTGAAAACGTGATTTTTTTTTTTATAATTTTTTTTAATAGGTAACGAAACAAGCTCAGCCCATAAGGAAACAGACGTGGGGAGCTAAGAACAACACCAATGGGATTTTGGTGCATCCCATTTGTGTTGTAGGTCCCCCTAAATTGGGATGGACAGTGCAAAAGTTTCATTGGAGCAACACAAAAAATTGGGACGAGTCCCAATTTAGAGGGACCGAATTCAACTACCACTTTTTCATTGTTTTACTTTTACAAACATGCGGCACACATGCCACTTATTTTTTTTTATATATATTTTTTACTGTTGTAATATATGTAATGTATTTATTATTTTATTTATTAATATGTAGGGCCGAAATTGGGATCTTTTATTAAAAACAAGATCTCATTTTATCATAATTTTATATTTTATAATGCATTGCTAATATAGTATGCAGTTGGGTCAAAAGTAGAATCGAAAATGAGACTTGTCACCGGAAATGCTCTAAAATCATCGAAAAATACAAGGCATGTCATGACAATTCAGCCAGCAAAACAGAACAGAGAAACATTGCTTATCTAACTACCTAGCTAGTCACAAGACATTTAAAACAGTATCATCCATGCTAGGTAGAGCCTATTGCCAAACTACACAATAACTAGCATACAATGCATCGAATTAGAATCTGCATATCAAGCAAATAGTGATCACTGACCAGGCCTGTAGCTTAACAAAGATTAATTAACTTGTCCATAGTATACTTGTATTTAAAGTTCATGAATAAATCAAAAGCTCACATCAGTGGGAAGGACGTGCTCATAACACAATCCTGAAAGAAAATATATATTAACACGACTGCCTAGTGTCACTTCAATATATCTTCCACTGGTCAAACACTGAGAACAACACTTATAGTTAATTAATCAGTAACATGTGCAACATGCAAGTTAACTTTTCCTTTGTTTTCTAATTTTTTTGTCGTCTAATTTGTGGATGACTTTATCCACAATATCTTTGTAGATCCTCGATCGTTTCCTCTCTCTTTGATTATTGAGGGTACTATAACTACTAACAAAGTACTCCAGCTGAATCACAGAAAGCAACTTCTCCCAAGGAATGGTACGTGAAGAAGTACTGTTATTTGTACCTAAATTTTCTATATATTACTGGGATAGTTGGAAAATTATGTATTAACAATTGAAAATTTCAGTTATAATATTGATAAATCTGTTACTAAAAAAAATGAGGAATTGTACGTTGAAAACGGGAGATTTCACTTATTTTAATAGTGAATATGTTAAAAGGATTTTACATCTATTATTGGTTACTGTACTATTTTCTTCACATCTATCAATAATACAACCGAAATTCCCATTCATACACGGTTTCTCAAATATCCAAATGATGTCTAGAAAACTTTGATTAAGAAAACATTTTTGTATGCAAAAAGACGTTGATAATACCAACATTTGATTGGTTTAAGTGATTTAATATTTATTTTACTTAAGCAAAATCTTGATTTCGAGTTTTATGAATTAAAAAAAAAATTAGCACTAGGAGTAACATGAGCTAACCAAACTCAAACCAAAAAACAAATAATTTAGACAAAAAAAGAAAAAGAAAAAGAAAAAATTAAAGACATTAACAAAAGAAAAATATTTGGTCAATGCATTTTTTCTGACATACTATGCAACACATGTAGAAAAAGTGAGGAAGACGATAAAAACATTTGGATGATGGGTCCCATATGATCATTATTACTTTTATTAAATTTTTTTTATCCAAAAAATTTATCAGCATAAATAGTGCTATGCTGGTAAGTTTTGTGTTGGTAAGTTTTGTAAAAAAAAAAAATTACCAACATTGCACTATTTACGTTGACAAATTTTCTAAAAATACAAAAAAAAAAACTTATTTCCAAAAGCGTCTCGTATGTATAAGAATTTTATACATTCACATATCATTACTCTTGACAAAATTGCTACATATACACAATAAAAGAAAGCTGAGAGTTTTTAGGTGGATTATCTCACCTAATCCTTTAATTTTGTGTTTCGGAGGGTTCTATGAACTAGCCTTTCTTTCTTTCTTTCTTTCTTTCTTTTTTCGTGCATATACCCATTCTGTGAAGTCAAAGAAATTCTTCAAACTCGATATGATTACACAATGGATACAAATACAATATGTAGATCATACCAAAAAACATTATATAATTTCAATAACACAGATGAGAATTCCGGCATCAATTCTGTCGTATAGCAGCTGTATGTATTTATACTCACTGCCTGTCTGCAATAATAGGAAGGGATAATATTGCATTCTTATTTGAAAGATATTTTTTTTGATGTGACTTACTTAAAAAATATTGATAGCACACTTGATTGCCTTATAAATAGACCCAAGTAATATGGGGTTCCATACAACAAATCTAGCTAGCAGTTGAGCCAGAAAAATCATGGAATCCCAAAGTGGAGAGCATGCTGCCAAACTGCTTCAATCTCAAAGCCACATATGGAATCACATTTTCAGCTTCATAAACTCCATGTCCCTTAAATGTGCAGTTGACTTAGGCATACCAGATGCCATACACAACTATGGCCAACCCATGCCACTCTCACAACTCATTGCTTCACTGCCAGTCCACCCATCCAAGTCCTCCTTCATCCACCGCTTGATGAAAATCTTGATCCATTCTGGCTTCTTCTCCACACAGAATGTCACCCACAATGAACTTGAAGTTGGGTATGTGCTAACTGATGCATCTATACTACTTCTTAAGGACAACCCCTTAAGTGTGACACCTTTCTTGCTTGCCATGCTTGATCCAATTTTGACAAAGCCATGGCATCAATTGTCTACTTGGTTCAAAAATGATGATCCTACACCATTTGAAACGGAACACCGGATGACGTTATGGGAGTGTGCTGGCCATGTGCCAAAACTTAATCACTTGTTCAATGATGGCATGGCAAGTGATGCTCGATTGATCACCAGTTTGGTGCTTGATGATAAGTGCAAGGGGGTGTTTAAGGGATTGGGATCATTGGTTGATGTTGGTGGAGGCACAGGGACTGTGGCAAAGGCCATTGCCAAATCATTCCCACAGCTGGAGTGCATAGTATTTGACCTCCCACATGTTGTTGCTGGCTTGGAAGGAAGTGAGAACATAAAATATGTTGGAGGGGACATGTTTGAGGCCATTCCTCCATCTGATGCTATTTTGTTGAAGGTAAGATATTATAATTTTCTTGTATAAGAAATTTAGAAAACAACATGTATATAATTATAGAGCATCATTCACGTTAAACATGATAAATTATATTCTTGATTAGCCATAACTGGTTGAATCAATATTTAATCTCCTTTTATTGATTCTGATCATTGTTACTTTGAATGACAAATCAGTGGATTTTGCATGACTGGAACGATGAGGAATGTTTGAAGATATTAAGGAATTGCAGGGAGGCAATCATGAGCAAAGGCAAAGAAGGAAAAGGAAAGGTGATTATCATAGACATGGTGAGGGAAGATGAGAAGAGAGATGATGAATCAGTTGAAACGCAGCTTTTCTTTGACATGCTAATGATGGTGTTGGTCACTGGAAAAGAGAGAAATGAAAACGAATGGGCCAGGTTGATCTTCTCTGCAGGTTTCAGTGACTACAAGATAACTCCAGTCCTGGGTTTAAGGTCTCTCATTGAGATCTATCCGTAGCAACTTATTTCCAAAAAAGCATCATCAATTTAAAAAATGGATGAGAAGGAGCCAGCACTTTGTATCATTCATATATACTCCTTTAGTTGTTTAATGTCCTATATACAATAAAAATTAAAGGACTCTGTTAGGAAGAATAGTCATATTCTGTTTTGCAAATGCAATCTGAACTGAATATATATAGGTACAACGATCCAAACGTGATCGTCACTTACCGCAAATACTCATAGATTTAGAATGCATGGTTGGTGACTATCATTTTAATGGCTTCATAAAATTACGAGGAACATAGATGATAAAAAACAACATGTGGCCTAGAATTTTAAAGCCTACATAGTGACGGATTTGAAAAATTGCACGGCATTGACATTTTTTTATTTTATTTTAAAAGATTGTACTATTCAAAATTCGTTAATTTCAATTAAGAAGATAAGAGCAATTGATGTAATAAGATCAATTATTAATTTTTTCTATTCAAAACAAACCACAAGAACATCACATCCTAGGAGGCTTTTGCTTAGCCTTGTTAAAAATGTAAAGCGAATTAATATCCTCCCTAACGGAGTTGCGTGCTTCTTTACTTGTCTTTCTTCGAAAATTCCATAGTTGCTCCCAAATAAAGGAAAAGTGGTTATGATCCATTCACGTTTCAACACCTCAACTTTTCCATTAAAAAGGAAGTGAAACTGAAAAGTACTAATGGCTAATAAATCTGAGATGTCGAAATGTGAATAAGACAGAACACTACTTTTTTTTTTTTTTTTGAGAACACTTAAAAATTTCTCCTATCAAATTATATATTTTATCATCTAAAATAAAACCTATGTTTCAAGAACCCAATCCTATAGTGGAATATCATACTCGGATATGGTTGTTATGAAGAGCATAATACAAAATGTTCCCCACACTTTGCCGAAAGACTAAATTGTAAGTGTTTCCCAAAAAAAAAAAGGAAAGAAAGAAAGAAAGAAAGAAAGAAATTGTAAGAGTGATTTATGAGGAATTTGATCTCTTTTTAAATAGCTTTCATTATACGTGAAGCATGGCTTATTTTAGTGGGCATCCAATTATTTTTTATTTTTATAAATATTTTATTGAAGTAATATTAAATATATTTATAGATTAATTTTGATATATTATCTGTGTAATGAATTTTTATAGTATCATATCATCTTATGCAATTAAACAAATAACTTTTGAGGTGGTGATTATATAAATTAAATATTTTGATTAATGTTATTGGATAACTGGGTAACTTTGAAAATGATAGTATATCAAAATTACTTTCATATGCTTATTACTTGAATTTTTCTCACTTATTATTCTGGTAAAAAAAGAAAAAAGAGAATATTTTTCATATGAAACAGAAATAGATGAGAGAAAATATTATTTAAGTGGAAGAATAAATTAAATTAATATTCTAGAATGGCAAAGGAGTAGTTGTATGTTGTCAACAATTTTTTTTTTTTTCAAAAAAAGACAAGATTGATTAAAAGCATCAAAGCAACAATGATTTATTCACCTAAACAAGAAAGAAATCATCGCAAAATTAAAGAGCGGATGGTAAAATCATACCATACGTCATATAAATCCAGAACTCGATATTGTTACACAACATATACATACTACTTTACACACACACACACACACACACACACATATATATATATATATATATATATATATATATATATATATATATATATATATATATATATATATATATATATATATATATATATATATATATATATATATATATATATACTAATGTAACTTTAAATGATTATTGCACTATTTAATAACTTTTTGTTGGTATAATTTTTCACAAAATCCACCATCGGATTAAAGTTTATATCGTATAAATCATCTTTATAAAAATTTATATTAATCTAAAATTATTTGGTATACCTTTTATATACATCAAAATTAATAAATTATATATTTAAAATATACATAAAAAAGAGATATTTAATTGCATTCTTATTGATATTCAATTTTTATAAAATTTGGCATAAATTATCTTCATAATAAATAATTGTAATTCAACGGTTGGATTGATAAAACATATATTTTATTGAAAGTTATAAGTGGTGTAACTATGTTTAATGGGGTATTTGTTTCAAGTTATATAAATTATTCCCAAGAATAATTAGTTGAAAACCATTTATTCCTATGTTTGTTTCAAGCTTTAAAAAAAATATGCTTAGGTATTAAATATTCTCAAGAAAATTCTATCCCTATGATTTGATAGGATTTTATTCCCATTATAAAATGTGGGAATAATACATTCCCATGATATGAGAATTAAAATTATTATATAAAAATATCAATATATCCCTCAAATTATCCTAATTTTCGTCCCACATACCAACAGACCAACAAAAGTTTGTGCAATTAATCTCGTATAAACTCTTTTGTGAATTGTTTTCCATAACTATTAAAAAAAAATCCACTATGATTCTCCAAGTAACAAACCATGACAGAGTACATATGAAAAGATGCAAAATTTATAGTTCCTCTATACTGGCTTTCCACTGCTCATACTAATCGTATTGAAGAAAGACTCAATTGGATCATTTCCCAACATTATCCCTGCGACACTAACCAGCTCTTTGAAAAACTCCCAAAGTTCTATGCACCTTTGTCCTAACCTTCACATTGTTCCTTCTTCAAAACTTGCAAAAAGTGCAAACTACAAATCACTATGCACGCTCAAGTTAAAGGAACCAACTGTATTAGATTGTTATCAAGATCAAGGTGAAAAACCCATGAACTTGTGGCACCGTCTGTGATGTGCTTGGCAGTCCAAGATGTTCAGTGCACCTAGTGATTTAGGCACATTGGATGATAGAAATTTATAAGATATATCGATATAGCAATCACTTATGATACATTATAGTAATATATTAATTTAAAAAAAAGTTAAAAATATGATTAAATATGTTTTAGAAATTAATTTTTATATATTAATAGTATAAAATTATATTGATAATATAAAATAATTTTATACTATCAGTATAATATTACACTAATAGACAGTGTAAAATTATATTGACAGAGTAAAATTACACTGATAAAATTTTTATGAATTTTAGAAATTAATTTTTATACACTAATAGTATAAAGTTATATCGACAATATAAAATAATTTTACATTGTCAGTGTAAAATTACACTGAAAAAGTAAAATTATACTGATAAAATTTTTTTATTACATTGATAGTGTAAAATTATTTTATACTTCTAGTATAATTTTACACTGTTAGTATATAATAATTAATTTTTAAAATATATTTAATCATATTTTTTAATTTTCTTAAAATTAGATATTATTACAATGTATCATAGGTGATTGGTGTATCGATGCATCTCACAATCTCACTATCAGATTGCAAGATGCACCATGCTCTTTGACCAACGAGGAGCACTGTAGATGGTGCCTGAACTTGTTTGCCTAGAACCGCAAACATCCTATATATTTGAACAGAGATCCAATGAAAAATATACATCTTTGTTCAAGATCAAATCCATTTTTGGGCTGAGAATATAGTTTCACAAATGTAAGCTCCCTATGTAACTGAGGTGGTGAAATGCTAAGGGAGAATTGCAAGGAGGGGGAGCTCTGAGGAGAACGGAACGCGAAGAGGCATTTAGTCATGTTTTCAAAATGTATTTAATTATATTTTTTAAATATGGCTAAATAACAAATCGATCTACTCCTTCCGTACTCCTAGTCAAAGTTAAATGGTATGTGCTGTACCATATTTAAATTGGTGCATCACAGAGCTAGCCTTCATAAAAATCCAAAACTCAATATTATTACACAATAGTTACATACTAAATCAATACTAAATCAAAACAAACATGTTAGTCTGATACACTGTAATTATAAAAATGTTTTATGTTATCTATCAAATATTATTATCTTTGTATTTTTAGGGTAATTATTGTAAAGATTAATATTTACAATATTATAATAATATATAATTAAATAACTTAAAAAAATTACACATTAATAATATATCAAAATAAAACCCTATTACTCGTTTCCCTAGGCGGCTTTTATCACCTCTCTCTATTTTCCTCTGCTACCATTCCTAATGTGTTTGCATTAAGGTGGCTTCTCATTCAAAAAAATCTTCACCATGTAGATATAATTAACTTATCTCAAATAAATACATAACATATGGAATTATTTGGGTGATATGATGGTTGTGTTTTGGCCAATAGTGAAATGAGATTTGAATTAAAAATTCTATTTTAGAATTTGTTGACTAATGACTATGGTGGTCCATCTTCCCCATCACCATCTTATCCGTCGTCACTCTCCCTCAAATGTCCGCCACTTCTCTAACAAACCTAGCACCTAATATAGCAACACATCAATTCCACACAACCTCCACCTCCATATCCTACCTTCCCCAAATACCACAATCTCATTGGCTATGAACCTTAAAGCAAAGGGGGAAAAATTATACCAAAGAAAACACACATTTCTAATTTCCAAAAGCAAATAAATCACACATTTCAAAATCCTCTCACTCAAAGAAAAAAAAAATCCCAAAGTTAATAAAATGCAAATTTAAAAGAAATTTGAGTCATCATATTGAATCAGAATCCAAGTAACAAAATAATTTGCAAGTCCAAAACACATAAAATGCATGAACGCAAACTATTAGATATGGTAGCAATGGTCATGAAGGTGAGGATGTGGCTACAACTGAAGTTAGAGTTGCAATTTTGCTAGCGGTTGAGGGAAGAGGAAAGGAACTCCTAGAAGGTGTCGTTGGGCTTGGCGATGACGGTGGAGAGGCCGCCATCGATGGGGTCATCGACATGGACAAGGCCATTATCACTGGACTCATTAGCGAATGTCCTCCACTCAGTGATCTCATCAATGGAGTCCAACTCCAGAGCAAGCCTACACCCCCCAGCACATTATGTCTTTTACCGAATCGTTGCATTATACCGGAGGGTGGTGTAGGGCAAAAAAAAAATTGAAGCTTTATTATCATTGGATAATAGGGTTCATGAGGAGAAATTGCATGTTGCTTCTTCCTTGAGTTGTGAGGAGTTGTGTGATGAAGCTGTTTGTGATATGAATGTTCCTTTGGAAGTGAATAGTGAGGCTTGATCTTCATTGGAGAAGGAACTGAAAAAGAAAAAAGAGATTCGGAAAGAAACAAGGGCCATTGTGTTCCAATACAAATAATGACCACTTAAAAATAAAAAATTTCTATGCCATATCTGCGCGGTGTAGATTTTCTTTCATCTACAACCAGAGCAATCACCTTGCATTAATCATCAATTTTTTCTTTGTCTCTTTCTACATGTTGCATGTCGATTTTTTTTTTTCAACATTGGCTGCTCCCATCTATTTTTCTGGGCCATCTCTCTCTATCCAATCGTCAATTCTTTTATTTTTTCTCTAGATTCGCATCCACATTTACTATTAAATGACGCAGATTTAGAATGCACGGTTGGTAACCTTCGTTTCAAGGCGAATTCTGTGATGCACCTCACAAAGTGAGGTACATCACACACCTTACAAGATTGATGGTTAGATGTGAGGGTGCACGTCTGGCACAATCTGACCATTGTCTCATAAGATGTGTTTACGGCGCTCACGCGTCGGCCATTAATCTTGCGAGGTATGTGATGCACCTCACTTTGTGAGGTGCATCACAGAATTCACCTCATTTCAATGGCTTCATAAAATTTCCAGGAGCATGGATGATAAGAAACAATATGTGGCCTAGAATTTTAGAGTCTACAAATTGATGGATTTGAAAATCTGCGTGGCATTGTCATTCTTTTGATTTTACGAGATTGTGCTTTTCAAAATATGTCATTATTATCAATTAAGATGATAAAAGCAATTGATGTAATGAGAACAATTATCAATTTTTCTATTCAAAACGAACCACAAGAACATCACATCTTGGGAGCCTTCTGCTCAGCCATGTTACAAATGTAAAGCGAATTAATTTCCTCCCTCACGTAGTGGCGAGCTTCTTAACTTATCTTTCCGTGAAAATTTCATATATAGTTGTTCTCCCAAACAAAACTAAGTGGTGCTAAGATTCATTCACATTTCAATGCCTCAACTTTTGCATTATTGATGGCTAATAAATTTGAGATATTGAAATGTGAATAAGACAGAACACGTCCTTTTTTTTTTCTTAGAGAACACTTAAAAATTTCTCCTATTTAATTATATAGTTTATCATCTAAAATAAAATCTATGTTTTCAAGAACCAAATCCTATAGTGGAATATCTTACTTGTGTATGGTTGTTACATAAGCATAATACAAAATGTTTCCAATGCTTTGCCAAAAGATGAAATTGTAAGTATTTTCCAAAAAAGGAAATTGTAAGAGTGATTTATGAGGAATTTAATCTCTTTTTAAATACATTTCATTATACGTGAAGCAAAGCTTATTTTTGTGGGCATCCAATTATTCTTTGTTTTCATAAATATTTTATTGAAGTAATCTTAAATATATTTATAGATTAATTGTAATATATTATCAGTGTAAAGAATTTTTACAATATCATATCATCTTACATAATTAAATTTGAGGTCGTGATTATAATAGTTAAATATTTGTATTGATGTTATAGGATATAACTGTGTAATTTTTAAAATAATAGTATATCAAAACTACATTCATATATTTATATAAAATATAATATTATTATTCAAAATTTTCTGGCTTCTATATTATTTTGGTTAAAAAAAAAGAAAAAAGAGAATAATATTCAAATGAAATAAAAATAGAGGTGAGAAAATATTATTTAAGGGCGAGAATAAATTAAATTAAATTAAGGTTCTGGAATGCAAAAGAGTAGTGTTATGTTTTCGACAAGTTTTTATCGAAAAAGGACAAATCAAAACAACAATGACTTATTCACCTAAACGAGATAAAATTATCAAAAAATTAAGGAGCAGACGGTAAAATCATACCATATTTCATAGAAATCCAAAACCCAATATTATTACACAGCTGTTATATACTACTTCACCAAAGCAGAAGTGTTAGTATATTAAATAAATTCAATACAAAGATATATATATATATATATATATATATATATATATATATATATATATATATATATATATATATATATATATATATATTTGATAAACTGTAATTATAAAAATATTTTATATTATCAATCAAATCTTATTATTTATGTATTTTTAGGATAATTATTCTAAAGATTAACATTTACAATAATGTAACAATATGTAATTAAATAATTTTAAAAAAATTTACACATTAATAATATATTAAAATAATATCCTATTACTCGTTTCCTAGGCAACTTTTATCACCTCCCTCTGTTTTCCTCTTCTACCCTTCCTACCGTGGTTGCATCGACCATCAAGTTTTTCTTTTTCTCTTTGTATCTGTCGGATGTCGGTTATTATTATTATTTTTTTCAATAATGGCCGCTCCCTTTTTTTTTTTTGGTATATCACTCTCTTTCCAATCGTCAGTTCTTTTTTAGATTGGCGTCCAAATTTACTATTAAATGACGTAGATTTAGAATGCAGGGTTGGTGGGCCTTCATTTCAACGGCTTCTTAAAATTACCAGGAACACAGATGATAAGAAACAATACGTGGCCTAGAATTTGAGTCTACAAATTGATGTACTTGAAAATCTGCATGGCATTGTCATTCCTTTCAATTTAGGATTTAATTTATATATAATATCAGAATAAAATTTTTTATATAAATATTTAATTATATATTATTATATTAATAAAAATATTTATTTAATTATTTATTATTTTTAAAATTTTTTAAATATAAGTATGTAATTAAATTTTATATTATCAGTTTATA
Organism: Pterocarpus macrocarpus; assembly: GCA_031439585.1. Classification (NCBI taxonomy): domain Eukaryota; kingdom Viridiplantae; phylum Streptophyta; class Magnoliopsida; order Fabales; family Fabaceae; genus Pterocarpus; species Pterocarpus macrocarpus. Next base: position 17,980,969 of record CM062514.1, read on the forward strand.
TTACTTAAACTCTTGATTTTAAGATATTATATTTTTTAAAATATGTTATTATCAATTTATAGTCTATTTAGTTATATTTTTGGAGATATAAAATTTTTTTTATTGGTATGAGAATAAAAATATGTAGTAACTAATGTGTTTAGATATGTAAAGATCCTTTTTTTAAACTTATTTTTGGAACTCTAAAAAGTTTTTTGAAAAAAGTATCTTCGAAGTTATTTTTTATTCTACAAAAGGACCTTTTAAAAAGAAATTTTATTATTATTTTTATATCAATAACTAAAAGTAAATTAATTTTATTCTATCTAAATAAAAATATTTTTTTAAATTTACTTTTGACATATTTAAATAAGATAAAATTATTTTTTTAAAAATAATTTCTCTAAATATAATTATTTTAATTCTTCTAAAAATTAAAGCAAATATATCCTAGGATGATAAAAGCAATTGATGTAATGAGAACAATTATCAATTTTTCTATTCAAAACAGACCACAAGAACATCACATCGTGTGAGTCTTCTGCTCAGGCATGTTACAAATGAAAAGCAAATTAATATCCTCCCTCATGTGGTAGCGTGCTTCTTAACATTCCTTGAAAATTTGATATATAGTTCCTTCAAACAGAGAAAAAGTGAATAAAATAGCACACGACATTTTTTTTTTTCTTAGAGAGCACTTAAAAATTTCTCCTACCTAATTATATATTTTATCATATAAAATAAAAACTTTGTTTTTAAGAACCAAATCCTATAGTGGAATATCTCACTTGTATATGGTTGTTACGGTAAGCATAATACAAAATGTTTCCAACACTTTGCCGAAAGACTAAATTGTGACTGCTTCCCAAAAAAGGAAATTGTAAGAGTGATTTGTGAGGAATTCAATCTCTTTTTTTAAAAAAATTATTATACGTGAAGCCTGGCTTATTTTAGTGGGCATCCAATTATTTTTTATTTTTGTAAATATTTTATTGAAGTAATATTAAATATATTTATAGATTAATTTTAATAATTATCGGTGTAAAGAATTTTTAGAATGCCATATTATATGTAATTAAATAAATAATTTTTGATGTACTGATTATAAAAGTTAAATATTTGTATTGATGTTATTGGATAACTGTCTAACTTTTAAAATAATAGTATATCAAAACTGTGTTCATATATTTATCTAATATATAATATTATTACTTCAATTTTTCTGACTTCTATATTATTTTGGTAAAAAAGAAAAAGAAAAAAAATAATATTTTTCATATAAAACAGAAATAGAGGAGAGAAAATATTATTTAAGGGAGAGAATAAATTAAATTAAATTAAATTAAGGTTCTGGAACTGCAAAGGAGTAGTTGTAAGTTTTCAACAATTTTTTTTAAAAAAAGATAAAATTGATTAAAAGCATCAAAATAGTAATGACATATTGTACCAAAAAAACAACAATGACTTATTCACCTAAACAAGATAAAAATCATCAAAATCATACCATATCTTAGTCCAAAATTATTCAATATTGTTACACAACAGTTACATGCTACTTTTATATATAACACTTGAATTAATATTAATGATTAGATGTTAAAAGAATACATTAAAGAGTCACGTGATACTACTTACTTGTTTCCATAGGCGAATTCTTTTGCCTCTCTCTGTTTTCCTCTACTACCATTTCTGCTGTGTTTGCATCAATCATCAAATTTTTTCTCTACCTCATTCCATCTATCGCATGATCAGTTATTTTTTTCAACAATGGCGCCTCTCTCTTTTTTTCTCTGCTATCACTCTCTATTAAATCATCAGTTCGTTCTTTTTCTTTTTCCTAAATTGGAGTCCACATTTACTATTACATGATGTAGATTTACAATGCATGGTTGGTGGCCATCATTTCAAAGGCTTCGTAAAATTACGAGGAGAATAAATGATAAGAAACAACTTGTGGCGCAGAATTTTAGAGCCTACTCATCGATGGATTTGAAAATTTGTATAGCATTGACATATTTTAATTTCAAAGATAGTATTATTCAAAATTTATTAATATCAATTAAGAAGATAAAAGCAATTGAGGTAATGAGAACAATTATCAATTTTTTCTATTCAAAACAAACCACAAGAACATCACATTCTGGGAGCCTTTTGTTCACCCATTTTACAAATGTGAAGGGAATTAATATTCTTATTCTGGGAGCCTTTTGTTCAGCCATTTTACAAATGTGAAGGGAATTAATATTCTTCCCCATGTAGTTGCGTGCTTCTTTATTTGCCTTTCTTTGAAAATTTCATTGTTGCTCCCAAGTTAAGAAAAGGTGGTGCTATGATCCATTCACATTTCAGCACCTCAAGTTTTGCATTAAAAAAGTAGTGAAAGTGAATAAGATGAACCAATTTTTTTTATTTATTTGAAAGCACTTAAAATTTTCTCCTTTCTAATTATATATTACATTTTATATATTTATATTTTAGATTAGACATGCATTTTAGTCTCTGAAAAAATGCACTTGATATCAGTTTGGTTTTTAGAAGATTTTTAATATCAAATAGATTCTTAAAAGTTTAACTTGATATTATATTAGTTTTTAAAAGTTTTTGATATCAAATTAATTCCTAAAAATTAAAATATGACATCACTTTAGTTTTTAAAAATTGTATGTGGCATCTATTTAATCTATTATTTTCTATAAATTCATAAACTTATTTGATGTCATATCTATTTTATAGATACCAAAGTGATATCACATTTTAAGTTTTAAGAAACTATTTGATCTTAAAATCTTTCATTAATAATCAAAATGTATGTTTAGTCTATATTTTATCATCTAAAATAAAACCTATGTTTTCAAGAACCAAATCCTTTAGTGCAATATCATACTTGTATATGGGTTTTACGGTGAGCATAAGACAAAATCTTTCCTACACTTTGCCAAATGACTTAATTGTAAGTGTTTCCCAAAAAAAAAAAAAAAAATTGTAAGAGTGATTGACGAGGAGTTTGATCTCTTTTTATTTAGTTTTCATTATACGTGAAGCATGCGTTATTTTAGGGGGCATCTTTTTTTTTTTTGATAACATCATTCAAAGACTCACACTCAAACAAGAGTGGAGCAACAAGGCCAACATCTGAGTATACAATATACAGCATGATAAAATCGAAGCACCCGCAAAGTGAATACACAATTTACCCCTAGGCCTATCACCAAGCCTAGTCAGTTAGCTCAGAAACAGCTGCACAACCAAAATGAAAATTAGAGAAGTTCTTACCTCCATCGTGGAGGAAGAGCAACATACTCCATGTTATATTGCTACCATTATTTTGTTTTGGAAAAATGAGAGAGAAGGAGAGAGAGAAAAAAATCAAGGGTTAAAATCCAACCATGGAGGAAGAATCCATTTCCTCCACGGTGGAGGTAAGAATTTCTGTGAAAACTAACTGCACAAATCGTGGCCCCATGACAAGCCAAAAAAAAACCGCAAGTATATCAGCAGACCCAGCCGAGAGCAATTGTCAATAAAGCAGCATATATCATTGTAATTCAGCATAATTCATTCCAGGATTTCCACCTCTGCATTATCTCCATCATAAATATTTTCCAGCATATCTTCTGGTTTTGGGAGATAGCCTTGTTTCTCAAGCCCCAGATGCACCAAATAACAACAAAAAAACAGGACAGCCACCTCTTCTTTTGGTTACTATGGCATCTGTATCCCAACCAAAAATCAAAATTCACCCCTGGATTTTCTGAAGCTACTCAAGTAATACCCCACCAATGACAACAGCAAGCCCATGCCTTCCACCAGAATTGACAAGTAAAAAATAAATGGGATATAATTTCATCAGCACAATTACATAACACGCATTTAGTATCTCCGTCCCTCAAAATATTAAGTCCATGGAGCCTATCTTTTGTATTAATTCTTCCCGGTAGAATAAGCCACAACAACAATTCCATCTTTGGGGGGCTATCTTTTAGTGGGCATCTAATTATATATGAATTTTATAAATATTTTATTGAGTTATTATTAAATATAAGGAATTTTTACAGTGTGTTGGATGAAAATATACTCGACTAAATTTTTAAGAAGAAACTTATCTGAAAAGTAACATCCCAAAGATTACCAATATTTAGACGATTAATATTAAGGAGTGATCTTTCTCCAAGAAATCTGACTTCTCAAACTAGCATGGGAGCAAGTCTTTGAGCAAGATTGGTCAACGAAGAATTGGAATAAAAACTTGAACTTCTATTAATCAACCATAAGTTTATACAAAGCCTTGAAGATGAATAATGAAACTAAAGAAATAACATAAAATTAAAAGGAAACTAACAAAGAGAGATAAAAATTGATATTTAAAATGACATGATATGTGTTTGATCTAAGTAATGCTTTTCTTCTCTGTGCATGAGCCTTTCATAATCTTTCTTGATTCTCACTATTTTCTTATTTCATGCATGTAGTGGTCATCCATGCACCTACGTTCTTAGTAGTGATAACCACTACTTTATCATGATTTCAGACTCCAACTACTCTTCTATTATCAACCATTGGATTCAATCATTTTTCTTAACCCAACATTCCATTTAACTGATGCAGCACTTTTAAGCCTATCATTATTTTTCAGCTGATGAATATTTTTTTTGGATCTAATTGCTCTTCTTGGCTCATTTCAGCGTCTAACCAAGCCCCATTTCGAGTCATTTGTTAGCCTAATTTATGGTGCCAACACAGTATCATATCATTATCTATATTATATATAAAAGAGATTCTCTTTACTAATTATTTGTTACTCAGTATTAAACAGATTTAAACTTATTTTCAGATTCATAAATCTATACTATATATAAAAAGAAATTTTCTTTGTAACTATATTTTTGTCTCTATTAAACAGATTTAAACTTATTTTCAGATCCACAAAAAAACAAAAAAAACCAAAAGACTAAGGTGCCGGTTTATCAGTTAATTCTCATACTACAGGCCTCCATGATGTGAAGCAGAAACGAATGGTTGATGTAACCCACAAAGTCAAAAAAACTTCAATATCACCAATATTTCCCACACCCCACGCACGTTTTTTCATTTTCATTTTCGATAAAAGCCACCACCACCTTTTGTTCCTGTATTTTCCCTTTGTACTATATTTTAATATTATATAAAATTATCATTTCTCTTAAATTATTTTTAATTATATTAATATTTATAAAGAATTTAATTGGTAAATACTGACAGTGTTGTCCAATCACATACTTGTATTTGTAAGTTTTTTAAGGTAGTGAGTGATTAAATCAACTACTTTTATTAATGTGGTAATATATAATTAAATATCTGCGTAAAAAAATTTTATATTGATGGCATATACAAGTTAAATTCTTTTATAAATGCAAAAGCATAAATTTATAGATATACATAATTTTATTAATACCTAAAAGAATAAGAAATGTGGCTTGACAGGAACGCTAGTATATAATTAAATAAATAACTTTTGAAGTAGTGATTATAAAAGTTAAATATTTTTAGTGATGTTATTTGATAACTAGGTAAAACAACTTTTAAACTGATAATATATTAAAATTAGGTTCATATATTTATCTAGGATGTAATAATATTTCTTAAATTTTTATCACTTCTATATTATTCTAGTAAAAAAAAAATAGACAAAATATTAATAATATGAAACAGAAATAGAGGAGAGAAAATTTTATTTAAGTGTGTGAAAAAATTAAATTAACAATTAAGATGAATAAAATTAGAGTTTAATTGTTATGCACTTATACGGTCATCCAATAAAATGCCTGTGTTTATAAGACGTTTAAAATAGTGAGTGGTTGAATCAAACATTTTTGTTGATGTGACAATACCTGATTAGATGTCTGTGTAAACTTGTTTACACCGATAGTGCATACAAATTAAACCCTTAAAATTAAATTACAAAATCATTCAAAATTGTAAGTTGATTATGAAAAGATATGATAAATTTTTGTTCAAAGAATCTTAGTAACTTTGACATAATGGTGTTGAAGTTAGCAATGAACGTGTACAATAATAGGCAGAGATAATATCCAATCTTACTCTGCAGGATATTGACAGCACGCTTGGTTGCCTTATAAATAGACCCAAGTATTGGCAAGTTCCATATCACAAATCTATAGCTAGCAGTTCATGCAGAAAACTTATGGAATCCCAAAGTGGAGAGCAGGCTGCCAAACTTCTTCAAGCTCAAGCCCACATATGGAATCACATTTTCAACTTCATAAACTCCATGTCCCTTAAATGTGCAGTTGACTTAGGCATACCAGATGTCATACACAACTATGGCCAACCCATGCCACTTTCACAACTCATTGCTTCACTGCCAATCCACCCATCCAAAGCCTGCTTCATCTACCGTTTGATGAAAATCTTGATCCATTCTGGCTTCTTCTCAACACAGAATGTCACCAACAATGATCTAGAAATTGGGTATGTGCTAACTGATGCATCTATACTACTTCTTAAGGACAACCCCTTAAGTGTGACACCTTACTTGCTTGCCATGCTTGATCCAATGTTGACAAGGCCATGCCATCAATTGCCTACTTGGTTCAGAAATGATGATCCCACACCGTTTGCAACAACACACGGGATGATGTTTTGGGATTATGCTGGCCATGACCCTAAACTTAACCACTTAATCAATGATGCCATGGCAAATGATAACCGATTGGTCAGCAGTCTGGTGATTGACAAGTGCAAGTGGGTGTTTAAGGGATTGGAATCATTGGTTGATGTTGGGGGAGGCACAGGGACTATGGCAAAGGCCATTGCCAAATCATTCTCACAGTTGGGGTGCATTGTATTTCACCTCCCACATGTTGTTGCTGGCTTGGAAGGAAGTGAGAACCTAAAATATGTTGCAGGGGACATGTTCAAGGCCATTCCTCCATCTGATGCCATTTTGTTGAAGGTAAAATAATATAAGTTGCTTGTATAAGAAATTTAGAAAATAGCATATATATAATTATAAAGCACCACACATGTTAATTGGTTGAAAAATCTCCTTCGGCATGTTAGATCTATTCCTCCAGGCTCAAAACATAAAGCACTAAGTTGTGGAACAGAGGGGAAGCTAACCATGTATATATAGAGTTGTCAATCCTGGTGAACACTCCTATTAGGGGCTGCTAAAGAACTGACCTATACTAATAGACCCCTGACATAAGTTGCTTGATTACTTGACAGATAAAGTTTTGCTCATGCTTGTGAACCACATGTAGATCTCTGGCTTTGCATATTCGAATTTTTTTGAGTTAATATAAAAGTTAAAATCCTTATATGATGGGGTGATTTTACTAAGTTTTAACATGAATCACCAAAAAAAATTCAATTTTTAAATTCCTTTCATCGATTCTTATCACTTTTCTTTGAACAACAACACAGTTGATTTTGCATGATTGGAACGATGAGGAATGTTTGAACATATTGAAGAAATGCAAGGAGGCAATCATAGGCAAAGGCAAAGAAGGGAAGGTGATTATCATAGACATGGTGATGGAGGATAAGAAGGGAGATGATAAATCAGTTGAAACGCAGCTCTTTTTTGACATGCTGATGATGGTGGGGGTCACCGGAAAGGAGAGAAATGAGAAAGAATGGGCCAAGTTAATCTTCTCGGCCGGTTTCAGTGACTACAAAATAATTCCAATTTTGGGATTAAGGTCTATCATTGTGATCTATCCATAATAATTTAACGTTGAAATGGATGAGAAGTGGATGATAAGTAGCCACGTCAGGATTGTAATTTATCTATGTCATCGAGGGAACCTACAATGTTTTACAATAAAAATGTCCAGAATAGGCTCTTTGTCGTGTGCGTGTGTGTCTGTGTGTAGGAGTAGAGTAGAGACACACCAATAAAGTTTCAGGTTTGAGCTTGATTGAAGTTGGTAGCTCTTCAAGTACCTTAATTGTGTTGCAAGAATCGCGACCTAGGTGAAGAAGAGAAGCGGTGATTAAAGAGCACAGTAAGGGGCTAGCAATTGCTTTTGGTATCGCGGTAATTGAAATTGGTGATTGCATTAGAATTGTGAAGAACTTTGAATGTTCTTGAGGATTGTCGCGAGGTGAGCAACATCATGTCCAAAAGTGTTTGACCGAGATGGTATATAATTTAACATCCAATAATTAATAAAAGTATATGAATTTAATTTAAATACATTGGCAGTGTAAAATAGTTTTACATTGTCAGCCAATAGAAATCGTGGAAAGTGTTAACTCACAAAAATAACTATCCATTATAATGAGAGACCCACTATAATTTCTTACTTTCCCCTATTTCTATTGGTTGACAGTGTAAAATAGTTTTACACTGCTAATGCATATCAATTAAACCCAAAGTATATATAATACTGCATATAATACTATTTTATGTTTTTTATTCTTATTGGAAGGGAAATTTTGAAAATCATAATTGTTGCGATCAACCATAGAGTGGGCAAATTATTTTAAACTTGAGAAGAAAATAAATTATAAGAAATTATGCTTACAAACCTGTATGATAACCTATTCTTAATTTTTATAAAAGCTTATTAGGATGAATTCATATAAGATAAAAATATATTAACCTAAGATATACACTTCTTTTTTTTTTTTCGTGGATGTGATCGAGTTGTTGTTATGAGTAGTATTATATATTTTTTATTAATTATTGGATATTAGTTTTCTATTGATAATATTTTGATGTTAAGCATTTAGTTAAAACGTATGCTTTTACATGGCTTTCGTTGTAAATATTTGTATATTATATTTTTTTGAAAATTTTAAATAAATATAAAAAATGAATAAATTAATGGAATAGGGAGAAATGAAGAGTTATGTGATAGAATAGAAAAAAATATGAAAATAAAGATGAGAGGAGTAATTAATATTAAATAGAAGTATAAATAGACAAATAATAATGTACTTAATTAAAATTTAATTTTAATAACATTAATTCATTTAAATGAGGATAGTTTAGAAAATTTAAATTATAAATTAATAATAGAGAGTATAGACAAGCAAAATAGAATGCCAATAGCCCAGCCAAGATAGAATGTAAAGTTTGTTGACCTCCATAAAAAAGATGTATAGCTTGATTGGTTTATATTTGTGTTGAGCACAAATGGTAAACAGACTTACCGAGACAATTTTAACAAAAGGAGTTCTTACTTCCTTTAATACGTGTGTTCTCCTTCAATAAAAATATAAGACTTAAAAGAATTTTACAGCCAATGGATTAAGATTTGATTCTGATTTATGTCATAAAAATTAAGAACAAAAGCAAGAACAAGATTAGGTGCTAAATACCTGATTTGATCGAGGCAAATGATCAATTCATAACCGCAATTCGTTCTTCCATTTGAATATTGAGAGAGAAGAGAGTGGATCTAACCAAGGAAGGCAAGAGGGAGATAAAAGCTCCTCCTATTCTCCAAATAGCCAAATCAGCGTTTTGTTTCAATGAAGTCACAGGCACCTATATATAGAGTTAGTAGGAGAGGCCTCTCTTAGTGTTAGAAAAGTGATGTGTCAAACCATCGATTATAGCAAGGCCCATACACACAATGATTAATAACAATATCTACCAATGAGTAGTGCGTAAGCCTAATGGGCCCAATAAGCCCAATAACAACAATAATTTTAATTAATTTGGGCTTAAATAATTGGCTTTAATCAATTTCGATATCTAATTAATTCGGGTTCAAAATTAAATGCGATTTGATTTATGTAAGTCCACAAAATTATCCAACAATCTCCCACTTGGATGACATAAATCAAATCCTTATGAAACAATTCCCCAAACTAATTCACAATATGTGGCCACAATATGATATCAAAATTGAGCCCACACTCTCAACCAAATGGTCCAATATGGGAAACAAGCACTCAACAATGCAGAGAATCATACTCAAAGGAGTACTGACATCATATACGTGAGATACTCATCTCCCAATGACCTAATAAATGGTCGTACATAAGCCAATGGAAATGCATAACAACATAATGGCATGCCAAATGATTATCAAAATGCAATTCCCAACAAATGGCCCTAGTATCTGCTCTAGATGTAATATGAGATCTAATAAATCTCATCACAATATGAGATGGGTCCAAGATGTTTCAAAAAGTGCCATATCAACAAAAGTGTGCACAATAATATATAGCAACATAAGTATATGTCCAAGATGCTCTATGAGATTCAACAAAATATCTCCGCACAACAAAATTGAAACTGGATCTAATATATCTCAATAATAATGCCATTATGCAAATTTTGCATAAATAATTAAGTTGCGCAGACTTAAATGGCATTAACAGTAGTTTGAGGTCATGATGAATCTACAAAACAAGCTTCCACTAATCCAAAATGCTAAAGGGACCTCAATATATACCCATACGAGTTACAAAATCAACAATAAAAACTTAGGCAGCTAGCATTTGGTTAGGGATCAACAACAATAAGTTCTGTAGGAATATACTCGAAAAGAATCTTGAGTCTACCATGAATTTTCATATAATCACTAAAAGATACAAATTAATATATGGCACAATATCTCCCACTAATCCAATATATCAAACAATATAAACGATCCTATTAGAGACCACAAGATTTCAATACACTCTAATGGTACAATAATCAATAGTGGAATAAGCAATAATTTTGTGGCAGAATGCTCAATGTGAGTTTGAAACTCACCACTACTCTCTCTAACAACAAAAGGACAAAATAAAAAAGAATCTAAAATACAGAGTCAACAAAACTTTTAGCCACGAAGTTTCACAAAATTGGCTTCACATACTCTGCCTATATAATTGAGGAGATCATAAGTGTCTTTGACACTTTAAAACAAATATCCTCTCTCTGTCATCTCAAACTCAAACAACAACCAAATTATAAGGGCATAGCAAAATTAATATGCTAGCCAAAGCATTTTAGACCTATATGTAGCCATTAATAAGGACATAGCAAAATTATAGAGTCTCTAACTCCCACTATAACAATAGTTTCTACATAAACGGGAGTAACATTATATTCTAATAGACTCAAAATATCCTCAATATGGGTCTCAAAACAATAGTGCAATGACAGCCCAATAGGGAAAGAGAAAAAATTACATCAGAATATCATAATTTATTCATATAATAAAATTGGTTTTCTCACATTCAATTAATTGGGCAATTAATTGAATTAAAGATCTTGTATCATTGCAATCTTACCAAAGGGTCTTGGATTACAATACACAAGTCTATTCCACTTGATAGAGTTTTCTCTATCGCACAATAATTATGTCAAATAATGTCACACTGAAAGGTATGTCTATTATCTACATAATTGATAAAAAATATTTTGATACATGAATTAACCCTCATATTTAGTTTATTAGACCTCTTTTGTGCTTAATTGATCATTATTAGACACATTTTATGAGTTTAGACTCTAATCGGGCTTAATTGTATTTTTCAGCATTATTACAAATTTATACTATTTCTGTATTTTGAGCATATCTTGAGTCATTGACCGCTAAAAATTACAAATTTTATATTGTAGGAAATATGAGAGAAAGATCTACAACTTTGATGAAGAAGTCAAAAACTAATTCAAACGTCTATTAGGATGAATTGAGCCATGAAGTCAGAATAGGGCTATTGCGCTGGAATCTTAGTAGTGTGCACTAATTGGGCCATAACCTAAGTTGTAGACATTGGATTGAGGTGAAACTGGTGCCATTTGAAAGCTAAGATATAAAACTTCAATTCATATGCAGAACACTCTCCAAAATAATGATATCTTGATGGACTTATTGGCTATTGAATTTGACTGATGCGAATAGAGGTACAACTTAGACATGCTACAAAGATTGGGCTATAACTCTCTCATTTTAAGACCAAATTAAACAAATTGGGTGTCCACTTAAAGCTAAGAGGCAGAGGATTAATTTGGGTTAAAGGACAATACTGGATATTCACATTTGAGGTCTGATAAGAAGAGAGAAAACAGAGATGCGAGGACTCATCTCTAACATTTTTTCATTTTTCTCTCTTCTCTTCTCATTTCCTCTTCTTTTTCTTTTCTTTTCTTTTCATTTTGTAAGATACTTGTTTTGGATTCTATTTGGTAACCTTCATTGCTATGGAGGAGTAAGACTTCAAGCGAGTTCAAGGAGATTCCAAGGGCATTATGGTTGTAATCTTGAAACTCTATACTTGAATCTCAATCATGTTTGTTTTCTTGATTCTTTGCCTTCTTTAATTTGTATACTTACATTGAATGATATTGATATATAGGTTTATGAATAAGGAATTAGTTGGGTGATTGCTAATTGGTCAATTGGTATGAACTTGATTAATTAAAGAATTAGGAATTGGGTTTGGATTCAAACATAGGCTAATACAATTGGGGCTAGAAATCAACATAGGTTAATTAGAGTTGAGGTCTCAATTATCTAATCAATTGTATATTAGTTGAATGCCTAGAGATCTCTAGGTAGAATTGGGGGGTTATTAGTAGAGGTCTCTCTAATAGCTCAAATTAGTCACACTCCATGTATTTGATATATTGTGTATTAATAATTGATTCACCTTATACCTAAGGAACTCTTTGAACTAGTGTTTTTATTTTCACCTAATTTTCTTTTATAGCTTATTTACTGCATGTTTGCATAGACCCCCTTGTTACTTAATTGGACAGCAACAACACCCTTCTGAGATGACCTTGGTTGTACTATATTTCAAATTTAGTGTAATTAAATATTTTAAAATTATAATTTGGAGCAGGCTGCGACACTTGCTACCAATAACCCAACAATATTCGCAATCCATAAATAATTTAATTCAACATAAATAGGCTTCACCATAGGTTGAAGCAAAATTCACAAAATATCGGATTGCTTCAAACGCCCAATTAATAAATGGAGCCTTATCTAATTGCAATACCCTTTTAGGATCTCAAAATTTAACACATGAGTAAATTCCAATAAACAATAAAATCATGTCTCTAAAACTAGTATCGAGAGGATACTGAAAACCTTCGAACACAATTTTCAAATCATCAAGAATTATGTCAATGAAGACAAATCAAAGGTTAAGTTCATTATTAACGTAATTCTCAATGCAACATAAGCAACAATATTTAAATTTCCATAAGCTGAAAAGATAGCACATCCAAATATAGGGAAGTGACCAAAATTTTGATATATCAATAAATACTCATAATGTCAAAAAATAATTCCTTGAATTTTCTCAAAGGAAAGCACAAAAGTATACAATAAATAATAAATCGTGAGCAAAACTCCCCTTTAAATCAAAAAGAGAAAATGGTTGTCAAATTATGGAACCAAACATAAAGAGATCTTCAAAATTTTAATCATTTCTTTCACTTTATAATGGTGAATCACATCACCAAAATAATTTTCCCTTTATGGAAAGTGGGATTTTAGCCAAAGATAATAACACTTTGACTATCACCAATTTTATGCTCAAACAATGAACACTCCCAAGAAACTGATATTTTTCAAAATCCACAACATGCTCCAATATTTAAGCATGTATTTAATTTGGAATAAATCCAAATTTAAATCCTAATTTATGCAAATTCACAAATATCAAACACTCTCCCACTTAGACTGCATAAATTAGATTATCAAAATTTTATATAAAAGAAGCCATTATTCCATATAAAATGAGAGTGTGTAGCAAAATCATGTTCTAGAATTTTAGAAAATAATTCTCAGAACAATATTGCCCAATATTATTCACAAAATTGGCATTTATCACAATTGGTCTGGTGAAGGCGAGCTCACAATCATGAAAAATGCCTAACAAAATTGCCAAAATATTCCAGAAGCAACTCGCAAAGTAACATTGCATAAAATCCGACATAATTACAAAATTTGCAATGTTCCATAATCAATATAAACAATAGAGGTGCCCAAAATTTATTTCAATATTCAAAATACTTCAATTTTGAGAGTGTATAAATTATGACATACCCATATACGTCATAATTATCCACAAAATTTTCCAGAATAAAATTTGGAGAATATCATATGATTTTAGACAATTTACTTTCTGGAAAATTCAAAACAATTTATTTGATGCCCAAAATTTCATTAATGCTCAACATAATATTGCACAATATTCAACAATAGTGATAATTCACAATTGTAATTGTGCAATATAATAAACATAAAGAGTTCAAAATTATTTTAATATGCAAAATACATTGACTCTGAGAGTATGCTTAATATAATATGCCCAATAATAGCACCAATGTGCACAAAAAATTTTAGGCCAAAATTCAGAAAGTACCATATAATTTTAAGAATTTTAAATTTGAAATAAATTCAAATAAATATTTCTAATGCTCAAAAAATTAATTAAAATTCACCAATAATTTTATTTTAGTTAGAAATCCAAGGCTGCAAATTTTGGTGCAAAAATGGGCCCTGGAAGGGCCTCCACACGCCTCGGGCGAGAGTGGGTTTCAAGGGACAATACTATTCATCGTCCCTAACCTCCAGACGGGTTGAGCAAGCAAGTTCGCAACCCATCAAGCCCAAAACGGGTCGAGCTCGATTTCTCCCTCATCTCTCAACGATTTGCAGCGATTTTGGTGTCTATGGATTTGTGAAAGTGAGAGCTACAAAACCCATTTAATATCTCGAAGAACCGTGGCCTATAACTCCTGGGCTTGCTTGAGGAAGATCGTGTGGGTTTCTGCTGTTTTTCAAGGATTTCTCCCTCAATTCTCAATGAAAATTCATTTTCTATAGCTCTTTAGATCGAGAATGAAGAGCTCTACAAAACCCATATGGAGTTCGAATACAAATCAGTCTAGATAACTAAACTAGAATTTCGATCAAAGTTTAGGGTTCTTATGGTTCCTCTTTGATTTCTCTCTCAATACAACCTCAAATCACACAATAATCGGCTCAATAAATTCACAACAATATGAACAACAATAACCCTCTTTGGGGCCAGAATCATAAATTCGAAATTGACCCCTTTGGGGTTCATGAAGTTTTTGAATTCAAAACACCCAATTAGTCATCAAAACACAACAAACAGCCATAATTAGAGATCAAAACGTGCTCTGATACCACTTGAAAGAATTTTATAGCCTATGGATCAAGATTTAATTCCGATTTATGGCATGAAAATCAAGAACAAAAGCAAGAACAAGATTAGGTGTTACATACCTGATTTGATCGTGGCAGAACGATCAATTCATAGCTGCAATTCGTTCTTCCATTTGAATATAATGAGAGAAAAGAGAAGATCTGACCAAGGAAGGCAAGAGAGAGAGAAGAGCTCCTCCTATTCCTGAGAGAGCCAAATCAACGTTCTATTTCAATTGGGCCACAAGTGCCTATATATAAGGTTAGGAGAAGGGGCCTTTCCCTGTATTAGAAAAGTGATGTGCCAAGCCACCCATCACAATAAGGCCCATACATACAATGATTAATAATAATACACCAATAAGTAGTGCATAGGCCTAATGGGCCCAATAAGCCCAATAACAACAATAATTTTAATTAATTTGGACTTAAATAATTGGCTTTAATCAATTTCGATATCTAATTAATCCGAGTTCAAAATTAAATATGATTTGATTTATGTAAATCCAAAAAATTATCCAACAAGACAAGCATACACGAAGAGGTTAGCAGTCCTTGCGTGCAAAAATAGCATGGGATAATGTTATAATCTTATCCTGCCTTTAAGATATTAATAGCACACTTGGTTGCCGTACAAATCGACCCAAGTAATGTGGGCTTCCATACCACAAATCTAGCTAGCAGTTGAGGCAGAAAAATCACGGAATCCAAAGGTGGAGAGCAAGCTGCTAAACAGCTTCGAGCTCAAAGCCACATATGGAATCATATTCAGTTTCATAAATTCCATGTCCCTTGAATGAATCAATGGTACCCACTTCTGAAATAAACATAAATAAACTTTGCTAGACTCATGAACCACCAAATTAGTTACTCAAACCAACTATTAAATAAGGGTCATGCTAAAATATCCATCGGTGAATATTGTGACGTGGCTTCATAAGATTGAAAGAAGATTAATGGTGTATCAATACAACCATTTACTTATGATACATTTTTGTCATTCTTACACTAACCCTCATAATTGACAGTCCCCTTCGCCCCCTACCTCCATCATCATCATGTTCATGGTCATGCTCATAATATAACCCCCCCTCTCTCTCTCTCTCTCTCTCTCTCTCTCTCTCTCTCTCTATATATATATATAGTGTCACTGCGTCAATGAGCTGGTGGCCTGAGAGTTAATAATGCACATTATCGTTATGGAGCTCCGAACAAGTGTTTATGTTCTGCTGTAACTTGCTAGTGAATAGTGACAAGGGTTTCAAATGGCAATCAATTAATTTCAATTGCAATTTTTTTAAATGGAAAATTTCTTTGTGCGTCCTGAAGCGAAAGGTACTATTCTTTACTTGGAAGCAAGAACAAAGTGGAGACACCCAGCAACTTTTCACTATTTTTTTTTTTAAAAATCAATTTTTTTTTTTTGTTTTATTGTGGCAGGACTTGGAATTTTGTGACTGTTGCAAGCACAAAGTGTGTGATCACTAAGCAACCATCCAAGATTTGAATTTATTTATGGGTAGTTTTATGGAATCGATTTTTCGTTGTTCGGTGTTGGGTAACTAGGTTCTCAGCAGTGAGGGAAGTGGCCAAGTCATGGTGGGTCACAGAGGTCAACACCCACAATCACGATTGGATGCGGCGATGCTAGTTGGATCTCGCTGATGGTGCTAAGTGGCACAGCCGCAATGATAGGAGTTGGGGGAGGTTGCGGCCGTGAAAAGGGTGAGGGAAGAAAATGAGGGCCGAAAGTGCTTTAAGGTGGGGGTATAGAACTACTAAGTGTGCAATTGGATTGGAGTCTGCAAATGGGGGTTTCGATCAACTTGATTCTGTAGAATTGATTTTGATTACAAATGAATTAGAACCAACATAATTTATGATTGAAAACTTTTATAACAAAAGTGATTATCATAAAATTAATATCATTTAAATGATGTTGATCAAAATCACTTTTAGATGTATAATGATAATAAAAGGATATGAGTTTTATATTATATTTTTAATATTACTATTTTAATTTTAAAATATTTGAATACACTATATTAACATTATTATAAAGAAATTATATAGATTTTATTGAAACATATTATATAGATATTATAGTGTACAAAAGTATATATAAATATTATTATGAATATTATAAATAAAATTATATAAATATTTTTAATGTTCCATATAAATATTATTTTATAAATAAAATTATGTTAATAATATTATAAATAAATTATTTTTAACATAACTAGTGTTAGTATCAACTTACAAATAAAAAAAATTCAAAATAAAATATATAAAATAAATGTGTAAAAAAAGCAATTGAAAGAGGTTGAGGGTAGGAAAGACTTTTGATTTTTATCTCTAACCTTCAACGGTAGGGGTGTAAGCGGATCGGGTCAATCCGATGAACCCGACAAATCCAACCGAACCAATTTTTGGTTCAGTTTATCGGGTCAATCAGGTCCGATTCGATTGGAATCGATCAATATTCGGCTCGGATATCGAATTAAAAGATTTACAATCCGTTACCTGATCCAATATATATATATATATATATATATATATATATATATATATATATATATATATATTAAAAAATACACTAACACAAGTTACATCACATATGGTTATAAACTTATCATGTTATAAACTTATTTTATAATATAAGTTATGTTGTATTATTGTTCGATGTATAAACTTGAGCATGGATAATTTGTCTCTTTAATTGTGTTAATGGATGTTAAAGTTGGACAATGTTATGTTAATGCCTCTTGATGGTAATAGATTGGAATGAAAATTATTTGTTTGTGTTTCTTTTGATTATGTTCATACTAATATTAGAATGATTTAATATTTGGATTGGATATTAGAATAAAATTTAAAATTTACTTATATGAAAATTTGATGCTGGTGTAATTTTTTATTGTATTTTTTTGTTGAAATTGAATAAGAAATTAAATGGGTAATCCAATCACCAGAACCGAACCAACCTGAATTTAATTGGTTCGGTTTGGTTCGAATTTGGTAAAAAAAATTTCATGAATCCAAACCAAATCAAATCAATTAAAATTAATTGGTTTAGATTTATTTTTCCTCCAAACTCGATCCGAATCAACCCATTTACGCACCTACTCAATGGAAAATATCAATGCTAAAGCAACAAAATGTTGTTTTTAAGCCAACCGAGATTTGAGATACATATTATGTTGATTTGTCCTAATGGAAAAAACCCCAAACATGAATAGCTCACCGTTCGGGGGAGATGGACAAAGATTTGGTGAGGTGAACGCTCAACCAAACACGCTCTTTGATGTAGCACAAGGAAATAGTTGCATTGATGTAATATCAACTTTCTTTCAAGGCTCCGTTTACAATGGTCCAATAAAAAATCTATACACTCATGATCCAATGAATTGTAGCCGAACAAATATTAATAATATAAAGGTAACGGCCTAGATTCACAAGGTAAATGTAATGTGGTGCAGCGCACTGTTAGAGTATCGGTGGACAGTCGGTTAATGAGATTTTTTATTTAAAAAATTAAAATAATAGCATGTTGAAATGTCGAAAATGGACTTGTGGTTTGGAGAAGCACGCGCCGGTGGTAATATATGTATGGACAAAGGGAAAAACACGTAAAACGAGAAATGAAACGAATATTGCATACGAACAGTGAACATAAATATTTCAAAAAATTAAAACAAAATTCAAATAATATAATAGGAGATTTGTTAAACAATTTGAAGGAGATATACAAAATATTCGATGACAGAAAATGGAAAATTAAGTTAATATTTCATAAATAGTAAATATGTGTACAACTTAAAAATTAAGTATGTGCAAGCGAAAAAAATAATAATTGCGGAGAGTCTTAAGTGATTATCGATTTGTTTAGTATTTAAAGATATTTAAAAAATACTAAAAATCATTTTTATTGATCTACACTGCATTCTTATTAATATAATAAAGGAACGAAGTATGTAAATATAGAATTTGATTTGTGAATGTATTTATAATGTAAAAAAGGTCTTACTAATACAATGTCTAAAACGAATCACTAGAGCAATATACAGAAAGTATTTAATACTTAATATGGGACAGTTACATATGTAGTAAAATAGGCTAATGTTAAAAATTTTATTAAGGGTTATAAAATAAAAACTTTGTTCTGTTTTACAATTTTTTTTTACAATGACTACTCTTTTTTTAAATAAAAACTACGCTTATTTTTTAACAATTATTTCTAATAATATTTTTTTAAAAAAACTGAATTTGTAAAAAGAAAAAAATAATTTCTGCTCTTTTAATTTTTTTTTTAAAAATTAGCTACATGTTTAACAAAAAATATTTTTGTTAAACTAAACTCATAAATAAAATTAAACTTTGATATTAAAAAATTGAACTCATAAATAAATATAATTTTATTAAAACACAATATTTTTAAAAAATTAAACTCATAAATAACTAGAATATTTTTAAAAACAGAATTTTAAAAAAAATTTAACTTATAAATAAACGGAATATTGTGATTCTTTATAAAAGTGACTGCACATTTAAGAACAAATTATATTGCAAAAAAATAATAACGAATGAAATAAAAAATAACAATAGAGAAATTAAAATTACATAGAATAAAAATTTTAAATAACAAACTCTACTTTGACTGGGGCTTTACTAAAGGGAAGAAGAAATAATTGCTAATGTGTATTAGTGTACATGCAAGATAGAAACTTGATATGAGATTTTCTGCTGAGGTGTGGGGCGTGTTGAGGCGGAGGGACTGAAGGAGCAAGCATGCATCTTCCTTATAGCGGCCACGCATTGCCCGATGTCTCCTCCACCCTGACTCTAGTCTTTCTTCTATTGGCTGCCTCGTTCTCTTCCACCCTCATTCCAGTGTTTCTCCTATTTGATACCATTCTTCAACAAACGAACTGAAATCACAAGACATTGCAATAGCATGCCATTTACTACATCGGCTAACATTCTCAACTTACAGACTACTATTTATCATGCATAACACAAACATGGCTCTAGTTTGCAATAAAATACCACCGTAAAAAGATCAAATAATTCCCTGATTCAAGCTACTATTGCCACCTAAAATAACAGATTCTGCATAATAGAATTTCCTAAAGCAGAAATACACAGGACATTGCCCTACGTATCTCTTCTACCAGCAAAACAAAACACCAATCCATGTACAGAGACGCTAGAACATTATACCAATCCAAAATTTTGGGTGAAGCAACAACTTTCGAAAAGCTTTGCCCCACAGTGCTTGGATGCTACCGGCAAGTTTCAGACGAAGTGCGCCGATAGCGAACACTCACCACAACAAAGGTAAAGGTATCCACTTCTCCACAATTTTTCTTACTCTGTCAATTATTTATCTCATTTGGGTAAAATTGTCTTTGTAAAACTCTTTACAATAATTTATTCACCCTGTAGCGCTAGCGGTGAATCGCGCACAACAGTTCAGCCTAGTAATGTGGCCTCAAACTTTGCCTAATTTCGTCTTTCCACAATTTATAGTCGGGGGGCCGCCGGCTATTTTATAAATCATTAGTTTCCAGCTCTTCGTTTGGACCATTTTAAATGCTTTTTAATGCCACCACACATTTTCACTGGTGGATATATTAAATAACATCCACTGGAGCATGACAGCATGACCCATTAAAGATCTATTTTGATGTTGATGGGACTCTTCCAGCTCGTGGATCTCCACCTTGTGAAGCCGAAGACAGGCCGCATTTATATTCACTTTATCTTCCATTTTTAGTAAATTTTTTTTATATATATCAATAAAGTTTTATTCTTTATTTTCTAATTTTATTCTTTACACAATTTTAAGTACATTATTAATTAAAAAAAATAGTATGAGATTAAATAAAAATAATTTAATAAACATACATCATAATTAAATTTTGATTTTGAGTTTTTTTAATTTTTATACATATAACTAAAGTAAAAGATAAGTCGAATCAGAAGTAGTAATTATTTTTTTACAACCAGTTTTGTCTATGATCCTTACAAAGTGATTGGGGGTGTAATGCTCACAATAATTTTTTCAATCTATGATATTACTCATAAATCATGTATTAATCTTTGGAAAATTTAGAATATTTATTAGCAAACTTAAACTCTTCTCTCTATACCAATATAGATTAGATTTAAGTCTTAAAAATAGAAAAATTTCTTATTAAAATTTAAAGCTCTCTCTAAAATTTTTATGGATCGAGTCAAATTAGTTATGTTCTTAATAATAGGGCCCACTGAATTTGTGAGTTTCACCCAAAATACTCTTCTTTCTCTATCTTTTATTTTTCATAACTTTAATGCATGAATTTTCAATAAAAAATGTATTAAAAAAAAAAGAGAGAGATGAGTTTTAGTTTTCAATTTATTTATTTTTTTTTGGAAATTACAAAATTGATCAGAAGCATCAAAACAGCAATGAATTATCCACCTAAACAAGATAAAAATCAACACAAAACTAGAGAGGGCATAGTAAGATCATACCATGGGCCATAGAAATTCAAAAGAAATGAGTAAATCTTCCAAGAATCCTTAGACTAATATTAATTGTCAAGATTAACCTATTGTGTTTGAGCAAAAAAGTATGCTGACAAAATGAGATTGGTGTTTTCTTCTGTTTGGTCCAACAATAAAAGAAAGAAAACAGAGTAGGGACCCATACCCCACCCCAAAAACACCAAAACAATAAAAACAAGTACATGCATGGAGAACGTTCGAGGGGGGCAAGAAAATAATTCATATGACAAATACACCTCTTAAGGAATGAAGTTCAACTCATCTCGTTTTCTGATGAGTGATGTTGGCGAGTCAGTAAGCACAAAAATAAACACTCGCTCCGATTCATATATGTCACTTTAAGTATAATTCTTTTTTGTTCAATTTATCTATTATTCTTATATTTTTATAAAAAATTTATTACAAAATTTTTAATTATACTTTTCACACAATTCTAAGTATAATAAATAATAAAATATTAATATAATATTCTTTCTATTTTAAAATAACTGTTAGTTTGACTAAATTAGTACATTTTAAAATTAATGCATCGAGATATAATTTGTATCCAAATATATTAATTTAAAAATATACTAATTTGGTCAAAATGATAGATATCTTAAAATAAAATGAGTATATTAAGTTATTAAATAAGGATGTTTTGGTAAATATTTTTATAATTAATTTTTTATTTTGAATTCTTTAATACTCATGTAAATGACTAAAGTGATGGATATTATAAATCGGAGAGAGTAAAAATTAAAAGTAACAAAAAATTAATAAATTGATGAGTTAGCAAGTTAGCTGCCTAAAAATGAATGAATAGTTTAAAAAAAGTGGGTTAAGTAGGTTAACTCACAAATTGACCCACTTAAACCACTCATAAAAATAGAAAAAAATAAAAAAATTTACATAAATGACTAGGGCCATCAAAATGTGCTAAACCTATTTACTAGCCAAAAATTGGTGGATTAGATTTAAAAAATAATAATTAGTTTAAACTAACCTATTTTTAACCCAACCCATTTAATTCGTGGATTAAACAAGTCAGTTTGTACTGGTAAACAGGCTGGCCCATTTACCCATACTTATTTTTTTTTATTTTTTAGTAAAATTGACTAAATTTAAGACATAAAAATATGATTTAGTAATTAGATTTAAGACATTCTCATTTTTTAATTTTTTTAATAAAAAATAATTTTTAAAACATGAAAAGCAAAAACCAAAAAAAAGAATAAAAATAAATGGGCCAACCTGTTTAAAATCACGAACTGATCCTAAACAAGACGAGCTAAAAAATTTTGATCCACAAATTAAATGAGCTAATCTGTTTAACCTATTTATTTCATGGCTCAAATAAGTGGACTTAAGCAGTAGTTTGACCGTTTAATGACCCTATAAATGACCCCATAAGTTAACCAATCTCACCCCCATAACCTGTGAGTCATGTGAAATAGGTTAGGTAGATTTACAATTTTTTATGGGTTCAAAATTCCAAACAACCAACCAAAATTAATGAGCTAAATTGTTAACTTGACTGATTTCACCCGCTTTGCTAGGGGTGTATGAGGGACAGGTTGGATCGGATTAAATTAGATTTGAACTCAACTCAATTTTTTGATTAAGTTATTTTTTTGAACCCAAACCCAGCCTAATAATAGTCTAACTAATGACCGATTCAAATCAGATCAATCTGATATTTAGAGAATATATAAAGATTTAGATATTATGTATAGTAAAGTTATGAAATTTTAAAAGTAAGAAACAAAATTCAAGCAATGTTTTATTATGTATATTTCAAAATAAATTATATCAATATAAAAATAATATTATGCTATGTAAAATATATTAATTAAAGTATAAAATCTTATAATTCAACACTAGCTCTTTTTAAAAAAAAATGATAATTTTTAAAGAAATATTTAACTTTGGGTTGGGTTAGGCCATCCCTAAATATGACCCGAACCTAACTCAAAAAGGGCACCATGCCAAATTTTATAACCCAAACCTGGCTTAAAAAGCTTCGAGTCGAGACGAGTTATTGAGTTAGGTCGAGTCTTGAATATCCCTACGCTTTGCTATTATACATTAGCTATTTTCTCAACATTGATGTTAAGAATGATAATGGGTATTCATGGCGGCAGGGATATGTCCCTTGCTCCTATCTCAGTTTAGAATTTTGTCTTCCATCCTTATCCTTATCCTTATCATGGTCTCTATTTACTTTCCCCTGTAGATATTCATGAGTTTATACCAAAAAAATAAATTCAAAATAGGAAAAAATTCTAAAAGAATATTCTTCAAGATAGCATTCATAAAAATTTATAATTTATTAACACAACACAATCCAAATTAAAAATAAAGTATATGATGTAAATCTATTAAAAGATAATTAAAAATATTTAAAATTATAAAAATATAAATATCAAATTTCATTGAGAGGAAAATAATTAAGATTTTTTATGGTTAAGTATTTAAATAAATTCACATTAATTGAAATTTAATAAGTATCTATGAGATAGAGACCTTATACCCACCTCATGGGGACCAAATTAATTCCCATCTCTATTTTTCGATGTAGGTAATTTCCATGAATACTTGTGACAAATTTTTTTTTGGCCATCCCCAATTCATGTTTATTTTTCTTTGCTGCCTACCTACACGACATTATTGGTTCTATTTTTCTTTTTCTATGTTGATGCCGTTAATTCATTGTCGGCAACATTTACATGACGTGGATTGAGGATATGTGGTTGCAATGTGTGGCCTAGAATGCATGGCCATCGATGGCTTCATAAAATTACAAGAAATGGAGATGATAAGAAGCAGCAGGTGACCTGGAATTTTAATTAGAACATTAACATTAGGCTCATCTGGATAAGCTTTTTAAAAATATATTAAAAACTGAATTAAAAGCAAAATCTCAAAAATAAAAAACAATTTTTTTTAATATTGGGATGTAATTATAACAATATTTTTTATTAAAATAAAAATTATTAAGCTATTTATATGTGATAAATAAAAAAATTATTATTGAATTATAATTAAAGACATAAAAAATCACTTTTTAAAAAATATATTTAGACAATAAAGTAATTTTTGTATATAATCTTCTAAAAAAAATTATAATTTATTTTACATTCTTTGTTTTCAACACAATCCAAATTAAAAATAAAATATATGATGTAAATCTATTAAAAGATAATTAAAATATTTAAAATTATAAAAATACAAATATTAAATTTCATTGAGAGAAAAATAATGAAGCATTTTTTATAGTTAAGTATTTAAATAAATTCGCATTAATTGAAATTTAATAAGTATCTATGAGATAGAGACCTTTTACCGACCTCATGGGACCAAATTAATTCCCATCTCTATTTTTCGATGTAGGTAATTTCCATGAATACTTGTGACAACTTTTTTTTTGGGCATCCCCAATTCATGTTTATTTGTCTTTGCTGCCTACCTACACGACATTATTGGCTCTATTTTTCTTTTTCTATGTTGATGCCGTTAATTCATTGTCGGCAACATTTACATGACGTGGATTGAGGATATGTGGTTGCAATGTGTGGCCTAGAATGCATGGCCATCGATGGCTTCATAAAATTACAAGAAATGGAGATGATAAGAAGCAGCAGGTGACCTGGAATTTTAATTAGAACATTAACATTAGGCTCATCTGGATAAGTTTTTTAAAAATATATTAAAAACTGAATTAAAAGCAAAATCTCAAAAATAAAAAACAATTTTTTTGTAATATTGGGATGTAATTATAACAATATTTTTTATTAAAATAAAAATTATTAAGCTATTTATATGTGATAAATAAAAAAATTATTATTGAATTATAATTAAAGACATAAAAAATCACTTCTTAAAAAATATATTTAGACAATAAAGTAATTTTTGTACATAATATTCTAAACAAAATCATAATTTATTTTACATTCTTTGTTTTCAACTAAAAATAACTTAATTAAATATATTGTTAATAAAAAATTAATCTAAAGTTGATAAAAATATGTTAATAATAGCAACATGTAAAATAATTTTTTATGTTTTAAAATGAAATCAAAATTTTATATTTTAAAATAATTTTAATGAAACTAGTAAAAGTTATATATTTTGGATTTTTATAGCAGTATCCAAAAAATATATATTTCTATTTATTAATTTTAATTGAGAGAGTATAATTGAAGATAGGAAATGATAAAGAATCAATTGTAAGAATAAAAGTGTGTTTGTTTGGGAATTTTTGGGTAAAAAATTATTTTTTTATTGAAAAAAATTAATCTTTATATGTTTGGATAATTTTTTTAAAATAATTAGGTTCTCAAAAAAAATTATTTTCAATTTTTTTGTAGAAGCTGAAATGAATAATTTTTGAAAAAAAGTAAATTTTTTAATTTTTTAATTATATATAAAATTTAAATTTTAAAATATTTTTTTTAAAATTGAAACAAACGCATCTAAATTGATAAAGAAGATTGATACTAAATTCTATGGATAATATTATCTCTTATCTACTCTTTCTAATTCTACAAAAAGCAGTTTTCTATCCACCTATTAAAAAAAAGGAGCAAAAGAGAAAACAACAGTTTATTTTCTGACTTCTCTTCTTCTTTTTTTTGAGAAGTATAAACAAATGAGTAATACAAACTTTACAAATGTTTTTTCAATCAAAATAAGTTTTTTTTTCCGCTTATACTTAAATAATATTCTCTCGTCCTTTTTCTCTCTCATATACTCGCTTCTTTGCATGCTTTTCTTTGGAACTTTCGTAGCCTAGAATAGGAAAAAGTTGCGCTTTTTCCGTTCATATTTCAATTCTTTGATTTTTCCTTTTTCCTTTGAGATAATAATTATAAAGTCAAATATTTTTGTTAGTATAATAATATATAATTAAATAATAAAATTAAAAAATTTTAATTGATAATATATTAAAATTAAATTTATATATTTATATATTTATCCAAAATATAATAATATTACCAGAATTTTTATTATTTATATATTATTTTGGTATGAGAGATATAACAAAAGGAGAATATTAATTATTCATATGAAATAGAAATAGAGAAGAGAGAATATTATTTGAGAGAAAAAATTAAGGTAATAATTAATATGAATAAAATAAAATTACATACATAGTCACCCAAAATTGTAAGTAAATTTAGAAAAGATGTGGTATTTACTAATCTCAAAGCTTAGAGGTTAAGTATGCCAATATGCAATGATAGGAAGAGATATAGTAATCTTGTTCTGCCTTTAAGATGCTGATAGCACACTTGATTAACTTATAAATAGACCCAAGCATTGCGAGGTTCCGTACGACAAATCTAGCTAGTAGTTCAGGCAGAAAATTTATGGAATCCCAAAGCAGAGATCAGGCTGCCAAACTACTTCAAGCTCAAACCCACATATGGAATCACATTTTCAGCTTCATAAGCTCCTTGTCCCTTAAATGCGCAGTTGACTTAGGCATACCAGATGTCATACATAACTATGGCCAGCCCATGCCACTCTCACAACTCATTGCTTTACTGCCAATCCACCCATCCAAAGCTTGCTGTATCTACCGCTTGATGAAAATCTTGACCCATTCTGGCTTCTTCTCTACACAGAATGTCACCCACAATGAGCTAGAAGTTGGGTATGTGCTAACTGATGCATCTATACTATTGCTTAAAGACAACCCCTTAAGTGTGACACCTTTCTTGCTTGCCATGCTTGATCCAATTTTGACAAAGCCATGGCATCAGTTGTCTACTTGGTTCAAAAATGATGATCCTACACCATTTGAAATGGAACACCGGATGACGCTCTGGGATTATGTTGGCCATATGCCAAAACTTAGTCACTTGTTCAATGATGCCATGGCAAGTGATGCTCAATTGGTCAGCAGTTTGGTGCTTGACAAGTGCAAGGGGGTGTTTGAGGGATTGGAATCATTGGTTGATGTTGGGGGAGGCACAGGGACTATGGCAAAGGCCATTGCCAAATCATTCCCACAGCTGGAGTGCATAGTATTTGACCTCCCTCATGTTGTTGCTGGCTTGGAAGGAAGTGAGAACCTAAAATATGTTGAAGGGGACATGTTTGAGGCCATTCCTCCATTTGATGCCATTTTGTTGAAGGTAAAATTTTAGAAGTTGCTTGTGTAAGAGATTTAGGAAATGGCATACATGATTATAGATCATCATATGTGTTAAAAATGCGATAAATTAGATACCTATTTGACCATAATTAGTTGAATGATTTCTTCCAACATGCTAGGCCTTTCACTCTATGCTCCAAACAATTCTTGTTCTCAATTGGCGCTATGTTATAAAGTAGAGAGAGGATCCAACCGCATATGCCAAGAGACTTCCGCATACTAATAGCTGCCTGACATAAATTATTATTTGACAAGTATATTTATGCTTATTCTTGTTAATCATTTATAGATCTCTGCATATTTAAACTATTCTAGAGTTTATATATGTTAAAACATTATATGATGAGGTGATTTCACTAAGGTTAACTTGACTTAGTAGAAAATTAATATTTAATCTCCTTTTATTGATTCTGATCACTGTTACTTTGGACAACAAACCAGTGGATTTTGCATGACTGGAATGATGAGGAATGTATAAGCATATTGAGGAAATGCAAGGAGGCAATCATAAGCAAAAGCAAAGAAGGGAAGGTGATTATCATAGACATGGTGATGGCGGATAGGAAGGGAGATGATGAGACATTTAAAACACAGCTCTTCTTTGACATGCTGATGATGGTGTTGCTCACCGGAAAAGAGAGAAATGAGAAAGAATGGGCCAAATTAATCTTCTCTGCCAGTTTCAGTGACTACAAGATAATTCCAGTTTTGGGTTTAAGGTCTCTCATTGAGATCTATCCATAGTAACTTATCATTGAAATGGATGAAAAGAATGAGAAGTGGATGAGAAGGAGCCAGCACTCTGTATCATTCATAAATACTCTTTTAATTGTTTATCCATGTGACTATGTCATCAAGGGAACCTATAATATGTTACAATAAAAATGTCCAGAATGGAGTCTTTATCATGTGAGTGTGTGTATGTGTAGATCAGAGTAGAGACACACCAATAAAGTTTTAGGTTAGAGCTTGATTGAAGCTGCACACTCTTGAAGTACCTTACATGTGTTGCATGATATACGAGAAGAAGAGAAACAACGATTAAAGAGCAGCATGAGGGTTAGCAATTGCTTTTGGTTTTGTGGTAATTGAAGTTGGTGATTGCATTGGAATTGTTAAGAACTTTAAGATTTCTTGAGGATTGTTGCGAGGTGAGCAAGATTATGTTCAAAAGTGTTTGACTGAGAAATAGCAAGATTACTGATGATAATAGATTTGAACAATGTATGAAAGTTGTTCCTGTATTAATTATTGGCAAAACATTAATCATATGTGTTCCTACCTAGGCCACAAGATCCTTAAGTTTTTCTTTGCTTGAAAAGGTGAAAATGTTGAGTTGGACTAATTGTTAGGACCAAAAATGCACAAAATACAATTTTCTGCTCAAGGCACTTTAGATATCATATCACTCAAGTATTTGAAAAACCAGAATATGATGTCTACACTAGATCTCATTTCCTAGACTTCTTTAATAGTTACCAAATCTCTGAGTCCACATGTGCATGTCTAATCCTCAAAGTTGTGAATTCTTACTTAGAAAGGTTTGTATTATCTGATATGGCACTTGCTTTGGTGCTGATTAAAAAAAATCAACACCATGAAGACATGAATTTTGTTAAATGAATATATGATATGTGGAAGGGTTTACCATATAACTAATTATATATAATACACCTTAAATATTTTCCCCGTTTTCTCTCCCTCCCTAACTACCCCATCTTCCTTTTTCTCCCCAATAGCCATGGCAGACAGGTAGCACCATCGCCAAACACCATTGCGGCTCAGGATCACGGCCCTATAGTAGAGAAATACAAGGAATCAACTCCGTCCTTAACTCTTCCCAAATCTCTCTCCAAGAACCCTACAACAACAACAACAACAACCAAATCCAAAACTCTCACATGAACAATAACCACCAACACCAATAACACCACAACAAATCCTCAAACAAACCACCAAATACTGGAAATCCTCACCAAAACAAAAAATCTTCAAACAAATTTTAGAAGTTCATGTTAAAATTCATCAAGAATACAGACCATATTCAAAGTTCAAAAAAAAAAAAAAACATGTTCAACATCCAACCATTTACTACAATCAATAAAATAAAAAAAATTGAAAAATCAAATTGCCACAGTCGAGCTTCTGCCGTTCGCCGCCACGAGCTTCCACCCTTGTGTTGAGCTTCCGTGTTCGCCCTCCCCCCAAAGATGACGATGTTTGCTTTGTAGGCCTAGCACGGACTTGGCGAAGTGGCCATGTTCCTTCTTCTGTACCGCTCAAGTAGATCTAAAGCCTCAGGGACGGAGATTTGGTGATGCACAAAATGCTCAATACCATAATTAAAATGTCCCTTTGGGTGAAGGTTAGCAAACTTCACTCTTTCATTTGGATTAAAATGTCCATTGTATATTTCTGTAAACAACTTAGGTGTTATATTAATTTTAGTAATTAAATATACTATTAATTACAAAATGATTTTTTTCTGTCTCTCCTAATAATTACTAACTTCATTAATTGTTTTCTCTCTATTACATACTAATTTCATGGAATGAAATTATTGAATTACTAATTTTTAAGTAGAAAATAACAAAACTTTTGTTTTATAAAAATAAAAATTGATTTTTAAAATTAAATTATTATGTTATCAAATTTTAAAGAGGAATTAATAAATTATTATGTGTAAAAAAACAAAAAAAAGAAGGATGCTTCTTTGTTTTTGGAATATGATCTTCTTAGAAGTGAATTGTTATGCTTTTTTTGGTCTCGATGGAATTATCGGTATCCAAACCTTATTATCAGGAACCCGACTAATTTAGCCGGACCCAACTGAGTCTCTTGAAGGGGATAGGGGTTAAGAGTTTTTTATTGCAATATCTACGAATTTTTCAAAAAAGTTTGTATTTTCTAATACAAGTCAAGAAAAATTGGGGTCATAAAGGAGATTCAATCACTTATTAAGGGGCAATTATGGAAAATCAAATTTTATTTTCCTAAAAAATTAAGTTTTTAATGATTACATCGACAATAATATGGCAAAAGGGGGTTATTTAGAGCAGGCTCAATGCGCAATAGAGACGAAATAGCCTTAGGTTACTACTTAATATAATGGGAGAATAGACAGGATGGTTCTATAAAAATGTTCTAGTGAAGCACTTCAATGTGGTTCGATGTCCATGACCAAGTACCATTCACTTATTCAATTATTTGACATTTCTGACATCAGAAAGGACCATGCTTATAACACTGTTGCTACTTCCCACTAGGATGTATATCAAATCCCATATTTTGCAAGTGGATATTAGTTAGTTAGTTATTTTCCCACCTCAGGTGACTCTATACATAGCCTCTGTATATAAACCATGCATGATGCAGTAATTAACACGAAGTATCATTTTCCTCATTTCTCTGAGTCTTGAGTTGTAAAATGGTATTAGAGCAGAATTAGCAATTCCGCATGCATATTCTCCCTTTCTTTTTCTCAGTTCCTTCTTTTCCTTCTCCTATGGCAGCCATGGATGAAGCTTCCAATACGCCATTTTACATGCAAGTAATAGGCTACAATTCCAGTATTATGCAATTGGCAAAATGTTTTAAGGCTGTAACTTACAGCCATACCCACGCAAAGGTGCAGCACGCACCGGGTGACCAGATAGCGGAAATCTGACTAAAGAATTGATAGACCAATAAGTTATGATACACTCTAGATACCCTTCACTTTCTTTCTTTCTCCCTTCCGCCCCTCAATCTAGACTGCACTAGTTGTCAACTGCAATGTAGCGGCGTGCTGCGGACTTAATGACAGTGGTGGAGGTCGCCGTCACAGTCGCAGTGGTGGAGGTCGTCAGGGGCATTGTGATCACAGGTTAGATGGTGGTCGCGGTATTGCAGGTATGGTGAGCGAGGTGGACAGGCTGGTGTTCACTGATAATGGTGCTACCGTGGTGGACGTGATGTAAGGGATGATGGTTGCAGGTTAAGCTTTGCTGTGCAGTGGTAGTTTTGGTACGACAGCGTTTTAAAGACTGTCGTGGTGGAAGGGAAGAATCTGCAGATATTGATTTTGATTTTTTTTTTTTTTCCTTTGAATTTCTTTTTATCATGGCTTTGATTTGTATGTTGGAGGACTCTAGTTTGATTTACATCATTTTCTGAGTTCCGGATTAAACATAGCTTGGCTGATGTATGGGTCATGGGATATTTAGGATTCTGTTATGGGCGGTTTGGGTGTATATCATGATTGCTGCTACCCTCTTTGTAAGGTTGGCTGGAATATGACTTTAGCTTAAACATTGTTGGTTTCATCTTTAGGTTTTGGTTTTGTGTGCTCGGAGTCAAGGTTTCAATGTCTTGTGCATTTGTTTCAATTTCTTCGTTGTTTGTAAAGTGAGATGATTTACTCTGTGTGGAGGTGATTATTGTGAAGGTTATTATTTGTGATATTGAGATGCAGGCTACACACATTGGGAAAGATTTTCCGGTCTCACTTCTTGATGATGGGTTCTTCCACGCTTTGCTTGGTGACTTGAATATTGGCAAGAAAAGGCTGTGTAAGTTGGAAGCGGCCCAGTGGAGCACACTGCCGCCATCTATGCCGCGCGCGACAAGCTTTGTCCGATCCGCTTTGGAGGCTAGATGGGCAACGACAGTGATGAAGTGGGGAGGGATGGCCGAAATGATGATTATGGAGCAGAGAGAGAGAGGGTTGGCCGGGTAAGAGAGGAATGAGGGAATAATTAGGTGCGGCTGTACCGTAGAAACGATCTCATAATTCCTAAATCCAATGGCTCTAATTCGACATGCATAATGCACTTTGACTCTCAAAGAGCATGTCAAACTTCACCCAAATGAGATTAAATATAATTTATATTAAAAATTATTTATTATTTATTTATATATTTTTAATAACTATTTTTTTATTTTCTTAAATATAAAAAGTCAAAGGAACAAAAAAAAAAAAAGAACTTTTATATATCAAAATACGATCAAATTTAATTTCACATTTTAGGGCTTAAATTGAATCATATATCATATATAATTATTTTTATTATATAATCAATTATTATTTTTATATTTTTATATTATTTTTTTATATTAAATATTATTTTTTAAAATATTTAGTTATTATTAAAGATATTATTTTTATTTACATATATTTTTAATTATTTTTATATATTTTTTATTTTAAAAAATATATATAAAAAAACAAAAAATTAAATAGTCCTTATACATCAAAAATTAATCAGGTCTAATATATTATTGTTAGACTTAATTAAGTTATATATCATTTTGATGTATAAAAGAGTTATAATAAATAAATTTATATAATACGTTAATTACATAAAACAATGAATAAAGTCACAATATACAATATTAATTTATCTTATCATATCTAATACGGTATATTAAACACATTATAAATGTATAAAAATACGAAAAAGATAAAGAGAGAGGCGTTTCAGTTTCCAATATTTTTTTTTTGGGAAAATACAAAATTGATCAGAGAGCATCAAAACAACAACGAATTATTCACCCAAACAAGATAAAAATCAACACAAAACTAGAGAAGGCGTAGCAAGATCATATCATGGGTCATAGAAATTCAAAAGAAATAAGTAAATCTTAAAGAATCCTTAGATTAATATTAATAGTCAAGACCAACCTATTCTTTTTGAGAGAAAAAGTAAGCTGAGAAAATGAGATTGTGCTGTCTTCTATTTGGTCCAACAATAGAAGAAGGAAAACAGAGTTAGGACCCACAAAAAGCATTTTCCCTCCCACATGTGTGAAAAACGTTTGAAGGGGGTGGGGGAAGAAAATAATTCAAAAGGGAAAAAATTCTACAATCTAACTTCTAAATTTTAAAAATATGCAAATTACTCTTATGAATTTTTTTAAATATGTAAATTGATTTTTCTGTTAGTTTTGTAATCAATTATTAACAAAAATATCACATATTCAAAAAAATTTAAAATATCGAGTTACATATTTAGGAAAGTTCAGGGGATTAATTTATACATAATTCAAAGTTTAGGAGGTATAATACATTTATTTTGGCTAAAATACAAATTCACAAAAATTCATAAAGTCAATTTATATATTTCTAAAATATAGGAGCTAAAGTATACATAATCTATAATTTAAAGAGATAAAGTGTAATTTTTCCTAATTCAAATGACAAATATAGCTTTTAAAGAATAAAGTCCAACTCATCTCATTTTATGCCGAGTGAGGTTGGTGAGTCAATAAGACTAAAATTAAATAAAATTAATAAATTGGCATATTAGCAAGTTAATTGCCTAAAAATGAATAAATGATTTTAAAAGGGTAGGTTAAGCATTTCAACTTTCAAATTGACCCACTTAAACTACTAATAAAAATAAAAAATAGAAAAATTAAAATAAATGATCTAATAAGTCAGTCCATTCCACCCCCATAGCCCATGAGTCATGTGAGATAGGTTAGGTAGGTTTATATTTTGCAAAATTCCAAACAACCAACCAAAATTAGTGGGTTAAACAGTTAATAGCATGTTCATTTTGGTGTTTAGATTGCCATAATCACGTTCAAAACCCCCCAAACCACATTAAGAAGGGATATTTTCTTATTTGGCAAATTTTAGTTCACTCTTTTTTTACAATGATTTTGCCTTAAACTTATATTTGACTATAGTCCAACTTCAAAGTTACCGTTCCTAGAAAATTCAAGTTGCTTTTGTGAGAATTTTGAACTAAATGTAAAGTTAAAACATTTGGATGAAATTAAAAGAAAAATGATAGTTTAACATAATATGAGACATTTTTAGAGATATTTTTTTAGCTGTGATAGGTAATACATAAGACTCACCTAACTCATTAATAGATAATACGTTCATGATGATACAACAATAACTAAGTGCTATAAAAAATCTTATCGCATGTTTTATCACATAGGCTTTTTGATGATAAAGGGAAAAGGATAACTAGCAGCAATCCAAATTAAATTATATAAATTCTATGAAATGTTTATATGAATTTAGCATTATGGAAAAAAAAAAAGGAAAGAAAAGGCCCGACATCAATGATATTGACATGTTGGCCCCTTCTAAAGTATAATGATTCAACTCCTTTATCGTGGATCACGTTTTAAAATAATAAGTGTATATTTAGATTAAAGTTTGTAAAGGGAGTTTACTTCAACTTGATTTTATAAAATTGATTTTAGTTAAAAGTGAGTTGATGTTAACATGATTTATGTTTAGAAAATTTTGTATAAAAAGTGATTATGATAAAATGAATATTATTTGAATAATATTAATTAAAATCATTTTTAGATGTAAAATTATTAAAAATGGCATAAGTTTCATTTTGTAATTTTAACATTACTCTTTTATTTTTATTTTTACTTTGAAGTATATTTGAATAATTATATAAATATATTATTAGATGTAAAATATTATTGTGATTTTAAAAACATTTTTATGGAAATTTTAAATAATATTATTGAATAAAATATAAAATAAAGATTAATTTATATATATTAATAGTGTAAAATTATTTTATACTGCCAGTATATATAAATTAAACTTTATAAAATATATAACAAATGCTTATTTAAAAATTTTATAATTATAATTATAATATAAATAAAACTTGTCAAACATATACAATACTATCTGACATTGATTATTACATAATATGTATTAGAATTCAAAACAAAAAAGTAATTAAAAAATGAGTGATCATCATTTATTTAGGGGGTAGAATTGGAAGGCTCTCTCTTGTTAGATATCCAACGTGAAATTTTGAACGCAGAAGCTTTTGTGCAAATCTCGGTTGAAAGCATAAAACCGGTTGATGCGCCGTAAAAGTGAAAACTCCCAAAATGTTAAGTCCATATATTTCAATTGATTTGGTTAGAATTAATTTTAGAATAAAATAATTTATATTTGATAATTATTTTAAATATAATTTTGATAAAAAATAAAAAATTTTATTTCTTTTAAAATTAATTTTAAAAATAAAAATTAATTTTAATTTTAAAAAATTAAATATCATAAAAAATAGTTAAAATTAATTTTGATATCTCAAAATCAATTCTAACCTCGCCGACCACATCCAAACACACTATTCTTCTGCTTTGGTATCTCTACTGCACATTAGTTATTTTATCAACATTGATGCTCTTTCTTTTTTCCTTGGCTACCTACCTACATGACATCATTTGTTCTTTTCTTTTTTTCTTTTTCTATGTCGGTGTCATCAAAACCTTATCATTGTTGGCCACATTAACATTAACATGACGTAGATTAAGGATAAATGGTTGCAATATGTCACCTAGAATTTTAATTAGAGTATTAAGGCTCATTTGAATAAACTTTTTAAATATATATTCTTAAAAATTGAATTAAAATAAAAAAAATTATATTTGAAAATAATTATAAAAATATTTTTTATTAAAATAAAAATTATTAAATTATTTGAATATAATAAAAAATATTATAAAATTATAATTAAAAATATATAAAATCACTTCTTAAAAAATATATTTAGACAATAAAGTCCTTTTTGGCATATAATCTTCTAAAAAAATCATAATTTATTTTACATTCTTTGTTTTCAAATAAAAATAACTAAATTAAATATATTATTAATAAGAAATTAATCTAAACTTGATAAAAATATGTTAATACTAATTTCAAAGTGTCTGCATGTAAAATAAATTTTTATGTCTTAAAATAAAACAAATTTTTATATTTTAAAATAATTTTAATGAAATTAGTAAAAGTTATATATTTTGGATTTTTATAGCAACATCCAAAAACAATATATTTTTATTTATTAATTTTAATTGAGAGAGCACGGTTGAGGGTAATGATTTTTTATATGGTATTTTTGAAAAAAAAATTTTAAAAATACAGTACTTTTAACAAAATTATAAAATCATGATTTTTTCTATCTATTATTCTTTTTCTTTTCCTTTTACTTCTCTAATTTTGTTAATTTTTTTCTCGTTTTTCTTTCTTCCTTTTTTTTTATCTCTTTTCTCTTTCTCCTCTCCTCTTTTCTTTTCTTCTCTCTCCTCACCCCTCCTTCTCCTGCTCTCTCTCTCTCTCTCACACAAAAAAAAAAAAAACAAAACACACATACATACATGCACAGTAAACACATAAAAAAATAATTCTACCAAAAATAGCTCTTTATTCGCTTATAAAAGAAAAAAAAAGAAAATAAATTTTTTTTAGAAGTATAAACAAATGAGTAATACAAACTTTAAAAATGTTTTTTTCAAATCAAAATAAGTATTTTGTTTGCGTCATACTTTAATAATATTCTCTCTTCTTTTTTCTCTCTCATGTACTCACTCGCTTCTTTGCATGCTTTTCTCTCAAACTTTGTAACATAGTATAAGAAAAAGTGGTGCTATGTTCCATTCACATTTCAACTCCTCGATTTTCCATTTACTTTTGAGATAATGATTATAAAAGTTAAATATTTCCATTAGTGCAACAATATATGATTGAATAACAATATTAAAAAATTTCAAATTAATAATATATCAAAATTAAATTCATACATTTATCCGACATAAAATAATATTACTAGAATTTTTATCACTTATATATTATTTTGATACAAGAGAAATAGAAAAAAAAAGGAATATTATTCATATGAAAAAGAAATAGAGGAGAGCATTTGAGAGGAAAAAATTCATGTATAATTAATATGAATAAAGTAAAATTACGTATATAGTCACCCAAAACTATAAGTAAAATTTGAAAAGATGTGGTATTTACTAATCTCAAAGTTTAGAGGTTAACTATGCCAATACGCAACAATAGGAAGAGATATAGTAAACTTGTTTTGCCATTAAGATATCGATAGTACACTTGCTTGACTTATAAATAGACCCAAGTATTAGGAGGTTCCACACAACAAATCTAGCTAGCAGTTCAAGCTGAAAATTTATGGAATCCCAAAGTAGAGATCAGGCTGCCAAACTACTTCAGGCACAAACTCACATATGGAATCACATTTTCAGCTTCATAAACTCCATGTCCCTTAAATGCGCAATTGACTTAGGCATACTAGATGTCATACATAACTATGGCCAACCCATGCCACTCTCACAACTCATTGCTTCACTGCCAATCCACCCATCCAAATCCTCCTTCATCCACCGCTTGATGAAAATCTTGATCCATTCAGGCTTCTTCTCTATGCAAAATGTCACCCACAATGAGCTAGAAGTTGGGTATGTGCTAACTGATGCATCTATACTACTGCTTAAAGACAACCCCTTAAGTGTGACACCTTTCTTGCTTGCCATACTTGATCCAATTTTGACAAAGCCATGGCATCAGTTGTCTACTTGGTTTAAAAGTGATGATCCTACACCATTTGAAACGGAACATCAGATGATGTTGTGGGATTATACTAGCTGTCTGCCCAAACTTAATCACTTATTCAATGATGCCATGGCAAGTGATGCTCAATTGATCAGCAGTTTGGTGCTTGACAAGTGCAGGGGGTTGTTTGAGGGATTGGAATCATTGGTTGATGTTGGGGGAGGCACAGGGACTATGGCAAAGGCCATTGCCAAATCATTCCCACAACTGGAGTGCATAGTATTTGACCTCCCTCATGTTGTTGCTGGCTTGGAAGGATGTGAGAACCTAAAATATGTTGAAGGGGACATGTTTGAGGCCATTCCTCCATCTGATGCCATTTTGTTGAAGGTAAAATTTTAGAAGTTGCTTGTGTAAGAGTTTTAGAAAATGGCATACATGATTATAGATCATCATATGTGTTAAAAATGTGATAAATTAGATACTTGTTTAATCATAAATAGTTGAATGATTTCTTCCAACATGCTAAGTCTTTCCCTCTATGCTAGCTCTAAGCAATTCCAGCTCTCAATTGGCGCTATGTTATAAAGAAGAGAGAGGATCTAACCATATATATCTATGTATGATGTAATAGCCAAATTTTACTCCTCTCTTCCTCACATTTAATATGCCCTACACACACACACACACACACACACACACACACACACACACATGACAATATATATATATATATCTTAGTGAGTCCTCCCATCATCGGGTACTAAGAGACTTTTGCATTCTAACAGCTGTATGACATAAGTTATTATTTCACAATTAAATTTATGCTTATTTTTGTGGACCATTTATAGATCTCCGCAAATTTAAATTATTCTGGAGTTTACATAAAAGTTAAAACATTACACGATGAGGTGATTTTACTAAGGTTAACTTGACTCAGTAGAAAATTAATATTTAACCTGCTTTTATTGATTCTGATCATTGTTACTTTGAACAACAAATCAGTGGATTTTGCATGACTGGAGCGACGAGGAATCTATGAACATATTGAGGAGATGCAAGGAGGCAATCATAAGCAAAGGCAAAGAAGGGAAGGTGATTATCATAGACATAGTGATGGAGGATAGGAAGGGAGATGATGAGACATTTAAAACACAGCTCTTCTTTGACATGCTGATGATGGTGTTGCTCACCGGAAAAGAGAGAAATGAGAAAGAATGGGCCAAATTAATCTTCTCTGCCGGTTTCAGTGACTACAAGATAATTCCAGTTTTGGGTTTAAGGTCTCTCATTGAGATCTATCCATAGTACTTATCAATGAAATGGATGAAAGGATTGAGAAGTGGATGAGAAGGAGCCAACACTTTGTATCATTCATAAATACTCTTTTAATTGTTTATCCGTGTGACTATGTCATCAAGGGGACCTATAATATGTTACAATAAAAATGTCTAGAATGGACTCTTTTATCATGTGAGTGTGTGTATGTGTAGACTACAGACACACTAGTAAAGTTAAAGGTTAGAGCTTGATTGAAGCTACTTACTCTTCAAGTACTTTACTTCTGTTGCACGATATAGAAGAAGAAGAAGACAAACAATGATTAAAGAGCACAGTGAGGGGTTAACAATTGCTTTTGGCTTTGGTTTTGTGTAACTGAACTTAGTGATTGCATTAGAATTGTTAAGAACTTTGAGATTTCTTAAGGATTGTCACAAGGGGAGCAAGATTATGTCCGAAAGTGTTTGATTGAGATATAGCAAGATTACTGGTGGTAATAGATTTGAACTTTGTATGAAAGTTGTTCCTATATTAATTATTCGTAAAACATTATTATTCATATGTGTTCCGACGTAGACCACAAGATCCTTAAGTTTTTCCTTGCTTAAAAAAGGTGAAAAATGTTGAGTGGGACTAATTGTTAGGACAAAAAATGCACAAAGTACATATTTTTTGTTCAAGGCACTTTAGATATCATATCACTTAGGTATTTAAAAAACTAAATATGATGTCTACACTGGATCTCATTTCTTGGACTTCTTTAACAGTTACCCAATCTGAGTCCACATGTGCATGTCTAATC
The DNA here is from genome assembly GCA_031439585.1 of Pterocarpus macrocarpus. Taxonomy (NCBI): domain Eukaryota; kingdom Viridiplantae; phylum Streptophyta; class Magnoliopsida; order Fabales; family Fabaceae; genus Pterocarpus; species Pterocarpus macrocarpus. Next base: position 18,021,192 of record CM062514.1, read on the forward strand.
CTTAGAGTTGTGAACTCTTACTTAAAAAGGTTAAGGTGTTGCCTATTGTGCACCTTGTCATGTAAGGTGCACCATGGCACCCTTTTAATTAAATTTCATCTCAGCCATCTATTTATTATTAAAATAAATGGATTGTTTGTACTTTTTACCTTTAGCTAGTTCAACAATTTTCTGAGAATCATCTACAAAAGGTTCAAAACCAGAAATTAGTCTCACTCTGATACATCCATCCCTATCTCGTCACTCCAAGGTAGACTAGTAGGCACTTTTTTTCCTTGTTCTCCCTTGTCCCACATGCATAAGAGGCGCTTACCGTGCCATCACTAATCCCATCAACAATGCTTAGAAAAGCATCTTCCTTACTATCACGTGTAGGCATGGACAAGTCTTAGAAGTTGCTTCCGATGCTAGAATGTTAATCAAATTGGTCTCACCAATCAGGGCACAAGGGAACAAACCAACAACCCAATTCTATTTCAAATAAAAAAATGATTCTTTTAACAAAAAATAAAATTACTTTTTATAGAAATTACTCATCTCAACTACTATTTAAAAATTAAAAATAAATTTTTTTATTAAGTTTTTAAGTAAAAATTGAAATGAATAATGTCTACAAAAAAAAATTTTTCATTAACAAAAAGTTACTTTTTATTTGTTAAGAAAAAAAGAAAAAAACACCGAAACAAACACAACTTTAATTTATAGATGGAAAAATCCTATATGAAAAACCTCAAGCCCTCTAGTTTTCTTCCACTCCATCACATCCTCTCCCCAACCCTTTCCCCCCACTTTTCTCCTCTGTTAACAAGATGATAATATCCAGCTCTTAAACCCAATCTAATTAATGCAATTTAATCAAAAATAGAAAAAAAGGGCCAAACTAATAATAAAAAATCAGCTTCAATGCATCATTCCTATAATTTTAGGCATAAGAAATAGCAAACTGCAGGATGACAAAACTTTTCAGACATTAAGCACCAAATATAAAATTGATTACACAAAGGCCAGTTCTTATCACTGGTTTCAGTTAGCTGTAGCGTCAAAGATCAAAGCAAACAATCCAATTAAAAAAAAATGGAAATTCAACATGGGAAAATTTGATAAATTGAAAGAGAGCAAGCAGAGTGGGGAAAGAGAAACATGCAGCAAAGAGAGAGAGAGTGGGGCATGGACTTGTGACTCCATTTCAACGAGCAATACCAGACATCTCGTTTTCTTACCCAGCCATGCATGAAGTTCAATTCAACCCACAGCGCATGGGCGTAGCAGTTGTAGCGGCTGCGATGGGAGAAACAGCAGTGGCGACAAGGCAAAATAGCAGCGCATAGCAAAAATAAATATTATGAAAAAAATTGTAACTATGCGAAATGATCGGCTTAATTGTGTTTGGTTCAACTTTTTCATTCGTGGGTATGGAGACATCAAGGAGGATTTGTCCATTCTGAGTACTTTTTTTATTTTTACTTTGCTTCGTTTTCAAAAGTGGGTTTAGAATTCCGCACAAAAAACTTGTGCTCGAGAACGGAGAAATCTATGCTGAAGAGGATGCTCCCTTTGTTGGGGAATTGTGCAGCGGAATGGATGATGTTACATCTATTTGTACAATTTTGATGTGAAAAATTATAAAAAATATATGATATTTTAAATTTTTTATGATTATTTTTTGTTAGAATTTTTAATATTTGAGTTTTGCTTGTTTAATAAATTATTTTGGGTTTGTTTTGATTTTAATTTAAATTTTAATTATATTTTTAGGTGTTTAAATAGCTTGGATTAAATGAAAAAAAGGGAGTTTTGTATCATGGAGTGCCTTGGTGCTCAAAATCCACTGCTCATACGCTCAGTGTAAAACTCCCTTTATAAGGTTGGCTGGAATATGACTTTAGCTTAAACATTGTTGGTTTCATCTTCAAGTTTTGATTTTGTGTGTTCGGAGTCATGGTTTCAATGTCTTGTGCATTTGTTTCAATTTCTTCGTTGTTTGTAAAGTGAGATGATTTACTCTGTGTGGAGGTGATTATTGTGAGGGTTATTATATGTGATATTGAGATGCAAGCTATAGACATTGGGAAAGATTTTCCGGTCTCACTTCTTGATGATGGGTTCTTCCACGCTTTGCTTGGTGACTTGAATATTGGCAAGAAAAGGCTGTGTAAGTTGGAAGCGGCCCAGTGGAGCACATTGCCGCCATCTACGCCGCGCGCGGCAAGCTTTGTCCGATCCGCTTTGGAGGCTAGATGGGCAACGATAGTGATGAAGTGGGGAGGGATGGCCAAAATGATGATTATGGAGCAGAGAGAGAGGGTTGGCCGGGTAAGAGAGGAATGAGGGAATAATTAGGTGCGGCTGTACCGTAGAAACGATCTCATAATTCCTAAATCCAATGACTCTAATTCGACATGCATAATGCACCTTTGACTCTCAAAGAGCATGTCAAACGTCACCCAAATGAGATTAAATATAATTTATATTAAAAATTATTTATTATTTATTTATATATTTTTAATAACTATTTTTTTTATTTTCTTAAATATAAAAAATCAAAGGGACAAAAAGAAAAAAAAAAGAGCTTTTATATATCAAAGTTCGATCAAGTTCAATTTCACATTTTAGGACTTAAATTGAGTCATATATCATATATAATTATTTTTATTATATAATCAATTATTATTTTTATATTTTTATATTAATTTTTATATTAAATATTATTTTTTAAAATATTTAGTTATTATTAAAGATATTATTTTTATTTACATATATTTTTAATTATTTTTATATATTATTTATTTAATATTTTTTATTTTAAAAAAATATATAAAAAATCAAAAAGTTAAATAGCCCTTATATATCAAAAGCTAATCAGCCCTAATACGTCATTGTTAGACTTAATTAAGTTATATATTATTTTGATATATAAAAGAGTTATAATAAATAAATTTATATAATACATTAATTACACGAAACAATGAATAAAGTCACAATATACAGTATTAACTTATCTTATCATATTCAATACAGCATATCAAACACATTATAAATGTATAAAAATACAAAAAAAGATAAAGAGAGAGGAGTTTCAGTTTCCAATATTTTTTTTTGGGAAAATACAAAATTGATCAGAGAGCATCAAAACAACAATGAATTATTCACCCGAGCAAGATAAAAATCAACACAAAACTAGAGAAGGCGTAGCAAGATCATACCATGGGTCATGGAAATTCAAAAGAAATAAGTAAATCTTAAAGAATCCTTAGATTAATATTAATAGTCAAGACCAACCTATTCTTTTTGAGAGAAAAAGTATGCTGAGAAAATGAGATTGTGCTGTCTTCTATTTGGTCCAACAATTGAAGAAGGAAAACAGAGTTAGGACCCACAAAAAGCATTTTCCCTCTCACATGTGTGAAAAACGTTCGAGGGGGGTGGGGGAAGAAAATAATTCAAAAGGGAAAAAATACTACACTCTAACTTCAAAATTTTAAAAATATGCAAATTACTTTTATGAATTTTTTTAAATATGCAAATTGACTTTTCTGTTAGTTTTATAATCAATTGTTAACAAAAATATCACATATTCAAAAAAATTTAGAATATCAAGTTACACATTTAAGAAAGGTCAGAGGATTAATTTATACATAATCCAAAGTTTAGGGGATATAATATATTTATTTTGGCTAAAATATAAATTCACAAAAATTCATAAAGTCGATTTGTATATTTTTAAAATATAGGAGTTAAAGTGTACATAATCTATAATTTAAAAGGATAAAGTGTAATTTTTCCTGATTCAAATGACAAATATAGCTTTTAAAGAATAAAGTCCAACTCATCTCATTTTATGCTGAGTGAGGTTGGTGAGTCAACAAGACTAAAATTAAATAAAATTAATAAATTGGCATATTAGCAAGTTAATTGCCTAAAAATGAATAAATGATTTTAAAAGGGTAGGTTAAGCATATCAGCTTTCAAATTGACCCACTTAAACAACTAATAAAAATAAAAAATAGAAAAATTAAAATAAATAATCCAATGAGTCAGTCCATTCCACCCCCATAGCCCATGAGTCATTTGAGATAGGTTAGGTAGGTTTATATTTTTCAAAATTCCAAACAACCAGCCAAAATTAGTGGGTTAAACAGTTAATAGCATATTTATTTTGGCATTTAGATTGCCATAATCATGTTCAAAACCCCCCAAATCACATTAAGAAGGGATATTTTCTTATTTGGCAAATTTTTGTTCACTCTTTTTTCACAATGATTTTGCCTCAAACTTAGATTTGACTATAGTCCAACTTCAAAGTTACCAGTCCTAGAAAATTCAAGTTGCTTTTTGTGAGAATTTTGAACCAAACGTAAAGTTAAAACATTTGGATGAAACCAAAAAAAAAAAAAATGATAGTCTAACATAATATGAGATATTTTTAGAGATACTTTTTTACCTGTGATAGGTAATACATGAGACTTACCTAACTCATTAATAGATAATACGTTCATGATGATACAACAATAGCTAAGTGCTATAAAAAATCTTATCGCACGTCTTATCGCACAGGCTTTTTGATGATAAAGGGAAAAGGATAACTAGCAGCAATCCAAATTAAATTATATAAATTCTGTGAAATGATTATATGAATTTAGCATTATGGAAAAAAAAAAAAAGGAAAGAAAAGGCTTGACATCAATGATGTTAACATGTTGGCCCCTTCTAAAATATAATGATTCAACTCCTTTCTCGTGGATCACATTTTAATATAATAAGTGTATATTTAGATTAAAGTTTGTAAAGAGAGTTTACTTCAACTTGATTTTATAAAATTGATTTTAGTCAAAAGTGAGTTGATATTAACGTGATTTATATTTAGAAAATTTTGTATCAAAAGTGATTATGACAAAATAAATATTATTTAGATGATATTAATTAAAATCATTTTTAGATGTAAAATTATTAAAAATGGCATAAGTTTCATTTTGTAATTATAACATTACTCTTTTATTTTTATTTTTACTTTTAAGTATATTTGAATAATTATATAAATATATTATTAGATGTAAAATATTATTGTGATTTTAAAAACATTTTTATGGAAATTTTAAATAATATTATTGAGTAAAATATAAAATAAAGATTAATTTATATATACTGATAGTGTAAAATTATTTTATACTGCCAGTATATATAAATTAAATTTTATAAAATATATAATAAATGCTTATTTAAAAATTTTATATTTATAATTATAATATAAATAAAACTTGTCAAACATATACAATACTATCTGACATTGATTATTACATAATATGTATTAGAATTCAATACAAAAAAGTAATTAAAAAATGAGTGATCATCACTTATTTAGGGGGTAGAATTGGAAGGCTTTCTCTTGTTAGATATCCAACGTGAAATTTTGAACGCAGAAGCTTTTGTGCAAATCTCGGTTGAAAGCATACAACCGGTTGATGCACCGTAAAAGTGAAAACTCCCAAAATGTTAACTCGATATATTTCAATTGATTTGGTTAGATTTAATTTTAAGATAGAATAATTTATATATAATAATTTCTTTAAATATGATTCTAATAAAAAATAAAAAAATTATTTTTTTTAGAATTCATTTTAAAAATAAAAATTAATTTTGATTTTAAAAAATTAAATATCATAAAAAATAGTTAAAATTAATTTTGACATCTTAAAATTAATTCTCACCCCACCCACCGCATCCAAACATACTATTCATCTGTTTTGGTGTCTCTACTGTACATTAGTTATTTTATCAACATTGATGCTCTTTCTATTTTTCTTGGCTACCTACCAACATGACATCATTTGTTCTTTTCTTTTTTTCTTTTTCTATGTCGGTGTCATCAAAACCTTATCATTGTTGGCCACATTAACATTAACATGACGTAGATTGAGGTAGGGTTGTACAAAGGTCGGGTTGGGTTAAGTCAGACCCGAACCCGACCCTATTTTAAGATTGGATCATTTTTTTGAATTTGAATTCGATCCGATAATAACTCGATTAATGATCGGGTTATACCGGGTCAACCCGACATTTATATAACATATAAAGATTTAGATATTATATATAGTGAAATAATAAAATTCTAGAAGTAAAAAATAAATTCAAAAATATTTTACAATATATATTTCAAAACAAATTATATCAAGATAAAAATAATATCATGTTATATAAAATGTATTGATTAAAATATAAAAATATTATAATTTATCATTAATTTTTTTTAAAAAATAAAACTTTTAAATAACTATTTAACTTCGGACCGGGTTGGGCTAACCCGAAGCATGACCCGAACCTGACCCGAAAAATATACCGGGTCAATTTTCATAATTCGAACCCGGCCCAACAAGCTTCGGGCCGGGACGGGTTAGCGGGCGGGGCTGATTTATGAACACCCCTAAATTGAGGATACATGGTTGCAATATGTCACCTGGAATTTTAATAAGAGCATTAAGGCTCATTTGGATAAACTTTTTAAACATATATTCTTAAAAATTGAATTAAAATAAAAAAATTATGTTTGGATATAATTATAAAAATATTTTTATTAAAATAAAAAATTATTAAATTATTTAAATATAATAAAAAATTATTATAAAATTATAATTAAAGACATATAAAATCACTTCTTAAAAAATATATTTAGACAATAAAGTCCTTTTTGCCATATAATCTTCTAAAAAAATCATAATTTAATTTACATTCTTTGTTTTCAAATAAAAATAACTAAATTAAATATGTTATCAATAAGAAATTAATCTAAACTTGATAAAAATATGTTAATACTAATTTCAAAGTGTCTGCATGTAAAATAAATTTTTATGGCTTAAAATAAAACAAATTTTTATATTTTAAAATAATTTTAATGAAATTAGTAAAGGTTATATATTTTGGATTTTTATAGCAATATCCAAAAACAATATATTTTTATATATTACTTTTAATTGAGAGAGCACGATTGAGGGTAATAATTTTTTATATGGTATTTTTGTAAAAAAAGTTTTAAAAATACAATACTTTTATCAAAATTATAAAATCATGATTTTTTTAATCTATTATTCTTTTTTTTTCCTTTTACTTCTCTAATTTTGTTAATTTTTTTCTCTTTTTTCTCTTTTCTCTTTCTGTTCTCCTCTTTTCCTTTCTTCTCTCTCCTCTCCCCTCACTCTCGTGCTCTCTCTCTCTCACACACACAAAAAAACAAAACATGCATACATACATGTACAGTAAATACATAAAAAAATAATTCTACCAAAAGTAGCTCTTTATTCACTTATAAAAGAAAAAAAAAGAAAAAAAATTTTTTTTAGAAGTATATACAAATGAGTAATACAAACTTTAAAAATATTTTTTTTTCAAATCAAAATAAGTATTTTGTTTGCTTCATACTTTAATAATATTCTCTCTTTTTTTTTTTCTCTCTCATGTACTCACTCGCTTCTTTGCATGCTTTTCTCTCAAACTTTCGTAACATAGTATAAGAAAAAGTGGTGCTATGTTCCATTCACATTTCAACTCCTTGCTTTTCCATTTACTTTTGAGATAATGATTATAAAAGTCAAATATTTCCATTAATACAATAATATATGATTGAATAATAATATTAAAAAATTTTAAATTAATAATATATCAAAATTAAATTCATACATTTATCCAACATAAAATAATATTACTAGAATTTTTATCACTTATATATTATTTTGATACAAGAGAAATAGAAAAAAAAAAGAATATTATTCATATGAAACAGAAATAGAGGAGAGCATTTGAGAGGAAAAAATTCATGTATAATTAATATGAATAAAGTAAAATTATGTATATATTCACCCAAAACTATAAGTAAAATTAGAAAAGATGTGGTATTTACTAATCTCAAAGTTTAGAGGTTAACTATGCCAATATGCAACAATGGAAAGAGATATAGTAAACTTGTTTTGCCTTTAAGATATCGTTAGTACACTTGCTTGACTTGTAAATAGACCCAAGTATTGGGAGGTTCCATACAACAAATCTAGCTAGCAGTTCGGGCTGAAAATTTATGGAATCTCGAAGTAGAGATCGGGCTACCAAACTACTTCAAGCTCAAACCCACATATGGAATCACATTTTCAGCTTCATAAACTCCATGTCCCTTAAATGCGTAGTTGACTTAGGCATACTAGATGTTATATATAACTATGGCCAACCCATGCCACTCTCATCACTCATTGCTTCACTGCCAATCCACTCATCCAAATCCTCTTTCATCCATCGCTAATGAAAATCTTGATCCATTCAAGCTTCTTCTCTATGCAGAATGTCACCCACAATGAGCTAGAAGTTGGGTATGTGCTAACTGATGCATCTATACTATTGCTTAAAGACAACCCCTTAAGTGTGACACCTTTCTTGCTTACCATACTTGATCCAATTTTGACAAAGCCATGGCATCAATTGTCTACTTGGTTTAAAAGTGATGATCCTACACCATTTGAAACGGAACATCAGATGATGTTGTGGGATTATACTAGCTGTCTGCCCAAACTTAATCACTCATTCAATGATGCCATGGCAAGTGATGCTCCATTGGTCAGCAGTTTGGTGCTTGACAAGTGCAGGGGGTTGTTTGAGGGATTGGAATCATTGGTTGATATTGGGGGAGGCACAGGGACTATGGCAAAGGCCATTGCCAAATCATTCCCACAGCTGGAGTGCATAGTATTTGACCTCCCTCATGTTGTTGCTGGCTTGGAAGAAAGTGAGAACCTAAAATATGTTGAAGGGGACATGTTTGAGGCCATTCCTCCATCTGATGCCATTTTGTTGAAGGTAAAATATTAGAAGTTGCTTGTGTAAGAGTTTTAGAAAATGACATACATGATTATAGATCATCATATGTGTTAAAAATGCGATAAATTAGATACCTGTTTAATCATAAACAGTTGAATGATTTCTTCCAACATGCTAAGTCTTTCCCTCTATGCTAGCTATAAGCAATTGCAGCTCTCAATTGGCGCTGTTATAAAGTAGAGAGAGGATCTAACCATATATATCTATGTATGATGTAATTGCCAAATTTTACTCCTCTCTTCCTCTCATTTAATATGCCCTATATATATATATAAGACAATCTTAGTGAGTCCTTCCATCACCGGGTACTAAGAGACTTTTGGCATTCTAACAGCTGCATGACATAAGTTATTATTTCACAAGTAAATTTCTGCTTATTTTTGTGGACCATTTATAGATCTTCGCAAATTTAAATTATTCTGGAGTTTACATGAAAGCTAAAACATTACACGATGAGGTGATTTTACTAAGGTTAACTTGACTCAGTAGAAAATTAATATTTAACCTACTTTTATTAATTCTGATCATTGTTACTTTGAACAACAAATCAATGGATTTTGCATGACTGGAATGACGAGGAATCTATGAACATATTGAGGAAATGCAAGGAGGCAATCATAAGCAAAGGCAAAGAAGGGAAGGTGATTATCATAGACATATTGATGGAGGATAAGAAGGGAGATGATGAATCACTTGAAACTCAGCTCTTCTTTGACATGCTTATGATGGTGTTGGTCTATGGAAAAGAGAGAAATGAAAAAGAATGGGCCAAGTTGATCTTCTCCACCGGTTTCAGTGACTACAAGATAATTCCAGTTTTGGGTTTAAGGTCTCTCATTGAGATCTATCCATAGTAACTTATCAATGAAAAATGGATGAAAAGAATGAGAAGTGGATGAGAAGGAGCTAGCACTCTGTATTATTCATAAATACTCTTTTAATTGTTTATCCATGTGACTATGTCATCAAGGGGACCTATAATATGTTACAATAAAAATGTCTAGAATGGACTCTTTTATCATGTGAGTGTGTGTATGTGTAGACTACAAACACACCAATAAAGTTAAAGGTTAGAGCTTGATTGAAGCTACTTACTCTTCAAGTACTTTACTTCTGTTGCATGATATAGAAGAAGAAGAAGACAAACAATGATTAAAGAGCATAGTGAGGGCTTAGCAATTGCTTTTGGCTTTGGTTTTGTGTAGCTGAAGTTAGTGATTGCATTAGAATTGTTAAGAACTTTGAGATTTCTTAAGGATTGTCACGAGGGGAGCAAGATTATGTCCGAAAGTGTTTGATTGAGAGATAGCAAGATTACTGGTGGTAATAGATTTGAACATTGTATGAAAGTTGTTCCTATATTAATTATTGGTAAAACATTATTAATCATATGTGTTTCTACCTAGACCACAAGATCCTTAAGTTTTTCCTTGCTTAAAAAAGGTGAAAAAATGTTGAGTGGGACTAATTGTTAGGACAAAAAATGCACAAAGTACATATTTTTTGCTCAAGGCATTTTATATATCATATCACTCAGGTATTTAAAAAAAGAATATGATGTTTACACTAGATCTCATTTCCTGGACTTCTTTAACAGTTACCCAATCTGAGTCCACATGTGCATGTCTAATCCTTAGAGTTGTGAACTCTTACTTAAAAAGGTTTGTATTTTCTAATATAGTTCAACTAAAAAAGGTGTTGTCTGTTGTGCACCTTGTCGTGTAAGGTGCACCATGGCACCCTTTTAATTAAATTTCATCTCAGCCATCTATTTATTATTAAAATAAATGTATCTTTTACCTTTAACTAGTTCAACAGTTTCCTGAGAATCATCTACAAAAGGTTCAAAACCAGAAATTAGTCTCACTCTCATACATCCATCCCTATCTCATCACCCCAAGGCAGACTAGTAGGCACTTTTTTTCCTTGTTCTCCCTTGTGCCATATGCATAAGAGGCGCTTACCATGCCATCACTAATTCCATCAACAATGCTTAGAAAAGCATCTTCCTTGCTATCACGTGTAGGCATGGACAAGTCTTAGAAGTTGCTTCCCATGCTAGAATGTTAATCAAATTGGTCTCACCAGTCAGGGCAGAAGGGAACAAACCAACAACCCAATTCTATTTCAAATAAAAATATGATTCTTTTAAATAAAAAAAATTACCTTTTATATAAATTATTCATTTCAACTACTATTTAAAAGTTAAAATAACTTCTTTTATTACGCTTTTAAATAAAAATTGAGATGAATAACCTCTAAAAAAATAATTTTTTATTAAAAAAAATTACTTTTTCTTTATTAAGAAAAAGAAAAAAAGCAAAAAGAAAAAAGCTGCATCAAACACAACTTTAATTTACAGATGGAAAATTCCTATATGGAAACCTCAAGCACTCTAGTTTCCTTCCACTTCATCACATCCTCTCCCCAGCCCTTTCCCCTACTCTTCTCCTCTGTTAACAAGATGATACTAATATCCATCTATTAAACCCAATCTAATCAATGCAATTTAATCAAAAATAGAAAAAAAAGGGGCCAAACTAATAATAAAAAACCAGCTTCAATGCATCATTCGTGTAATTTTAGGCATAAGAAATAGCAAACTGCAGTATGACGAAACTTTTCGGACATTAAGCACCAAATATAAAATTGATTACACCAAGGCCAGTTCTTATCACTGGTTTCAGTTAGCTGTAGCGTCAAAGATCAAAGCAAACAATCCAATTAAACAAAGCAAGATGCCCATGGCTTACGTGGTGGCATTGAAACTACATGCGAATTTCCATGTTAAAACAGAGCAAGATGCGACTTTTGGTCGTTTTTCAAGGCCCAAAAACACAAAAAAATACAAAGCTCTAGAGAAAAGGTGGAGGACAATAAGAAGAGGGGAGATTGTAGACTCTTTCACTCCAATTCTTGGGTTTTTGACATAGATTCTTCTCTTATCTTCTCATCTATTTTCTATTTTGATATGAGTTGCTAGAATTCATAGCTAGGGATAGGTGTTTGGTCTAAGATGGTTGTAATTGGTTTGAATTCTTGATTTCTTAATGTTGGAATTATAAGATTAATGGTTTATCTCTTGTTTTTTTGTGCAATTTTATGAGTTATTGTTCATGGACTGATTTAGGGCTCTTGCATAATTTCGCAAAATTGTGTATGAACTAGCTTTAGAGATAAACCTTATAATCTTCAAGATTTAGGAATTTATCTTGAATTTTGTGTGAATTGTAGATTGATTTTCATGCCTAATCCTTTTTCTTGTAGAAGCATAGTTAAGGAATTAATATGTTTTATAGGAAGAGGAGTGTTGATTAACTAAAAAATTAGCATCAACCACTTAAAATTCTTTCATTAGCCTAATAATCTCTAACCTAGGTGATTTGAGAACTTATAGAAATTTTTTAAAAAATTCAGACTGCTCCAATCTTCTGGTGTTTTAGAACGTTGAGACTATCCTTGTTTGAGTTATGTATTTTGTTAAATTTTGTTATTTGCTATTTATAAGTTATTTTTGCTATTTTTTTTTTTTGTTAAGAGCTTTCTTCAATCCAAAGTAGTTTGATATAGTCTAAATAGAAATTTAATTGGTAAAGTATTGATTAGCAATGTTAATCCTCGTGGGACAATACTCAGTTCCTTTGGTTACTACTTAAATGATTCGGTGTACTGGCTGAAGAATTATCAATGGGTCCCATAAACACACTCATACAAATCTAATAAACTTAATATAAACACACAATATCAAGGAAATAAAATTAACAAGATGACAATGAATGTAGAGACACAAAAATTTACGTGATTTGGAAAATCACATGCCTACATCCACCCTAGAGAATAAACACCTTCACTCTGAGAAGAAAAATAGTACAAGAGTATCACTTTATTCCCAATCTCAAAGCCCCTTGTACACCTTCTCTCATAGTAGTGCCTCCCTCTCTTTTCACTTGATCTCTTTCACTGTCAGACACCTTGGCCATTGATTTTATTTATAACCAAGAGTCCTTAACATCTAAGAATCTTTATCTCATATACTAACAGATTTTCCATATCCTAACTGATTTTCCACATCTTAACAGATTTTTCACATCCTTAATTCAAATGTTTCTAAATCTAAGGATACATATCTTAAGCATATACATTAATAAAATCAACCATAATCCTATCAAGATATATACATGAGTCAACTTTTCCAGCAAGTCTCCACCTTGGCGAACATCCCGTCACCTTGGAAATCGTCAACAACTCCATCTTGGTCAAGATCCAAGCCGCCTAGTCACATGCAAACCTTTATGAACACCATTATTTGTAAATACCACAAATAAGTAGCATTAGCCTCAACGTGTACCAACTACACACAACCCAAATCAACCATATGACATGACTCTACCTAATTTGAAACCTTGGCCAATGAACATGTGTAGCCACGCAATCCACTCAGTATTCATCATCTTCTCCGGCTTTCCATCATTTCCTTTTAAGGCTTTTACCAAACCTTCTGGAACTAGGATGTCCTTCACCCTTCATTATGCTAGACATATTTGTTGGACTATATCAAGCTCATATGAGCTTTGATACCAGTTGTTGGGGACTTGCACAGCAAAATAGGTCCCACAAACCCACTCAAACAAATCCAATAAATCAAATATAAACACACAATATCAAGGGAATAAAATTAAGAAGATGACATGAGTGTAGAGATATAAAAATTTACGTGGTTGGGCAAATCACATTCCTACATCCACCCCAGAGAATAAACACCTTCACTATGAGAAGAAAAATAGTATAAGAATATCACTTTGTTCTCAAACCCAAAGCCGCTTGTATATCCTCTCTCATAAAGTGCCTCCTTCTCTTTTTCAATTGTTCTCTCTCATTGTCATACACCTAGGCCATTGATTTTATTTATAACCAATGGTTCTTAACCTCTAAGAATCCTTATCTCATATCTTAATAGATTTCCTACATCCTAACTGATTTTCCATATCCTAACAAATTTTACATATCTTAACAGATTTCGCATATCCTTAATTCAAATATCCCTAAATCTAAGGATACATATTTAAAGGATAAATATCTTAAAGATACACATATTAAGGATACACATCTCAATGATATACATCTTAAGAATATACATAAATAAAATCAACCACAATTTTATTAAGATATACACATGAGTCAACTTTCCTAACAAAATAAGTCCTTTAGTTTCTTGAGTCGAACGTAGTCAATGGACCAAATGTCAATCTAAAACTAATGGTCAAAGATAAAAAAAAAAAAAAAAAAAAAAAAAAGAGTTCCCCGCAAAAATAAAAGTGGTTTTAGGCCTAGAGTTTTAACTAAAATCAATTTTAATAAAATTAAGACCAATAAAAATCAAGGATCTTTTGATATTTTAGGTTAGTGGGAGTTTGTTCTATAGATTTTATTGACCTCATATTTTGTAATGATTATTATTATTATTGTTGTTGTTGTCATATTTGTTTATATTTTGCGTGTAGACAAATTATCTATATAATTTTGTATAATAGCATAATGTGGAGACATTTTGGATCTAGCCTCATATTTGTTGTGATGAGATTTATTTAATCGCATATAATATCTTAGGCAGATGTTTGGGCCACTTTGTTGGAAATTGCACTTGATCATATATTGGCATGCCATCTTGTTATGTTTTCTCAATTATTCATATTCCATATTTTGTAAGGTCACTGGGAGATAAGTATCTTGCATGTATAATGTCAGTACTCTTTCGAATATGATTTTCTACATTGTTGAGATACTTGTGATCCAATTTTGGATCATGCAGCTCGAAGTGCTAGCTCAATTTTGACATTTTATAATGGCCATATGTTGTGGATAAATTTGCAAAGCAACTGATTTATACACTGAAATAAACAAATAGAAGACAAATTTTTATTGCGATTGAGCCTACAACCTAGTGGTTATCTTTTGTATGTCTCATTTGAACTTGGAATGTCTCATACTCAACTCCCACCCCCTCCCCCCAAAAGTACCCCAAGGAAGTCTCACTACCTTTGGTATAAAATAGTAGAAAAAAAGACAAATTTTTATCTTGATCATCTTGATTTCTCTAGTTTTTGAAATCAATTAGGGAAAAAGATCAACCTCTCAAAATGGAAAAATAAATTATAACATGAAAACCCTTGCTCAATATGTATGAACAATAATTTGTCCACTAGCTTATTTTTATTTGAAATGTATACAAACCTTTAGTTGAATGTTCAATGCTAAGGTTTCATTGTAGTTCCTGTCATTCAAAGTAAGAGCTTGCAAAAACAAAGTGGCTATTGACATAAGATAGAGAGAGGGAAAGGCGCAAAAAGTTTAATATTCTATAAGTCAACCCACCATGCAAACATCCTTTGTTGTCCTGTAACGTTACACACATTAAAAAAAAAAAAATCTCATTATGCATAAACAATTTAAAAAATTCATGGGTTATTGACCTGGAAAACTTGAAACTATTTTGTACTATTGATGTTAGTTCTCTTATTCTTCTTCCTTTCTCATCTATATATCCCCAGAAAAAGTCTTTAATATAATCAAACAATAAATTCTAGGAAAACTATGGAAAAACTCACAAAGCATGGCATTTTTTTTTTTGTATAGTTCGTAGTTTATATAGTTGAGATATTTTTGAATTTCAAAATCAAAGAAAAAATTATCACATTAATTATTCATTGAACAATAATTGATTTTGAATTGATTATTGACAATTAGGTAATGATTCGCATGTCAATTTTAACAAAATATGTTTATTTTAATGTTTCCTAAAATTCTAAAACAAAAACTAAATATTTCTATTAAAACATAAAAATTTCCTATTATTAAAATACTAACAAGCTAAGCGTCATATGTCTCAAATATTAAAAAAAAAATCATTAAATGTATCCATTAAATCACTAACTATTTTTACTTAATATTTTATTTCAATATTAATTACCATATAATAGAATTATACTTATACAAAATATTTGCATTCAAACACTAAATATTTTTATTTTAATATTAATTGCCACATGTAGAATTCTAAGACATGTATTCTCCTTTTATATATTATTATATTGACTCGGTATTATTCAGTATGAGTGTAATACTCATATTTAACATGCGAAATGCTAATTTTCACCCCTTTGGATGAAGGTTAGTAAGCTTCAGTATTTTATTTAGGCTAAAATGTCCATTATATAAGAAAGGACCTCATCAACTATTTTCTTTTTATGACATAGTAATTTCATAGAATGAAATTATTGTATTACTAATTTTTAAGTAGAAAATAAAAATATTAGTTTTATAAAAAAAATTGATTTTTAAATTAAATTATTATATTATCAAAATTTAAAGAGAAAGTAATAAATTATTATATTATTAAAAAAATTGATGCTTCTCTGTTTTCAGAATATGATGTTCTTAAAAAGTGAATCGTTATTTTTTTTTTTTTGAAAATTAATAACCAAATAAAAATGTAAGAAAATATTTAAAAAAAAAGAATTATATTCCTATTAAAAAAAATTTAAATACATTTGCAATTTTATACATAGTTTTATCAAAAAAAATATTAATTTTATTGTTAATAGTTTTTTTAAAAAAAAATGTTAGAGAAACGTTTGTGAAATTAGCAATTATTAGGAGATAGAAACAGAAAAAGTTGTTTTGTAATTAATAATGCATTTAACCACCAAACTAGACATTACATTTAAGTTGTTTTAAAAAGAATGTAATGAATATTTTAACCCAAATGAAAGAGTAAAGCTTGCTAATTTTTGCCCAAAGCGGTGAATATTAGCATTTCCCGTTTAATGTAGATCATCTTAAAATGTTTTTTATGATAGCTTTTTATGCGAAAAAATGAAGCTAGCTAATACACCAAATAATAATAGTTATTATCAAATCCCAAAACCTTGGGCAGTTAAATGTTACATGTATGCAGGTTGGTGCGAGATCTAGTTATTGTTAGGTGGTTTATTGATTATGAATATAGTAATATATTAATAGTTATACGGTGGGATATTTAATTGGAACATCAGATACTACATCCTTCGGAAGCCTTCATAATCTCTCCTGTCAATATATTACCTTAAACCTACACATCAAACACCTAATCTAAAGGAACTTGACATAAATTGTACTCTCATCATTCCTAAGTAGTAGCTATACCAAACTCAAGGGTAGTCCGGCATGTCATTTCCCCTTTTTCTTTTTAAGACAGAATTGAAGCCAACCTCTAGTAAAGAAGGCTTCATAATCTCTACTGTCAAGCCACCTGGCGCGCTATCATGTGAGTGTGTATGTGTAGAGTAGAGACACACCAATGAAGTTTCAGGTTAATTAGAGCTTGATTGAAGCTGCTCACTCTTCAAGCACCTGGCTTGTGTTGCATGATATAGGAGAAGAAGAAGAAGAGAAACAATGATTAAAGAGCACAGTGAGGGTTTAGCAATTGCTTTTGGTTCTGTGGTAACTGAAGTTGGTGATTGCATTAGAATTGTAAAGAACTTGTTATGTGCAAAAGTTCTTGAGGAATGTTGCGAGGTGAGCAAGAATGCAAGATTATGTCCAAAAGTGTTTGACTGAGATAGCACTAGCAGTTACTGATGGCAGTAGATTTGAACATTGTAAGAAAGTTGGTCCTGTATTAATTATTGGTAGAACATTATTAATCGTATGTGTTTCTACCTAGGCCTTAAGATCCTTATGTTTTTCACTTGAGGCTTTGCTTGAAGAGGTGAATAATGTTGAGTGGGCTATTCATTATAATAAAACCCACTGATCAGTGATGTGCTGATTCAATCTTCTGCTGCTAGGTAGGAAATTATTGCTTCATATGATATGGTTTTATTATAGATGTACTATTTTTATGGGATAGATGAGACTAATTATTGGGACAAAAAATGCAAAGGATACATATTTTTTGCTCAATGCACTTAAATTCAGAAAGTTGTATTTAAAACTGATGCTGGTAAGGATTTTCATCAGAATATAATGTCCAAGGTACAGCTGGAATTTGTGCTTTATTGATTTGGAAAATATAATGTGCAACTTTGGGCCTTTGCACGTTCACAATATTCATGAATCTCGTTCATTTGTAAAGGAGATCAGAGATATACAAATTTTAAGTCTCATTATTGGACTTCTTTAACCGTTATCAAATATGTGAGTCCACATGTGCATGTCTAATTCTCAGAGCTGTGAACTCTGTTTAAAATTGTTGGTATTTTCTGACATAGGTCATGAAAAATTGGAGTCATACGGAAGATTCAGTCACTTTAGAGGGGCAATTATCGAAAATCAAATTTTATTTTCCCGAAAGTTTTTTTTGTAATGATCATGTTGGCAATACTATGGCAAAAGGGGGTTATTTAGAGAGGCTCAATGGACAAATTGAGATGAATTAGCCTTAACCCATAGGTTACTCAATAAAATGGGAGAATAGACGGACAGTTTTATAATTAAATGTGCTAGTGAAGCACATCAACGTGGTTCAATATCCATGACCAAATAAGTACAATTTACTTATTCAATTCCCCATTATTTAACATTTATGAAGTCAGAAAGGATCATGCTTATAACACTGTTGCTACTTCCCACTGGCATGCATAGCAAATCCCATTAGGTGAAGCCATCTTTTGGTACTGATATGGTGTAAGTAACGAAGTACATATGGAGTTATGCATAACTTAAATCGCTGTCAATTTGATGTCACAAATATCAAAATAAACTATATATTTAAGGTTTATGAAAAATATTATTGCTGAAATATATATAAGCTGGAGGATAAGTACAACATTAATTCAATGAGGTAGTCAAGTTTCTTCTGACACGGTGAGCCAGGAAACGGTTCTAAATTTCAAAGGGGGTCCATGTTGTGTATGTTTCATAAATATCTGCCTGGCCCACATCAATCTCTTAGATGACGTCTTACTTACGAAACATGTTATCTCAGAAGCGCACCTGACCAAATATACTCCTAGTGGTTAGTATATGTAAAGTGTAAACAGAGTATAAGAAAAGAATTTCCTGAGAAAAGAGATCAAGGAATTTGTTCTATGTGTACACTTCATCACCTAGCCACCTTAAGTTCTTGGAACAAGTTTTAACACTTCATACAATTTCATTTTCTGTCAATCTGCATCCTTAAGGCCAAATTAAATTGCCTTGTTTTGACATGTCACCGCAAAATGCTAAGTACTAATAAATGCATCTGAATTCAGATTATATGTTACACGTCTTTTCCTCTCACACACAATCTTTCCAGGCATAGGTGGTGGTTGATAATAAGCCACATTTTAACATGTACAGCCACATTATTCCATTTAACCCGGAACAATTTCTGACATCTGTTTTTTCACACATTATTCCTCTAGTCCTTCTTGCCTTTTTCTTCTCACCATATAAGGCCTCACGCACCCTTACACTCCTGTGAGTTAAGAAGTGCAAGTTTCAAACTTTCTGCTAAGCTTCTTAACCATGGCTTCAACTGCTTTCCAATGGCTGAGCCTCGTGGGAATAATTTGGCTCCAAGCCATAAATGGGACAAACACCAATTTCCCTGCTTACTCCTCCCAACTGAAACAACTCCTTTCCATCTCCCAAGTTCAGCTCAATAACCTTGCTTTTGCTTCTGATGCTGGCAAACTCTTTGGCTGTTTTTCTGGCATGGCTGCTATTTACCTACCCCTTTGGCTTGTCCTCATGATTGGCTCAACTCTTGGGTTAATTGGTTATGGTGTGCAATATCTCTTCATAACAAACCAAATTTCCTCACTGTCCTATTGGCACGTCTTCTTACTAACTGTTCTGGCAGGGAATAGCATTTGTTGGATTAACACAGTCTGCTATGTTGTCACAATAAGGAACTTCTCATCTGATCGCCAAGTTGCTGTAGGATTAACTACAAGTTACCAAGGATTAAGTGCAAAGATTTATACCAGCACTGTTGATGCTATTTCTAAAGATAAGAAGGCTAGAGCCTTTCTTCTTCTGAACTCCATGTTACCTGTGATAGTTGGCCTAATAGTATCTCCTGTACTCAGAGAAATTGAGGTCACAAGGCGTGAAAATATGCGTGCTGGATTTGTTGTTATGTTTGTTATTACAATTTCCACTGGAATATATTCTGTGATCAGCAGCTTGCAGTTTGTCTCAAGCAAAATATCTCCAATGGGTAACCTGATTGGTATTCTAGTGTTCCTTTTCCTCCCTCTATTAGTTCCATTTTCAGTGAAGATCAAGGAACTAGTGGGCTCATGGCAAACAAATAGAGAAAGACTAAGAGTCTGTCATTTCACAGTGGAGGAGAGCACTAATGAAGAGAGGATAGAGAATGAGGTGAAAGAGGGTGAAGATAGCTCAGAAGTTCAAGATGTAGGCAGCAGAGAGGAAATAGGAGTGAAGTTGATGCTAAGAAGAATAGATTTCTGGTTATACTTCTTTGTCTACTTTTTTGGTGCAACACTTGGTTTAGTATTTCTTAATAACCTGGGACAAATAGCTGAATCCAGGGGTTGCTCTGGTACTTCATCTTTGGTGTCTTTGTCTTCCTCTTTTGGGTTCTTTGGCCGACTCATGCCATCTCTTATGGACTACTTTTACAGGTAACTTACACATTCTCTACCTCCCTCTAACTATCTAACACCAACCAGTGGTACTAGTGCATTTACATTGTCACATAATTCAAATAACGACTATAAATGTGTTTGTTGATCTACATTAATGAAGACAAACAGACTATTAAATTATATCACATCTCTTATTGGCTTGGCTTCAACTACTTGATAGATTATGTTTGTAGGGGTAAATATGTAATATCAAGACCAGCTTCTATGGTGGCAATGATGGCTCCAACAGCAGGGGCATTCTTCTTACTTCTCAATAAAACTCACATTGCCCTCTACATCAGCACTGCCATAATTGGGGTGTGCACTGGAGCAATCACTTCAGTTTCTGTTTCCACAACCAGCGAGCTATTTGGCACCAAAAATTTCTCTGTGAACCATAATGTGGTGGTGGCCAACATTCCAGTGGGGTCCTTTCTGTTTGGCTACTCGGCTGCCCTAGTTTACCATAAGGAAGGGCATGGACATGGGAAATGCATGGGCATGGAATGCTACAGAAACACTTTCATTATCTGGGGTTCCCTTTGTTTCTTTGGCACTTTGTTGGCTCTGATTCTACATGCAAGAACTCGCAAGTTTTACTCACAAAAACAATAGGATATACAAATTTTATTTCACTACTTTAACACCTTGTCACCCATCCCAGCACTCTCAAAGCAAGAAAAAAAAAAGTAATTCTTTGTTATATGCATACCTTGACACATTAACTTTGTGAGTTATAGTTGTCACTTACTTTCGCTACTTTTTAATGCAATAACCAAGGTGTTAAAATATGAATGGTATAAAATACCACCTTTTTATTGCCCTAATAGCATATAAGAATTTCTTCAACACGGATAGGTGTATATTTTTCATATTGAATGGAACATATAACTTCTTTTCCAATCCCATTTATCGTCAATACTTGAGATATGCTCAAATGAACACCAATTAGTGTATTAGAAAAGTAGGTAGACCATTTCAATGGCAATATAACTAAGCCATAGGCAGAAAGAGAAGCATATTTCACAGGTGTACTATTGACTCTTTGTTATCAATTAATAGTATGGCAGATTGAGATCCTCTACAGTTCTTGCAGTCTGTGCAATTTTAAACAATGAGACAAATTAAATGGATTTCTTGACTAAAAACTTGTAATTATGATTTAAAAATTCTAAATTTTATATAAATATATTGTGCCTATATTTTCTCAACTGCACTACAGTTAACTCTAGAGGATTCAATTTCTAGTATAACTTCCTGTCCTTTGTCATAAAAGGGCTGCCATTGATTTGTGGTATTCAATTTGATAACAATGTTCAACTTGCAAAGCCGTTTCAAGATTTACTTCGACTCTAATAATGTGTCTCCATCGATCGTCTTCATCATCACCAGGTGCTATTTTTAATCAGCCTAACAATAAATCTTTCGTGTCTTTGGCATAGATGATCAAAGCATGCTAAAATATATAGGTTGCATGGAAGAAAAGTTGAGATGTTGACATCCACGCACAGCGTTGTGTGGCGGGCTCCAAAGATTTCCCACCGTCCAAGGTTCCAACATCTAACTGCCAAGCCAGCATAGAGATGGATTGAGATTGAATATATCATAAGATAAAACAAATAGGGGTGAATGTAGAGTATTCTAGAAAAGAAGACACTCAAGATAAAACAACAAACCGAAAACGAGGATAGTTAAGGATGAATGTGGATATTCTTGCATCTAGTTATTACTTATTTGTGTATTTTCAAATGAGTAAGTAAGGCTATATAGCGAGAATTATTTAACACAATTTGCTAAAATTCAAGGAGGGTAATTAGATAGTCAATACTTACTGTTTACCCAAAAAAAAATAGTCAATATTTACTATTCTTGCATAAATTAATTCACTATTCCTTTTTTGCTTGTGAGAGCGTGGCATAGACGTGTCTCTAAATCCAAATTTCTTAATGCATCGCTCAATCTAGCTTATTGGAGTCTAACAGGTCTCCTAATGCTATGCCTCATAAATGCAGGAGTGGAACTAGACTTACTTAAGGCGGTCAAAAATTTTCCATATGGGGCGGGGCCTCTATATGTTTCCAAAAAATAATTACGTATAAATTCAAAAATTGCTTCAACATATCTAATTTAATTTTACAGTGTGATTTAATTTAGCTAGTTTAATTTATTATATAACATTTTTAAAATTTTTGAGTTTTAATTTTGAGACATGTCATCAGTTTACTATTCTTGACTCAAAGTCTAGCCTCTTCAGCACAATTAATCGTATCACTTCTTAGTTGTCAAGTGTTGCATTGGATTTGTGGTTTGGACTTGGACAACAGCAACAATATGTGCCACAGTTTCTGTCTCAAATATCAGCATCGAGTAGTACAGCGTAGTCGTTTCAACTTTTAATCATCAGATTTCTGCCATCCGAAAATGGGCCTCTTCTTCCTCATCACCATTTGAATCAGTCAATTTTTGGCACGGCCAATCAGGGGAGGTTGATACCACTGAAATAGGGCAAAGGGAAATGAATTTGATTAGTGGAATTTGTGTAAAGTTTGTCACAATATTGGGCACCGTACGTAAAGGATATGGTTATAAGTGTTAGATTAATTGGCCACCATTGTTTATTTAATCTCACAACTCTGGGGAGTGCCCACTTACCTGGTGTTTCGGGAACATATATATAACTTAGAAGAAAAGTTGATATTGACGTCCTTGGGCATGTGCACCGCACCATCTCCATGTTTGAAGTTTCAATTAATTGCTGTAGAGGCATGGAACTGAAGTGTGGTGAGGTTGGTTTCAAATAAGACAATCTAACCCTCCACGCCCCCATGTTCCATGAAGTGTAAATATTTAGGTAGGAAAAAGAGAAGGAAAACATGTTGAAAAATTGAACCTCCAATATTAACTTCACGCTAAAGAATAAAAATTTCAAACAATGCAAATTAACCTGTAACCTTGTTGACAAGTTAAAACCCCTATTAATTTTAAAACCCTAAATTGGTTCTTAAAAAAATTATGGAACATAAATTTTGTCTTCAAAAATTTGTGATATTAATTTAGTTTTTAAAAAATTAATTTTTATTTCACATTGCCTAAACATTAACCTTTATGAAAAATATGCTAACTGATGTATAATATGTTATATTATATAACGATATATTATATCATCTCTTAAGATAAACTTTAATATTAATCCTCAAAAAAGTTGCAAAACAACAATTTGATCATTAAAAATGATGAAACACTTTATGAAGAACTTTGGAAGGATGATTGGGTCGCTTTTGCTCTCCTAATGGATTAGGGCAACAGTTCGCCTAGCCTAATTCACTATATAAGAAAAAATAAGACAATTTAATATTTTTTTCTTTTAAAATGCAGTTTCTTCCTTTTTCTCTCATCAATTTTCTACTCATGTGTTCGTAGGTTTTTCACACTTTTCGTTTTCATTCGTCTTATTCTTTTTCCCATTTTTGTTCTTTTCTCTTATCTTCACTAATATTTTCTTTCTATTTTTCCTCTTATTCTCCTTTCATCCTCTTTTGTATGTTTGTGTAACACTCTATTTTTCCTCCTTTTCTTTGTCTCTCTTAAGGGCTATTGTACAGGCAAGTCTCTTTAGAGAAGATAAAATTATTTATGGTGAAAGTTGCCTTTCCCGCTTTTCTTTTGTCTTACCAGTTCTGAATCGCTACCTTTTGGTTTCAGCTAAGGTTTTCTACAATTCTAAAACATAAACCTCCCCTTTAGGCTGAAATATTTCTTCTTTGGTCATTTTATAGCCTTTGTTGGTAGACTTACAATTGGCATATGTGACTAGGCAAGTCATGCATTAGATTGATTTGATATCTCATCTTTTGACTTATGCTTTTTTAAAGACATGAGGCACCGAAGTGGAGATACTAAAGGTGACTGTTTCACAAAATAAGCATACCCGAGTGGGGCATTCTAGAGCAGGGCATCAAGGTGGTAATGCTGAGGCAGTGGTATATTGGTATTGAGGCGGCAATATAGGGGTGGCGCTATTGAGGCGGCTCCATCCCTTTTCTATCATAAAGGCACATTTTCGAGGTATGAACACCTTAGGTGCTTCCTTCATCCCGAAGCTATTCAAGCTGCCCAGTTAGTTTAATTCTCAAATTAACAAGACTTTGTGGAATCTACCTAAGCGTCGTCGTACACCTATGCGGCATTGACCCATTGAGAACATGAGCAGTTTGTTATCCTATTCTTTATCATATTTGTCCCTAACCACATGTTGATGAGATATAAAAGTTATTGATTTACCTTTAATTCGCAGCCTAAATTTTCTGAGAGAATTGATTTATGACCGAGAGTATCTAGATCACCCCTATTTTTTTATTTTAATTTTGATTCAATGTCTAGATCATCCTTCAGCATGGGATCCCTTCTTCCAGTGTGATCTTTAGGACTGGGTTCTACTCTAATCTTACGTAACACTTGTGATACAAAACCTAGCCCGGAGCCGAACTAGACAGAAGGCCCAAGAGAGAGTGAAGATGCTTGGGGCGATAGTATTGGGCCTAAAATGGGATCATATAACCCACTAATCAAATAAGAGCTTGAGAAGTTTCGACCGAAAAAAACCAATCGCTTGAGAAGGGCGCCCTTTGGACACGAGACTTCTATACAAATTAGGTAATTATAAATTATAATGAGAAATTAATACTGCTTGTCAAAAACAAGAAAAGACAAATATACTGAATATTGAATGCATATTCAGCAGAAAAATATTTGATGAATTTAATTTTTTTTGAGATATTGTATTAACTCATATTTTTCTATTATTAAATAAATATAAATTTTATTTAAATTAAGTCCACACTCCATTCAATAATAAATAGAATATAAATTGATATAATATAAAAAAAAAATGAGTTTATCTATCATTACTTATATTCATCCCGCTAATTTCCAATTTTCTAGGTTTCCCTACCTTTACCATTGCAATTAGAAATTCACCCAACAAGAATTAGTTTCCACTAGTTTAATTTGGGCGTCACGATGAGGTGGCTTGTGGTCATCATATCTATTATTTGTCATTATATATGTACGAGGAGGACCAGGAGATCACGTACTTGCACTTGAGCTAGAACTCCTTTTTTGTTGAACTTTAGCTAGAGCTCTATCCTCCGGTTTTCTCGTGTTCGTCGCTATTAACAACTCCAGGTTAGGCTTTCGACTCTTTTCCCAAATTTATAGCTGGTTGTGGACTCATGGGGGTCTTCCGTGAATATTCTGGTGGTTGCTTGGGTATATAATTTTAATTTGAGAAATATTTTTTTTAGAATCAACTTGCGTGAATGTAAGTTAAACATAAATTTTACATCATTAAATAATTTTATTATTGAATAATTTTTTTTTTTTTTTTACAAAATCGACCATTAAGTTAAAAGTTTATATGCTATAAATCACATCTATAAAATTTTACATTAATATAAAATTATTTGATATATTTTTATATTTATCACAATAATGTAATAAATATTTTTTGGATATATACCAAAAAAAACTATTTAATGAAATTTTTATAGATTTCTAATTTTTTTAAAATTTGACACAAATTATTAATATAATAGATAGTTATCCTTCAATGATTGGATTGTGAATATTTCTACTTTATAAAAAAAACTATAAAAGTGTAAGTGTATTTATTCTTACATCATTATCAATCAATCTTTCTCCATGTTTACCCATTTGTTAAAAACCACTACAAGAACACTATAATTTGTAACATTAGCGTTGATAGCTAGCCTAGCTCGCGTGTTTTAGCCTGAAGACTCCGTCCTTGGGTCCATCATGGATCCCCCCATCAAAATGACAAAAATACTCTCATATTTATTCCACTTTCATTCTCTCTCCACTTTCCTCTGCCACCCCACCCTTCTACCTCGATCGGCCATGCCCTCTCCACTGCTATCAAATTCATCTCATCTCAATAGCCTTTTTGAAACCGTGGGAAGCAACCATCATTGCATTTACACTCTTACAAAGCGCGCTCTCCTTGGCCTCTTCTTTCGTAGAGAGACAACCACTACTATTACTGTGCCTTTTCTTCGCCTCACTAACAACTTCACAATGAAGACTAGCACAACTGATAATCTCATTCAAGTCCTTGAATCTGAGATCAAATGCACACATAATGATCACCAATTAGAACACCATGTAATTTTTCTTCACTATTTTTTTCCTTTTTTTAATTTTTAGATAATTAAGTACTGTTATTATTTTTTACAAAGACCAGCCCCTTTGATCAAACATAATTGCTGTAATTTTGTTCAAAGTTTTTATATTTTGCTTAGCCATTGCGTTTTTCCCGTGAAAGTTTCAATTTTTTGTTTACTACTTTTGGATTTTTATTGATTAGTAAGAATGTTAGGTAAAAAAAAAAAAAAACAAAGGAATATTAAGTAGAAGGTGGGGTATTTGAGTAGATCCTTCTTAGGTTTGCTTCTTCAATTTTCTTTTTGTTTTTCAATTATTTAGAGTCTCATGTTCAACTAAATATTGGTTCTTTTATGTTGATCCAATTCATTATGTAATTTGTCATTGCTCGGGTGAGGAAAGCTAGCATATTTGTTGTTAAATCTGATGCATGGTGAGCCAGCTCCTAAAGGCAGGAGCTTATAAGCAAGAATTGTTAATTCCTAAGAGAGAGAGAGAGAGAGAGAGAGAAATGGACATGAATCAAGAGGATGAATGGGTATGGTGGTGTAGGTGGAATCTGCCTTTGTTACACTAGACTGGCCCTCTTGTTGGAGGGGGGAGGAGGAACGGTAGAGCTGCTGTTGGTGGTACGAAGGAGGGAAAAGGGTGTGAATAGAGAGAGAAAAATGAAAAGGATAAATATATCATTTTAGCGACTTTGGTATATTAATTAAATATTAAATATTATTTATTTTCTATGAATTAGCCACATTTTATAAATGTGGTTACTAGGGGGTCCATGGTGGATCCGAAGATGGAGTCCTTAGGCTAAATGTCACCTAGCTAGGCATACGTCATTATAAAACCTAATTTTCCTTTAAATTTTTATCTCTTTCTTTATGTGTCTAATTTAATTTTCTTTAACTTTTTATCTCTTTCTTTAAATCATGCCATATAAATTGAAATTTTAAGCTTTTTTTAAATTGATTTTGACGGAAATCATTTTAGATCATTAGATTATCTTTTTTTTAAAAAAAAAAAAAACATTTTGCTATCAGATCTTTTCATTTATTTGATCATCTAGTGGGGGATAAAAGTAAGATAAATTTTCTTCGGATGATAATCAGTGTGGACCGTTGAAATATCAAGCCATTGTAGTTTTGGAATTTGTTAATATAGCTCGAGTGGATTGAAAGAAAAGTTTTGAAAAGCATGAATTGTTGAGTGTAAATTAAATGAGCCATGCTATTTATTAATTTTTCGTGCTGGATTTATTAAATACTCGATCAATTTTGTCTGTATTTAAATTTAAACTTACGCTGGATTACATCAATCATTAAGTTCAAATTTTATGAGTTTAATGTTAAAAGTTCATAATATAACTTGTTTGAAATACAAACCAAGTCCAAGTGTTTTGTCTCGTTTTAATTAATGAGTCATGCTAAAGTAGTTATTCATTTTGACAAGTCAAGCCTAAACAAAGTGCTATGCTTGGATTTGGGCCTTTTATGGCCCTAGTGAATTGTTTATAAAGTAAAATTGAAAAAAAATCTTTTTTCTTTACCATTAAAACTTACAATAAGTTTGGCCATTAATAACGTTTGACTTTCTTTTTTTTTTGAAAAAAAAAATTATATGTTGCTCCTTTTCAATCTCTTAGCTAAGTAACATGACGAGTAAACTTTCTTTGTAATTAAATCTTTTCCAAAATCAAAATTAAATAGAAAATCTAGCAAACGATGACAACCAAAGATGCAACATGTGAGTTACACAATTCAAATAATTGGTAGAGAAATATTATTTATATATCATATATCAAGATATCATCTCCCCACTTGATTTGGGTATGGAGTGAGGTATACACCTCATCCAATAATGGATGGAAGTATATCAATATAGAGTTTAAGATATATTATATACAAGTAACATATTTCATAACTTGTATTTGTATGTATACATAGGAGACTTCTGACGTAAGCATTTAATTATATGAATAGGTTAACTACAATAAAGAGCAATGTTATTGTTACCACTTTTTGAGATATTTTTGAAAGAATATCTTGAAGTATTTCTTAAACATTGATTGAGAGAAAAATTGGGTCCACTCTCAATCAATATTTAAGAAACATCTTATAATGTCTCTTGAAAAATGTCTCAAAAAAAATGATATAAATAACATTTCTCATTATTATAATCTTCTCTTCTTTTTCTTGGTCTCATTTTTTATTTTACCAGTTAAAATTAGATATCTTTAAAATTATATGACATCATTCATATTTTTTTTCAAATCAAATTTTTTTAAAAAAATTACCTTTGAATTTAGGTATGATAAATTTCCATTGAGAGGCCAGGGGAATGGGATAGAGGATTTGAATTCATCACAATAAATCTTAATTGGGTCATGCATGAATTATACGCACTAACATTAAACTTGCATATTAGAATGGCCTAAACATATAAAACTTGGATAAAACCCAAAAAAAAAAAAAAATCCTCAAATTACTAATAGAAAAGTGAAAGGGTATGTTTGGATAAGCTTTTAATAAAAGCATTTTTTTACTAAACATTTTTTAGTAGAGCTTTATTTTTAATAAGAGGTTATTTTGTGTTTGGATAGATTATATAAAAAGTATTTTTAATAAAAGTACTTATAAGTCTATTTGGATAAAAATAAATAGACTTAAATATATTTTTAGCTTCCATAATTATAGTGAATTCTGGTTTTAGTTCCTACAAAATTTTTAGTTTGGTTTTGATCCAATTTTTTTTTAAATGTTCGATTTCAGTCCTGGTTGTATTAGTCTAGTTGTTAAGTGCCAATATTTATAAGAATCATAAAAAAATTCTTAAAATATTCATAAAGGACCAAAAGAAATATTCTCAATATTTGTAAGCACTAAACACATATTTTAAAATACTTATAGGTGCCAAAATCAAATATTCTAAAAATATTTGGATCAAAACTAAATTAAAAATTTTATAGGGAATAAAATTAGAATTCACTATATTTTTAAGGACCGAAAACTTATTTAAGGCAAATAACTAAAAGTGTTTTTTATGGTCAAATTATAAAAAAAGATATTTAAAAGAGGAGAGAGAAGTGGAATTTGATAAATATATAAAAGAGGATATAAATTATAATTATTGATAAAAGTAAAGGAAATTTTTTAAAAATAATTTTATTAAAATTCACTTTCTATTTCTGATTTTTTAAAAAATTGGATATCACTAACTTCAAAAAAAGTGATAAAATAATTTTTTAATCACAAGTATTTTTTAAAAAACCCAAACTAAACACCCTAAAAATATACATAAAAGCACTGTTTTGAAAAAATATTCTTTTTCTCAAACGCACTCAAAGTTCCCAAACTGCGTTCTGCTGTCTGGCACCATGTTCAGCGAGGCAGCACACAGTTTTCCCCAGTGACAAAAGTATACCGTGATCACGCAAGCATGCAATTTGCAAATATTTCTAATATATGTCTTTAATTGTATGTTTCGAAGAGGATCAATTAAGATGATTGGGTTCGGAGCAGTCGCGTCAATCTCAGATTTCAAACTATTAGACCAAACTAGTTTGCTAAATAGTGAAGCCCACAAACTAAATTAGAATATCAATTAGGACTTTCTGAATTAATTATGCCCACTATGGACTCCTTCATTCCACTACATGGACAATTAGCTAGTGAATAAATTTGCCTACTTGCAACGACTAAAATCCGATTGCCAATCACGTGAATCAACAGCAACCGTGCATGAACATAAATTTTTGTATTAGTTTTTTTTGTTTTCAGTTTCTTTGCAGCTAACAATTCCACTAATTCGAATACATTTTTTTTTTTGCGGCCCCCGGGGAGGGAGGGGGGGGTTGTTCATATATAAGCTTTCTTCTTTTTTCTTTTGGATGGGCAGCGTGAAATGGCAACTTCGGTCACATGCTTCCATTAAAGTATGAAGAGTTTAGCCTCAAACAGCAAATTGCACCCGAAAAGATAAAACGAAAGAAGAATAGGAAGAAGGAAGTTTTCCAAGATTGGCCAAAAGATCATAAGGATTAAAGGATATAAGAAGAAATTATTGGAAACCTATAATTTACTAGTTTTTTTTTCCCCTTCTTTTTTGATTGTCTACAGACATTCTCCCACTAGAAGCAATCATATTTAAGTACTATATGGTACTTAATTAAATGTGAACACTCTCCTAGTTGCTACAATTTAGTAGTTAGCCACTAAGTAATGTAACAGAATTTTGATATATTAATTTTATTGAATTGAATGTACTATATATACACATAAAGAGAAGATGAAAAAGTTGTTGCTGCTCAGGCTTTTAGTTTTCCAATTAGACTCTTTGAGGAGTTCTCCTTAGAAGAGTATATATAATTCTTTTGCTTAAGGATGTGTTTGTAAGTTTTATTTTAGAGGGGAAGAAAATTAATTTAAAGAATAGTTATAAGTCCATTTTGTTTTTTAAACTCCTTTCCTTCCCTCATTCTCTTCAAAAGCAAAACTCACAAACACATTCAAAGTAAAATTTTGGATTTGAGTCACACAGATAGAAAAAAAAAAAAAAAAAAACAAATGTTAGAGCTTTACCTCATAGTAAGTTGACAATCAAATTTATTAGAGTTTAGTAAATTTTAAATATTGGTAATTAGAACCAAAAGGGAATACAAAATCATTAATTTACTCCTAAAATAAGCACATATAACCCTTAGTTTAAAAAGAAAATAAATAATAGATAAGATTCAAATTACATACATATTGAACTTTTCTTAATTAACTAAAAAGAACGCTTTACAAATTCAGGATTTTTTTTGGTTAGTGTTACAAATTTAGGATTAAGTAAAAGTATAGTACTTAGTGCTATGTAAACTATTAATTGCATTTTCTTGACATAATTATTACTATGACAAATAAACCACGTAATAACAAACGAACTTAGAAGTTTACACTTACCAAAAATTGAATAACGTGTTCTATATATGGAGCCTGACAAAGACAACATGTGTACATTTGACAGCGTATATCAAAGGACAAAGCGCAGGACTGTGGGAGCACCTAGGACTGTTTGGTCGTGATCATTAACGGGCGACTCGTGTGAATAGTTGGTTGTTACTATTTGTTGTTTTGTATTTTCATAAACCATGGTTTTTAAATTGATTGCAGCATCTGATGGCGGTTGCCGCTGCATCAGTCATATATATATATATATATATATATATATATATATATATATATATATATATATATATATATATATATATATATTACTTTGAAAATGTAAAAGAAAGAAAAGAATATTTTAGTTTAGTCCAATTAAAATAAATTTTTTATATTTAAATAATTTTAATAATTTCTTAATTTATATACTAAAATCTTAAAATGCAAATAAAAATGAACGAAGCTATTATAATTTTTTCACAATTACAATAACCGCTCTTAATCGTAAACACAATTTCAATACATGCCATAAACCTTTGATTTGCCCTAGGCGGGTGCGGACAGCAAAAGCTAATGTCAGACAAATATCATTCTCTAAACTTATAATGCCTTGTTAAAAAATATATATATTCAACAGTTAGGAACGGCATAAATACAAAATTCTAAAAGTAATTCAAGCGAAATGGGTGAATATCAAATAAGATAACAAAATAATTACTTTTATTTTCCTATTTTGGATAAAATTTTAATAGAAAAGGAAAAGCAGTCTATAATTGAATAACCCGAATATTTAAAGGGTGGAGAGAGAGAGAGAGAGATAATTTAAACCAGAAAAATGATAAATGCAGAGATAAGATTTTCTTTTTGAAAAAAGAAAAAAAAAAAACTTTCATAATCAACATTAAAGAGTGGCTTGGAACTTTTGGACTGAGCATAGAGCAATGAAATAAAAATTGGATAAAAATGAATGGTGGGAAAGCCTTGGTACGAGATATTTTTGTGTGTTTTCCTTTCAAATCCAAACCTGATTTCCATCCAACCTCGCCATGTTTTCCACAAAACTCGCCTCTTTACATCAATAGCGTTTATTCGTGATAGATTCGTACGATGAGCCTCGGTACTATTTAGCAAAACACATGAAAGTTCTGAGCCACTCCTCTGATATTTAGTGAGAATGTCTTGTCTTGTACAATGCATACCAAATGTTGAATGCTCATCCAAATTCCATGCACAGGTCGCCGTAGTGCTACAAGCCAAATAGGCAACTGCTTTTCAATACAATGATGTAAAATCTTCCTTTTGTTCACCCGATTCATTCACATTCATGCTAGCTAGTTAATCTTAATTATTTGTACATATTCCCAATATGTGGATAGCATATTCCATCGGGTGAATTATCTGGTACCCTTGCATAAGTGTGTATTTTGTGCATTTTTGTGATAAACGGTGAGGATCGTGTCATGCTTTATGATGAGATGGTAAGATACATCAATGCACCAATTACCTATGATGCACTATAATAATATCTAATTTTAAGAAAATTTAAAAACATAATTAAATATATTTTAAAAATTAATTATCATACACTAACAGTATAAAATTATATTGACAATATAAAATAATTTTACACTATCAATATAATCAAAAAATTTTATTAGTGTAATTTTAATTATCATATAGTGACAGTGTAAAATTATACTGGCAGTATAAAATAATTTTATACTGTCAGTATAATTAAAAAATTTTATTAGTATAATTTTAATTATCATACATTGACAGTGTAAAATTATACTAGTAGTACTGTAAAATTACACTGATAAAATTTTTTTACATTGTTAGTGTATGATAGTTAAAATTACACTGATAAAATTTTTTGATTACACTAACAGTATAAAATTATTTTATATTACCAATATACTTTTACACCGTCAATGTATGATAATTAAAATTACACTGATAAAATTTTTTGATTACAATAACAGTATAAAATTATTTTATACTTTTAATATAATTTTATACTATTAGTATATGATAATTAATTTTTAAAATATATTTAATTATATTTTTAAATTTTCTTAAAATTAAATATTATTATAGTGCATCATAAGTGATTGATGTATTGATATACCTCACAATCTCATCATAAGACATAATATAATCCCCACCATTCATCACAAAAATATACAAAATACACATTTTTACTATAGTACCATAGCATTCACCGTTGCATCGCCTTAACGACATGCAACTGTTATTCGAGTTGTTCTTATATATATCTGACTGGATGGGTCATGATTTTGAGCTAAAAGCTTCTGCATGAGGCGTAACGCGATAGATTCTTGCGTACACATGTACTTCACTGGACCCCTGGATGGTTCAGGTTTCGTCGCTGTCTGAGCCACATTTAACTATACATGGAATATATGTGTCACCTATGTGTTTGGTGTACTTGTCCACATTTTTTATTTAAATAATAAAAAAAAAAGAACAATACTGTAGGCGCACATCGGTTTACACTTGCACATACATTATTTCGATAAAGTTCTTACTGTCTAATTATAGCTGAACTCACCTTGTTTTTACGCACTTAAACTCTAATTCTATCACTTATATATGAGTAATGGTATATAATTAAAACAAATTTTCAAAATTTTTGACAGAAAATAATAATGATCATTAAAGTAATATATGACTTATTTATTTATTAGTAATTAATTACATAATTCTAATAAATAAATTCAAAAAAAGATTATGTCTCTTCAACATTTTCCACTTATATGCATGTATGAGACGAAGAAAAAACTCATGTGCAATAATCATTTTCTTTTTAATTGTACTGAATGACTATGTGTACGCTTTGATCTCTCCAGAAATGTTATCGGCAATAATTAGCTGCATCACTTGGTTTCTTTTCGGGAGATAGCTTCTGTATGAGTATGGCGATTGTTGAAAAATATAGGGACTCGTGACTCAAACATTTGACTTGTGAAAGATTTAAATGAGAAAAATTGGAGATACTATCATCATTTCTGTGCTGCATTGCTGAAGGCGACTGTTCTTGTTTGTTTTGGTAGGAGTGTATGGTCCTGCCCAATTAAGCCGCGCGAAGTCCGGGGATGCTAGATCCCATTGGATCATTTTATGCGGGACCTGTACGAGGGGGTCCAGTCATGGTCTCTGTGAATTTGACCATTAATTGCTCTTATTAAACTTGATTTATGGCTATAATCGATTGCCTGTGACTCGGAAGTTCTGTGATTTTTTTGGATTTAGATCCATTAAAAATAGTATTATTTTAAAGTGAAAAAATAAAAAATCAACTATTTTTTAATCAATCATTTTCATTATATAAATTCCATCCATATAAGAATAATTAACTCATCACTTTTTCATCTTACAAAATTATTTTAGAATATACAAGTCCCTAATTTTTATATTACAAAAGTTATAAAAAAATATTTTTAATTACAAAGATGTCTATCTTTTTCACTCTCGCCTCTCCTCTCTAGCCACCTCTCACCCTTGCATCATCGCCATTGCTGGCAAAACCACCACTGCAAGCATAACTGGAAATTTATGATGAAAACCACCCAAGGGCAGAACTAGAACAGTAGCATCAAAGAACAATAGCATTCCAAGACCGGAACAATATAGCAACAAGGAAATCCATCTCCAGCAACCAAATAACTAGAAATCCTCATCTTTTTACTTGTAGTGCGGCTCGAGGCTTGTGGGGAATTATGCTTTGGGATTGTTATTGCTTTGTGTATGGCACTATGGTGGACCATTATGATCGATGCTGTTGTCTTTTGTTTTTAATCTTTTTGTTTTGTTTTTTCTTTGCTCCACTCTCACTGAGTGATGAGCCATCTTTTGTGACTTATCTTAAAAAAAAAAAATAGAAATTCTCAAACATAACATCAAATACCAGAAATCCTCAAACACCAAAAATCCTCAAAGAGAATTCCTCAGCCAAAACTGGAACACTGGCAACAAAAAATCCTCAAACATATATCAAAAGTTTATGGTGAAACTCATCTAGAATACAAAACAAATTCAAATTTCAAAACATAAAAATATGAAAATATTAATATGTTCAATGAACCAGACACCACTAAAATTGAAAAATAAAAATAATAAAAAAAAACACAATGCTCGAGGAGGAAAAGGAGGGGGAATTGCCATCGAGAGTGGGTGGTGGTGGTGGCGGTGGGGGCGGCGGAGAGAGGGGAGAAGAAAAAAGGAAGAAAGAGGAACAAATTGTAAAATTGTTTTTTAATTTATTAAGTTGGGACTAAGTTAGTCCCAAACTTTGGGAGACGAGCCCCAAAAACTTAAATGCATAGGTCAATACTATCTCCAAAAAAAAAAAGATAATGCACTATAAAATTTTATAAAAGTTACAATTTACGATAGAAAAGTTATAGTATACGATGGAAAAGTTACAAGTACGGTATCGAAAGTTACAATGTTGACTTGAGTCCCATCACGCACTTTTTTAAAAGAGATTTTATTGTACCACGTGCTTTTCAACCTATTTTGTAATAAATATTCTAAACATGATAATTTTCCCATCCCAAGCTACAACAAGATAATGTTATAGTGTACTACATTTTTTAAAGGTAACATCGAATCTAGTACCCGCAAATTTGAAGTAAGTGAAGAAATTAAACAATTTGAGGTGGTACTCAACCCTTGACTTAATTCATTTTTATCTTAGCATCTTCAATTAGAAATAACATATAAGTTCATTTATTTTTTGTTTATGTGAAATTTTCGATGTAAGAGCATTAATCATGAATGTTAAACTCTTTGATTTCATCTTTTAGATTGGACAAGGGAATCACTTTCCCTTAATGAGGGTAACAGAGTTTTCAATAAAGTGTACTACTCAATTCAATAGTCCAAGAAGAACAAGAAACTTTAATTGAAATAAACAAAATGTATGTACAATAATTGAAATGAAAGCAATAAATCAAGAAAAAAAAAATGAAATACAAGTTGAAGTGAAACAATAAGAATTGAAATGAAACAAGAAAGCTAAAAAAGGCGATGATTGATACTCAAAGATTCCCTGCAGCTCCATAGTGTGCTAGGATGTGAGAGCAAGGTTCAAAATGAGTTTTTGGTCTCACCCTACACAAATGACCTAAGGTCTTATTTATAGGCAAATCCCAATCCTACTCAGTAACCACTTTGACATGCGTCACATTTTGATTGCTTTGACATGGGAATAACCACTCTTTAGCCAGTTTCAGCATACACCCACATCCTCTATCACGTAAACCCACTACGGGTAATGGCTTCGAGATTTCCAAAGACATGCATTATGGGCTATGACACACATCCTTTGACATGCATGTCGAAGCTTTTTCCTTGGACATCGTCGAAACATATTGCAACTTTTTCAAATTTGCTTAGTCCACAAACTCACACATCCTTGTTCTTCGACACTCCTTTTGTCAAAATCTGCAACAAATATGAACATGCTCCTTCGACATCCCTTTTACTATTGTCTTCGACAACCAATTATTGTACTAATTATAGAACTCAAACCATGTTTACAAATCATATCCCTTACTTCGACAAGCCTCTCTTAGCTCATTTCACTATGGTTATGATACGCTTAGCTCTTATACTTCGACAAGCAAGCCATCTAGTTCACTTTCTTGGCTCAGAATCACTCTATCGTACCCATAATCATCCATTTCCTTAAATCTCTTCACGAGATCTCACTTGTGTCGAATTAACGAATTTGATCACCTAACATTTTTCTTTCACATTGACTCTCATCTCAAAGCTTAAGTCACACTAATTAACTTCTCAGTTTTAATCAGAACATCATTTCGAGTTGGCTTGGCTGTAATCTTAGGATCTATTTGGTTTTAGAAAAAAAGTTTATTTCTTTTTTAATATTAATTATAAAAATATCATATTATTTTCATTCTATCTTTTATTTTAAGAAAAATCTTATTTTCACAGTTTTTCATGCAAAATCCCAAAGGCAAGAAATATTATAAAAATAAGAGTAAATTACACTCTCCTTGAGAGATATTTCTACTCCCTTCTATTTTCACAACATTTACTTTACTCCAAAATAGTTTATTAATTAAAATATGTATGTAAATTCACTAAACTACCCATTATAAAAATTCTTTTTATTATTATTTTTATTATTCATTATTTAATATTATTAAAATTATTTAATCTTTGCAAATTCTTTAGAATTAATATGCTAATATTAATGATATTATAACTATTAAGATTATCTTCTATTATCCAAAATGATTGGGAAATAGACAAAGAAGTAACCCATAGGATTCAAGTTGGGTGGTCAAAATAAAGGAGTACTTCGGGGGCGTTATTTGTGATTTAAAAAAAAAAGTACCATTAAAGCTAAAGGATAAATTATACTACAAAACTATAAGATCGGCGATGTTAAATAGGATTGAATGTTGGATGATAAAAAGTCAACAAGAAAATAAGTTAAATATTGTAGAGATGAGAATATTGTGTTGGATGTGTGAACACACTAGATGGGATATGATTAGTAATAACTTGTAAAAAAAAATATATTTCTTACCCCATATTTGTGCATTAATTATTCTAAATTTGTCCTTAACATGACAATTTCCCTAATTATTTTCAATAAATTTATTTTATGAGTACTATTGGTCAAAATAACTTAATTATTTTGTGCTTAAGAGATAAAGATTCTCACTAAATTTGTTTGGATACATGATAAAGATAGCATCAATTAATGAGAAGACAAAGAAAAAAATTCTAATGGAGATTAGAAGGTTTGAATATTTGATTTGAAGATTTGAAAAAGATTTGGAAAAGATTTGGAAGAAGAGCAAATAAAGATTTGATTTGAAGAGAAAATTAAGGGATTGTAAAGATTTGATTTCCTTTTTTTCTTCTTTTATAAATAACTGTAATTTTGGAGAGAAGAAGAAAGATGGAGATAGAGATAAGGAATGATGATTTTTTAACTGTTTAGATTCTTTTCTTTTTCTACATTCTTTTAGTTTTCTTTAGGTGTTATGATGATATAACTTGGTTATACAAATTATATATTCTTGATTTTTAATTTAATTTTCTTTTTCAATTAATTGAGTGATTATTAGGAATGAGTAAAGTTTTTTTTTTTTTTTTTGACGGGAGGAATGAGTAAAGTTGGGATACCATCTATTGTGGAGAAAATAGTAGAATTTCGACTTATATGATTTGGACATATGTGGAGAAGACATATAGAGGTTCTAGTAAAGAGAGTGGATCAGATGGATCGTAATCCAAGAGCTAGCTAGAGATAGAGAAAGACCTAGAAAAACCATAAGTGAAACTATTAAAAGAGATTTGGATATAAATAGTTTAAATATAAACATGATTTAGAATAGAATACTGTAGTATTTTCAAACTTATATAATCGACTCCACCTAGTGGAACAAGACTTAATTTTGTTGTTGTTATTATTGTTGTTGTGATTTAATCCTTATTTAATGATTTAATATATATATATATATATATATATATATATATATATAAAATTTAATATGACATTGACATTTTATTTTCATTTTAATAAATTAATACAAAATATATTTTATTAACCTTCATATTTTAACATTAATTATCACATATTATAAAAAAAATTGAAAAAATTTAGAAAGTACACAAATCTTACCTTTTTGTAAATAATTATCATTAATTGTTATTGTCAATAATTTATTTTCTTAATATAATAATAATAATCGCTCGCATCAATGTCGTTATATATTTTCTTTGTTCCTTTGTAAGGCTTGATTTGATATTATTACAAGTTTTTTAGAGCTGTTGAGCCCTTTGGGCTCTTTAAAAGTTATTCTAAAAAAGTTATATTAGTATTATTTGGCAGTTCTTTGTTTATCGAATAGAAAAAAAAAATTGACTTATGCTTTTATGAGTCAAAGCACTTCTTCTGAGAGCACTACCAAACTAGACCTAAGTGTTGCCTAAGGAAATCACTTTGAAACAAATGAGTAACTTAATAGCATTAGTTTTCAGAGAAACAAACTTTAAGAGTGTGTTTGGATGGAGTACTCTTAGAGAATAATAATTATTTTTTTGAGAGAATTTTAATTAATTTAGCCTAAAATTATTTGTTTGGATAATAATATGAAAAAAATTTAGAATTTCAAGTATTTTTATGAGGTATTTTCTAAATTTTAAAAGAAGGGATTTTAATTTCTATCTCTTCACAAAGAATTCTAAAATTTTCTCTCTTCTCTACCCATTGTCTCTTAACTCCTTCCTTCTACAAGCAGTCTACCATTACTAGCTGATCGCCTACCAACGATTGCCATACCTCCTTCCCCTATGACCACCGATCGCCCATTGGCCACTGTCAACCATCAACTGCCAACCACCCACCTATGATTGCTGACCACCAACCGCCTGTCGACTGCCCACTGGCGACAATTGACCACCCTTGGCAACCACCAATCACTGCTCGTCATCCTCAACCAATCACCCAAAGAGAATGTAATATAATTTCAGAGAACTGATAACGGGACGCACAAATAGCGGACGCATACGCGATACATACTGAAAAGTGAGAAAAATGACAAAAATGCTTAGATGATGGGTCCCACATAATCATTGATACTTTTATTCAGAAATTTACGAGCACAAACAGTGCAAGCGTTAGTAAGTTTTGTGTATATTTAAAAAAACTAACAAGCGTGAATAGTGTACACACCTGTAAGTTTTGTAAAAAAAAATAAAAATTTTTCAGCATAAACAGTGCACACGCCAGTAAGTTTTGTATATATATATATATATATAAAACTTACCAATATTTTGAACAATATGCTAGTAAGTTACGCTGGTAAGCATTTTGTATACAAAACTTACCTGCGTATTGTTCAAGACGCTGGTAAGTTTTGCATATATATATATACAAAATACAAAATTTATCGATGTATTATTGAAAAATGCTGATAAATTTTTGAATTAAAAAAATTAAACAAAAGTAACAATAATTATATGGAACCCATCATCCAAGTATTTTTATCATTTTGTTCACTGTTTTTGTATGTGTCTCGTACTGCATCATAAAAAATATGTCCCCCAAACATTTTTCATAATTTCATTATACAAACAATGTATTTTATAAATGAAGTAATATAATTACTTTATTCAAATAAAAAATTTGATATAATAAAGAAAATTAAATTGAAGCATTTAAATTATTTTATATTTTAAATTTCTTGAAATTCGAGATTCTTCGTCCAAAGACACTCGAGATTGAATCACCCTTTCACTACTATTAGAAAAAGGCAATACAAAAAATGTTAAATGGTAAGAAATATTTTTTATGATACGAATACGACATCATATGAAAGCCTAAAAAGAAATGGCAAGTTTTATGTTTTGATTTGCAAAAGATTTTCTCTCTCCTCGTCTAATATATTTTTTTTGGACATGCTCATCTAACAATATTTTTTCCATGGTTGATTACTAGGCCTTCGTAACACTTGCGGGAAAATCAAATTTTTTTCATGGGAAAAATCAATTGGTACTAATTAACAATGCTGAAAGCAATAATTAAGATAAGCTAACAAAACAGTCTTCAAATTAAATGGATCTAATTCAATTCTAAAAGCTATCTAATAGGAGGAGAGTTGTCTAAGCTCTTATAAAAGTTATCTTGGTCATATTCTTAACCAATGTAGAGATTTAGCACAACCCTCTCACAAGTTTAACTCAACTTCAAAAGCTAGTTTATGAGGAAGGGTTGTCCAAAATCTTATAAATGCTATTTTGATCATATTTTTAGGCAATGTGGGATAAAAAGAAGAAAGTGTACAAATAAATATTTAAAAACTTTGGTAGGGGTTTGAGTCCCTTAAGTATGTGGTCTGAGATTCAATTATGAGATTTATGTATATGGAAAAAGCACTGTTGGTGGGGATCCTGCTTAAATGTCTGGCCATACTCGAGAGATGAATATCTCACATGTCGGGTGAGGAAATACTTTAAAAAATTAAAAACAAAAAATTTAGAAACTTTACTATTTATGAGATTAACGAAATAATAAGAAAAGTAAAATTTACATAAAATAATTTCTTAGAAACGAATTGTGACATGAAACAAATTTACTAGCAATATTAGGAGTAATAAATTTACTTGGAAGCTCCATATAGGAATTTTCACTTATATATAATATTACTCTAAACATGTAATGTTATTTAATACAACAATTGCTTTCACCAAAGACGCATGAATTCATGTGAAGGGGAATAGGTAGCCATTAAAAAAAAAAATTCTAATTAGAATGAGTCACAGAAATTTCACAAAATTATTTTTGTATCATTTGTCATTATTCATTTTTCGATTAAACATATTATATTGCTCATAAATTAATTTTTATTAATAAGATAACTATATATTCCTTAATTAGTACTCAGTTAAACAACATTCTGAGCATACGTAATTTTAAAAGTGACAGTCTTAAGGATTTCCAATGAGATTAATTGATCAGCAATGTTATATAACTGGAATAATGAAACCAACATTTTTGACCCAAAAAAAAAATAGTAGTGGTTAAATGAAATATATATTATCTACTTTTTTATCCAGATATCACTAACCATACTATATCATTCTAACACTTAATTTCTGGCAATAATTTTGACTATCTAACAATTTTCTCAATTTATTAAGCTAACTGAAGAGAAGTTTGATTTTAATAAGAATCCTAAGTTAAAAAGCTTATTAGTGAAGACAAATTATACTGCTCGTACCGGTTTAAAATTTGTTTAAAATTATATTCAAGACATAGCAAAATGCCACCACAAAATCTAGAATGCAAACTTTTTTTTATCATTTTATTTTGGTGCAAATTTTTTTTTTTTTTATCATTTTAATTAATCGTAACATAGTACAATCAGATGAAAACTGACAGAAATGAACACGACATAAAATTAACCTTTGTACCATTTGGATTTGGAGGAACTTAAAAACAATAAACAAATTGCATCGTTTTGTTTATTTATTTATTTTCTATTGCAGCACCTACAATAAGACCAAATTTTATTTAACTTTTCTGGGTAGATATGTGACAGAAGCCAAATGAAGAACAGAGAGAGAAAGAGAAAGTTGAGAGAGAATCCCTTCCCCGTGAGGATGGCCTGGAGGCATCCAAAGAAGGCACCCACTAAAGCTGTAAAATGTTTTTGACACTTAGCATTGCTGGTTGCCACAATGGATTTGTGTCTTAATCAGCAATTGAGATTCCTTGCAAGCGTCCAATTTAACCACACTGATGCCAATGCATCACCATCTCTTTCATCAGTTTATCACGTTCCCATGCAGAAGAATGTTTGTTTTCAGAAACGTATATACCGTTCCCTTATTAGTGACCCCACACGCTTCTTCTTTTGTATACATGTATGATGCATGATGCATCCATGGGTTAATTGACACACAGGACAAACCCATACCGGCTCGGAAATTGCTGGTCTATTTCTTTATACACTTTCACTAATCACTGCTATAAAATGTACTCCATTCTTTCTAAATAATTCATGCTTTACTTTTTGTGAGACTTTAATTATAGTTCAATCGCGAGAGTATAAGGGTTAATTACATAGTTTTTCTACTGAAAATATTTTTCTAATATAAATTTAAATGCTACTTTCATTTTAGGGATCGAAACAACTTATACTTCAATTCACCTTTTTGGATCTAAATAATTAATTCTTGTTTAGTTTCAGGTTATTGTTTCTTTTACATCAAGTTAAAGAATTTGGAGAAGTAGAACATATATGGATAAATGGAGCAATACACCATTAGAAAAAATTGTAAAGATTTAACTGAATGGGATTAAATATTGGGCAATAAAAAAATCAATAAAAAATAAGTTCAATATTTCAGAGATGAGAAATAATCTATCATAAAAAAAGTTGGGATAACTTTTATTGTAGGAAAGATAGTAAAATATCGTCATAAGTGTTTAGTAATAGAAGTCTATAGAAACCCTAATATGGAGAGTACATTAGAGCATAGCCCACTATAGCTATAGGCAAAGAGGCAAAGATAGACTCCAAAAAAACGATAAACAAAACTATTAAAAATGACTTTTATATTAATGATTTGACTATAAATATGATTTTTCATATAATACTATAATGTGGTTTGATCCATGTCGACCTCACTTTATAGGACTTGGTGGTTATTGTTGATGCCGTGTATGCTAGTTAATTTTTAAATTATTTAAAAGAAATCATTTTAAACTTAGTCCTTTCACTTCTAGTTTTTATTCCCAGTTGAATTGATCATCAAAATACATTCTGCTTTCTTTTAGTCATTTTGAAGAACATAAATTCTGTTCAGGTGTGTATTAAGAATACATGTCAAGAAATGAAAATTTATTAATTTGAATTATATAAATAAGAAAGTATTAAATATTTTAAAATTTTTAAGATATTAAACACATGTATTTTCATTTTTTAACATATGCCGTAAAAAAAAAAATATATTTTATTAATATAAAATGTGATCATATATATATATATATACAGATCAATTTTTTTAGTTATTCTTTCATTTGTTATCTTACATTTTCTTTTTTCATCTAGAAGACACATTTCACAAGAATTTATTTTTATGCATAAAAAAATTTACACAATCCATAAATTTTTAAATAAACACGTAATATTCGTCATAAATATTTAATTTAATGATTGATATTGATATATGTAAAGCTATATAAGTATAAACACATCTTAACTATACAATGGTTCACATGTCGACTGTTTATTTGAAGAAATTCTCACGCGGTATCAAACTATAGGCCTTAGCTAGCATGACAAGATTGCAACATAAGTTAAAAGTTAATACATTTCCTACTTACGGTAACTCCAAATCTGCATCACACGTGACCAACAAGATTCCGGGCTCTCGTCCTTTCATAAAAATAAGCTGTTGTTGGATCTCTTTTTATATATATATATATATAGTTTCTCAATTCAGAGAGAGAGAGTGTGTGTGTGTGTGTGTGTGCGCGAGTGAGAGAGAGAGAGAGAGAGAGAGAGAGAGCAATGGTTTCCAGGGTTCACAGGAGAACAGCTGTTCATAGGAACCTACAACATCTTCGTTCAATCACTAAATCCCATGCGGTGATTACTCTCAAACAACTCTCTCTTAATTCAGCTTCTTTTCTCTGCTCTTTGTCCCTCGTTAATTCTCATTCAGTTAAAGCTTCTTGAGATTTTTCTCCACTTGATATTCATATTTGAATAA
The DNA here is from genome assembly GCA_031439585.1 of Pterocarpus macrocarpus. Lineage (NCBI taxonomy): Eukaryota > Viridiplantae > Streptophyta > Magnoliopsida > Fabales > Fabaceae > Pterocarpus > Pterocarpus macrocarpus. Next base: position 18,066,055 of record CM062514.1, read on the forward strand.
AACCACTTGATCAACCCTTTATTCTAATTATACTCATTGAGATAATACATTCTGCTATTTAAGTTGCCTCTTGCTTATATATATTTTTCGAGAATTAAAGTTCGTATTGATATATGATTGAATATTTTGTTTGTTTATGCAGCGCCGTAAAACCTCAGTAATATTGGATGCATCAGAGTACATACGAAGTTTAAAGCAAAAGCTGCAAAAATTGAACCACTTAGCAGTTTCTGTAGCCCAAAATTTCATTGACTATGGTCCAATGCCTATGGTATATATAAGAACCTGATACCTAAGCAACAGTTAACTAATTCATGTAATTCAACAATTGAAGGGAATATATCTTTTTGTCTTATATACCCCTTTCCGCATATTTTGTGTAACTAGCTAGTTTGTGCTTGCTAATGTTTCTGCAGCTTAAAGTTGAACCACAAGAGGAGGGCTTTATGATCAAGGTGCTGAGTCAAAGGAGTTGTCAAGGGTTGCTGGTGTTCGTATTGGAAGCCTTTGAAGAGCTTGGCCTTGAGGTGCTCCAGGCTAGGGTTTCTTGTGTGGACAGCTTCTGCTTAGAAGCACTTGGAATCAAAGTAATGACGTGAGACAAAACACGCACACGCACACACATATTTCCAACAAAAATTTAAATGCATATTTACATCTCATTTAAATGAGCAATACTACACAGTAGAAAAAAAACACTAATAAAAATCGTGATGATTGACGAATGAAATAAAATTGTATTATTTATTTATTCATTTAAGAGTTAACTAGCATATCATATTATTCTCGTAATTAAAGATGTGGCCTCAATTGCGTGGAGCCACTGATGAATTATTTTTTGATACTCCAGGAGAGCAATCAAGGTACTCGTCCCATTGATGCACAAGTAGTTGAGCAAGTGGTGTCTCAAGCTATCCAGAACTGGAGGGAAGTTTCAAAGCAATAACGATCCAACGGTGATCTTATCATAATAATGACAATTTTTCTTTCTTTCTTTTCTTTTTTTTTTGGGGGGGGGGGGGGCGAAGAACTTTTATTTCTTGAAGGTTTCCTTCCTGTTAATTTTATTGGGTCATCTTTTGAATGGGTCGGACTGTTTGACTTCGTGCCCAATCTTCTGATGAGTTGTGTGGCCTATCGTAATACAATGGTCAATTTTTGGAGATTATTATAATATACAATGCAAACAATAAAGCTTTGGAAGTTAGTGGATTCATAAATATAGTTTTTTTCTCTTTTTTTCTCCTTAAATTTTGGGTGGAAGTGACCACTCAATTGCTGGAATCGTAGATTTAAAAATAGAATATAATTTTAATTGGATATTTATATACATTTTTTTACATAAATTAATAAAAATATTTGATTTAACTACTTATTCTATAAAAAATTTTACAAATAAAAATATTTACATTGATAATATATTAAAATTAATCTCTTAAAAACTTAGTAATCCAAAAACTTATATCAATTTAATTTTAAATTATGGCATGCACAACAATCAAAGATTGAGAGATAAGAACACTTGGAAAGGATAATGATGAAATTGTTATCATTGAATCCTTTGAGTAGATAACGATGATGTGAGGCGAGAGAGAAAGAGATTAGGACAAAATCTCTTCCTATCTCATAACAACTATGTAGATAACTGTCAATAAAGTAACCAAACACCTTATTTAGGGTTAATTAAAGGAGGGATATCTCCCTTGAAAGAGCAACGGTAACGATGAGTCTAGCAATATACGGCTTCACTACAAATCTAAAAATTTCTTCAAAATCTAAGCCTTCCCTCTGATGAAATTAAACCCTAGGCAGCAAGTGGAGCTTTATATTTTTGGATGTGCCATCAGGGTTTCTTTTGATTTTAAAAACCCACTTACAATCAATGGACTCAATTAGTATTGGAAGGAAAAGACTAAAGACCAACTTTTGTTTCTCATGTGCGCCTAATACTCCTCTACATTGCCTTCCTCCAGTGAGGACATTGTAACCCCTCTGCAACAGTGAGTGGCTTACAATTTACAAGATCAAAATTTGAACCAGTAACATAAGCAACATGGGTTTTAGGTCTAGTAATGCTTAATTTGTCTCGTAAATTTGCTTAAGATCATGATTGCGAGTAATAGATCCATGTACTAAATGAGATTGTTGTGGTTTTGGGAGTTGAATTTCAATAGATGCAGCATGTTGTCTATATTGATATCACTAGGAAAGATATTAGTGGTCTTGGCTGATCAATTATTGTGAATGGGTTAGAATAAAGAGCAAAATTGGCATTCTGAGAAGTTTTTGCACGTGAAAAAAGACTAAAAGAGGTATGGAAGGGATTGAATTTGGAAAGGACTGTGATGTGGTAAAAGACTTTGAGAACAATTATTGATAAGGAAATAAGTTCTCATCAAAAACCACATTCCAAAACACATATACCTTTCTAATTGGAAATAAGCAGTTGTAGCCCTCTTGTTGTGGGGAATATAGCCTATAAACACACACTGATGGACCTATAATCAAGTTTATTTTGGTTGAAAAGCCTGAGGTGAGGGTAACATGCAGATCCAAAGGATCTTAGGAAAGAATGAGTTAAGGTTTTTGTTTGTAAATTGTTTGAAAAAGGGACAGAAGGTTAGTGTTTGGTGAAAGCAATCAATTAATGGGCCATCATCCTAATGATATAAAGGAAGAGAGGCAATGGCTAAAGGAAAGACCTACTTCAACTATGTGTTTGTATTTTCTTTCAATATAACCATTTTGTTGATGCGTACATATAAGGGTACAGGGTATGGAATTCTATGAGCAATGCCACTAGACTGCAAGAATTGAACAAAGGCATTAGGAAAGCACTCTTTGCCATTATGAGTTTGTAGTGTCTTGATCCTAAAGCCAATTTGAACCTCAATCATGGCTTTGAGCTTGAGAAAGCCTTGAAACACTGGTTTCTGTGGGAGTTGATTGAGCTTGATAAGGCTCTGTCTTCGACACTTTTGCTGTGGGAGTTGTTTTCTGTTAGTTATGCTCCTTTGTCTTTCCCTTGTTTATTTTCTAATGGTTTGTCTTGCTTCATTTCTTCTTACTTCTAGTAAGTCGAGAGTTGTTATGAATTATCGAAAAAAAAAAAAAGGCTTGAAACACTGGTGACTTATTCACTAACAAGTAAATACATGTGTGCCTCGAGAATGCGTCTATGAAGCATACATATATACCTATTGCCAGAATTTGAACAAATGGGTGTTGGAACCCAAATTCAGTAGATGAGACAATAAATGGTAATCAATGTAACTTTCCCATACGATTTACAGTACACATAAAATCAGATTTATTTGTATGAACTGAAATTTTTCACAAGGACCGTACATGATTTTAATCTTATTTGTAGGGTGGCCTAATCTTTTATGCTAAAGATGAAAAACTACAGAATGAGAACTACATTGAGAATGAAAGACAATGGGATTTTGAGGTATTCTGTGCACAGCTACATTTTCAAAAGTATAAAGATCCCATTTTAAGTCTTCTTGGAGAAGAATCTCCTTGGAAACCTAAGATTTAGCAAAGGCTATGTCAAGATGAAACATCTAAAAGTACATCATTATCTCTAGCAAACTTTGATACACTAAACAGATTTTCAGTGATACTAGGGTCATGCATGAGATTGTTAATATTGCAGGATGTGTTTGACATTTTAGAGTGAAGGAGAGAATGCCCAATATGCTCAATATTCATACTTGGCCTTTACCTATTTGCACTTGTTTAGAGCCATCAAACTCTGAGCTATTGAGCAGGTTTCGTTGATCAAATGTCGAGAGTTGAGATGCTCCTGAATCTGGATACCAAGTTGAATCAGTAAGAGTGGCAGGAGTGGCCATAAGCTCTTGGCCCGTGAATGATGCAAGGGAAGCTGGAGGTTGGCTTAATGCTATGCAATTGGGTTTTTGAAAGTGCTGATCAAACCTGTGATAACGTTCCATAGTGTATAGCCAATTTTTCCACACAGCTGGCATTGCGGTCTATTATTATTGTTCCAATTTGTTCTTCCTCCTCTAAAAGATTGACCTTTACCCCTACAACCACCATTTGAAATTGCTGGCATCGCTGTCTATTAGTGTATTGGGTTTTTGAAGGCGAAGTTACCTCCACCTTTTGGATCTTGTATTGAAAATTGACCTAGGTTAGCTTGAAGCAGACCAAGTTCTACCTTTCTAAACCTTTCAATTCATTCCTCTTGAGCCATCAAAAAAGCTTTGATCTTAGTAACAGTGTATTGCTTAGATCTTGATACTATTGATGCTATGAATAACACTGTAAACTTGATTCAGACCATCCAAAATTACCTTTATGTGATTTTTAGTTTCCTTTAACTACTGCAAGTGAATCAACCATTTTCTTGATTTGCTACAAACACTCTAAAATATGACCTTGTTTTCTAATCAATTGAAGTTGAGCATTGAGTTGCTTGATTTGTGCCCTTATTGGAGAAGTGAAATAAACTTCAATTCAATCCCAAACATGATTAGAAATTCACATTGAACCATTCGATTTATATATGTTGCATTCATCGAAGCTAAGAGCCAAGAGACCAGAAGTTGATTGTGTTGTTCCCAATCGAGATATTCTAGTGATTCCACATCTGAATGATGATCCTGATCTGAATTGTAATTCTTCGGCATCTTATCCTTGGTAAGATAATTTAGTGCTGAATCTAGCTTATGACCTTTTATGGTGGTCAAGAGTGAAAGATCCAGAAGATTTACGTAATGAGAACAAAGAGATATTATATAAGTATAATAAAAAGTTTCAATCTTGGTAAATAATTTAATCTTAGTATGAGGTCAAACTTAATAAGGATCTCCATGGATCTTCTGAACTTTAAGATCAAGTGAGGTATCAAATTAGAGATATTGGGAGGGAGAAAAATCTATTATGAGGTTTTCTCATTTTGATTCAATGAATATACGTTGTGATTGTTCTTATATACATTCTTATATACACATGATTGAATGCTGAAGACAAAGATAACAAACTAACTCCTACATAACGAACTAACAGCTAGCTAGCAAAACTTCTCTAACTGCTTTTCTAACTTAGCTTTTAACATAATTTAACTAACTATTGTTTCCATCCCTGCCAATTCTCACCTCACAAGGTCATTACTCTTCGACAGACCCATATCCCCCGAGGAAGATAATTTTATTTAGCTAGAGATAGGTATTCAAGTTGGTCCAGTGCGCATTGGACTAATTCACGATGGACTAAAAATAAATGCATCAATATGGGTTAATTTTATTTTATTTTTTTTTGGGTTGAAATGAAAGGTATCATCCTAGTAAAGACAAATCTACTCAAGCTAGAGGCAGTGAATCTCTCTCTTCTAAGTTTTAACACAACTACATATTTATGACTCAAACCCGATATCTCTGATTAAACAAGGACTATTCCCCGCTAACTGACCTATATGCTCGTTGGTATATAGATGAACATTTTAACTAACCCACATTTGCATTATATAGAGTGCATTTCCGCTTCTATTCAAAAATTAAAAAATCTACTTGTATCTTTCGAGTAAAAGTTAAAATGAATAACTTACATAACAAGTAATCTTCTTTATAGCTAAAAAAATCACTTTATTAAAAAAAGTTAAAACAAATACACCATAAGCTCACGAGTTAATCCACAATCCCAATAATTTCTATTGTTTTTCTTTGTTTTGTTGTCTTTTAAATGATTGAAACATAATTTAATTTTTATTATTTTTATTTAAAAAATATAAATATTCAGATCTGAAATTCAACTCTAAAATGCTATTTGCTAATAAATAAGTTATGTAATGTTAATATAGAAATTGAAATAAATTGTTAATCAAGCATTAATCATTTTTCTAAATTTTTTATGTCAAATGTTTTTTTTGTCAATTTTTTTTTGGTATCAAATTTTATGTATCTAGATATTAATTTTTTTTATTTTTTTAAATAAGCAGGCTAGGTAACAAGTTGACCTGGCCACTAATTCATAAACTTCGGTCCATTTAATCCACAAGTTAAATAAATCAGACATATATAATAAAATTATTAAAAAAAAAGTCTAATCCTAATAATCCATATGAACCGCTGGTTAAAGCATGCAGAACACATTCCATATTAACTCTAGATTTGGTAAATTTGAGATTCTTGGATTTTTTATATATAAACCATTAGTATTTAAAGTTTATTAGATTCTAATTAATTTGATTTATATTGGGTTAAACTATGAAAGTAAAGCTCTCACAATGATATTTTTTTTTCCATATATAAGATTCAAACATGAGGTTTCACTTAAAACAAGATACATAAATAGATTTTGAAACTAAGTTAAGATATAATTTCCCAACAGACATATATAGTTCTGAAACTAGTGAGTGGGGGAACAAGGTTAGCCATATTTTCAGATATATGACGTTATTTTAACATAAAGAGTGAATATTGAGAGTGAATGCCTTAGAGAAAAAGGTTTTAATCCCATTTATCACTGTACTTTTTTTTTTTAACGCATACACACACACACACACACATATATATATAGTTTAATATGAAATAAAATTAGCCTTTTCAGTTACCAAATCACCGAAGGCGTTTCGCATCTTGTCATATGGACTACGGAGGTAAGGCTAACCAATGGGGTACAAGGATTTGTCAAACGGAGGATATTTGATTGTGAGAGTGGCAATGACTGAACGGGCCAGGGTCAGCTCCCGCTCTCAATTATGGTAGAAACTAGAAACAAATTACGGAGAAGCAAGTTATACTATTTTGTGACCACACAAATTAGTTTCTTCGTTCAATTTTAAGACTTTGACTGCCTCAACCTCAATCCCACAGTCCCCACTTTAACGCGGTTCCCCTCCCTCTCTCTTTTTAAATTTTATTATTAAAAAAATTAAATAGGTTTGGCACCAATCTAGAATCTTCATATGACTAGTCATAATTAAACTCAAGTCTTTATGAAATTCGAATTCGTTATTTATTAAATGTGCCTACCGTCATTAGCACGTTCCATTTCCCTTCTGTATTGTTCATTGTTTCCTTTGACAAGAGGAAACTCAGACAATCAGTTATTGCTTGTTATAGTGAAGATTATTTCAAAATCTTCACATAAAAATTAGTTAAAATTAAGTATGTGAATTCATATAAGTGTGTGGGGTCTAGCTTTATAAAAAATAATAATAAAAATAATATTTATGCGAAAACATTTTTATCATTTTCATCAAATAATCCACCTTATTAATATGTGCTTTTCATTTTACACGTTGTTTAAGAAAATTAAAGATTTGAAAATTACTTTTTTAACATAATCTTAGAATTAGACTTAGTATTAATAAATATAAAAAAGAATATTTGAAAATATAGGTAGGGTTAGTCATCGTGGCAGACGCCGTGATTCAAAGGACTTGGGATCGAATCTTCAAAATGAAATAAATTCTCATTAGAAGTCTTTTAACCCCTCCAGATATCTCCATTAGCAGTTAATGGAACAAGCTATATATATCCATCACATGCAAGTTATAAGCCTTGCGCTTCGTTGAATTTGCCTCCATAAATTTTCTTATCGGCACAACACAGAGATGAAACCTTTTCTGTTTCTTCAACGCTTGTTCTGCCTGGCGCTGCTTCTGATTAATCTCTCCATTGTTTCCGGGTAACTCTTATATTAACCATCATAACTAAGTTGTATTTCGCACTTATTTACATGAGATGGCTCTTTTTGTTAGAGCAAAATTTCGCACTCTTGCCGTTGTGATTTAATCAAGATTTAAGATTGTGTATTAAAGTTTGAACTTTTGCCATATTCTGTTGTGCTTGTACTGTTGTAACAGATTATGGCCGCCTCCTTTGTTTATTGCTCAAACGCAAGGCCGTGAAGAGGATCAGCCAACAAACTCTCCGCCATCACCAAGCGGAGCCGGCCATGATCGCCATCACCCATGACTAGCGTTGCGTCTGGAGTTTAGATAGTTTCCTTCTCCTATTGTTTCTCTTTGCCCCTAGGCTGTTTCTACTTGGGATCACCAGAAATATGCATAAACGTACTCCTCCAGTGTTTTCAGCAAAGTAATAATACCTTGATGGCTTGATCTTTCTTTTGCTACAATAGTAACTGTAGTTAATGCTGTTAGCACCGGAAATCCTTCCAGAAATTATTGTGTGGCTTAGGCAATTAGGGAATTAGGTATTTGAGAGGAAGGGTCGTCTATGGTACAGATCATTTTTTTCTGCATCGTGCTGATTTAATGTGGCTTAACAAGAATTTGACAGGTGGAGGTGATAAAGTTAGTGAGATGGTGTATTTGGTGTTATTTGTACCACCTTCTCATATGAACATTTAAATATTCACTCATAATTTAAAATAAAAATATTAAAAAACAAATAAAAATAAAAAGAAAAATAAAAAAAAATATCTAAAATTATCAAAAATAATATATACAAAAATCATTTTTCATTTTGATGTGCTGCGCGTGAAACAGCTTGCTACGCTGACAGTGCAGTCTGTAGACTCTGCACTATGTTGGGACATAACAAAATTATTTATTTTCTGTTCTTTATATATCTATATTAATAATATATTAAACTATCACCAATTCATGCACAGCAGTTTCTGCCCAGTGTTCTAGTCCTTTTATATTACTTTCTTACGTAGTCGCACTATTTGAATTTTTTTAATTATCTTTTATTTTAATTTTTTAACCTCAATTATAATACTTTCATCTAATTGATCCGCAAAGCAATAGTTCTTTTTATTATTATTATTATTCATATCACATCAAATGGATATAATTTTCTTTTTCTTTATATTTCTTTTATATCACAATGTTTTTTTTTCTCTGTCCTAATTGTTCATTACTAATTATCTTTTTATTTTTTTCAATTCCTTATTTACAAGTTATGTAATTTTGTTATTTTTCTTATTTTTCTACTTCATCAATAGGCTAATTTCCAAGTTTAAACTCTGATAGCATAAGAATTATTTGTATAATATTTGATAGTATAAAACTTAATTATATATGGTAAGATAAAATTTTCGTAGAGTGCAATATTTATTATATCATTATATAAGATACTATATTACATAAAATAATATTATCATTTCACTGTGACCAATAATTATAATAAAAAGCAAAAGCATAATAAAAATAAAATTATGATAAAAATAGAAAATTTTATTAATTGAAAATTAACAAATAAATATTATTACTTGAATAAATTTCATTTTTATATTAATTATATTAAATTTTTTCTCTTTTATAATATACAATTATAGTTTATATTGAATAATAATTATTTATTTTATATTTTTAATAGATATTTGTTATTTTAATAAATATAAAAAATAAGAAATACATAAAACTCTCGTTTATATTTTTAATACTTTTTTACTATAAAATATAGTTAAAAAAACAAAATTATACTAAAGTAGTAATTTTATCTAATTATTGAATTATAAATACAAAATAGATTTAATTTGAATGCATTATCAGTATAAAAATTTTTTTACACAAATATCTAATCATATATTATCACATTAATAAAAATCTTTGACGTAAACACCCACTACTTGAATGGTCATATAGAAGTTTTGATTGGATGATACTGTTAAAAAATTTTACACTATTAATGTACCCAAATTACACTCATAAAATTTCAATTAATTGTTAAAATATTTATTATTTTTATTTACATTTCTTTTAATTATTTTTAAATTCTTATTAATATAATTTATATTAAAAGTTATTTATTATTTATTTATATTAGTGTAGCTTTTTCTTAATATGGTGAGACAATTATTGTCTAAACACTTATTCAATCCAAATACTGAACATATCTTTTCTATAAATACAAACCTTAATAATAAACTTTCACAACTCACAAGCATTCAATCCCTCTTTTTTACCCAATTTTAAAACCCTATATTTCAACCCCATTACAAACCGCATTCCTCCCCCCATCCCTAATCATCTTGTATATGCTTATTCTAATAAACTAATAGTAGTATTTGTACTTTGCATATGATACATGTATGAGAAAAATAAAGTATCTTAAAATATAAGTTTAACTTTATTTTTTATGATACAATTATCCAGAATTATAAAATTTGAAATGTTTTCACACATATTTTAAGTGTTTAATTATATCATCATTTACAATAATAGTTACATATTACTTTTTACAATTGCAAGGTATAATCAATACTTGAAATTTATAAAATTACCTACGTAGGCAGTATACAAATAACATAATCATCCATAACTAGCAATGGAAAAGTGGAAAACATTAAGCCTTAGCCTCAATGATTCTACATTTAACACCAAATTATCATATAATATTACAATAAATTATAATTCTCTTTCAAATATATATAGAAGTAGAAAATAAAATAAAATAGGCACATGCAAATTAAAATTTTTTCAAAATTTAAAATAAAAAACTTGCAAATAACCTAACCTAAAATTTTAAAATATAAAACATGAGCTGTAATTGCTATAAAAATATGACTTTTAATTCCACTATCTTGTTACCTCAAAATATTGGCAAGGCCTAATGATAAGAAAGAACAAAGCAAATTAAATCATTTATTATGAATAACAGTCCTTTTGGTATATTGTATAAGGTTTGATTGTATAAACTAATATACAATTTATTATGATATTATTATAATCGTAAACCCTAAACTCTTTATACATCAATAGTTAACTTAATTAAGTCTTAACATGTGAAAATTACACCTAATTATTATAAGGATTTTCTCTTTCTTTTTTCTTTTTCTCTCTCTTTTTTTATGTTTGTGTGTGTACGCGTGCACGTGTATGTATGAAAATAATAAAAACAATTATTAAAAATATATAAATAACTTTTAATATAAATTATATTTAATATGAATTTAAAATAATTAAAAAGAATCATAAATAGAAAGAACAAATATTTAAAAATTAAATGAATTTTTAAATTTTTCATTATATAATCGATAAAATTATTGCTTTATTACAATTTTATTTTATTTTTATATTTTATAGTAAAAATAAAAATGCTAATAAAATGTACAAAAGATAGAGTATTATGCATTTTCTATATTTATTAAAATAAAAATACCTATTAAAATATAAAAATAAATAATTATCAAATCATTTCTGGGTATAATGATTGAGATTAAAAGGTTAAAATAAAAGAGAATATAAAAAAGATAAATATGAGTTTTCTTTTATGAAAATAAATTTGAGAGTATTGAACAACGTAGAAAAGTTTATAAGAGGAGAGGAAGGCAAAAAAATCCGGGCATGAGTTGTAGACAATTTTAATATATTATTATATGGATATATGTAGGATAGAGTACATATTATTTTGATAGGGTAGTAGATTGCAGTCTCAGGATAGTAAACTGCTGTTTCACGCATACTACATTAAACACATTATATCATCAACTTTATTTCCTCCACATGTCAAATTCTTATTAGGCCTCACTAGATCTGCACGGTGCAAAAAAAAAAATGATTAACACTAGAGAATCCTCCCTTATTTATAAATGATGATATAATTAAACACTTAAAATATGTGTAAAAATATTTCAAATTTTATAATTTTGTATAATTGCATAATAAAAAATAAAATTAAACTTATATTTTAAGATGCTTTATTTTTCTCATACATATATCCTATGCAAAGTGTGGATACTACTATTAGTTTATCAGAATAAGTATATACAAGATGATTAGGGATGGAGGGAGGAATATGGTTTGTAATAGGGGTGAAATAAAGGGTTTTAAAATGGGGTACGAAAGAGGGATTGAATGCTTTTGAGTTGTGAAAGTTTAGTGTTAAGGTTTATATTTATAGAAGAGATATGTTCAATATTTGGATTGAGTAAGTGTTTAGACAATAATTGTCTTTCCATATTAAAAAAAAAAAGCTACACTAATATAAATAAATAATAAATGACTTTTAATATAAATTATATTAATAAGAATTTAAAAACAATTAAAATAAATATAAATATAAATATAAATAATAAATATTTTAACAAATAATTGAACTTTTATATTTATAATTCAATAATTTGATAAAATTACTACTTTACTATAATTTTCTTTTTTTAACTATATTTTATAGTAAAAAGAGTATCAAAAATATAAACGAGAGAGTATTATGTATTTCTTATTTTTTATATTTATTAAAATAACAAATATCTATTAAAAATATAAAATAAATAATTATTATTCAATATAAATTATAATTGTATATTATAAAAGGGAAAAATTTAAGATAATTAATAAAAAAATAAAATTTGTTCAAATAATAAAATTTGTTTGTTAATTTTCAATTATTAAAATTTTCTATTTTTATCATAATTTTATTTTTATTATGCTGTTTCTTTTTATTATAATTGTTGGTCATAGAGAAATGATAATATTATTTCATGTAATATAGTATCTTGTATAATGATATAACAAATATTGCACCCTAAGAAAATTTTATCTTACCATATACAATTAAGTTTTATACTATTAAATGTTGTACTAATAATTCTTATCCCATCATATATTAAATAGCCCCTGACTATAAACTTGGGAATTAGTCTATTGATGAAGCAAAAAAATACAAAAAATAACAAAATTAAATAACTTATAAATAAGAAATTGAAAAAAAATAAAAAGATAATTAGTAATGAAAAATTAGGAAAGAGAAAAAAAATATTGTGACATAAAAGAAATATAAAGAAAAGGATTATATCCATTTGATGTGATATGAATTAAAAACAAAAAAAAGAACTATTGCTTTACGTATCAATTAGATGAAAGTATTATAATTGAGGTTAAAAAATTAAAGTAAAAGATAATTAAAAAATTCAAATAATGCAACGACGTAAGAAAGTAATATAAAAGGACAGGAACAATGGGCAGAAAATGCTGTGCATGCAAAACGCAGGGGGAGTGTACCAGGTTGCTGCTACACGCGCAATACTTCAAACACGCCATCTCACCAACTTTATCACCTCCACTTGTCAAATTTTGGTTAGGCCACATTAAATCAGCACGGTGCAGACAAAAAAATATCTGCACCAGAGCAAGCACCACTAATCCAAAGTAAGTAGTGGCCTTTACCCTCGAACCATGACTGCCTAGGGGACTCCGAAATACTGTATTATGCACATTATTTGGTAATAAATATATATAGTGGAAATTCTGCAAATGTTTTCAACCAGAAGCTGATGCAGTTCTCCGTTTATCAGATTCCTCTTGCTCTTCCTTAGCAAACTCTTCAATCAATTCACGCTGTCTTGGTGTTAGGTTTGTCGGGATGCTGACATTAAAATGAACATATTTATTGCCAAATGTGTAAGAATTCTGTCTTGATCCCTTTATTACGCGCATTATTTTCAAGGGCGATATTGAGCCTTTATGCTTGCATGTTATATATAACCTTGTGCATACTTCTAGTTTTCATGATTACTCTAGAGAATTCAGCATAGGTGAATTTTACCAACGTATCCTTGAAATTTGTAATACCTCACTCAAAATTAAAGAGCTACAAAATTCCTTAAGACGTTAAAATCCATCCTCCAAAACATTGTAGATGCATGCACCAGCATCTTAGAGATGAACATTAGAGTATATAACTCTTCATATGGTGCAAGCTATAGCAATCCACTCTGATTAATTTTTCCCATTGAAGCAAATTCTTAGAATCTCTGGTCGTAAGTGGGGCTGTTAACCACGCCAACCTGACTTGTTTAGGCCCTCCCGAGTTAAACGGAATGGGCCAACCCTGTATAGCTATTGTTAACGGGCTGGTATTGCTAGCCCAACTTGTTTAAGGCCAGTTAACTGTCCTAAATGGGGCGTTTTTTAAAAAAGAAAATCAAATCAAATATGGGCAGAGGACAAATGCAAAGCGATTGAAATGAGCAGGGAGAACATATTAACAAGCATATCCATGAGCATCAAACTTAAACAAAAGCATAAAAGAACATCATATGTTGACCATGCATTGGCATATGTTCATCTCTATTAGAGACAGAACCATTAATCTCTAAAAATGACCACAAAATATATACCAATACTTTGTCACCTTAATACTCATCATAAAATATTCTCTAAAATAAAAGTATAATTAACAATGTTGCATAGCAACTTTTTCTATAAATATACTGCCAACAAATTAATAGTATAATCACATTTTCCCCCCCAAAATTAATATCTACACTATAAAAAAAAATTGTGTCACTTGCAAGATTTTTTTTTTATCAAATTATTGTTTGTTCAACATAAAATTGTAAATACAGGCACTATAAAAAAATCATAGACATCCAAAAATATAAATCACAAATGTATCATCATGCCTAAAATCAATTTGATGAAAATTAAACGTTCAAATATTTTGTCCTTGTATATCATAATGATAATAATACCATGATTCCTAAAATTGTTGTTCCCTTGGATAAAATTCATAGGAGGAAATAAAGAAAAGTAATAGACAAAATGTAGCTTGACCCGTTTTTCATTCTTAAACCCGCAAATCAAGAAGAAAACACACATGAAAAGTATAGATAAATAACACTGGTTAGATATTGGGCATGGTACAAGAATGAGCACCAATATCTAACTTTCTTTAGGACAATTTATGCCTCTACAAGAACTCTAATAGTGTTCTGGTGTAGTGCGTCGCAACCTGTAGCCCCACGATACCCAGCAGCTATGTTATACATCCTCCTACTTTTGTACAAAGAGGTAAATAAGATCCTTTTCGCTCACACCTTTTCTCTACTCACATAATATAATATCGTATACAAGTAACACGTTTCTTATCATAAAGTTCTTTGCTTGTAATATATTTATAGAGTTTTCTAACCATAACCTACCGATAATGATATAAAGACCAAATAATAATGTTTAAACATTTTAACCGTGAACTTTTTAATAGTATAATTTATTATTCATAACCATTGATAATTCTTTAAAACATGATTAAGTTTGTTACCCTTAATTACTAAACAAAAGTAAAACACATTTTCTTATAATTTTTATTTTTATAAAAGTACTCGGACAGATATAAAAATAACTACTTTTTTCAGATGCCAAACCATTGAATACGTTTGGCATCTTTTCATATGGACTACGGAGGTAAGGCTTACCAATACGGTACACGGATTTGGCAAACGAAGGAGATATGATTATTGGCTGTGAGAGGGGCAAGGACTGAACTGGCCGTGGTCATAGCTCCCATTGCTCACGCATGGTGGAAATAAATATATGGAGAAGCAAGTTATAATATTTTGTGATCAAACAACTTAGTTCCTTCGTTCAACAATTATAAGACTTTGACTGCCTCAACGTCAACCCCACACTCCTGAGAAATATTGCATGGTCCAGGAGCACCATATAATTATATTCTCGATCAATCATGTAAGTATATTTTGTATGAGATTGTATACTAGTGATAGATTCTATATAAAATATATTTACATAATTGACTTGGGAATATAACTACGTGGTACTCCAAACCATGCAACTATTTCTCCACGGTCCCCACTTCAACGCGTTTCCCTCTCTTTTGTACTTTTCATTTTGTACGTTGTTTAAGTAAATCAAAGACTTGAACATTATTTTTTTAACTTTTTTCTTAGTAATTAGTATTAAATTAATGAATTAAAAAACAAAATTAGTCAAGTGAGAATAATATTGTGAACATTTCAATAAATAATAATTCAATCAACTTTAAGTAGAATTAATGTCAAAGATTTTAAGAAGTAATATTTAATTTATTTATTTTTTAAAAAGTTTTTTAGGGTATGTTTGCAGTATTACTTTAAAATTAGTCTCCAAATACTATCACAACTAAAAAGTCTCTCTAGAGTTTGAACCTTAATTTTGTTTTTTTTGTTTTTCACTAAGATGCAGTTTGATCATAATTCTTTTAAGAAATAATTTTAAATTTTATATGATATAAGTATTTGTAATTATTTATATAATAATATAATTTTTAATGTTTTAATTAATCATTTTTCATTAAAAAATATGAGAATAATTTTTATATATTGATAATATAAAATAGTTTTACATTGTTATCTAAGAAAAATTAAAGAAAGCAATTAGATATTAAATTTTAGAATTTTAAAATTATTATATTAAAAAACTACATATATATCACTTCAATTTTTACTATTGCATCATATGCATTTATTTGTCTCTATAAGTTCAATAAATTTTAGATTTTAGCTTTAACTTCTTACAACATCTTTTTATATAATTTATATAGTATTTAATTATTATACTATTAATGAATAATTTTAAATTTTATAAAATTTGTTTGTTATTATTTATATAATAATATATATTTTTAATATTTTATTTAATAATTTTTATAAAAATATAAAAATTATTTTCATGTATTGATAATATGAAAAAATCTTATAATGCCATCTAATAGATATTAAAAAATGCAATCAGGTATTGAATTTTAGAATTCTAAAAGGATTATCTTAACAAACTACATATTTGCTAATTCAATTTACTTTTGCATTATATGCATTGATTTGTCTTTATAAGTGCACCAAATTTAGGCTTTTGGCTCAACTTCTTACAACAATTATCTTAGTTGGTCCTCTATTCTTATTGCTATGCCACCTCTTCTCGATCGCTTACCACCACCACCCTTTTCCTCACTATTGTTGCCTCTTAGTTCTCACTCCTCTTATCCTCTAGGGCCTGGTTTGGTAGTACTCTTCGAAGAGGTGTTTTGACTTATGAAAAGTATAAGTCAACTTTTTTCGTTTGGTAAATCAAAAAGCTGGGGTGTTTTTGTTGCTGGCTTTTGAGAGCCAAGGGGTGCTTTCAGGAGCCCTCATGGGGTGCTTTTGGAGCTGGCTTATACTCTTTAAAATTTAAAAGACTAATATAATTTTACTCTATTTAATGACATTAAAAATAGAAATTATTCTCTTTAGTATTTATAACAATTGTTGTCATTTTAGATATTAATAGCAATTTTAACAAACATTACTTTTGTGACTTCTGCTTATTAAAAGCAATTTTTATATTATTTTACCAAACGATACTATTATGACTTTCTGAGAACAACTTTCAGAGAGCTAAGAAAGCTCAGCAGCTTTTAAAATGTTACAGCAATACCAAACCGAGCGTAAGTAAGATGCTAAATGCTTATAAGAGTTCCAATTTTGTTGTAACCAATTTGCCATTTTTTTTTTTTGTTTTATCACAGTATTCTCCAAACATCGAAGGTAATCCCGTTTGCCAATTTATAGTCAATTTATAAAGAATTATTTATTGGAATTTGCAATTTCTGATGTTGACATGTATGCCACGGCTAAAGAATTATTACCTTTGTATTTACGGTGCTACAACAATATTCTATATTGATTATTAATTTCTTTGTCATTACTTGTATGTTAATTTTATTCTATGACTTTCTTATTGTTAACTTTATAATTTTTGGAATTATAGGTAAAATTATATCTTTGCAGGATTCATATCATAACAGCAGAAGTTTTATGACAAGTTGCTTTTTCTTATTTATATCCTAATTAATTTATTCATGGTAGATGATTATTCTGCTATATCACCCATAAATTCAAGTTGGTTTTTAAAATTGTATAATATTTCCACTTATTGAGATATTAAGCTTATTATCTTAATTAACATAAGAGTTATGACTACAATTTTAAGTTTCTTATTTTTATTTCAATTTCAAGTTTCTTATTAGAAATTTTAATAAGGTTGATTTACTTTGGAAAATATCTCCAACCATAGTTGTGACTGAAAAAAACTTCTTTTATCACTTTAACTAGAAGGTACCCGTGCATTGCACAGAAAAACAATTTTTAAAATTATTTAATTTGAAGTTATTTAAATTTGTTTAATATTTTATTTTATAAGATATTAAATAATTTTTTATAATTTTATTTTTATTCATATATTATTAGTTGTTGCAAAATAAAAAATATGAGTAAATAGACACCCCACCCCTAAGAGAATTTTGTTAATGAGTTTAATTTTTTTAAAAAAAAATTTGAAGGTAATCTATTTGACAATTTGTTTAACTATATAATTTTTTAAAAACAATTGAATACAAATAAAACAATGAATTAGTTGAAATAATGTAACATATAAAGAAATAAAGATTTTGAAATTAATTAAATTAAAATTTAGATATTGTATTTATTAGATTAAATTCAATATAAATATATTGGTCGTGAATTGAATGATAATTGCTATAACTATTTTAAATTGTAACAATGATATTTATCTATATTATAATCATCCAACAATTGTATACAATTATTTGCCTTAAGAAATTAATTAACACAAATTATAGATATTATGTTTTATCAAGTTTTATTTAGCATAGATTGAACCAATATACAATATTTGTTTTTTGATAGGTTGAACCAATATATAACATAAGTATATTAAAATATTACAAAAATATTATAGAGTATCTAAAAAATAGTTGAAATCACTTAAACTATCCTAAAGATTTTGGTTTTGTCAAGTTTAAATTAACACATATTAGCTATAATTTTATAAATTAAATTAAATAATGGCAAGATATTGGTTTTGCTGAATAAGACACCCCAAATATGGTTATAAATTAATTTTGTTAATGAGGTTAAGTTAAAACAATAAAGGTAATTTATCTGATAATTTGATTAACCACATAATTTTTTAAAAAATAATAAAGATCTTGAATACCCAATAAAATAATGAATTAGTTGAAATGATATAATATATAAATATATAAAGATTTGAAACTAATTAAATTAAAATTTAGATATTGCCTTATTAGAATAAATTTAGATATTCCCCTTTTATGAAATAAGCGATAAACAATATGAATATTTCAAAGAAAATATATATACACTATTATTTCTGTAACATGATTAAATTAGATTAGGTTAAAATTTTAAAGTTATAACTACAGAGTAAAGATATAAAACACTTAAATGTGAAAAAAAAAAGCATGTATAATATAGCAAAATTATATTTATTATATTTATTTGCACATTATATATATATAATTAATGTATGTTACTAAGGATATATTTGTTTTAGCTTTTAAAACGATTGATTTATAAAACTTAAACTTTTTATTTCCTATGCACTATACACTATGATTATTTAAAAAAAAATTATATTTATTTCCTATTCACTATATATAGTGTTAATGGGTGTCTAAATAAGCACCTATTAAACTAAAACATTTTTCTCTATACATAGTTGTATCACCTACACTCCTCCTCTTTTATTTTCTTACAAATTCAACAAATACTTAAAATATGAATTTATAAAAAAATTTTGAGCCATTAATATATTAATTTTTTTTTAAAAATTCTATTCTTTGTTTTTTAATCAATATACTAATGATACCACATAAGAAATCTCTACAATATATAGAAATTAATTGACTAAAAATATATTTATTTTGTATCCAAAAATAAAATAAATTTGATTTTGTACCTGGAAACATATTTTGGAAAGGCATAAATTAATGAAAAATTGAAAAATTTTGGTTTTAGAAAAAAAACAAAAAGGTTGTCAATGAATAAGTGAAGCCTAAAACTAGTATTATAGCTATTTAATGCAAGTGTTGGAGAAAGATAAAAATAAAAAATATTAAATTAAGATTTTTGGTATCCAAAATATGAAAATTCATAATATTACTTTAAGATATAGATATATGATTCGTGTAATTAAAGACCTTAAGTCTTTAATATCAAAATCCTTTTTCTCCTCCATACATAATTTCACTAATTTTCAACCTTTTTTTTGTCATATTTTTCAATTCTCTTCAACAAATTATTCAATAGCTCATTTAGTGTCAAAGTTGTTATTAAGAGATTGTGATACGTTTCAACGCAAGAAAATTATTTCTATTTTATAATAAATGAAATAACATATGCTTTATTTATAAAAATAAATAAATAAAAATAAAAAGGAAAATAATAAAAAAACATAAAATAAAAAAAAAGAGATCAAAATAAATCCATGAAATCATGAGCATAAATACTAGTATTCACTAAAATGCTCTTATTTAATTTGTAATAAACAATTAATTTATTCCATTAATCTTATATTATATTTTTTTGAATGATTGTGTATTTAAAATTGTATGAACAATAAAATTGTAAAATTAGTAATAAATACTTTATTAATATGTACAAATAACCAATAAAATAAACTTTTTTTTTTTTTAAGTAGCAGATAAAATAAAATGGAGGCAATACTATTTTGTGATCAAACAAATACGTGTCTGTGTTCAATTAATCATAAGACTTAGACTGCCTCAACCCGCAGCCCCCACTTTAACAAAATAGACCCATTTTTTAAAGTGGCAGATAAAATGAAAAGGAGGCAATACTATTCTGTGATCAAACAAATAAGTGTCTTTGTTCAATTAATCACAAGACTTAGACTGCCTCAACCTCAACCCGTAATCCCCACTTCGTTTGTTCGATTGCTTTCATCCGTATTTTTCATTACATTGTTTTAGAAAATTAAAGAATTATAAATTATTTTTTAACTTTATCCTTAGTACTAATAAATATGCAAGAAATTTAGGCAATTGAGAATAATTTAATTCTTAACATTTCAATAAATAATAATTCAATCAAATAAAATTTTACTGAAGATATATTTAGTATGGATGATAGGTTCGGACATGAGAGCATAAAACTTGCTAAAATAATATTGTATGGTGTTTGGTATTTGTATAAAATATTGTATTATATAACATAATAATACCATTTTTTATTACCACAAATAATTTTAATTACAAATAAAAATCTGATAAGAAAAAGCGAAAATTTAATAGAATAGCAATTTTTATTAGTTGTGTAATTATAAGCTCAAAACTAAATATTATTAATGAATATTTGTTAAGTTTAGATTATATTTATTTTAGTATTCCTGAATATTTTGGTATAAAACTACAATCCATATTGAATATTATTTATTTATATATTTTTTAACAATTATTTTTTATTTTAATAAAATATAAGAACTAACTATTATGTCTTTCTTATACATTATAATTTGTTTTTGTGCCTTGCATTATATAATAAAACAATAATAGTTATTAATTATTTAAGTTAAGTTTTAAAATAATATTATTATTTTTTTATAATTTTATTAAATTTCTCTATACACAATTATTATTTATATTAGATATTATTTATTATTAAATATAATATTTACTTATTGTATAGTTTTAATAATTATTTTTAACTTGAATAAAACATAAACTTATACATTAAAAACTATTCAAGTCTAATTTTATATTCTAAAATCTTATTATGTTATCTGTCATTATATGTTAATATATAAGAAGAGTGTAATGGATAAACTTCTATAATATATTGGCTACACTAAAAAGTTAATAAAATTACATTGTATTTTATTAGCTTATCCTATCAAATTTAATACAACATGTCAAATAGGTCCGATAGTGCATGTTTAGTTTTTATTAACTTCATGGAGAAAATAATTTATTTTCAAAAATGCCACCAAAAATGTTTTAATTATAATTTATTTAAAATAGAAATAAGCTAATTTAAACACAGAGTAAAAAGTAAAGCGAAGGAATGACACATTGCCTAACTCACCCAATGGATGATTTTTCCTGACTTTCTCATTTCACATGATTATTGCAATGAAACGTGAAAGCTAGCTGTGCAGTTTATATATGTATGTAAACTAGCTTTTGCTCCTTGAATTTGCCCATACACACATTTTCTTATCAACACAGCACAGAGATGAAATTTTTTTTGTTTCTTCAATGCTTGTTCTGCCTGGCGCTGCTTCTCATTCATCCCTCCATTCAGCTCCAGCCCACCGTTTATTCCAGGTATGTATATACATATTAACCATATATATTGCATTTCACACTTATTTAAATGAGATGGCTCGTATTGTTACATTACGACTAAATTAACTTTGTATTTTTGCTGTCGTGATTTAATTAATTAATTAAGATTTCATGTTCTGTTGTGCTTGTTCTTTCGTCACGGACAAAGGCCATTCATTGGTCATCCTCCGTTTTATGATCGTGGCCGCATCTGGGATGATCCGACAGAGTCCCCGCCAGTACCACTTGGGTCCCGTCAGTCACACCCATAAAGAATGCCTAACCCTGCATGCGTGAGGAGCTTCGACAGTTTCCTGCTTCTATTGTATCTCTCTGTTACCAAACTTCTTCTCCTTGGGATTACCGTAAATAAGCATGGACGTTACGACGTACTCCTCCAATGTTTTCTTGCTCTTAAAGCGAAAAAAAAAAATATTGTTTTTGTATTATTTAAAGTTTAACCCTTCATTTTTTATTTTTTGTTTTGGTTATCTTGTTTTATGAGTAGTTAATTTGTATGTTATCTTTATTTCTCATTTTAATTTTAGAGTTTAATTGATGTGCACTGATAGTGTAAAAAAATTTTACACTGTCATCCAATCAAAATCTTCTATTTGTATAACCATTCAAGTAGTGGGTGATTATATTAAAGATTTTTGCTGATGTGGCAATATATGATTAGATGTCTGTGCAAAAATTTTTTACACTGACAGTGTATTTAAATTAAATCCTTAATTTTATTTAATAATAAAATATTATTTTTTGGTGGATAAACAAATGGATGGATTTTAAATGAAAAAGCTATTTAGTTTTATGTAATTGTCAAAATTACCTTTAATGAAATCTTAATAACTATTGTTGATCATTTAAAAATAAACGATAGTCTTTCATCTGATGATAGGAGCTATTATTGCACATTCTTGAAGCACGACGTAAGATTGTGATGACTTCACTCAAATACGACGTTCAACCTTAATTAGTAATAATAAGACCTGTCATGGAAGAAAGAAATTGAAAGAAAGGAAGTTGAGAGGAAAAAAGTTGAGTAGAAAGAAATAGAATGGATTTTTATTTTTTATAGGTATGTTTAGATGAAAGAAAAATGAGAGGGAAGAAAAATGATTTTTCCTTACTTGTTTGTGTAGAAAAGTGAAAGGAAAGAAAGAGTTAATGTTGCCAAATGACAATTTTACCCTTATATTGTTATAAAAAGTATTTCGACTATATTAATTAATATCAAATAACAATTTTTACTATTTTTAATTTAACAGTTAAAAATAATATCAATATATTAAACTAAATTAATATTAATAAAAATAAATTATTCAAAATTATTTAAAATAAAACTAATATTTTTAGTTAATCTAATATTTTAAAAATATATTTTATCAAGTAAATAATATTAAAAATATTATTTAACTATTATTTAATATTCTATAAAAAATAAAGTATCTATTTAAAATAAAATATCAGTAATAGAGAAATTTTAAAATTTTATATAATTTATACTTTAAATATTTTTTATATTTATTTTTAATAATATGGTAATAAAAAAATTAAAATTATTTAAATAAAATTTTTAAAAGTGTTAATTTAAAAAAAAGATAAAAGAGATGAGAGTTCATACAACAGCTTCAGTGATGTTACGTAATCTAAAAATCTCTCCCTCATAACCATCACATCCACCATCTCTCTCCGTCACAAGTCTCGCAAATGAGGGGAAAAAATGTAAAAGGAGAAGACACACCTCTTCCTCCCCAGTTTTCCACCCAACAACGTGTGGGAAAAAAAAGTTATTATTTACAAGAGATCCACCAAAATTTGTGCACTATTTAATGGTTGCATTCTAACTTTTTCTCCAAATCAAACAAAAAAATATATATCCTTTTTCTTTCTATTTTCTTCCTTTTCATTTTTTTCTTTTTTAAATCACTCCAACTAAACATACTCTTGAGTAGTCAAAATATATAATTTAATCAAACCAAACTAATGAGTGTATGGCGGTAAAAATATTTAATTACTAAACCTTTATTTTGGACCCAAAAAAGTTGGTTTCTAAAAATATATAATATTTAAGTTTGATAGTTTAAATATTTAATAAGATTGATTTATTTTAGAAAATATTTTCAGTCATAATTATGATTTAAAAAAATCTCCTTTCTTTTCTTTGATTTATACAATTAAAAACATGAAATTTTATATCAAAATTTTTCTTTTATACTATATATAATTTCATTACTTTTCAATTCTCATCAATTAATCACTCAAAAATTTATTTAATTTCGAAATTACCTTTAGGAGTTTGTGGTATATTTTAATACAATAAAATTATTTTACTTTTATAATAAATGAAATAATATATACTTTACTTTTAAAAAAATAAATAAAAATAATAAAAATTAATTAAAATATCATGTAAAAAATAAGGAGGTCAAAACACGTGATTAAATACTAGCTATAACAAAAAGCAACAACAAATCAAAAATGGGTTATTGAAGATGTGGCTGGGTTTGATGGGACCATGGCTGCTCAACGCCCAACATCAACATCAGCACTGCCACGCGAGCACGAAAGACAGAGCCGTGACCGGAATGAGTCACCGGAGGAGAAGGGAGGAGTGCAAGGCGGAACAGATCTGCGTGCAGCAACTGAGGCATGCGAGGCGACGAACCAGGCAAAGGTCGCAGTCTAGGTGGCGAACCAAAGAGAGGCAGCAACGGTGTGGCATCCTTCTAGCAGAGGACAACGGCGGACGGCCATCGTGGTGGGTTCCCAAGCAGCGGCCAGCAAGGGTCCTTGTGCGGCGAGGATCCAGCCGGTGATGGTAGCTGCTACACATCCGGGCAACGGTCACAATGTGAAGGCGAAGTGGAGGGTATCTGTACCATCCTCTCCTCTCCTCTCCTCTCCCACTGGTGGTGGCGGCAGCATGCTGAAGGTGAAGCTAACGTTGGGTTCCTGTGACGCGAGAAAGGAAAAAGAGGTTAGCTACTTCTATTGGGCTTCAGCAAGCGCCATTTGAAGGGAATCAATTTCTTGGAATCCTGGAACCAGGTGAAGAGGTTAGCTACTGAGAGAGACAATCATTCAAGCTACAAGCTTTGGGTTTGGGATCTTGGAACCAGTCAGTTGTAAATGTTACAAAAAAACAAAAAAACAAAAATAAATATCCATTTTGATCTTAACAAAATTTTCAAAAAATAAATTAGTCTCTTATAATTTAAATGTTCCCCTGAGTGATTTTTTATTATTTAAAAAAGGAGACACATTAATCTTTTTAAATAAATTTTTAATAATATGAATTTATATAAAAGAATTAATGTATCCTCTTTTTGAATAGTAAGGGATTACCTGAAAATTTTTAAATTTTATAAGACTAATTTATTTCACAAAATTTCATCAAGTACCAAAATAAGTATTTGCTAGAAAAAAAAAAAAAAAAGAGTTACATTTAGCCGTTTGGAAAATTAGTAGGTCACGTATAGGACTAAGGGAGAATTTTTTTCAGCAGCCTTGAGACATGGTTGATTTGAAGGAAAGAATAATTGGAACAACCCCAGATAATTAGTTAGCTAGTAGTTATGGAATAATTAATTAGTTAGAGAATATTCTATTGATTGTAAATTATAAGTGAGATTTGAATCAACAGTGTGTGGAGTTTGTCCCTAGGTGCATGCTATGGTACCTCATCAAAAATGTACATTTTATGTATTTTTGTGATGAACGGTGAGGATTGTGCCATAGATTATGAGGTGTATCAATGTATCAATCATTTATGATATATTATAATAATATCTAATTTTAAGAAAATTTAAAAATATAATTAAATATATTTTAAAAATTAATTATCATATATTGACAGTATAAAATTATATTGATAGTATAAAATAATTTTATACTATCAGTATAATAAAAAAATTTTATCAGTATAATTTTAATTATCATATATTGAGAGTGTAAAATTATACTGGCAGTATAAAATAATTTTATACTGTCAGTGTAATCAAAAAATTTTATTAGTGTAATTTTAATTATTATACACTGACAGTGTAAAAAAATTTTATTAGTGTAATTTTACAGTACTACCAGTATAATTTTATACTGTCAGTGTATGATAATTAAAATTACACTGATAAAATTTTTTTATTATACTGACAGTATAGAATAATTTTATACTGTCAATATAATTTTATACTGTCAGTATATGATAATTAATTTTTAAAATATATTTAATTATATTTTTCAGTATAAAATTATATTGACAGTATAAAATAATTTTATACTGTCAGTATAATCAAAAAATTTTATCAGTGTAATTTTAATTATCATATCTTGACAGTATAAAATTATACTGGTAGTATAAAATAATTTTATACTGTCAATGTAATCAAAAAATTTTATCAGTGTAATTTTAATTATCATATATTGATAATGTAAAAAAATTTTATCAGTGTAATTTTACAGTACTACCAGTATAATTTTACACTATCAATCTATGATAATTAAAATTACATTGATAAAATTTTTTGATTACATTGACAGTATAAAATTATTTTATACTGTCAGTATAATTTTACACTATCAATATATGATAATTAAAATTACATTGATAAATTTTTTTGATTATACTGATAATATAAAATTATTTTATATTATTAATATAATTTTATATTATCAATATATGATAATTAATTTTTAAAATATATTTAATTATATTTTTAAATTTTCTTAAAATTAGATATTATTATAGTGCATCATAGATGATTGGTGCATTGATGCACCTCATAATCTATGGCACAATCCTCACTGTTTATCACAAAAAATTGCACAAAATACACATTTTGACTAAGGTACCGTAGAATTCGCCTTGTCCCTAACTCTAATAGGGCTGTTATCATGCACGGTCCACCATACTTTTATTTCTTTTTTCATTTTTTTTATGCCAAACCAAATGGCAAAATAACGTTTTTTTTTCTCCGTGTCGTGAATGGCAAAATAACGCTGTTATACCCCCTACATGGTGATTTAAAAATAAACATGTATGCAAAGAACTTTGCGTGTTTGCGGTAAGCTTGACCTGCACAACATGTGTATATATCAACCATCCTAGGAGAATTGAGACGCATAATGGAGGATGATGGGGCGGTAGACTGTGGTTCAAGTTCGATATATTGGTTACATGAAAATATAAAATTAATCGTGAAACTCGGATGAAATTTGGATCTATACTTTTCATTTTTTATTTTTATTATCTTCAAACTTTTTCTAATAGCTATTTGACAAACAATTACTACCTCTGTTTGGAAATATCCGTTCAATTTTAAATATATACATAAATTAAAAAAATTATTAAAAAAGTCTCAATATTAAAAAAAAATTAAATATATTTTATAAAATTATTCTCACTTAATTATCTCTCTATCTTAATGATCTCTATGCACTTACTTTACCTTCTTTATTTAATAGGGATATAATTAAAAAAATAATTAATATTATATAGATTTCCTAAATGGATAATTATTTGTGAAAAAGTAAAATTTCAAAAGTGGACAATTATTTTAAGATGGGTGTTGTATTTGACTAGTACTTTAGGATATATCGCGGAAACAATATATATCCTAATAAGATTACTTCTCATATTTATTCAAACAAAAATAAAATATCATTCTTTCTTTCTTAATTGAAACCCAGGGGCATGGCTGCAAGTGAAAGATAAAATTGAAAGGAAAACTGGGTGGTGATAGCTGGATCTCTACGAGAATTATGAGAGCGAAATTCTGTGTAAATATTTCTGCTTTCCTTATTAGTGCTTATATACCTTCCTTAAGTTGATATTGGTATTCCATAAATTAAATACTAGGTAAAAAGTGTTCGATAAATTGTACAACCTGCAAGTACACCATAATATATACAAAGATATATATATATATATATATATATATATATATATATATATATATATATGAGCAATTAAGTACACCAAAATATTGTACCAGTTCATAATAGTTCATATAGGATAGCACATATTTACTTAGTCCAATTTGATCTTCCGTGTTTTTATACTGCTTTGTGATCAATGAAGTAAGTTTTCTTTGTTACCGACTGAAAAGAAGTTTCCATATTCAATTACAAAACTTTTGACAACCTCAACCCCACAGTCCCAACTTTAACGCGGCTCCCCTCTCTCTTTTTCATTGTTTATTTTGACGATAGGGAGGTCTCTGGCTGGACCTCAGATAGCCACTTCGGTTCTTTTATTGTACTATTCATTTTAAACGCTGTTTTAGAAAAGCCAAGACTCAAACTATTTTTTAATTAATTCTTAATAATATTAAATAAAAAAATTAGTAAATTGAGTATAATATACTGAACATTTAAATAAATGATAATTCAAGTGAAACTTTAAGTAAAATTAATGTCAAAGACTTTAAGAAGATAATTATTGAGAGAACCTTTTAATTAAAACATATTTAAAAATAGAAATACCTTAAAGACAAAAAAATAAAAGACTATCTAAATTTTATTTTAAAGAGAGAAATGCTATTTAGTTTTATCTGATTGACAAAAGTTCCCTTAATGAAATCTTAATTACATTTAATTATTGATCACTCAAAGATAAGTGATAAGTTGATAACAACTAATGTAATAGGAAAAATTATTGCATCCTCTTAAAACATGATGTAGGATTGTTCACTTCACATAAAATATGACAATCCAACCTTGGTGATGGAAATTACCAATAACTTATATATTTATTTTTCTTTTAGTTTTTCAATTTTAAAAATATGGTTGACAATAAATGTGTAAGTTATAGTGGCAGATTCTATCACTCATTAATTTTAAACCATCGTATTGTGACTATTATTGACTAACTAGATATGAGTAATAATCGTTTAAGATAAATATTAGACGGTTTATTATTGACTACTCAAAAAATACGTAATAATCATTTACGTGATAACTATCTAATTACTATTATATCCACTTTCATTGACAACAAATATTGAACTTTTGACTACTCAATTACTACAGTTAATCACTTAAAGATAAATAATAATTATTCATGTAATAATCGTGTAATTATTGTTATTTACCAATTTGATATATGTGGTAGTTGTTGATAACAAATATCAGATTATTAACTACTCAATAACTATTGTCATTCAGTGTCTTGTATCGGCCAATTGGATAATAATAATCATTCGATTATTAATTATTTAATGACTAATATTAACCAAAGCATAAATGAGTTGTAATCATTAATGTGCATGGTAGTCATAAAGTGATTGTTAATGACCCATTAGATATGAGTGATATCGCTAACAAAAAGAATAATTTTGACTATTATATAAGATTATATGGTCTTTCTCTAATTAAAATTGAGATACTTCCTCTTAATAATTTAAACTTTTTTATGCCTTTATATTAAATACTATTTCCTTGATGATATTTGGTATTAATTTTTCTTTTTTGGTCGTAAGGGAGGGGGCAGTTGTAAGGGTGCTCTGCATCGCTTACCCATTGGAATTGAACCGATTCCCTTTTGCTTTACGAGTTGTAGAGATGACCACTGAGGTGCGACCTCGTCTGCGGTATTAATTTTTCCAAAACTTTAATTACAATTGAAGATATTTTTATGGAGCCAAGCTCAAAAAAGAATCCAATCAAAAGATTAATTTATTGAGTAAAAAAATTTAGAAACTTAAGTACCATATTTTAATAGCATGACTCCCTCTTTTCCATGTTGTTTTTTTCCTAGACTATCCCCTCTTTGACCACTATGGCCCATTCTAAGTTATTCACTTTGAGCCGCTTCACTCTGGTCTTCTAAATAGCCTTTTTCGAATCCACATCTTTCTACAACACCCTCTCCATGTATCAAGTCTCGATAAAAGCATCAATGCTATAAATCTAAGCTAAAGAGAGAATTCAACCCAAAAAACAAACTTATTAAGAGGGAGAACCTCTAATTTAAGTAGCACAATATGATGATATAATTCTACCATATGGGACTTGTAAGAGATATTTTATGCATGTTTAGTTTTTAATATTTTTTCATTGAAAAAGTTACGTTTTCAAAAGTTTCATTAAAAAAATTTCAAATTAAACAATTTAGAAAACAAAATCAATCAATCTAAAGATACACATGCAGTAAAAGGCAAATAAAAGTAAAGTGAACGAGTGACTCACCCCTTCACAACATCGAACATTTGTCCACACTTTCTCGTTTCAAAAGATTATTGCACCGAAACTTGAAAGTCGTATACAATACAATTGGCAGAACATGCTATATATATATATCCATCAGATGCAAGTTATAAGCCTTGTGCTTCCTCGAATATCTCTTCATACATTTTCTTATCGGCTCAACGCAGAGACATGAGGCTTTCTTTGTTTCTCCAATGCTTGTTCTGCGTGGCGCTGCTTCTGATCCATTCCTCCATTGTTTCCGGGTAATTTATCTCCTTATTTAAATGAGATAGCTCGTTTTGTTACAACAAAGTTTTGTATTACTTAATGCATTTGTGATTTAATTAAGATTGTGTATTAAAGTTTGCACTTTTGTCATGCATATATTTATATGTTCTGTTGGGCTTGTACAGGAGTGACAGATTATGGTCGCCTCCTTTGTTTAAACCTCAAGGCCGTGAACAGGATCAGATGACGACGTCCCCGCCATCGCCAAGAGGGTCCCGTAAACATCACCCTGGGTGACTCACCCTCACCATTCCAATTCCAATCTGAAAGGGAGAAGATGAGCACATGCGTAGCTGAGCTGGCAGCAGTTACAACTGTCTGATTCTGTTAGAGGAAGCTATTAGTTGATCAGATTCTTTAGCTTTGTACGCAAGCTATTGTAACTACTAACTATATAATACTTCTTTACTCTCTCGTTTCGTTCAACCCTTAGCTTAGCCGGTTAGCCCAGATACCTTTGCCATCGATAGCTAGCCTTGCGTCCGGAGTTTAGACAGTTTCATTCTTCTATTGAATCTCTTTTTGCTTCTAAGCTATTTTTACTTGAGATCAACGGAAATACGAATAGACGTACTCTTCCAATGTTTTCAGCTATGTAATAATAATACCTTGATCTTTCTTTTCCCGCAATAAGAACTGCAGTTAATGTTAGTCTTAGAACCGGATCGAAACTCTTCGAGATATCAATTGAATAATTAAATTTGCTTCAGCGTGCGCACTTGAATTTCAGCTCCAAGTAACGATTAAAGCAACCTTAAAGAAAACTAAAAATCAAGGTAAACGAACATTAAAAAATACTTAGGTTTAAATCCTACTAAAAAAACACTATATTGAATTAATTCAAAGATTTTAGCTAATAGATAAAAATATTCGTATGAAAAAAATTGTGAATGGCTAATGCTGATTAACGATGGATTATTTGTTCTTTTTGAGCGATTAACAATGATAATGATCTAAAGAATTTTATGATTAATTATTGCTTTTTATTAAGTATTTATTTTTCTTAAATGACTAACGTTTATAAATAAAATTCATAAAACTAAGAACGAGGAGTTTTTTTTTTTTTACTTTACCGGCCAAACAAAGTATTTTATAACTGCTTGATATATTAAATTACAGCAATTCAATTCCTCAGTAGTTAAAATTATCTGTGATCTAGAAAAGATTCCATCCAAAAGGGTTAAATAATGATAAACTTTATATTCAAAAAAATGAAGAAAAATCTTGCTACATAAATCTTTTCTTTTGCTGATTAATCGGGGCAAAAGCCCAAACAACAAAAAGAAACTACAAGACAGCACGAGGCATGGCAATGCTAGCCAAGTCCTCACGCAAACATTAAAATATAAAACAAGAGCATCGTGCCCTTTTAAAAAAAATTAAAAAAGAAGAAGAGAAAACACAGTTGCACAAACAATATGACATGTACGATTAAACCGATCAAAGTAAGTTACCACAGGAATAGTTTTAACCAATACTTTCTTCGGTGTACAATAACTATTGCTTTGAAAATTTAGCACATCCTTAAATTAATCTATCTAAATAGAATTCTATATTTTAATATATTAATTTAAGAATTTACCAAATTTTCAAAACAAAAGTCATTGTGTATCGGAGAGAATAGCTTACATGAAATAAAGTCACAAGAGCATCAATAAAAATTTATTATCATTACTCTTGAAAATAACTGCATGATTTTTTATAAAAATTAAACACTAGTAATTGAGTCATCTTTAAGTAAAGTCTTTGATTTGAGTTTTGCAATTGAATATAACTAGCTCTAAAAGAGTTCTATTTTTATAGTGAACCAAATCAGTTTGAACTACATTAATTAGGTCTAGCAAACACCAAATATTAATGGTTTAGAGGAAAAAAAGCATATAAATTCAATCATGTAATACAATTTATTTTTCTTTTTATAGCATTATCCAGAAAATAAATTATTGAACGGAAAGAATGGACATCCATTCATTCCATTTTAAAAAGCACACTGAAATTGTCATGATTTTCATTCATAAAATCAACTTTCCTTTGCATCGTTATTCATTATTAATGCTAACGTTTATGTTTTACTGTATACCTTAAAACTAAGCAAAAAATAAACTTCCCAATTTTGTTATTATATTCATACCTTATCATGTATACGTGTATGTTAGTTTAATGGGTCTTGATAATTCATTACTAAGAAGAACATGGTTATTATATTTTAAAATGGTTGGCCTTATTCCAAGTACGTAGTCTAAAATATTAATGTCATGTCTGGATGTGAGTAAGGAGGGAAAAGGGTGGGAAATATAACCCCTACCCTGGTTTGAATGATTTTTAATGAGGGATAAAAAGAAGAAAGTCTTTCTTCTTAAGAGTTAAAACTCAATTTTTATTCCCTCTTATAATTAGTCCATTTCCTTTCTTTTATTTTTATCTTCCAAAAAAACTGAAAGGTGTTCCTCTACATTTATTCAGGTAAACATCTAAGCAATAATAAATAAGTCTCAAGTGGCACCCAAAGACCCATGAAGTTGTTATCATGGGACTGTTAGGGTATGGGGAGTCCGCTGTCAATTCACAAACTAAAAGGGATATGCAAGTCTCACTCCCCCAGATTGGTTTTCTTTGTTAAACAAAAGACCAATCTGCATACGTTGAGAGGAAACTCAGAATGTGGATTGGTGAATTCATTTTGTGCAGACCTGGTGGGAAGAGCGAGAGGTTTGGCAATGGGTTGGAAGAATCATGCACAAGTCAGAATCATCTCCCAAGGTCAATTTTTTGTCTTATTCTCAGTATTTGACTCTCAGAAGCAAGGCGAATGGCTGATTATAGGGGTGCACTTGTATAGTAATGAGCAAACAAGACAACAACAGTTTGAAGACGGCTGGGACATGTCCAAAATGCTGGGAACAACATTATCATCATGGGTGATTTCAATGCGATAGCTAGTTTCGAGGAAAAGGAGAGGGGGGGGGGGGGGAAGTTTCAAATCACAAACATCAATTGACACTTCTGTTGACTTCGTAAATAAGGGAGGCTAGTAGATTTGGGTATGAATGGAAATGGTTGTACATGGTCTAATAGGAGATATGGGGGTGGCTTGATTAGAGAACGGCTAGATCGGTTCTTAGCATCAATCCATTGGAGATCGGTTTATGGTGAAGCGAGTGTGATTCAGCTAGAAGATAATGGCTCAGATCATATTCCTTTAATGCTGGTATCATCCCCGATTAGCTCCAGAACATATCACAGATTTAAATTTCAGGAGCGGTGGCGTCTGACCGTGGAAGCAAGCAGGTAATTCTAGAAGCTTGGGACGTAGAGGTGATTGGTTGCCCCTTGTTTAAATTATTTCACAAGCTGAAGCATTGCCGTCACGCCCTGATGGCTTGGCAGTGTAACACTGGGTCCAATTCACAAAAGGAAATCAATGATCTGAAGCAATCTCTGGCCATCAGTAAAGATCGAGTAGAGGAAGGGGATAAGGAGGAAATAGCAGGCCGTGAGAAGGAATTGCTAGTAGCATATTAGATGGAAGAGAGGTTCTGGAAGGACAAGTCCAGAATTAGATGGCTAAACTGGGGTGATAACAACATATGCTTCTTCCATGCAAAGTTTCAAGCAAGGAATCATAAAAATAAGATGTGGGGGCAGCATAATGAGAATGGTGAGAGGGTTTCCAGCCCAAAAATGATTGTAGAAGTTGCAGAGAAGTTCTTTACAAACTTACTTCATGTTCTCCCCCAAGACCCCTCAGTGTGTTTTACTGAGTCTAGAAGCACAGTGTCCAGCACCATGAATGAATGGCTTACCAGACCAGCTTCGGTTCAGGAAGTCAAGCGAGCAACTTTCTCAATAATTCCAGAAGGAGCCCCGGGAGATGATGGTTTCATGGCCAAATTTTTTCAATTTTATTGGGACATGGTTGGTAATGATGTGTTTGCTGCTACTAGAAGTTTTTTTTCGAGTGGTTGATTGTTGAGGAGTTTTAACCATACACACATGTCTTATCCCAAAATTTGACAATACAAAAGACATATCTTAAGTGAGACCAATCAGCCTTTGTTCTGGCTTTTACAAAATAATATCAAAGATCATGGTGTTCTGGCTTCAAAAGTTTATGAATCGAATTATTAGCGCCAACCAAAGTGCATTTGTTAAACGGAGATTAATTTCGGATAATTTTATGAATGTATGCACTACTTTAAAAATAAGAGAACAGGTGGCTCTTTTGAGATGGCCTTGAAGCTAGACATAAGTAAGACTTATGACAGAGTTGAGTGGATCTTCCTATAATTCATTATGAGTAAGCTGGGTTTTGAGGATAGAGGGATCAATATAATTGGGTCAAAGAATGTGTGATTAATGTTTCTTATTCTGGCATTGTGGAAGCTCAACCTTTTGGTTTTTTCAAACCAAATAGAGGTCTCCATCAGGGAGATCCTCTATCCCATATCTTTTCTGGTTATGTCTAGAGGGTCTATCTTTCTTGCTTCACAAAGCGAAACAAAACAACAGCATTAGAGGAATTAAAGTAAGTAACAGATGCCCTTCAATTAGTCATTTGATATTTGCTGACGTTTCTATTTTTGTTTGGAAAGGCCTCTGCAACCCAATGTACCAATATTCCGGAAGTGCTCAAAACTTACGAGAAGCATTGCGGCCAAATGGTAAATTTGAACAAATTTGCCATATTCTTCAGTTGTAATACACCCCAGCGGTTGAAAACCCAACTTGCTAATCAGATGAGTATTCAGCACATAGGCACACAAGACAAATACTTGGGCCTACCGTCAAGAATCCAGCAATCTAAAAGAGCTACCTTTGCTTGTATAAAGGAGAAGGTAGGGAAAAAACTTCAGAGTTGGAAAAGGAGTTTACTGTCAGCGGGTGGAAAGGCAGTTTTGATAAAAGCAGTGGGTGAAGCAATACCAATATACTCACTAGCTTGCTTTAAGCTTTTGAAAACTCTGCTTAGCGAGCAGCATAAAATGTTGACAAGTTTCTGGTGGGGGCCAGTGGGGTACAGAGAGGAAAATGGCGCGGATCAGCTAGGACAAGATGGGCACGAAGAAAGGAGAAGGAGGTCTGGGATTCAAGCACTTAAGAGTCATGAATTTAGTATTACTTGCTAAACAATGCTGGAGATTGGTGAAAAACTGGAGTTCTCTTTTCTACAAGATCTTCAAGGGAAGATACTTTAAATTTGGCGATTTTATCTCAGTAGAATTGGGAGCCAATCCATCATGGGCATGGAGAAGTTTATTAGAAGGCCGAAAAGTCATGGGGAAGGGCCTAATGTGGAAGGTTGGTAATGGCCGAAGTATCAAAGTATATGATGATCCGTGGCTTCCAAAAGAATACCCCTTCAAAGTACCAAGAGAGATCAATCAAAACCCAAGTCTATTTATGGTACAACACCTGCTGCTAGGAGATGGGACATGGAATGTAGAACTTGTTCAGGTTAAATTCCCCACTGAGAAAGCTAATAAGATTTTATCAATAATTCCTATAGGACAAAAGGATGAGGTGATATGGAGTCCATGGTTTTACATTGTGGTTGCAGTCGCAGTTGCGATTGCGTTGCAATGCGAAATATTGTGGAAAAGCATACTTGAAACGGCCGCAATTGCACCTGTGATGCGGTTGAAGAGGGCACTACAATCGCAATATTGCGGCCGTAATTCCGGTTGCAGACTACGATTTTAAACCATGATGGAGTCCTAACAAAGGAGGAAGTTATACGGCAGCATCCGGATATAAAGTGGCCTACCAATTTTTTCATCCACCCCTTGAAGCTCTCCCGGACCACATGAAGAATAGGAAGGTATGGGATTCAATTTGGTGTATTAAGGTGCTATACAAAATTCAGATTTTTCTCTGGAAATTAGCACTTGAGGGCATACCAGTCAAATCAATCCTTCATAGCAGAATTCCTTCATTGATTAATAATTGTCCCCAATATGAGCTGCAGCAAGAGTCAGCTATTCACTGCTTCCTAAATTGTCATCAATCCGTCCAGGTGTGGAGGCTATTTGATCCCAAAGTTCTAGACTACTACCAAGCTAATGACCATTTTGCAGCTTGGTGGCTACAATACATTGAAGAGTCAAGAAAATTCCAGGCTCGAAGGAAATTCTGAGCAAGATAGCTATAGCTATGTGCCACATATGGAAGGCAAGAAATAACAAGGTATTTAAAATGAAGGACACTGGACCACAGGATATCGTGAATTCATCTAGGAAGCTCTGGGAAGAATTAAGAGTTTCCAATTCATCACTCTCTTTTAATTTTCTCTTAAGATATCAGTTTAATTTTTCTTTCCTACTTTCTGTTAAGTAGTGAGCTTGGGTTTTCCCATTTGCTTTGCTGCTTTGTGTCCTCATGGACCTCATGTATGCTTTTCTTCAGTAATGAAAGGCAGCTCCTATCTGTGTTAAAAAAAAAAATAATTCTCATTTACCAACACTTAGTGGATTTAAGTGGTTTGCCACTTTCTCCCCTTAATTAATTGATAAAGTATGAAGAATATTGGCATGTATGGAAATGTGCAACCCCTAGTCAATCATTTAGTTAGCATTCACACCACTAGGATTGGTCTAATGGTGAAGAGTTTGGATAATTTGTATCAGGTCATAGGTTTAATCTTCATTGCTGTCAATGTATTAGACAAAAAAAAGTTAGTTAGCATTTAGTTAGGAAGTTTTAAATATCTTATGTATCAATTATTTTTTAAGCTAGTTGCATAGATATCTGTGCTGTATTAGAATCATTCAATTAAGTAGATAATAACACTCACTTTCTCTCGTTTCCTCTATATTCTTCTTGCTTATTCCTTTCACATCTCCATATCTTCACGTCTGATACCTTTCATGATATAAGAGCCATCAATTGTGGCTCAATTTCCTCGACAGTGTGTGGATCTGTGATGCGGATGGCAATAGACTGAGCGTGAATAATCAAGACCAACGACTTGTACACGTGGCCTTTGATTCGGGAAAAGGGGACACTAACATGCGCAAGGCGGAAAGTGTGAGAAAGAGTAACCGAAACCGCCAAGAACCCAAATGGTTGAAGGATTTTGAACATAAGGCGCGGAACTGAGGAAAAGAGAGTAGTCGTCCATTGTGATTACGATCTTTCTGGGAAATCCTGTAATTCATAGGACTGTCATTTCCGTTTGCTCATTAGATAGTTGCTAGAAGTCCTGAACTACCTCTTTTGTAACAATCATTCCTTCTGGATTTAGATCTGTTGATTAGAGAACACTAGAGAATACTCATAAGCACTGTTATTTGGCTTCGAATTCATCCATTTATAACTTTTGAAGTTCTATTTCTGAGGTTACAAGATTCAATTACTGATCCCGCATCAATTGGTGCTTTCATTGACCCATCCATGGCATCCGATTCTAATCTGAGGGAGGAGTTCCGCAAACTGGCTGAGTTGGTTAGCGGACATCAGGACATGTTTGCACGCGTCAACCAAACTCTAGAGAACCTTCAGCTTCTATTTCACCAACACCACGACTCCCCAAATCGCTCGCCTCGTACGGATGGGCGGCACTCAGGAGATAGTGGCTCTCACGCAAGCAATTCTGTTCTGCATCACCGTGCTCTCAAGCTTGAATTTCCTCGCTTCTCTGGTGAGAATGTTGCGGAATGGTTGTACAAGGCAGAATGATTTTTCCGCATTTATGATATACCAGAGGATCAGAAGGTCACTTTTGCTTCCATCTACATCGAAGGCAAGGCTCTCCCATGGTTCCAGCTACTGGAAAAATCCAATCAGGTACCAAACTGGTTAGCTCTTTCTAATGCTGCTCAACTACAATTCGGCCCCTCTCATTTCGATAATCCACGATCTGATTTGTTCAAATTAACTCAAACCTTTTCGGTCACCGATTATTATGATCTGTTTACGGACTTGGCTAACCGATCGTATGGTATGGATGAGACACAATTGCTAGATTGTTTTATTGGAGGGTTGCATCCTGATTTGAAGAAGGAGGTTTTGTCCAGGTATCCTCACTCCTTAATGCAGGCAGTGGATCTTGCTAAGTTGTTTGAAGAAAAGTTCTTTCCCTCTCACACCCCACACTATCGACCTCGACCACTATACGCCTAACCTAAGCCTATCCTGCCAGCACCAGCTAAAACTGCGGCTACCACCACGCCTATGCCCTCCAACCAACCAAACACTACACCACTACTACCAACTCCTCCAAAACCACACTCTCTCAGAAAATTGACTCCTGCGGACATCCAATTTAGGCGGGACAAAGGCCTATGTTTCACTTGTGATGAGCGTTATTCCCCGAACCACCGTTGCACTAATAAGCATTACTTCCTTTTGCAAACTGACGAGGAGATTGTGGAACCTGAGGAGCAAACTGAACCACCAGCTTCTGACATGCATGCGACCGAAGAGCAGGAGCACCACTTATCATACCATGCCTTGAAAGGCATTACTAGCCGGGGCACAATTCGTTTTACTGGTATGATCAATGGACATGAGGTGCAGATTTTAGTTGATGGAGGAAGTTCGGACAACTTTATTCAACCACGTATTGCTACCTTCCTACAATTACCAGTGCAGTCTACTACCACTTTTCGGGTTATCGTCGGAAACGGGGATTTATTGACCTCTGCAGGTCAAGTGCAGGATATTCCCCTGCACGTCCAAGGCCACAGCTTACAGATCTCAGCTTATTTGCTACCCATTGCTGCTGTAGAATTAGTGTTAGGTACTCAATGGCTTGCCACCTTGGATACTCATTTGGTGAACTATAACCAGCGCTTCCTTACTTTCTTCAAGGATGGAGCAGTGATCACCTTACACGGGGAGAATCAACCTTCACTTCGGCAAGCTCAATTCCACCAATTTCGCAGATTGCAAGACACTGATGCTATCGCTGAGCTCTATACTCTGCAGGTGCAGCCTCCAGCTCAGTCAGCAGAGCATTTGTTACAGTTACCGGATAATATTGAGCCAGATATGGCAGTATTGCTGCACACCTTCAAAGCTGTTTTTGATCAACCTCATGGTCTCCCTCCTACTCGTAGTCAGGACCATAGTATACCCTTGCTTCCAAACACTCCCCCGGTGAAAGTGTGCCCATACCGTTATCCCCATAGCCAAAAATCAGAAATTGAAAGGATTGTGCATGAGATGTTAGCTGAGGGCATTATCCAACCAAGCTCTAGCCCCTTCTCGTCACCTGTGTTACTCGTCAAGAAAAAGGACGGCACATGGCGTTTTTGCACCGACTATAGAGCTCTTAATGCTGTCACAATTAAGGATTCATTCCCTATGCCAACCGTGGATGAATTACTGGACGAACTTTTTGGTGCTCAGTATTTTTCTAAGCTGGATTTGCGTTCGGGCTACCACCAGATTTTAGTGAAGCCAGAAGACAGATACAAAACAGCCTTTCGCACTCATCATGGTTTATACGAATGGTTGGTAATGCCATTCGGGCTCACAAATGCACCAGCGACTTTCCAATCCCTCATGAACTCTGTCTTTGCTGCCTTTTTACGCAAATTTGTTCTTGTGTTTTTCGACGATATACTTGTGTACAGCCCTGATTGGAATGCTCATATTCAGCACCTTTCCCAAGTCTTGGACACAATGAGACAACACTCCTTATTTCCGAAGCTTTCTAAATGCTCATTTGGTCAGGTTCAGGTCGAATACCTTGGTCATGTGGTTTCTCACGATGGCGTAAAAGTGGATGAATCCAAGATTGATTGTATCAGACAGTGGCCACAACTGACCTCGCTTAAACAACTACGTGCCTTTCTTGGACTTGCTAGTTACTACCGCAAGTTCATCCACCATTTTGCAATGATAGCATCTCCTTTGACCGATCTCCTTAAAAAAGAGGCATTCAAGTGGTCAGAGGTATCTCAAAAGGCTTTTCGTGCTCTGCAGACAGCGCTGACACAGGCTCCAGTTTTGGCGCTTCCAGATTTCTCCAAACCGTTTGTCCTTGAAACTGATGCATCAGCCATGGGCATAGGAGCTGTCTTGAGTCAAGAGCACCACCCGATTGCATATTTTTCCAAGAAACTTTCTCAAAGGATGCAGAACCAATCCACATATGCTAGGGAAATGTATGCTATAACTGAAGCCGTGGCTAAATTTCGTCACTATTTGCTGGGGCATCATTTTATTATCCGTACGGACCATCAAAGCTTAAAGGAAATGCAAACCCAAGTGATCCAAACGCCAGAGCAACAGGCGTGGCTTCCCAAACTTTTAGGCTTTGACTTCACCATAGAATATAAAAAAGGCTCCAAGAACCAAGCAGCAGATTCTTTGTCTCGAGAATTTTTGGCCATCTCTCAAACCCAGTGTGATATCCTTTCAGACCTTAAACAAGAGCTCCAGCAATATGATCCATATTCTGATTTGGTTATTACCAAAGACATTGCCTCACACTTACAGCACCACAATGGTTTCTGGTTTTGGAAGGGAAAGATCCTTGTTCCCTCTTCCTCAAACATCCGCTAGACATTACTTAAAGAGTTTCATGATTCCTTGCTTGGGGGACATGCTGGCATATAGCGTACACTTGCCAGACTGACGGCTCAATT
Organism: Pterocarpus macrocarpus; assembly: GCA_031439585.1. Classification (NCBI taxonomy): domain Eukaryota; kingdom Viridiplantae; phylum Streptophyta; class Magnoliopsida; order Fabales; family Fabaceae; genus Pterocarpus; species Pterocarpus macrocarpus. Next base: position 18,106,994 of record CM062514.1, read on the forward strand.
CTATTGGCGAGGTATACACGATGATGTTAAGGAATATGTGCGACGCTGTGGTGTGTGTCAACAAGCTAAATATGCGGCACAACCTCCACCTGGGCTGCTTCAACCACTACCAATACCAGCTTAGATATGGCAGGATATAGCAATGGACTTCATCACGGGTGTACCACTATCACACGGCTGTACTGTTATATTGGTTGTAATTCACAGACTGTCTAAATTTGCCCATTTTGTTCCCCTGCCACCAAAATTTACTGCGAAGTCGGTAGCTGACAGTTTCATCCAACATGTGGTTAAGATTCATGGCATTCCGCAATCAATTGTGTCTGACCGTGACAAGATCTTCACTAGTGCATTCTGGCAGGAGATCTTTAAGAAGCAAGGCACCCGACTTGCTATGAGTTCAGCTTACCATCCACAAACGGATGGACAAACAGAGGTCCTTAACCATTGCTTGGAAATGTATTTGCGTTGCTACACTCAACACAACCCAAAGGAGTGGTAGCGCCTTCTACCTTGGGCGAATTATTGGTACAACACTGCCTTCCAATCAGCGATTGGCATGACTCTGTACAGAGCTGTTTTTGGTAGAGAACCCCCTCAGTTGATCAGATATGTCTCCACTCCTACTGACACACCTCAGGTGCAACAACAACTACAGGAACGTGATGCATTGCTGGACCAGTTAAAACTCAATCTCAGGCGAGCTCAACAACGAATGAAAGCGTATGCTGACTCCAAAAGGAAAGAGCTAGAATTCCAAGTTGGTGATCTTGTTTTCGTCAAGTTACAGCCATATAGACAGCACTCTGTAGCTTTGAGAAGATATCAAAAATTAGCCATGAAATATTTTGGTCCCTTTCCAGTGATAGAGCGCGTCGGACCAGTAGCTTATAAATTGCAACTACCAGAGAATGCGAAGATTCATCCGGTGTTTCACATTTCCTTACTCAAGAAGAGCGTAGGGGAGGGACATGCACAAGTGTTTCCAGAGGCATTATTGCAGGATACTCCTGACAGTGCGGCCCCAGATATAGCCACTGATGTTCATCCTAACCTTGAGGACAAGGTTGAATTCCAGGGGAGGTGTAATGATGCGGATGGCAATAGACTGAGCATGAATAATCAAGACCAATGACTTGTACACGTGGCCTTTGATCCGGGAAAAGGGGACACTAACATGCGCAAGGCGGAAAGTGTGAGAAAGAGTAACCGAAACCGCCAAGAACCCAAATGGTTGAAGGATTTTGAACATAAGGCGCGGAACTGAGGAAAAGAGAGTAGTCGTCCATTGTGATTCTGATGCTGTTGGGAAATCCTGTAATTCATAGGACTGTCATTTCCGTTTGCTCATTAGATAGTTGCTAGAAGTCCTGAACTACCTCTTTTGTAACAATCATTCCTTCTGGATTTAGATCTGTTGATTAGAGAACACTAGAGAATACTCATAAGCACTGTTATTTGGCTTCGAATTCATCCATTTATAACTTTTGAAGTTCTGTTTATGAGGTTACAAGATTCAATTACTGATCCCGCATCAATCTGATCTTGAAACACTAGCAGATATAAAAGCATTGTAATCTAAATTTAACTATGTCAAATCACTTTAGTGTGTTCTTCAGTTGTGATTGATGCTCCCACAATAGCCAAAGATTTCACAATTTTCTTGATTTTGAGCAAATACTCAGCAATCGGGTTCTTCTTCACATATTTCAATTGTATTTTGAGCTGTTTGATCTTAGCTCGAGTCAAGAGATGCAAAATATTCAATATTTTCCCAAATCTAGTAACGAGCAAACTCACAACCTACTATATGATTTGTGAATACAACATTCATCAAAGTAAGCAGCCAAGAAACAAGCATTTGGTCCTTCAGCTCCATGCTCCCAGAATTGCATATCACATGCTCTGTGCCTCCCTCGATTTATTGTGATAATGTTAGTGTTGTGTTACTTGCAGCCAGCCCAATTCTCCAAAATAACATTTAAGCAAGTTATTTTTTTTATTTTTTTGGTAACATTCCTTCTTTGGATCAAGTGGTAGATATATTCAGCAAGAGCATTTCTCCTACTCTATTTCATAACTTTAGGTCCAAACTCAGGATTCCAGCTTCCTCCTTCCCTCACTTTGCGGGGTGATGATAGATTATGAAGAATATTGGCATGTGGAAAGAGTGCAGCCCCAAGTCAGTCAGTTAGTTAGATAGCATTCAGTTAGGAAATTGTAAATCTGTTATGTATCAATTATTGTGTGTGTGTGTATATATATATATACACCTGTGATATATCAGAATCATTCGACCAAGTGAATAACACTCAATTTCTCTCATTTGCTCTCTTTAAATTCGTCCTTATTCATTCTTTTTATCTTTATATTTTTAAGTCTAATACCTTTCAATAATGTCTTTGATTCGAGTCTTGTGAATAGGGAAAAAAAATAGTATTGAGAGAGTCTTGCCCTCCATATTAGGCTAACTTGACTCAAGCCAAAGCTAGATAAATTGGAGCCTAATGAATATATTGATGGTTTATGCCAAAAAATGAAATAAATAAATCTCCTTTTTCATCCCTTTCTTTTCTCTTTCATTTCCTTTTCCTCCCGTTTCATTTTTTCCTATACAAATATATGAAAACTTTATGTGCAATATTAGATTGGTGTTGCTATTAAAACATCGCTAAAATGAAGATTAGAAGAAAATTGACCGGAGGGAAATATGCGAACTATGTATATGTGCAATATCTATGCTGGTTTAACTCTAAAATTTTCTTTCCATGTCTTCCAAGCCTCTCTAATTTCATTCAATTGACTATCAGGAACGCTTGAATGCTTATCCAATTTCTTAACCCATTGCCCCCAAGGAGACTTTGATGAATCAAGGAACTTTGAAACTTGAAGCAACAAAACAGATGTGTGCATCTCATCTACAGCTTCAAGAAGTTGTTCTCCCATCATATCAATTTGTTGTGACTAACATGTAACATCTCTGGATTGGCTATTTGTCATCTGCAGCCCCAAGAAAACTTGTCTGTCACAAAAAATGGAAAGCCGCATAGTGAAAGTGAATTAGAGCATCCCCATTATTTTAAGATATGACGTAGACTAACCAAGTGAAATAATGTGGCTATCTATCATGTGCACTCTGGAGCGCCTTTTAAATTGTATTTTCCTTTAAAATAATTTTTGCCTTCAATATTCAAACCACAACATGATTGGTCATTCTTTTTATCAATTCCACTTTAATTTTTAGTTTCCCGTCTTAGTTAACAATCACGCCTAAAATCACAAGTATTATGGAATTGAAAATTGTTTAAATTGGTTCAAAATGTTAAAAAAATTAAATTGATCCAGAAGGTTAAAATTAGGCCCCCCGAAAATGGTTTTCTGGTCCCGTATATTTATTTATTTTTTCAATATAGTCTTTTATCTTTAATTTTTTTTAATTGAGTTCCTTATATTCCAATTGTCTATTAATGTGATTCATAATCACGTTTTTATCATCAAATTAACAAAAAATATTGATATGACACAAACAATGTTGATGTGATGCTTTTTATGACATATCAAAATTTTTCGTTAATTCTGGGATGAAAAACCGCCCAAAAATCACGTTAGTAAATGGTCTGTAATGTGAGAGATTGAATTGAAAAAATAAATACAATGGACTACATTGAAAAAATAAATAAAGAGATGAGGGATGAAAAAAAATATTTTGCTTAAAAATATTAAATAGAATCATATTTTATTCAATGAAGCAACACTCTCACTATTTTTAATTATTTTAAGTAAGATATTGTTAACCTTTAATTTGTCGTAATATACAAATTAAATGATTAAATTAAAATTAAATTACTATTTAATTAAAGATATAAGTGTTGAAGATTCAAAAAATATCTAATAATTTTTTTAAAATAATTAACAAGAATATCAAACTAAAACCATGATTAACTTTTATGTATAAGACATAAAATTAAATTTAACCAAAATATTTGACAAAAATAATATCGTGCTATAAGTTATAACCGGTTATATGAGTGTCAAACTAGAAAAAAAAATTACAACCCCTTAATGAGAGTTAACTGAGAAACATACCTTTATTAATACAAATATGAGTTCTTTTCTCTCAAAAAAAAAAAAAAAAAGGCGCTTTGAGCCCTCATTTCGAAGCTTACATCGATTTTTTGTGGCCAACATGTAACACTACCCGATTGGCTAATATGTATTTTGTCTTGTTGCTCCTCTCGCTGGGGAGAGTTTTGAGGCGTTCCTAATAATAATAATAATGAATTGCTCAGTTGGCTTTTGTGTCAACTACAAGAAAAGCTAATATCTGCCACAAAAAATGCAGATCCACAAAGTAGAAGTGAATTAGAGCATCCTCATCATTATTTTAAGATATGACATAGACTCACACCTACCAAGTACCAAGTGAATAATGTGGCTATGTAGGATGTCTATAATGAAAATTTGTCAACCTATATTATTATTATTATTATTATTATTATTATTAAGTTTAAAAAGTTTGATTTGTACTCAATTTGAATCAGCTTACTAAAGTTGAGGTGCTTGTGAGCTTTTGATCAGCTAAGCTCAGAATTAAAATTTAGGTTTTTAAAAATTTGACTCACTTATACTGACTTAGCTTACTTCTATCCATATATAGTCCTATGTCTGTAACGTCTTGTGAGTGAATTGATGAGGCTTTTATAATGCTTACATGATGCATCTGCAAGACCCTAAAATCATGTAAGAAATTGCCCTTGCTACGTTTGTATACACACATGTTAGATTGAAATATCTAAATTAGGATATGAAATACCGAATGACTAAAGGAGCACACTAAATAATCAAACTGGTTATGACTGTCATTGACTAAAAAGGCCTAAAAAGGAAATAAAAGAGCCTTAAAAGGAAATAAAAGAAACTATAATGTAGTAGATATAGAAGTAGAGGCTATAGATTCCCATATAGTTGGACCATCTTCCTAGACTAGGACTAGGCTTCTGCTGAAGACAGACTTAGTTTGCATTGGTAGCATTGAGTTATTCTTGAAATGATCTAATTAGTTTCTTTCGACGGCATTTGAGGTGGTAAGCAAACATTTCAATGTTGTTGTTATGTCCCTGCTCAGAGCATCTTGTAAAGGATAAGCACTCAAGTGAAATTAGTTAGTGACAGATAGGAATCTATTCTGTTGTGAGTTAGTTACCAAGTCTATTATAGTTAGGTACTTTATCCTAGTTAAAGACACACGTATATATATTGAGTCGTAAGCAATATTCAGATTAATGCAATTAATCATTATCATCTCACTCACTTTAGCTCAATTCTTTGCCCTCTCTCTTTTTCTCTCATACATCAAGCCTAGCCCTAATACCTTACATGATATCAAAGCCTCGCGCTCACCATGGCTTCACAAAGTTCATCACAAACCTCACAAGGTGTTCATTACATTGTGCCTCAACAGTGGTTTAGAGTTTCTCAAATCCAATGGCAATGAAGCTTGATGAAGAAAATTACTTACCATGGAAGCAACAAGCTGAAGCTACCATTAAAGATCATTATCTACTGAATCACATCAAAAGAAAAGGAATTTCGAAGAAATTTGCAACAATTGAAGATCAAGAAAATGAGGTAATTAGTTTCTATTATCAACATTGGAAGAAATAAGATGCATTGTTGAAATCTTGGTTACTTTCATTAATGACCAAGCCATTCACCACAAGAATGGTTGGATGTGAATTTTCCTCATCAGATTTAGGCCATGTTAGAGACTTTCTTTGCTTCACAATCAAAGCTAAGGTTAGATAGTTGAAGAACAAGCTTAGCAATACAAAGAAATGTGGTTCTGTAAGTGACTACCTGTTGGAGATTAAGAGCACAATCGATGCACTTATCTCGGTTGGTGCTTTAGTAATAGATTTTGATCATGTAGAGGCTATCCTAAATGGATTGGCAGAAGAATGTGGTCCTTTTATTACAATTGTGATCTCTCAAGTTGAACCAATTTCAATTGGAGAGTTTGAAGCATTACTCATGTGTAGGAAGAAATGATTGAAAAATTCGGGAAGTAAGACATGTTCAAGCTAATGTGGCTCAGCATCAACAAAATCTATTTGCTCCAAAAGGTAATCAAGATCAGCATCCAAGGTTTCATTCAGGATCAAGATCTCATGGTTTTCGAGGGAAAGGGGAGGAAGGTCAGGATCCTCTAGGCCTATTTGTTAAGTGTGCGGCAAGATTGACCATATTGCCCTCAAATGTTGGCATAGATTTGATTCACAATTTAGTTCTAAGTTCTAGATGTATGATCTTGCATCACAGCCACCCTCTACTCCTAGACCAAGGGCATATCTCTCAATGAACAATATTTTAGCAACTCCCTTTACCATGTATAATCCAAATTGGTACCCTGATTTAGGTGCTGTACACCACATGACCCAAGACCTACTCAACCTCATGGAAGTTGATTATGGAGGTTGAAAAATAGTGGTAGTTGGCAATCGTTCAGGTTTGCAAATATCTCATATTGTAAATTCTTTGTCTAAATTTGATTTGAGTAGTCATTCTTTTAGATTGAATAATTTATTGCATATGCCACACATAACCAAGAATCTGCTTAGTGTATCATAAGTTGTTAAAGAGAACAAAGTCTTTTTTTTTTAATTCCATCCTAACCACTTTTATGTCAAATGCTAGGATAACAAGGAGATCATTCTACAAGGGATTGTTGTTGATAACGGCCTCTACAAATTTCTCAATTTCAACCTTATTCCTACTATTGTACCTATTGCACATTTCTCTTTAGCAAAAGGAAATTCAAATTTTCATCTATGGCATTCCAGGCTTGGACATCCCTCACTAGTTGTAGTGTCTAGGGTGTTAAAGTCTTGTAATCTACCTATTTTTTGTTGACAAATCACTTTGTTCCACTTGTTGCCTTGGGAAGTTTCACTAGCTTCCATTTTCTAACTCTACTTTTGTGTATTATTTGTCATTAGAGCTTGTATACTATGACATTTGGGGTCTAGTCCCATTTCCTTCAATAGATGGTGCTCGTTACTATGTGCATTTCATTGATGCCTTTTCTAAATTCACTTGGATATACTTAATTCAATCTAGATCTCATCTCAAATAAGTATTTTTACATTTCCAAAAAATGGTTGAATTGCAACTTGATACCAGAATTAAAATGTTTCAAAGTGATAATGGTGCTGAGTATTTCAATTTATCCAAAGTTTTACAGGCACAAGGAATCATCCACAGGTTCTTATGCCCTCAATTCCATTAACAGAATGGATCTGCAAAGAGGAACCATAGACACATTGTGGAGATGGGATTGACCTTGCTAGTAGGTGCCTCTTTGCTTATGAAATTATGGGGGGAGGCTTTTACCACTATCGTCTAATTGATTAGTTCTTTGCATATACCCTTATTGAATAAGCAATCTCCAACTTAATGTCTTTTTCACAAGAAACCACCTTATAAGAGCTTCAGGGTGTTTGGTTGTCTATGTTTTCCTTACAATATACTTTAAAATTAGCATAAACTTGATTCTAGGTCCACCCCAAGTGTGTTATTAAGCTATGCTACACAACATAAGGGTTATAAGTGTCTTACACCTTTAGGAAAGATCATTATTAGTCGACATGTTCTATTTGATGAGACCAAATTTCTTTTCCAAAATCCTTAGTCTCCTTTTTAGCACACTGTTGTCCCCAATTCTGTCACTACTTCACTAGTGGCTCCATCAATTCCTTGTGTCCCTCACCCTCGACCATACACACACCCTCAAATATTGTCACCTCCCAACCCTTATCACCAGATCAATTTGTTACACCACCAAATCCCATTAACCTTCCAATCTCTTCCACTGATAATCTCATTCCTATTTCTAGTATTCATATTGACTTACCTATTAATTTAGAACTACTTAACTATCTGCTATTGCAATTCTTCCTCTTAGACCCCCAAAACTTGCACCCCTCAACTCTCACACCATGACCACTAGAGCCAAAGATGAAATTTTCAAACCAAAGGTGTATGTAGCCAAACTTGAACCCTCTTCACTCAAACAAGTGCTATCTATTCCCCATTGGAAGTAGGCAATGGATGATGAATATGGTGCATTGATAAGAAACAACACTTAATATCTTGTGAAACTCCCCCCTTGCTAGGCAACCTATTGGTAGCAAGTGGGTTTTCAAAGTCAAGTATAACTCTGATAGGTCACTTCAAAAGTATAAAGCTCAGTTGGTAGCTCAAGAGTTCAACCAAAGGCTAAGGTTTGGCTTCACTAAAACTTTTACCTGATTGTGAAGCCTACCTTCATCAGACTCATTTTCTCTTTGGCAATGTCAAAATCTTGGACTATAAGACAACTTGATCTTAATAATACATTTCTCAATAGAGATTTGCAAGAAGATGTGTACATGACTCAACCACAGGGCTATGAAATTGGTGATGGCTCTCTATTTTGCAGGCTAACTAAAGCCTTATATGGTCTAAAATAGGCTCCAAGGGCCTGGTATCACAAGCTTTCTATAGCACTGCAGCAACTTGGATTCACTCCCACCAAATCTAATATCTCTCTCTTCACTAGGATCACTCCTTCTTTTACTGCTTATATGCTCATTTATGTGGATGACATCATAGTTACTGGGAGTTCTTCTTCCTCTATTTTAGAATTGATTACACAGCTTAATGCTTCTTTTGCTTTGAAGGACATGTGAGATCTACACTACTTTTTGGGTATTGAGGTTTCTCACACTATTTCTGGAGGTCTTTACCTCTCTTAATCCAAATATATTCATGATTTGTGTCTAAAGCTTCTATGCAAAGGTGCAAACCCTGTAAAACCCCTCTGCCTTCTTCCTTGAAGCTCACGGCATCTAGTAGTCCTCCCTTTGAAGATCCTAGCCTATATAGATCAGTGGTTGGTAGTCTGGCAGTTTGCAATACATTAATATCACAAGACTTGAATTGGTATATTGTGTCAACATAGTATGTCAATTTATGCAGAATCTTATTCAAGAACATTGGAAGGTGGTTAAGAGGATACTTCGGTACCTTAGTTGAACATCTCACTTTGGGCTTCACATTAAAAAATCTAGTGATCTAAGGCGTGCCAGCTATAGTGTCTTTGATTAGGGTAGTGACCCTGATGATAGAAAATCAACTAGTGGCTTTTGTGTCTATGTGGGCTTAACCTCATCTCTTGGTCTTCAAATAAGCAACATGTGATTTCAAGATCCAGCATTGAGGCTGAGTATTAAAGTTTGGCCTCACTTGTTATAGAGTTAATTTGGGTTAGAAATCTTCTTAATGAGATTTAGATTCCATTGCAAGCCATTCCAATGGTTTACTGTGACAATATGAGTATTGTGTTGCTTGCTACAAACCCAATCCTACATTCTAAGTCCAAGCACTTCGAGCTTGATTTGCATTTTGTTCGAGACCGTGTTGCCAAAGGCCATGTTCAGATCAGTCATGTTCCTGCTCATGCTCAAGTGGCTGACGTACTCACCAAGCTTGTCTCATCTGCTTTCTTTCATGACTTCTAAGCCAAACTTAGGGTTGTAGATTTCCAATCCATAAGTTGGAGGGGGGATGTAAAGGATAAGCACTCATGTGAAGTTAGCTAGTGACACTTAGGAATATATTGTGTTATGAGTTAGTTACCAAGTCTGCTATAGTTAGGTACTCTATCCTAGTTGAAGACACATGTATATATATATTGAGTTGTAAGCAATATTCAAATCAATGCACTCATTATCATCTCACTCACTTTAGCTCAATTCTGTCCTCTCTCTCTCTCTCTCTCTCTCTTTTCTCTCTTACATCAAGCCTAGCCCTAATACCGTACACTGATTACTATACATGTGAAGAACATTTTTACTAAAGTAATTGAAAAATGTGAAGACATTCAGCTGGCTATAGTACTGCAAAGGTTACCAAAGTTTTCATGTTAAGATAGTTTCTAACAACTTAGTGTAGAAACTATGGTTATGTGGAGAATTGGATGGTAGGTGGCTTTCAATAAATAAACTTAAATTTTTCCTTCTCATGAAACAGGAACTTGGAGGAAACTGCTCAACCCTTTCTGTTTGTTTAGACTTTTAGTGCCATTAAAACAGATTTTCTATACTACCGTCAACTTACGCATCTCTTTGTGTCAAATGTCAAATGTCAATTTGATTCTATTTTAGACTTTTGGTTACATTAGAATAGATTTTCTATACTATGTTCTAATGACACTATCAAAAGACATTGATGGCTTGACAGCTGGATAAAGGATGAGGGATGGGATTATCATTGCAAAGGACAACAATTTGACTAACCTCCTTTTCACAGTTGCACCGGAAGATATATTGGAATTTCTGTTGGAAGTCCTTAATCAATCTTCTTAATTTTTTATTTTAGGATAATTAAGTGACTTAAATTAATACGTTTTGTATGAATTGGCAACCTTTATAGTGGGTTTGAATAGGTAATAGATTTAACTTATGAGCATGGACTTATTTTAAGTGGCTTCTGCAATAGTTGATTTGCAAAGAAAGAACTACTCACAATCATGACAAAGAGCATTATACGCTGACAGGTCAATTCATTTAAAATTTAGTGGAGTTGGTGGACTTGGATTTTAATCACTACTATTATTTTCCTATGATGGCAAAATGGGTTGGATCCATCGAATTTACTTGTATAACCCATAATTTTTTGTGGAGTAAGTTGATATTTTTAACTTGTATAACCTATCCAGCTTGACTCGCGGGTTGAAGAATGGCAGGGCGGGTTTAGCCTACGGGTCATTTTTTTTAATTTTTATTTTTTTTCCATACAATATATACAATATTTGTGCTCTTTTGTTGATGTTTATGTAACATTGAGGGACTCCATAATTTTTTTTTTTAGACTATGTTGTTGCTTATATATATTTATGCTTTGTGGATGATAATGTTGTCTTGTTAATTATGAATTTGTATTTTATTGTAGACATGGTTAATTTGGGAAGTGTAAATTTTTTAATATTTTTTTATTTGAATATTAGCTTGTGAATTTTTCTGTTGTGGTTATTTTGGTTAAAAGTTCTATCTTATTCTTATTAAGAATTGTGATTTTTAACATTTTGAGTTGCATAAATGGTTTAATACTTGATGAGTAAATGACATGAACTTCTTTGTATGGATATTATTTTGTTGCATTTAATGAAAAATTCCTTTATTTTTTTTTAAAAAAATTAGATGAATTAATTCATATAAAAAAATTTCTTTATTTTCTATTTTTTTGGTGGGCTAACTTGCCAATCCGCAAACCTTCGACAGTGCAGGGCGAATTTGATTGATATATTCAACTCAAATTACTAATGCAGGTTGGCCCAATCTACCTTGCTTAAAGCTTGACCCGTAGCGGGCTGGGGGATTGACAATTTCTTCCGTTGAGTAGCAATGGCATTCACTGATTGGTTTTGAATGCTTGTTTCATCATTCCTTTATTATTTACTCACTAATGGAGACATATATTATTTGGTACAAGATTTGGTTAAGTACATGAATTTTCTATCAGCTAGTGGTTAATGATATGGATTTTCTATTAGTTAGTATTGCGCTATACATTTGGTTAATGATACGAATTTTCTAAGGTTAAGAAAACTGCATTGGGTATCGAACCGATCAAGGCAGGGGTTCAAAGATTTAAAGGTCCAATCAATTCAACTAGGGGTTCGATCGAAACATAATATATATATATATATATATATATATATATATATATATATATATATATATATATAGAGAGAGAGAGAGAGAGAGAGAGAGAGAGAGAGAAAGAGAGAAACACAACAATTTACCAAAACAAAAAAGCCAACGAAACTGGTGAACCGCTAAAACCGGTTCGGTTTACATCGATTTTAGCGGTTCAATCTAGTTTGCCAACGATTTTTGAAGCCATCGATTTAAGGATAATGATCGGACTGGCCTAATGACCAATTCGCAGTCCAACCGGTCCTACTGACTGATTTGATCCGATTTTCTTTTCTATGAAATTTTATATTAGCTAATATTGCTACCCGGTTTCACCATGATTGAATGATTAGACCTTGAGTTAGTCCCACAATCAATTTACTAAGCGATTTGGTTTTCAAAACCTAGATTTTCTAAAATTTGATCAAACACTCCACTATAACATAATTGAAATTTAGTAACATTGGAAATTGCTATTTATGTGTTAGCAACATTTTCACTAGTCTTATATTTAATCTATGTTACTAAAAGTTGACCACAAAAAAACTATGTTACTAAAGAATTTTAACAACAATTTATTATATTTTTAGCAATATTTAAGAATTTTATAATTTAATTGAATGTTGCTAAAAACTAAATGTGTAGTACTGTAAATGCTCCCTTTATTCCATTTTAATTGTCGTTTAAGAAAATAGCATAAAATTGAGTTAACAATTTAATAATCTTTAATTATTTTAAGAAAATAATTTTACTAAACCAGATATCTTTAAATTCATTAAAAAATAATTAGAATAAATTAGTAAATGTGGCAATAAGAAAGAAATTAAAAATTGAATTAATACAAAATATTCATTTATCTGTTAGAATTCTAAAATGACAAAATAAATTAAATGAATATTTATTAATAGAATATTAATTTTGATATATTATCAGTATATAATATTTTTGTATTGTTAGTTAATTGTATTTTATTTTTTATTTGATTTTTAAAAACAATTATGATCAATGTAAAATATTATTAATGGCATAATTATCCATAATTAAATGATTATATGAAAAAATTTACAGCAACAGTATGTCAAAATTAAATCCTACTAATAAATATAAAAGCTGGATGGCGACTGATGGATCTCTATGAGAACAATGAGGGCGAAATTCTGTGTAAATATCGCTACTCTTCTTATTAGGACTAATACCTCCCATAAGTTGATATTGGTATTCCATAAATAATACTAGGTAAAAGGTGTTCCATAAATTGTACAATCTGCAAGTACACCGAAATATTGTGCAAGTCCATACAGGATAGCATACAGCCCATTTACTTTAGTCCAATTTGATCTTCCATGTTCTTGTACTGTTTTGTGATCAATCCAATGAGTTGCTTTGCTTTAATGTACCCCAAAAAATAAAAAGATTGCTTTGTTACCGACCGCAAACAAGAAGTTTGTGTGCTCAATTACAAGACTTTGACTGCGTCTACCTCAACCTCAACTTCACAGCCCCAACTTTAACGCGGTTTCCCTCTCTTTTTTCATTGTTTATTTTGACAGCAGGGAGGTTTTGGATCGAGTAATGTGACTTGGAGATGCTCATTAAGTGGGGATTCACGTTGATTATCAGGGAATCAGGGGTTGCAATAGTTGGTTTATGACAAGAATGTCATCCTCTTGGAGATTTATATGTAAATAAGTAGAAATTTATGTACATATTAGAGATTCGAGATAACAGCATTTTCACTTTTTCTCGCAATCACCAGATTCCCTATTAATTAATGTGAAATCCTCACCGTTAACACATGGGCCCTCCTATGTTAACGGACACCCAAAAATCCTGTATAGAAATATCATTATACTTTTGGATCCCAAACAGCCATTTCTTCAGTTCTTTTATTTGTACTATTCATTTTATACGCCATTTCAGAAAAATAAGACTCAAACTATTTTTTAACTTTATTCTTAAGTATTAATAAATAAAAAAGAAAAACCAGTGAAGTGAGAATAATATTTTGAGCATTTCAATAAATAATAATTCAAATAAAACTGTGTAAAATTAATGTCAAAGACTTCAAGAATTAATTATTAGAATGGTTTCTTTGTTGCAATCCTGCTGGAAGGTAGCAATATCTTAAAGATTAAAAAAAATTGTTATTAGTGACTATTTAAATTTTATTTAAAGAGAAAGACTATTTAATTTTATCTAATAGTCAAAATTACTCTTAATAAAATCTTAATTAATATTATAGATCACTCAAAGATAAGTGATAACCATTTAAGTATTAGGAAAACTTATTGCATGCTCTTGAAAGAAGATGTAGGATTGTTCATTTCACTTACAATATGAGATTCTTGAAATATTCATTCCGTAACTTTTATTGACCAATAAGATATAAATAATAATTATTAACAATAATTATTAGGTTATTAACTAGTTAAAGACTAATATTACCTAGTCATAGATGAGTAATTATAACCATTCATATGATAGTCATAAAGTGATTGTTAATGACCCGTAAGAAATGAGTGAAAATCATTAACAAAAGGAATAATTTTGACTATTAGATAAAATTATATGATTTTTCTCTCTAATTCAAATTAAAATAGCCCCATTTAATAATTTTAATTTTTTATGCCTTTATATTAAATACTATTCCTTAATGATATTTGATATTAATTTTTCTAAAACTTGAATTATAATTGAAGATATTTCATGCATGTTTAGTTTTTATTTTTTTAATGGAAAAAGCTATGTTTTCAAAAGTTTTATTAAAAATATTTTAAGATTTTAAATTAAACTATTTAGAAAACAACATCAATCAATCTAAAGACATACATATAGTAAAAGGCAAATAAAAGTATAGTGAACGAGTGACTCACCACCAAACACAGCATCGAACATTTTTCCACACTTTCTCGTTTCAAAAGATTATTGCACTGAAACTTGAAAGCTGCATGCAATACAATTAACAGAACAAGCTATGCCTATATACATATATATACGTTATAAGCCTTGCGGTTCCTTGAATATCTCTTCATACATTTTCTTATCGGCTCAACGCAGAGACATGAGGCTTTCTTTGTTTCTTCAATGCTTGTTCAGCCTGGCGCTGCTTCTGATCAATCCCTCCATTGTTTCCGGGTAATTAACTCTTATTAACCATAACTATGCTGTATATATTTCACACATATTTAAATGAGATGGCTTGTTTTGTTACAACAAAATTTTGTATTATTTAATGAGATGGATTGTGTATTGAAGTTTGCACTTTTGTCATATTCTGTTGGGCTTGTGCAGTAGTAGTGACAGATTATGGTCACCTCCTTTGTCAAAAGGCCGTGTAAAGGATGAGGCCATAGAGTCCCCGCCGCCACCAACAGGGGCCGGTCACCATACCCATGAATAGCCTTGCGCCTCCGGAGTTTAGACAGTTTCCTCCTTCTATTGTATCTCTTGGCTTTTAATTTTTCCTTTTTCACCTTTTCTGATTGGGATCACCAGAAATTATAGGCATAGACGTACTCCTCTAGTGTATTCAGCTATGCAATAATGCCTTGATCTTTCTTTTGCTGCAATAATAACTTCAGTTAATGCTGTTAGAACCGGAAATCCTTGGATATATCAATCGAATTAAAGTTGCTTCAGCACTTTGAATTTCAGCTCCAACTCCAGAGTAATGAAACAAAAAATATTCTTACGAAAAATATTGTGAATGGTCAATGCTTATCAAACAGAAGGGAACTTTGCAGCCGACAGGTTGGTCAAGGAGGGTTGTAAAGGGGTGGATCAGGTTCTAGTTTGGGACTCTCCTCCTTTGGGAATGACGAATACTATTGCTGATGCTTTGGGTGTCTCCTTTGCTCGACCCTAGTCTCTGTTTGTTGCGTTTAGTGTTTTTGCAGACCTATCCCAAAAAAAAATGCGCTCATCAAATAGAGGTTATTTGTTCTTTTTTGAGTGGTTAATAATTATAAACGAAGTTTATAAAATTTATAAATGATTATTGCTTTTTTCAATATTTATTTATTCCTTTTGAATGACTAACATTTATTAATAAAAGTATATACTAAACAGCAAATGATACCAACATCCTTTAAAATCCATCGATATTATATCTACACCCTTTTAAAGTTAAAGTGACATTTAACTCCCTTAATTTGTTTAAGAATAGGACAATAACTTTCCTTATTTTCAAATAAATTATAAATCCCAAAATTACTCTTAGCACAAAATTACTCTTGTTGCAGCCTTAGGAATTTCGAAAGAGGAGTGGGCTGGTTTGGTAGTGATGCAGTAAGGTGTGGTGGCAGTGGCTATAGAGCTCATAGCAACGCTGGTCGATAGCGGGAGTAGAAGTTGCAGCAGTGCGGGCTAATAGCTTGGCAGGTGATGGTTGTGAGCGGCACGAGCTTGTAGTGGTGCTACAAGAGAACCAAACGGAGATGATGGTGGCTATTCTCGTGTGCGGAAGTTGTTGATGGTTGCGATTAGGGCGCTGTGAGGACAAGTAGCTTGAGAAAATGATGATAGGGCCTGCCATGAGGGAAACAAAAATGGGGTATAAGAACTCTTCTAGCGGGGTTTGAGTTCTGGTTGTGTTAAGAATGAGGTTATTGCATTCAATAGAAAGGTAAAATGGGATTCTGTGTGTGGGTGAAGAAAGGAGATGAGGTTATGACATTCGCTGGAAATAGAATAAATAATAAGAGTAAAATAGTTGTTTTATGTGTTTTATTAATTTTTTAAAAATTTAGAATTTAAGGTTGTTATTGTACTATTCTAGAACAAATTAAGGAAGTTGGGTGTAAATTTAAAATCTAGAAGTATCTCGATAGAATACTAATAAGTATTAGGGGATGTTGGGATAATTTATCCTATATTAAATTCATAAAATTGAGAAAGAAGGATTGTTCGTTTTTTGTGTTTACCATCCAAACAAAGCATTATATAATAAATGCTAGATATTAAATTACTGCAACTTGATTTCTCAACATTTGAAATTCTTTAAAATATGAAAATTCCATCCAAAGGCATATAATAATGCTGGTAAACTGTATGTTAAAAATAGAGAAAAATCTTGCAAGATAGAAATTAAAGTATAAAACAAGAGTATTGTGCCTTTTAAAAAAGGTAGAGCTTTATATTCGTCTATGATTTTTTAGTGATATTTTGATTTTGCCCTAATTTTTTTTTGTTTTAATTTCATCCTTAATATTTTGATAAAATTTTAATATTTATCCTTTTTGATAACATCATCAATTTTATTAACAAAGATAGTCGGCCCGATTGTGATGTATCTATTTTTATCTCATGTGAATGCTATATTATACATGCAAAAACTCTATTTTTGTCTAACCATATTGAAGTGAACTAAGTCTTATTCATAGACAACTCCTAACTTTAAACAATAAAATTTAGAAAATCAAGCATAAAAATAGAGTTTTTGTATGCATAATAAGATATTTATATGAGATAAAAATGGACACATCAAAATCAGGTTAATATTCTCCATTAATAAAATTGACGGCATCAACGAAAGAGATAATATTGTATGTTTTTATTTTTTCATGCATGTTTTCAAAAACGTTATTTTCATGTATGTTTAGTTTTTAGTTTTTACATAGGCTTTGTTTGGCCAAGAAAAGAAATTAAAAGGAAAGAAATTGAATAAAATTTTATTTTTTATAAATATGTTTGGATAAAAGAAAAATAAGAGAAAAGGAAATAGAAGAAGGATTATTTTTTCTTATTTATTTTTATAAAAAAGTGAGAGAAAAAAATAATAATATCAAATAATAATTTTACTCTTATACTATTTTAAGTAATTATTCCAACTATAATATAGAGTCATGTAAAAAAATTAGAAAAAGTATAAAAGTAAATATTATTTTATTATAGATTTATCTATCAATATAATATAAATAAATATAATAAAAATTAAATTTTTTTATTCTTATTATTTCTTTTATATATATATTACCAAAGGGAATTGCTAGAAGTTTAGGACCTCCCCCCTCTCCTCCGTCCAGGGAAGAGAGTAAAAAAATTTGTATGGATTCCGCCTTTTTTTTTTTTTTTTTGCTATTTAATCTTTTCCTATATACTGTCCTTTATAACTTAATAAAGGAAAATGGATCTTTTCCTTTCAATAACCCTTTTTTTCCCTCTCCATCCTTCCAGTTTTCTCCTAAGCAAACAGAGCTTTTAACGCCATGTTTTCAGGAGTTTTATTACAAGGCACGCTTACAGTAAAAGGCGACTAAAAGTAAAGCGAACGAATGACTTGCCTAACAAAACATCGAACATTTCACACTTTCTCGTTTCAAATGGTTATTGCGCTGAAACTGGAAAGCTGTATGCAATGCACAATTAACAGAACAAGCGATATATATATATATATATCCATCACATGCAAGTTGTAAGCCTTGTGCTTCCTTGAATTTCTCTTCATACATTTTCTTATCGGCACACCGCACAGACATGAGGCTTTCTCTGTTTCTTCAATGCTTGTTCTGCCTGGCGCTGCTTCTGATCCATCCCTCCGTTGTTTCCGGGTAACTCTTATTAACCATCACTAATTTGTATTTGTATTTGTATTTCACACTTATTTAAATGAGAATATTAGATGGGTTGTTTTGTTACAACTTACAAGAGTGTTTTGTATTATTTGCTGGGGTGATTTAATTAAGATTTTGTATCGATCAAACCTTGTACTTTTGTCATATTTTGTTGTGCTTAATTATACTGCTGTGACTTGTGACAGATTAAGGCCACGTCCTTTGTTTGAGACTCAAGGCCGTGGAAACGATCAGCCGATACCGCCCCCGCCAGCACCAAAGGGGCCCCTCGTGAAACGCCATGATTAGCTTTGCGTCCTGAGTTTGGACAGTTTCCTTCTTCTATTGTGTATCTCTTTGCTTCTAAACTGTTTCTGCTTGGGATCACCGGAAATTCTAAGCATGTATACACGTACTCCTCCAATGTCTTCAGCTATGTTGTAACACCTTCATCATCTTTCTTTTGCTGCAAAAATAACTTCAGTTAATGATGTCAGGACCGGAAATCATTCGAGATTTTCAATCAAATTAAATTTGCTTCATACTTGAATTTTAAATCCAAGTAATGATTAAGGTAACCTTAAAATAAGTAGTTAAAATTAAGGTTAATGACCATAAAAAAAATATATATCTAAGTTTAAAAAGAACATAAAAAATATAAACTATTTAAAAAGACAGTATAAAATCTATATGATATAAAGAGAGAATTTACCAACAAAATTCTGAAAGTGTATGCTATCAAGTGAGAATCTATAATTATGACATTTATCTATTTTTATAATTGTGAATGAGTTAATGTTAATAAAATTACTAATGGACATTCATTAGATCTATTTTAAATAACTCAGTTAGTTTTGTTAGGAAAATCAATTTTACTAGTATTCATGTTAAGTTTACGACATTTGACCTGCGAGTGAAATAAAGACGAGCTGCGCGGAACTTCAGGTGCTTGCGGCTGGATTGGCACATGCTGGCCCTTTGCAAACTGTAAGATGCTTTATAGAAGAATGACCTAATAACTTAATTATGAAGCCCATCAGTTGCGTGATTGCGTGAGCTGATAATTTGGTTTTAGTGCCTTTGAGTGCATCATTCGCCCATTTATGTTTCGGTTGGCTAGTTAAGGGAAGAGTAGTAGTCCTTTTTATGGATCATTACTGCGTTTGTATGGCCATGTTACTTGTTTGTGCTTTTAAAACAATAGAATCAGAGAATAATTATCTTTGTTTTGCCTTTTTTTTTTTCAGAAGCAGTGAGTTGCTTCAGATTTTAATCCCATAAATTTCAGAACTTCCTAATTGCAAATCTATTCTTGAAATATTTTTAAAAAATGCCACAAACCTTCCACATTCTCATTATATTTCTCGCACCACAAATCCTCGTCACCATTTCTCTCTCTCTCTCTCTTGAAAATGGAAGAAAGAGAGATGTGGACCCCGCCACTTCGGTCAGCATTTTCTATTAAGAGGATTGAGTGTTAAGTGCATCAAATTTTTTAGGGTAAATAACAATAATTCACGTTGAGCTATCTCAAAATAATACTTAACCTCATTTTTAATTGAAAATTGCACTCCAACTTATTATAAAAATATTTTAATAAAATATTTTCAATTATTTAATTAAGATTAATCCAAAATATTAAAAAAAATTAGTTAAAATTACACTCCAACCTATTATAAAAATATTTTAACAAAATATTCTTACTTATTTAACTAATGTCAATCCAATAGAATATTTTCATTTATTTAACCAAGGTTAATCCAAAATATTAAAAAAAAAACTTAGCTAAAAATTGCACTCCAGCCTGTTATAAAAATATTCTAACAGAATATTCCTACTTATTTACCCAAAGTTAATTCAAAATTATTAAAAAAAAAAATTAACCAACCTTAACTTACATATTCTCATTTTTTGATCACCGCTTACCATCACCAATCTCTATTCTCTTTTATTCAAAACTCACAAAAAATAATGTGAAATTCTTCCATCTTTACAACTTCCTATAATCTCATTCTTTAATACTTGCTAAAAGATGGAATTACATTGATTAAATTCAACATGAAATTCCAACTAGCTGAGCAGATAATTAATTCACTAATCAACAAAAAAGAAGATAATTTCCTCTTTTCCTCTCTCTTTTCATGCAAATAATTTATTTTTTTTAACCAATAAATAAATCAATTTTTTCAAAACTAAATTGAACCTTCAAAATTTACTATGTAGATTTCACACTCCTTTGACCTTTCAAAGCATGAATAAAATTTTTCTTCAAAGATTGTTTGTATTATATTTTTAAAAAAAGTTATTTTAGTCTTCTTTACATGTAAAAATCATGAAATGCATCGCCTTTATTTTAAAAAATTTTAAATATTAGAAAAGTATCTTCTAAGGAGTTTCAATAATCGTTTATTGAATCTCTTGGATTTTTAACAAACTTCACGTGTTCAAGAGGTAAAACAAAAATCAAAAAATAAAAAGTATGTAAAATTTTTCAAAAATAAAAAGAGATTGCTAAAAGAATGAGAATATAAAAAAGATTGTAAGATGAAAGATCTTCACCTTATTTCTTGTGAGTTTTGAATAAGAGATAATGGAGGCTGGTGACAGTAGTGGTGATAGAAGAATGAGGTTATGCGAGTTAGTGTTGGCTAATATTTTTTTTTAATATTTTAGATTAACCTCGGTTAAATAAGTGATAATTTCTTGCTAGAATATCCTCGTAATAGGGTGAAATGCAATTTTTAACCAAGAGTGGGGTTAAATGCTATTTTGAGAAATCTTAATAGGGATTTGTGTTATTTACCTAATTTTTTATAGAGATTAATTTTAATATATTATTAATATAAAATGGTTTTACAATGTTATTTAATCATATATTATTACGTATGAGCCTTTTGAGGTAGTATGTGTGAGGGTCAAACATATTTGCTACTATGAAAATATATAATTAGATGACAATACAAAAATCTTTTATACTGACAGTATACAAAATTAAATTATTTTTCTGAGTTGCTCTGAAAAAGTTTAAGTTAAAAGATAAATTTGTCCCTAATCCAGGGTTAGAATATACCTCTAGATTTATCGAATACTTAGAAATCACCTACCAATATATAGAAGGAAACATGAAAATTGAAATCAGGTCATGATGATGCATGGCCTGATCAAAGTCCAACTTGGTGAGCCAAATTAAATTCTTTTTTATATTACTAAAAAAATGTAATAAACTTATTAATATCTAAAAAAGTCATTGATATTTTAAAAAGAATCAATTAATTTAAAATATATTTTTATTTTTATTATAAAAATAGAGTATATTTTTGTTTATATTTTTTAAGAATTGATTTTTTATGCCCTTAATTGTAATTTTATTTAAAAAATACTTTTATATTTATCACATTTAAATAGTTTAACAACTTTTGATTATAATAAAAAAATATAAGTGTGAAAATGCAAAAACTACCCTTGAAATTAGTTAAAATAGCACCAAACCCCAATTTCATCTCAATATTACACTTCATCCCATAAGTTTGAGGGTGATTGTTTTAGGACATATCCAAACTCAACCATGTTAATTGTGAGTTATAAAGTGGTCTACTCCATCTTCTAGATCACCATAGTCTATTTACTTTTAACCATCAGATATTATTTCAACAATTTGATTTTGACCAAAAAAAAAAGAATGGTTAGATTTGAAAATATAATAATTATATAAAATTATAAATAAATTAATATTTTTTTAAAATTATTAATCTATCACATCTATCTTTTCTCTATTCCCTTTTTTAGAGGTGTTAAACAAGTCATCCTAACTCATTTAGATTCATGGGTCAAATGGATTAGATCAAAGGGTCCTTTTTTTTTTTAATCTATACTCCTTGAGGAAAGTTATTTTTCACTAACAAATCCCAAACAATATGATTTATAATTAAATTCGAACTACATACAAATGAAAATTTAAAAATTATATGAAACCACAGTTCTTTTAAAATAAAAATATAGATTAATAAAGAAGGACAAAGTTATGGCCAAATAAAAGTTTTAATTTTTCATTTTTCAAAATAAGTAGATAAACGAGTTAGTGTCAGGCTAACAGTGATAAAAAAAATATTAAGTAATGATTAATATTTAATATAAAATAAAATTATATAAAAACTAAAAATATTTAAAAAAATTTTCATTAATAAATACTTATTAATTTAAAAATAAATATTATTAATGAAATACTTGTTAAGTATTAGATTATAATTATTTTAATATTCCTTAACTTTTAGTATACAACTACAATTCATGTGGAATATTATTTATTGTTTATTTATACATTTTTTAATAATCATATTTTTATTTTAATAAAATATAAAAATTAACCAATATATTACTATTTGTTTTCCTGCGCCTTTCATTATATAATAAAACAATAATTATTATCATTTATTTAATTTGAAATTTTAAAATAAATATTATCAATATTTATACATTTACTATTTTTCTTATAATTTTATTAAACTTTTTTGTATATACAATTATAATTTAGATTAAATAATATTTATTATTAAATTAAATATTCACTTATTTTGTATTTTTATTAATTATTTTTAATTTGAACAAAATATAAAAGTTTAAAAAGAGAGTGATAGAGAAAGACATTATACATTAAAAGTTTATCCAGTCTAATTCGACATCCCAAATATCCATTATTTTAATACATAAGGAGAGTTTAATAGATATACATATACAATAAATTGATTGCACTAAAGAATTAATAAAATCATAATGTATTTATTAGCTTATCTTATCAAATTAATACAGCATGCCAAACAGGGCCTTCATAATTGAAGATAATGCATGCTTAGTTTTTATTAACTTTATGGAAAAAGTAATCTATTTTAAAAATTCCACTAAAAATTACTTTAATTGTAATTTATTTAAAATTTAAAATATAAATAAGCTAATTTGAGCACAAAGGAAAAAAAAAGTACTTTATACGGCTGATCTTTTCCTGACTTTCTCATTTCATATTATTATTATTAATTGCAATGAAACTTGAAAGTTTGCTGTAGAGCATATATACGTATGTAAAGTGTTACAGATAACAGAACAAGCCTTGTGCTCCTTGAATTTGCCTACATACATTTTCTTATCAGCACAACACAAAGACATGAAGCTTTTTCTTTTTGTTCAACGCTTGTTCTGCCTGGCGCTGCTTTTCATTCATCCCTCCATTCAGTTTAAGTTTCAGGTTCAGTTTCAGCCCAGGTATTAACCATTCAAACTTGTTAATTTAAATGAGATGGCTTGTATTGTTGCGACTAAATTAACTTTGTACTTCTGCTGTCTTGATTTAATTAAGATTTCATGTTCTATAGTGCTTGTACTTTTGTGACAGACAAAGGCCATTCAATCGTCCTCCTCCTTTGTATTATGATCGTGGCCGCGACTGGGATCATCCGAGAGAGTCCCTGGCAGCACCACTCGGGTCTAGAGGTGAAAACAGATTAGACCAGGCTAGGCTTTCGTCTTAATAGGCTAGGCTTGTATACGAACAAAATGGTCTGAGCCTGACCTATGATCTATTATAGGTTTTTTTCTTGGACTAAGCCTGGTCTACCCTGCACTCTGTTTACAAAGCCTGTAACTTAGTGATAAGTAGAACATATGACAACTCAATCAAGTAAACATAGACTTTAACCAGAACAATAGGCCTCAATTCTAAATCAGAATAACATTTTAGTTTGAAAAATGACATAATCAAAACAGACCCATTATTAATAGCAATCAAAATAGGGAATGTGTTAACTTCCCTCGATTTTGATTTTTATTCAGTGTCTATTCATAAGGAATCAGAAGAACTAAAATCTTCAAGTTCAACCCCAAAAAAACAAAAAGAAAGAAACACAAACTTAATCAGAATACAAAAACCAAAAAAGAAAGAACTACAAAAACCAATAGTGACTTGGGTTTTAGTTTAAAAAAAAAATTGCAAAAACAGAATAGCAATCAAAATGTTACTATTGATGGATATTTCCATAACATACAAACTTAATCAGAATAGCAATCTATAGTGTCAGTGAGACTTGGGACATACCTTAAGATAGATCCAACACCGGCGACGACGGCGAGGCTCTAGCGGTGTAGTAGCTCTAACGGCGATGACGAGGCTCCGACTCTACCACGGGTGCAGCAGTAGGACGACGTGGAAGCTTGAGCAGCTTGAAAGGGGGCTTGAGAGAAAAGAATGAAGCGACGGAGTGAAGAGAGGGTAGTGAGTCCAAAGAGTGAAGAGAGAATAGATAAGTTAGGGTTTATTTTTTTTAATTGTTTTGAATGAACTAAAATGAAAACATAAAGTGATAAAATATGCATACCCTTACCAAAAAAGAATGGTGGTGTAGTGGCAAGTAAGGTGGCTGATAGGTCTGTCCATGTGCATGGATTCGAATCACACATTTGATGTTTCAGCAATCTATACAATATATATATGTATACATAATCTTCACAGCCACCCATAAAGAATGCCTAACCCTGCATGCGTGAGGAGCTTAGACAGTTTCCTACTTCTATTGTATTGTATCTCTATGTTACTAAACTTTTTCTGATTGGGATTACCATAAATAAGCATAGACGTTACGACGTGCTCCCTCCAATGTTCTCAGGTCTCAGCTCTACATATATACACGTTTAACCCTTCAGTTTTGTGTTTAATTTTTCCTATGGACAGTTTTGTAAATTATCTTTTCTTTTTTATTTTAACTATAATTTAATACAATAATTAAGGTGTTAAACACTGAAGACTGAACGATACATGACAATAACTTTTCGTTCTTGCAAGAATACTTAAAAACTACTCACCGAAAAAAGAATACTTAAAAACTTCTCGGGTAATATACTACTTTGATCTTTCTTTTGGTGTAATAATAACTCCAATTAACACTGTTAGTAAACATATACCGGATTATGAGATTCCAATCTAATTAAATTTGTTTTGTTTTAACTTTTTTTTTATAAAAAATTATTTTTCACTAAAAAAAATCACTTATGAAGCAGGAACTTGGAGGAAAGTACTTAACCTCTTCTGTTTGTTCGGATTTTTAGTGCCATTAGAGCAGATTTTCTATACTACGGTCAACTTACGCATCTCTTTGTGTCAAATGTCAAATGTCAATTTGATTCTATTTTAGACTTTTGGTAACATTAGAACAGATTTTCTATACTATGTTCTAATGACACTATCAAAAGACATTGATGGCTTGACAGTTGGATGAAGAACGAGGGATGGGATTATCATTGCAAAGGACAACAATTTGATTGACCTCATTTTCACAGTTGCACCGGAAGGTATATTGGAATTTGTGTTGGAAGTCATTAATCAATCTTCTTAATTTTTTATTTTAGGATAATTAGGTGACTTAAATTAGTACTTTTTGTATGAATTGGTAACCTCTATAGTGGGTTTGAATAGGTAATAGATTTGACTTATGAGTATGGACTTATTTTAAGTCGCTTCTGCAATAGTTGATTTACAAAGAAAGAACTACTCACAACCATGACAAAAACCATTATAAGCTGCCAGGTCAATTCATTTAAAGTTCAGTGGAGTAAGTGGACTTGGATTTTAATCACTGCCATTTTCTTCCATTGAGTATCAATAGAATTTACTGTTGGTTTTGAATGCTTGTTTCATCATTCCTTTGTCATTTACTCTCTAATGGAGATATATATTATTTGGTACAAGATTTGGTTAAGGACATGAATTTTCTATCAGTTAGTATTGCGCTATATATTTGGTTAATGATGCGAATTTTCTATTAGCTAGTATTGCTACCCGGTTTCACCATGATTGAAGGATTAAACCTTGAATTAGTCTCTTAATCAATTTACTAACCGATTTGATTTTAAAAACTTAGATTTTCTAAAATGTGATCAAACACTCCACGATAACATAATTGGAATTTAGTAACATTGAAAAAATATTGCTATTTATGTTGGCAACATTTTCACTAGTGTTATATTTAAACTATGTTACTAAAGGTTGACCAAAAAAAAAAAAACTATATTACTAAAGAATTTTAACAACAATTTGTTATATTTTTAGCAATATTTAAGAATTTTATAATTTAATTAAATGTTGCTAAAAACTAAATCTATAGTACTGCAAATGCTTCCTTTATTCCATTTTAATTGTCGTTTAAGAAAATAGCATAAAATTGAATTAGCAATTTAATAATCTTTAATTATTTTAAGAAAATAATTTTACTAAATGGAATATCTTTAAATTCATTAACAAATAATTAGAATAAATTAGCAATAAGAAAGAAATTAAAAATTGAATTAATACAAAATATTCATTTATTTGTTAGAATTCTAAAATGACAAAATAAATTAAAAGAATATTTATTAATAGAATATTAATTTTGAGACATTATTAATATATAATATTTTTACATTGTTAATTCTTTATATTTTATTTTTTATATGACTTTTAAAAATAATTTTGATAAATGTAAAATATTATTAGTGGCATAATTATACATAATTAATTGATTATATAAAAAAATTTACAGCAACAGAATGTCAACATTAATTCCTATCCTATTGACAAATATAAAGCTGGATGGCGACAGGTGGATCTCTACGAGAACAATGAAGGCGAAATTCTGTGTAAGTATCGCTACTCCTCTTATTAGGACTAATACCTCCCTTAAGTTGATATTGGTATTCCATAAATAGGAGGAGGCTTTGGTGCCTCTTACTTTGCAATTTGCATAGTATATCTTATAATTTAAAGGTTAAGATATGATTGTGCATCTATATTTTTCATATTTGTGATACACTCTAAAAATTACGTTGAACTAAGAACTTGGAAACATTAACTCAGAACTCGAAAAATTTAAGTCGAAACTCGAAAACCCTAAACACTATAAACTTGAAACTCAGAAATAGTGTATCACATCTATAATATGATATAAATTCTCTCTATTTTGAGTTCCAAGTTCATGAGATAAATATGAGTTCCAAGTTCATGTTTACGAGTTCCGGTTTCAAGTTTATGAGTTTTGAGTTTAACATGAATTTTAGAGTGTACTATAAATATGAGAAACATGGATACACTATCATATCTTAGTCTTTAGATTATAAGCTGTACTATACAACTTGCAATGTAAGAAGCACCAAATCTTTGTCCCCATAAATAATACTCGCTATTGTATTTAGATACATTGATTTAAGAATATATTAAATTATTCAAATTAACAGATAAATCGAAATTGAGGGAGAATTAGGCAAAAAGTGCTTGATAAATTGTGCAATCTGCAAGCACACCAAAATATTGTGTAAGTCTGCATAGGATAGCATATAATCCATTTACTTAGGCTTAGTTTGATATTATTATGATTTTTTAAAAGCTGTTAAGTTTTTTGGAGTCTCAAAAAATTGCTCTAAAAAAGTTATAGTAGTATTATTTGGTAAAATAATATAAAAATTGCTCTTAATAAATAGAAGTCATAAAAGTAGTGTTTGATAAAATTGCTCGTAAAATCTAAAATGACTACAATGGTCATAAATATTAAAAAAAATAATTTCTATTTTTAATGTTATTAAAGAGAATAAAATTATATTAGTATTTTAAATTTTAAAAAGCACAAGTTAGCTCTAAAAAGTACCCTATGAAGGCTTCTGAGAGTACCCTTTGACTTTTAAAAGTAAAAAACAAAAGCACCTCGATTTTTTGATTTATCAAATAAAAAAAATTGGCTTATACATTTCATAAACTGGACCACCGTTGCAAAAAGTATTATCAAATTAGGCCTTAGTCTAATTTTGATCTTTCATGTTCTTATAGTGTTTTGTGATCAATCCAATAAGTTGCTTTGCTTTAATGTACCAAAATAATAATAATAATAATAATAATAATAAATAAGTTGCTTTGTTACCGACCGTAAACAAGAAGTTTGTGTGTTCAATTACAAGACTTTGACTGCGTCAACCTCAACCCCACAGCCCCAACTTTAGCGCGGTTTCCCTCTCTTTTTTCATTATTTATTTTGACAAGAGGGAGGCTTTGGATCGAGTAATGTGATTTGAAGATACTCATCATTGAGTGGGGATTCACATTAATTAATGGGAAATCGTGAGGATTGTGGTGGTTTATGATAAGATAAGAATGCCATTTGCTCTGAGATTTATATTTAAATAAGTGAGAAATTAATGTATATGATTAGAGAATCGAGATAATAGTATTTCTACTTTTTCTCATAATCACCTGATTTTCTATTAATTAATGTGAAATCCTCACTGTTAACACATAAACTCTCCCATATTAACGGATACCCAAAAATGCTATATAGAAATATCATTATTCTTTTGGATATCAGACAGCCATTTCTTTGGTTCTTTTATTCGTACTATTCATTTTATACGCCATATCAGAAAAATAAAGACTCAAACTATTTTTTAACCTTATTCTTCAGTATTAATAAATAAAAAAGAAAACCAGTGAAGTGAGAATAATGTTTTGAGCATTTCAATAAATAATAATTCAAATAAAACTTTGTGTAAAATTAATGTTAAAGACTTCAAGAATTAATTATTAAAAGTGTTTCTTAGTTACAATCTTGCCAGAAGGTAGAAATATCTTAAAAAAAAAAAAAAATTGGTTAGGAATGACTATTTAAATTTTTTTAAAGAAAAAGATTATTTCATTATATCTAATAGTCAAAATTACCCTTAATAAAATCTTAATTAATATTATAGATCATTCAAAGATAAGTGATAACCATTTATGTACTAGGAAAAATTATTGCATGCTCTTGAAAGAAGATGTAGGATTGTTCATTTCACTTGCAATATGAGATTCTTGTAATATTCATCCAGTAACTTTCATTGACCGATAAGATATAAATAATAATCATTAGCAATAATTATTAGGCTATTAACTATTTAATGACTAATGTTAACTACTCATAGATGAGTATTATAACCATTCATATGGTAGTCATAAAGTGATTGTTAATGACCCACAAGAAATGAGTGAAAATCATTAACAAAAAGAATAATTTTGACTATTAGATAAAATTATATGATCTTTCTCTCTAATTAAAATTAAAATAGACTCTCTTAATAATTTTAATTTTTTTATGCCTCTATATTAAATATTATTCCTTAATGATATTTGGTATTAATTTTTTTTATTATAAAACTTTGACTATTATTGAAGATATTTCATGCATGTCTACTTTTTATTATTATTTTTTTTTATAGAAAAAGTTATGTTTTCAAAAAATTTATTAAAAAGATTTGAAGATTTTGAATTAAACTATTTAGAAAACAATACTAGTTTTCAGATATATTGATTTAAGAATATATTAAATTATTCAAATTGGCAGATAAATTGAAATTGTAGAAAATATATACGTTAGAATGCAAATAAAAGTAAAGTGAATGAATAACTCACCTAACACAACATCGAACATTTTTCCACAATTTCTCGTTTCAAATGATTATTGCACTAAAACAAATGATTATTGCACTAAAACTTGAAAGCCGTATACAATACAATTGACAGAACATGCTATATATATCCATCGCATCCAAGTTATAAGCCTTGTGCTTCCTTGAATATCTCTTCATACATGTTCTTATCGGCTCAAAGCAGAGACATGAGGCTTTCTTTGTTTCTTTATTGCTTGTTCTGCCTGGCGCTGCTTCTGATCCATCCCTTCACTGTTTCAGGGTAATTAACTCTTGCTAACCATAACTAAGCTGTATATTTCACACTTATTTGAGATGGCTTGTTTTGCTACAACAAGATTTTGTATTATTTACTGCTTTTGTTATTTAATTAAGATTGTGTATTAAAGTTTGCACTTTCGTCATATTCTGTTGGGCTTGTACAGTAGTGGCAGATTATGGTCGCCTCCTGCCTATAACGGCCGTGTACAGGATGAGACGATAAAGTCCCCGCCATCACCAACAAGGGCCGGTCACCATACCCATGAATAGCATTTGCGTCTCCGGAGTTTAGACAGTTTCCTCCTCCTATTGTATCTCGTTGCTTCTAATTTTTCCTTTTTCATTTTTCTGATTGGGATCACCAGAAATTATAAGCATAGACGTACTCCTCCAGTGTTTTCAGCTATGTAATAATGCCTTGATCTTTCTTTTGCTGCAATAATAACTCCAGTATATGCTGTTAGAACCGGAAATTCTTGGATATTTCAATAGAATTAAATTTGCTTCAGCACTTTGAATTTCAGCTCCAACTCCAGAGTAATGAATTGAAACAAAAAATATTCTTACAAACAATATTGTGAACGGTCAATGCTTATCAAAGAGAAGGGAACTTTGCAGCCGACTGGCTGGTCAAGGAGGGCTGTAAAGGGGTGGGTCAGGTTCCAGTTTCGGACTCCCTTGCTTTGGGAATGACGAATACTATTGGTGATGCTTTGGGTGTCATAGTTATTAAACCCAAACAGGTAATGGACCTGGTCAAGGAATTGGTTCATTGATTAAACCGGTTGAATTGAATTTAATTAAATAAATATATAAAAATATAATATAATTTAAATACAATATAACACAACAAGTTATATGGTTTGGTGGTAGTGGAGCGTGTCTTACATAATTCCTGGGAAGGGTTTGAATCCCATCTACCCCAATTTTTGAGCTTAAATGATTTCTATCTCAAAATCGGTTCAAATCGATTCGAGTTATATTGGGTTGACCAGTTCAAATACATATCCGGTCTAAATAAAAAATCGAATCAGGCAAGAGATTGGTTCACTAGTTTCCGGTCTGAACCTGTCAATTTGATCCGATTTTAACAACATTATTGGGTGTCTCCTTTGCTCGGCCTTAGTCTCTATTTGTTGCGTTTAGAGTTTTTTGAGACGTATCCAAAAAAAAAAAAATGCACTTATCAAATAGAGGTTATTTATTCTTTTTTGAGTGGTTAATAATTATAAACGAAGTTTATAAAATTTACAAATGGTTATTGCTTTTTCAATATTTATTTATTCCTTTTAAATGACTAACATTTATTAATAAAAGTATATACTAAAAGGCAAATGATACTAACCTCCTTTAAAATCTATCGATATTATAACTACACCTTTTTAGAGTTCAAATTGATATTTAACTCCTGTAATTTGTTTAAAAATAATACAATAACTTTCCTTATTCTCAAATAATTTATAAATTCCAAAATTACTCTTAGCACAAAATTACTCTTGTTGCAGCCTTAGGAATTACGAAAGAGGAGTGGGCTGATTTGGTAGTGATGCAATAAGGTGTGGTGGCAGTGGCTATAGAGCTCACAGTAACGCTGGTCGATAGCGGGAGTAGAAGTTGCAGCAGTACGGGCTAATAGCTAGGTAGGTGATGGTTGTGAGCGGCATGAGCGCAGTGGTGCTACAAGTGAACCAAACGGAGATAATGGTGGCTATTCTCATGTGCGGAAGTTGGTGATGGTTGCGATTAGAGCGCTGTGAGGACAAGTAGCTTGAGAAAATGATGATGAGGTCTGCCATGATAAGAACTCTTCTAGTGCGGGGTTTGAGTTTTAGTTGTGATTGAGTTAAGAATGAGGTTATTGCATTCAATAGAAAGGTAAAATAGGTTTCCGTGTGCCGGTGGAGGAAGGAGATGAGGTTATAACTTTCAACAGAAATAGAATAAATTACGAGAGTAAAATAGTTGTTTATGTGTTTTATTAATTTTTTAAAAATTTAGAATTTAAGGTTCCCAAAAGTTATTGTACTATTCTCGAACAAATTAAAGGAGTAGGGTGTAAACTTAAAATTTAAAAGTATCTCAATAGAATATTAATAAATCTCAGGAGATGTTGGTATGATTTATCCTATATTAAATTCATAAAATTAAGAAAGAAGGATCTTTCGTTTTTTGTTTTTATCATCCAAACAAAGTATTATATAATAAATGCTAGATATTAAATTACTGCAACTTAATTTCTCAACATTTGAAATTCTTTAAAATATGAAAATTCCATCCAAAGGCGTATAATAATGCTGATAAACTTTATGTTAAAAATAGAGAAAAATCTTGCAATATAAAAAATAAAGTATAAAACAAGAGCATTGTGTCTTTTAAAATAGGTAAAGCTTTATATTCGTCCATGATCTTTTAGCAATATTTTGATTTTGCCCTAAATTGTTTTGGTTTTAATTTTATCCCTAATATTTTGATAAAGTTTCAATGTTTATCCTTTTTGATAACATCATAAATTTTATTAATGAAGATGGTTGACCTAGTTGTAATGTGTTTATTTTTATCTCAAGTGAATGCTATATTATATATACAAAAACGTTATTTTTGTCTAACCATATTGGAGTGAACTAAGTCTTATTTATAGACAACTCCTAACTTTAAACACTAAAGTTTAGAAAAACAAGGATAAAAATAGAGTTTTTGTATGCACAACAAGATGTCTATATGAGATAAAAATGGAAACGTCAAAATTAGGTTAATATTCTCCGTTAATAAAATTGATGTCGTCAGCGAAAGAGATAATATTGTACGTTTTTATGTTTACATGCATGTTTTCAAAAATGTTATTTCCATGTATGTTTAGTTTTTAGTTTTCACTTACACTTTGTTTGGCCAAGAAAAGAAATTGAGAGAAAAAAAATTGAGTAGATTTTTATTTTTCATAAGTATATTTGGATGAAAGAAAAATGAAAGAAAAAAATAGAAGAAAAATTATTTTCTTTTATTTATTTGTATAAAAAAGTAAGAGAAAAAAATAATAACATTAAATAGCAATTTTACTCTTATGCTATTTTAAGTGATTATTCCAATTTTAGTATAGGGTTATATAAAAAAATTAAAAAAATATAAAAGTAAATATAATTTTATTATAAATTTATCTATCAATATAATATAAATAAATATAATAAAAATTACACTTTTTTATTCTTATTATTTTTTAAATGAACATATCTATTTTTGATATATATATATATATATATATATATATATATATATATATATATATATATATATATATTAATATAATATACATATTAATTAATATATTAATATATACACACAACTTAATATAAGGAGAATTGCTAGAAGTTTAGAACTCTCACAGTTCTCCCCCCTCCCCCTACCCTCTCCTGTTTTTCCGCCGAGCTAAGAGAAGGAAAAAATTTGGATGGGTTCCACCTTTTTTTTTATTATTCAATTTTTTCTTACATATTTTTCTGTAAATTTTTTTTTTCCTCTCCATCCTTCCAGTTTTCTCCTAAGCAAACAAAGGTTTTAACGGTAGAGAAGTGTAAGAGGATTCACTTTTTGTGGGATATCGTACTGACTCATTATTCATCTATCATTAGATGGGGTATGGACCCATTTAAATGGGATTCACACCCCATCCAATAATAAATAAGTGGTGAGTCAACACAGTATCTCATAAAAAATAAATTCCCTTAATATTTTTCTTAATGTTATATTTTTAAAATTTTTATTAAAAGTAAGGTGGATTCTGTGGGTGTAGATGATGCAGATAGAGTTTTGTTTATAAATATTTAATGACAAAAATCTTCACGCGTGCGGTGGCAGCTCGTCTCGCACGCGCGCTCGTCTCACGTCCCTCAGCTCACTAGCTCGAGTAAAAGGCACGCTTACGGTAAAAGGCGACTAAAGGTAAAGTGAACGAGTGACTCGCCTAATAAAACATCGAACATTTCACACTTTCTCGTTTCAAATGGTTATTGCACTGAAGCTTGAATGCTGTATGCAATGCACAATTAACAGAACAAGCTATATATATATATCCATCACATGGAAGTTGTAAGCCTTGTGCTTCCTTGAATTTCTCTTCATATATTTTCTTATCGGCACGCCGCACAGACATGAGGCTTTCTCTGTTTCTTCAATGCTTGTTCTGCCTGGCGCTGCTTCTGATCCATCCCTCCGTTGTTTCCGGGTAACTCTTATTAACCATCACTAATTTGTATTTGTAAATTTGTATTTCACACTTATTTAAATAAGAATATTAGATGGGTTGTTTTGTTACAACTTACAAGAGAGTTTTGTATTATTTGTTGGGGTGATTTAATTAAGATTTTGTATCGATCAAACCTTGTACTTTTGTCATATTTTGTTGTGCTTAATTATACTGCTGTGACTTGTGACAGATTAAGGCCACGTCCTTTGTTTGAGACTCAAGGCCGTGGAAACGATCAGCCGATAACGCCCCCGCCAGCACCAAAGGGGCCCCTCGTGAAACGCCATGATTAGCTTTGCGTCCTGAGTTTCGACAGTTTCCTTCTTCTATTGTGCATCTCTTTGCTTGTAAACTGTTTCTGCTTGGGATCACCAGAAATTCTAAGCATATATACACGTACTCCTCCAATGTCTTCAGCTATGTTGTAACACCTTCATCATCTTTCTTTTGCTGCAATAATAACTTCAGTTAATGATGTCAGAACCGGAAATCATTCGAGATTTTCAGTCAAATTAAATTTGCTTCATACTTGAATTTTAACTCCAAGTAATGATTAAGGTAACTTTAAAATAAGTAGTTAAAATTAAGGTTAATGACCATAAAAAAATATATATCTAAGTTTAAAAAGAACATAAAAAATATAAACTATTTAAAAAGACAGTATAAAATCTATATGATATAAAGAGAGAATTTACCAACAAAATTCTGAAAATGTATGCTATCAAGTGAGAATCTATAATTATGACATTTATCTATTTTTATAATTGTGAATGAGTTAATGTTAGGCCATAATAAAATATCTAATAGACATTCATTAAATCTATTTTAAATAATTCAATTAGTTTTGTTAGGAAAATCAATTTTATTAGTATTCATGTTAAGTTTACGAATTTGACCCCTGCGAGTGAAATAAAGACGAGTTGAGCGGAACTTCAGGTGCTTGCAGCTGGATTGGCACACGCTGGCCCTTTGCAAACTACAAGATGCTTTATAGAAGAATGACCTAATAACTTAATTATGAAGCCCATCAGTTGTGTGAGCTGATAATTTGGTTTTAGTGCCTTTGAGTGCGTTTAGGGATCATTACTGCGTCTATACACATGGCCAATAATGTTACTTGTTTGTGCTTTTAAAAAAAATAGAATCAGAGAATAATTAACTTTGCTTTGCCTTTTTTTTTATTTTTTTCAGAAGCAGTGACTTGCTTCAGATTTTAATCCCATAAATTTCAGAACCTCCTAATTGCAAATCCATTCTTGAAATATTTTTAAAAAATGCC
Organism: Pterocarpus macrocarpus; assembly: GCA_031439585.1. Classification (NCBI taxonomy): domain Eukaryota; kingdom Viridiplantae; phylum Streptophyta; class Magnoliopsida; order Fabales; family Fabaceae; genus Pterocarpus; species Pterocarpus macrocarpus. Next base: position 18,142,520 of record CM062514.1, read on the forward strand.
ACAAACCTTCCACATTCTCATTATAGTTCTCGGAGCACAAAAATATTATCATCATCATCATCGCCATCACCGTCTCTCTCTCTCTCTCTCTTGAATATGGAAGAAAGAGAGACGTGGACCCCGCCACTTCGGTTAGCATTTTCTATTAAGAGGATTGAGTGCTAAGTGCATTAAATTTTTTAGGATAAAAAACAATAACTCGCGTTGAGGTTTCTCAAAATAATACTTAACCTCATTTTTAATTAAAAATTACACTCTAACTTATTATAAAAATATTTTAATAGAATATTTTCACTTATTTAATTAAAATTAATCCAAAATGTTAAAAAAATTAGTTAAAAATTGTACTCCAACCTATTACAAAAATATTTTAACAAAATATTCTTACTTATTTAACTTAGGTTAATCCTACAAAATATTTTCACTTATTTAACTAAGATTAATCCAAAATATTTTTTAAAAAAAACTTAGCCAAAAATTGCATGCCTGCCTATTATAAAAATATTCTAATAGAATATTCTCATTTATTTAATCAAATTAATTCAAAATTATAAAAAAGAACTTAACCAGCCTTAACTTACATAATTTCATTCTTCCATCACCATTTACCTTTATCAACCTCTATTCTCTTTTATTTAAAACTCACAAAAAATAATATGAAACTCTTCCATTTTTACAACTTCTCTATATTCTCATTTTTTAAGACACGCTAAAAGATGGAATTACATTGATTAAATTTAACACAATTCCAACTAGCTATGTGAATAATTAATTCACTGATCAATAAAAAAAAAGATAATTTCCTCTTTCCATCTCTCTTTTCATGCAGATAATTTATTTTTTTACCAATAAATAAATCAATTTTTTCAAAACTAAATTGAACCTTCAAAATTTGCTACGTAGATTTCACACTTCTTTGACCTTTCAAAGCATTAATAAAATCCCTCTTCAAAGATGGTCTGTATTATAGTTTTAAAAAAGGTTATTTTAGTCTCCTTTGTATGTAAAAACCATGAAATGCATAGCCTTTTTTTAAAAAAATTTTAAATATTGGAAACATACCTTCTAAGTAGTTTCAATAATCGTTTATTGAATCTCCTAGATTTTTAACAAACTTCACATATTCAAGAGGTAAAAAAAAAATCAGAAAATAAAAAGTATGTAAAATTTTTCAAAACAAAAAAGAGATTGCTAAAAGAATGAGAATATAAAAAAGATTGTAAGATGGAAAATCTTTACCTTATTTCTTGTGAGTTTTGAATAAGAAAGAATAGAGGCTGGTGACGGTAATGGTGATCGAAGAATGAGGCTATGCAAGTTAATGTTGGTTAATATTTTTTTTAATATTTTAGATTAACCTTGGTTAAATAAGTGATAAATTTTTGCTAGAATATTATCATAATAGGGTGAAATGCAATTTTTAACCAAGTGTGTGGTTAAGTGCTATTTTAAAAAATCTTAATAGGGGTTTGTCTTATTTACCTAATTTTTTATAGAGATTAATTTTAATATACTATCAATATAAAATAGTTTTACAGTATTATTTAATTATATATTGTTACATTTGAGCCTTTTGAGGTAGTATGTGTGAGGGTCAAACACATTTGCTACTATAATAATTGGATGACAATGCAAAAATATTTTACAATAACATTATATCAAAATTAAATTATTTTTTTGAGTTGCTTTGAAAATGTTTAAGTTGAAAGGAAGACTTGTCCCTAGTCCAAGGTTAGAGTATACCTCCAAATTTATCGAACACTTACAAATATACTTACAAATTACCTACTAATAGAAGGAAATATGGAAATCGAAATCAAGTCATGATGATGCATGGCCGGATCAAAGGCCAACTTGGGAGCCAAATTAAATTCTTTTTTATATTACTAAAAAAAATGTAATAAACTTATTAATATCTAAAAAAGTCATTGATATTTTAAAAAGAATCAATTAATTTAAAATATATTTTTATTTTTATTATAAAAATACAGTATATTTTTTTTATATTTTTTAAGATGTGATTTTTTATGCCCTCAATTGTAATTTTATTAAAAAAAATACTTTTATATTTATCACATTTAAATAGTTTAACAATTTGTTATTATAATAAAAAAATGTGTGAAAATGCAAAAACTGCCCTTGAGATTAGTTAAAATAGCACTAAACCCCAATTTCATCTCAATATTACACTTCACCATATAAGTCTGAGGGTGATTGTTCTAGGACATATCCAAACTCAACCATAATTAATAGTGAATTATAAAGTGGTCCACCCCATCTTCTAGATCACCTTAGTTCATCTACTTTTAACCATTAGATATTATTTGAACAATTTGATTTTGACAAACAATAAAGAATAGTTCAAATTTGAAATATAATAATTATATAAAATTATAAATAAATTAATATTTTTTTAAATTATTAATCTATCACATCTATCTTTTCTCTCTCCTCTTTCTTCTTGGCATAGGATTCGTTGGTCCACCGTAGGATCAACGTTAGTCCCATGTAGTTTAACGGTTGAATCTTTATTATTTTAAATTTGACGATTGATGTTTGAGCCGTGTTTTCTAACTAATGACTTTTTTATTTAGTGCTTGTCAATGAAAAATTTACAGATGTATCCCTAATCATTCTTCCACCAGTGATCTAGCATAGGGAGGCGTCGATGGTTGGGGCAGAGTTGTTGGGATGCAAAGGTTGCTCCCCCTACATACCGAGCACTTAGGGCGAGACACAAAGGGTGACTCCGATGAGTCAGGAGAGGACCTTACCCAACGATGATTCGTGCATGGGAAGTCTTAGGCCACACGTAGGTGGAGTGGTGGCATCAAAGAGGGTAGTCCAGAAAGGATTTTCAGACCACTCCACAGTACGTGGACCAAATCAGTTATATTGTAGCAATCTATTCGCCAGGTATTGAATGTCCCCCCTGTTACTTCCCAAATATTTCGTAGCCGTCGGAGTGCATTGTTGGCCAACATAGATTGTGCAATAGGTTTATGATTGATAGAGTCAATGATAATTGTAGGCAATATTGCTAGCATAAGACAGTTAGTTGGTGATTGTTAAACATTTGCAAATGGAGTGGCTGGGATTAATGCACTTTTATAAATAAAATTTACTTGATATGAGAAAATGTTTGAATCGATCTGATTGATTACCTTGTTTAGGGTTTGTGTAATGTCATTTGGAATCTACTTCATTGATTTTTTTTGTGAAGATTGTTTAGATCAGACAAATTTCACAAAGTAACCTGTTTGTTCGTGGTTTAAGCTTGTGCAATGGAATGCAATGAATTGAAATTTTTAGTTGTTCGATGGCATGAGGGGGTTATAGAACCTACTAGGATGCAGTTATGTGCATAAGTGACAATTTGGATGCAGTGCAATTTTATCACCGAAATGCAGGCATTTAGTTCAACTAGCAATGAAAGTGTATTAGTGAGCGGTGTAGTGGTTTGTGGTTGATATTATGTATGTGAGCTAATGACATTTAAAGTGCGTGTTGAGATGGAATTCATTTATTGTAAGTTGCAGTTTGCCATTACGAGTAATGGGCAATAGATGAGAAGTGTGATTTGATATGAAATTGATGAGGTTAGAATGTGGTGCATAGATTTTTTACATGAATAGTCTTGAGTCTGCAATTACACAAACTATTAGGTACATGGTTAAAGATTCATTGGGTGGATCATAAGATGTCAATGAGTTTGATTCACTTAATCATAGGGCATAATCTTTGTTGCAGTAAGTTCCATTAATTGCAACTATAGCAGAAGTCATGAAAGTTTTGTATGTGACATCCACTTTCAAAACTGAAAAGAGTCAATTTCAGCATATGATTAGGATTTTCAAACCACCATGACAATGGGACAGGTGATGGTATAGAGAATATTTACCTCCTTTTTATTGTCATTGGAGATGCATTAGCAGGGTCATGTAGTGATGAATTATATAAGTCATATTAGACACTGAGTAAATGTAATTCACCTAAGGAAGCATCAATTATTGGAATGTGTAGGGGTAATGATAGATTTAGTTTCACATTGATATTTGCAGGAAAAGGCTTTTCTAGATGATCAGTGATCTGCCAACTATCTTTGAGCTTGTGACAGGAAGTGCCATGCAATGAAAGGACTAACCAATTGCTCACAACAATGGTAACAAAAGCAAATCAAGTGGAAAGGTGATATGTAAATTTCAATTTCATGTTCTAAGTTTATATTTTTGTCACTGCCCCTGTGTGGAAAGTCACTTAGCTCTTCTTGTTTGGATGATGCCTTTTAATAGTCCCATCAATCTGAGACTCAGGCTAGGGGAGTCAAGATGTCTTTCACTGGTAGTAGGACAAATGCTAAGAACCCCCTTATGCCCTAACAAGAGAATACTCCGACAGTAATTTGGGAATTGGTCGAGTGACTCTCTTGGCCAACAAAAAATTCTCAGGCCCTACATAACAATTATTTACGGGCTTCTTTTTGCAATTCAAACAGGGGTGTAACGTTGGTCTAAGAGTTAGGGTAGACCAACGAATCCTGAGCCTTCTTAGAACTGTTAAATGAGTCATCCAGACTCATTTAGATCTGTGGGTCAAATGGATCAGATCAAAGGGTTTTTTTTTTTTTTTAATCTATACACTTTGAGGAAACTTATTTTCCATTAACAAATCCTAAACAATATGATTTATAATTAAATTCAAACTACATCCAAATGAAAATTTAAAAACTATATGAAACCACAGTTCTTTTAAAATAAAAATATAACTTCATAAAAAAGGACAAAGTTATAGACAAATAAAAGTTTTAATTTTTCATTTTTCAAAATAAGTAGATAAACGAGTCACTGTCATGCTAACAATGATAAAAAAAAAAAAATTAAGTAATGAATAATATTTAATATAAAATAAAATTATATAAAAAATAAAACTATTTAAAATATTTTTTATTAATAAATAAATATTTTCACTTTAAAATATTTCTTTTTTCTTTTTTTTACATGTTTTGAAGAACTACTCAAATGTATAAGAGAAAAAAAGTATTATTTTTTTAATTTTTAATATTTTATGAAAATAAGAATTAATTATTGAAAAATATTTAATTAAATAATAAATAACACTTAATATGAATTTCAATTTTATGAATAAAAATAATAATACTTATAATAATAAATATTGAAATAATTGTGTTTATTTTTGAATTTACAATTATTTAATTAATAAAAAAATTATTTATTACAATTTTGTTTTTGTTATTTTTTATGATCAAAAGTATTTTAAAAGCATGACAACAATATTATATTATACTATATAACATATTATCCTATACATCGTTATACCAAAAATGACATAATATTAAAATTTTAATCCATCTTATATTATCAAGTCTTATACTATTAGGTCTTATAATATCAGACTTAATCCTATTATCTTATGACTCAGCCTATTTATCTTTTTTTTTTAAAAAAGAAAAAGCTTATGCACTTTCAAGGATTTTTTTTCCCATTTGATAGATTTCAAACAATATAATTTATAATTAAATTCAAACTACATCTAAATGAAAATTCAAAAGCTACACAAAACTGTAGTTTTTTTAATAAAAATAAAAATAACCAAAAAAATAAAGTTATGGTGAAACAAAATTTTTTATAAAAAAAGGGGTAAATAGGCTAACCAATTTACCTATTACGCTAGTTAGTTTATTCACAGAAATTAGATGGGTTGGGCTGTAAAACTTTTGATCTGCTTAAAATAAATTATTTTTAACCTAACTCATTTAACTCATAAGTTAAATGGGCTAATCAGTCGCTAGCTTATTTATCTATTTATTTTTAAAAATAAAAAATTAAAACTTCTATTTGGTCATAACTTTGTCCTTCTTTATTAATTCTTATTTTAAAAAAACTTCAATTTCATATAGTTTTTGAATTTTTATTTGAATCTAGTTTGAATCAAATTGTAAATTATACTATTTGAGATCAATGAGTGGAAAGTAACTTCCCTCAAAGCATATTTATAAAAAAAAGATAAATGGACTAACTTGTTGAAGCGTGCGGGCTAACTTTAAAAAGATTGGATTTTAGTCAGCTATATAATTGAGTAAATCCATTTGATCCATGAACCTAAATAAGTTGGATTGACTTGTTTAACGTCTCTAAAAAAGAAAAGAAAGAAGATAGATGGAATAATTTAATAATTTTAAAAATTATGAACTTATTTTATAATTTTATATAATTACTAATTTCTAACCCGCGCAGCTGCGCAGAGAATTGAACTAAGTAGGAATAAAATTTTGGATTATATATATGACAAACAAAGAGTTTAGATAGCCAAAGATGAAACAAATATTTATGCTTATAGTGATATCAAAACAAATTATCCAGAAATCGTATATGAATAGTTTTTGAAAAAGTTGATCTTTATCAAAAAAATGATTGCAATACCATGGGTGACCACTATATATTCTATTGTCCAATTTGCAAGAAAACCATTATCTTTACCCTGTAATGGATATGTTAGGTATAACCCTTAATTAAAAAAAAAAAGTGTTCTATGGTTAATTTCTACTGTGATGTAAGAATCAATGCCTTTAATAAGATTTTTAATATGGAACTGTACGATTAAAAAATTAGTTAATAATTATTTAAATTGTTTATATTTTATTATTAAAGTTAAAATTTTTTAACAATTATTTAAAATATATAAATATAAATTTTTAATTTAAATTTAATATAAGCTTATAATAATTATGTACCTATGTAATATACATGCTCACCTCTTCAACGTTTATGTATAACCCGTTTAAAATATCAATGCATTGTGAGATGGCAATACAACTTAGTTATTAATACTTTAGTTATATTTCAAATACGATTTTAAAGTTTTTTCTATCATATGTTGTATAAGTGAGCTCCATATCTACCATTTCAAGCTCTTTCCATCACATGTTGTATGGACCTTCACTTTCTTAGATATATCATCTATACACTATAAAGGGTGCATTGTCTAAGACAGTCTGGGAATCAGAAGTTATGATATATCAACCAACAACAAATGTTAAAATTTAATATTTTTCATATATGCATAGATTAAAACAATTATTTTGAATTATAGTTATTATAAATATTGATGTGATAGAGTTATTACAATATAAGTATTAAAATTTTCTATACGAAACAAACAAAATAAATAATGAAAATGAATTGAAAAATAGTATTCGTTATTAATAATTGAATATTACAATAAAAAGCATTGTAAAAGGTAAGATATAGATATACAATTGAAGTGCTGGAATATTTAAAAAAATAATTAATAATAATTTAAATTAATTATATGTTTTTATTAATATGATTTATTAATTTATATCTAACATAAATTGATAATAATCATAATGTAACGTATTTGGTATCACCCATGCGCTATATATTTGGTATCACCGATTTGAGATATTATAATTTTTAAAGAATTATTTCTTGACAACTTTATTTTGTCATAAATTTGTAGCATAAGTTTTGAGGACCTTATGAAGATGTCTGTCCCATACTTTTTCAAATGATTAAATTGATATTATTTTTATTAATAAAAAAGTAAATAATATTAAAACTTAAAGTATATAATCTTATAGATTCTATTATAAGATAGAGATCTACAATTAAAGTATTATAATAACTATAATTGTGTAGGATATAGATTTGCAATTCGTGTTGTAAGATCAAATAATTAATTAATAATAACTTGTGAATTATTTATATTTTCTTATTAAGGTTAAATAATTATTTATTATGAGATAGAAAAATATAAATATATTTATTAATTTAAATTTAATATGAATTGATAATAAGTGTAAGATAGGTAAATGATTACCCATGCAATATACATATTTGGTATCTCCCTATATATATATATGTGTGTGTGTGTGTGTGTGTGTGTGTGTATGTATGTATGTATATTTAGCATCACTTATTTGAGATATCAATATTAATAAGAAAATAATTCCATAGCTAATTTCTTTTGTCATGCAAGGGGTGTGAATTATGTGTAATATATATAATATAAATTAATATAGTAATTTATTATAAAATTTTTATTATATAAGTTTAACAAAGAATTCTAAAATTTGAATTATGCTATAATTATCTAAATTAATTAAAAATATTTATAAAATAAAAAATATGCAGAATGAAATAATCATAGAAAATAAGTATAATTTTGATATTTTTATTGAATAATACTAAGTTCTTTAAAAGAATATATGGATAAAAACATTTCAGTTACGAAAAAAAAAATAATTTGATTGAGTAACAAAATAATGACAATGAAGCTGCCTATCTCGCCCGATGACTGCCGTGAACCGCAACTTGCTAAAGAACCCAATAGCACAATGTAGGGCGGCCATGCTTATAGCCATAATAATGGTCCTATGTTTTTGCAAGTGGGTTGGTTAAAGATGTGTTCCATTTGGATACTTTGTGGTAATCCACACGCATAACCAATAAGAATATGGAGGGGATTCACATAATTAATTCCATTATGAATATTTGTGTCCCAAATATCTTTGTAGTGAATGACATCTGTCAAAACCTTTTGCAACTTGGGTAGTGCAAATTTTGGTGGAAAACTGCTTTACTAGGGCTTGACAAATAGCGTTGGCCCGGAGTGGAACTACTAACTTTTATATATTAATAGATTATATTTTTAAAGTCCATTTTATATAAGAAAGGGTTGACTCGTTTTATTTAGCTTCAGCATAAACTTAAAAAAAATCTGAATCATTGCTTTTATTTTTTTAAATGTTTATTCATAAAAGAATACTCGACTCACATGATCTGTGATGAGCAAATAGTGCAAAAGGAGACACATCCATGGAGTAGACTAGATAACAACCTATAGGCAAAGTAACAAAATAATCTCAATATCTCCTATATATGCTTCGATTAATACCACAACTATACACCCGTATGATATCGCTGTATACCTCTTCTTTTAATTATTTGCTGTCAGCATACCACCAGTTCTGCAATCAAGCATCTGGAACCGCGGTTCACATTAACCTCAATCTGTTCTCGCAGAATATGTCATCATCCCATCAGTTATCACAAAGCAATTAATCTTTAACGCCATCCACATATCAAAAATACTTGGGTGGTGTTGAAACACCACGTGGCTGCGATCACAACCAATAATATCGCACCATTGGAGATAGAATTCACCACTAACTTGCGGATTGAAATTGGTTGTGACCGTAACTATGTGGTGCTTTAGGACCAACCAAGAACTTTTCATCCACATATACAGAAATTCCATCTTTGTAGGTCATATCAGCAAAATAAAAAAATTACAGTCCAGAGTAGCATTTTGAAAGATGATCTTGTTTCTTATGTCCCAGATTGACCATAGTATAACCAAAAAAGAAAAAAGGCCGATATCCACACAGTTTCCTTTGCTTTCCCTTCAACCCCACATTCGTTCATGATTCAAAATTTACCTTAGGACACTCAGAACACGCCCATTTCATTTCCCACCACGAACGAAATTTGCGCCATATATTTCATGAGAATTCACACGAACGAAGCAGATGAGAGATATCTAAATCAATCATTTTTCTTTTTCAATTTTTTCGTCTGAATCAACTTTTAAATAACATCTAGCAATTAAAAATAAATAGACCACGGTGGTACAGAAAATGGGGTGGATCATTTAGTTCACCGTTAATTATGGATGAGTTTGGATGTATCCTAAAAATAACCCCTCTAAAACTTATAAAGTGCAATATTAAGGTGAGACTGAGATTTAGTGCTATTTTAACAAACGTCAATGATGGTTTTTTGCATCTTCTCCAAAATATAAAATAATTTTTTACTCTTGATTCTGTTTCTACTTTGATTTTACTTTTAAGAGAGTACTTTCTTTAAATAAGCTTGTGCAAACTGTCCAATAGCTTTAATGGACAAATAAAAAGTCAACGGAAGAATGAAATACAAGATCGAACTCGTCTAATTTGCTATTTCATAAGATTATTGCACTGAAACTTGAACGATATATTAGTTGCCCAGTATATATATGTGAAAGTGTCATAATTAATAGAACAAGTGCAAATTACTAGCTTGGTGCTGCCTTGAATTTGCATCCTTTCATTTTCTTTTCGGCACAGACACACAGATATGAAGTTTTTGCTGTTTCTTCAATGCTTGATCTTGATCTGCCTGGGGCTGCTTCTCATCCATCTCTCCATTGCTATCGGGTAACTCTTATTAACCATAACCAGATTACATTTCAGACTTATTTCTAAACGAATGAGATGGCTTGTAGTCCCAACAAAATTTTGTAATTTTTTGCTTTGTCATTTAATTAACATCTAGATTTTGTATCAAAGTTTGTATATCCGTCACATTCAGTGCTTGTACTTTTGCGACAGGGCGCCGCCGAATAATGGCCGTTTCAGCGATGTCCCGGTAAATCGCCCGCCAAAACCACCCGGTTCCCGCAGTTCGCGCCCTTAAAGAATGCTTAACCCTGCAAGAGGAGCTTATATAGACAGTTTTCTCCTTCTATTGTGTCTCTCTGCTTCTATACTTTTTATCTGCTTGGCATTACCAGTAATATGCATAGACGTGGTCCTCCAATGTTTTCAGCTATGTAATACCTTGATCGTTTTTTCGGCACAATGGTAAGTCCAGTTATCGTATCTCTAAATTAATTTTAATTAGTTATAAATTAACGTTGGTTTGGCTCAAAAGATTCAATACTTATATTTTTAATAAACTCTTATTCAAGTCTTACAAAAGAATAAAATAAGTGTGTGGGAATTAGGTTGATTGGATATTACTTTTTGAGGGGATGTTATTATTTATAAAAAATATAAATCAATTTTTTTGTTTGATAAATACAAAAGTTGAAGTGTTTTTGTTTTTATTTTTAGAAGTCAAGAGGCTCTTGAGAGCCTTTATGCGATCCCTTTTTAATATAGGTTTATACTATTTAAAATTTTAAAAAAATTTATATAATTTTATTATCTTTAATAACAGTAAAAATAGTAATTACTCTTTTTGATAATTATATATATTATAATTATTTTAAATTTTAAAAATAATTTTATTAAATATTATTTTTATGATTTTTTTATAAAAAATAATTTTTATATTATTTTATTAAATAATATTATTATTACTTTTTAATAGTAATTTTTAAAAAATTCAAAAAACTCAACTCTAAAAAGATTACAATAATACCAAACCAAATTTTAAATTGTGTAGTTGATCAACTCAATTCAAATTAAATTAATCAAGTAAACTTTATATACTTATAGTTTAAAAATTGAATATAATGAGTTCCAATAATTCACCGGTATTTAGGGCATAGCTGCTGTCCAGATCCCGGGAACCACGAGCATGACGTGCTATGACAAACTCTCCATGACATGACCATAGCAACTCACAGACACCCACGACTTATAGTAGTCCAGCAGTCAGCTGTTAATAAAAATATTCGAAATAGGGTAATGGAAAGCAGAAACAAAGAACGGTATTGCCTTTTTCTTTGCATTGGATGGCTTAATTAGTCAGAAAAAAAAAGTTGATAGAAAAAAATTAAAAGAAAAATGGGGCAAACAAATAGAGATTCATTCAATAGAATTAGAAAAGGAGAATTCTATATCCAAACCCCATAAGGAAAAAGAAAAAGCGAACTCAGGTTTTCAAACGCACGCTTAATCACATGACCCCATAAGGAAAAAGAAGAGGCGAACTCAGGTTTGCAAACCCATACATGTTTTGGTCTAACTTTCCCATTATTTAGAAAAAGTGAGCCAATAACTTAGATACAAGAAATTATCATTACCTAGAAAAAGAGAGCCACCGCAAATTATCATTATCGACAATTAGACACATAACCTGTAATTGCCAGCAGATTGCATGACGAGGCACAAGATGAATCTCCCTTCAAGTCTTAAAAATAGCTAGCTGAGCTGTACCATTTTGGAAAAAAAAAAAAAAACTATGATATCACCTCGGTTAAATTTTAGTCTGAAGTTAGTAACCTATTGAAGATGAATATTATGGGACGTTAGAAATGATGGACCAAATAATCAGGTGAATTCAAGGGCAGCACAACGTATGCTTATCTGTCCTTTTATACATCCTTATATTCTCCTTTCCCTAAAGTAAGTCTTATGCCTTCTTTGTAACAATGTAACAATGAAAACTCTGATTCACATTTTTATCTTTTGTATATCTGCAGAACAAATAAGTGATATGACATAAGAAGGAAGTATAAACAGTATGAGCAGCTACCAATTGAAATGAACAGCTTCCAACGCATCAGCGAGCTAAATGGATAAAAGAATCTTGCACAAATCCGTGCCCAGTTTTGCCCACTTTTAAACTATCCTAGGATGTATGGCAAAACAACCCATGTCAACGGGTAGCTACGGGGATCACATTCAATAGAGATCAGCACGGAGACAGCATTGGTATAGAGTTTCTGTTCATTAGAAGGGGCGGAGTATATGTCCCCGTTCCATGGAGAAGTTGGATATAGGGGTTTTGGTGTATTTCAAATTTAGTATATTTTAGTTAGGGTTGAAGTTTCACAATTGCTTAGGAAGAGTTTCTACAAAGTCTTTATATATGAAAATATTTAATAAGTAGATATCTTATCATATTAAAGTAGTAGTATAAATTTGGATTTGCTTAATTTTTAATACCCATGATATTTTGTCTGTCTTCATATCATTTATTTTTGGGTGGTTTCTCTCACATCCTACGAATTGGGAGGGTTTAAATATCCTTCCTAGTTGATACTACTAAAAAACTTATATATGTTAATTTAACTGCCACATCATTTAAAATTGATCAAATTTTATTTTAATATTTAATATTTATTTTTTTCTTATGATTTGACCTCATATGTTATTTAAATTACTTTTTAAATTTACACATATATCCCTCCATCTATTTTCATGTATTTTATGTATCTCTTTATTTTCTTTAGATCAAAATATTTTATTCAACAAAAAATCAGCGATGGTAATTAGTAAAGCAAAGAAGTGATTTCAGCTCTACTTACTGAATGCGAATAGCGATTGTGAGTGCTTCTCACTTTCAGTGGGAAAATGGAAGCTGGAGGGTTTTGCATTCAGTTTTAGATCCTACTGTTACTATTACTCTATCTTTCCTCTCTGCATATCAGTCTCACCGATTCCATTACCCCCAACGAAGCCAAATACCTACCTACCTTGATAAATACCCTCACCCTCTTTTTCATTTTTTTTTTCAACTCAAAATTGAAAATCTCAATTAAGTTAAATTCAAATTTGTAGGTTTGTGATATGTACTAGAGGTATGTTATTTATATACCTCAAAATCTTAGACACCCCAACACCTGCTTTCTACTTTTCTTTTTCCATCAATCATTTCACTTTTTCTTTTACAATTTTTTTCTCTTTTCTCTTTCTCGATGTCCAAGAGTGTCTACTTACCTAGTGATACAAAAAATATTTCCCTATGTACTATCACGCTTTCAACGGATACATGGGGCACGCTTTCCCCTTGGTGGGTCCTGCAAACAAGAAAAGGAGTTTTTGGGTTTGATAATCTAATCAATCAAGAGTGAGGGTGGTTGATTCAATTTGGGAATTTTTAGAGTTTTTCATGTTCTATGAACATTAGCAATTTTAATTTCATTAAGTTTGGTGTTTTAATCTTAATGAGAGATGGACATTAGCAAAACAACTGATAATTAGTACAGGGACTTAAAGATAAAAATTTAAAAGTTAATAAAAATAATTTAATTAAATTGGGGATTTTAAAGCAAACATATAAAGTTTGACCAACTTTGAATGATTTGGTAGTTAAATTAACACATGTCAACTTAGGCTTTATCTGATATTACTATAGCTTTTAAAGAGCTGCTGAGCTCTCTAAAAGTTACTCTAAAAAAGGTATAATAGTATTATTTGGTAAAATAATGTAAAAATTACTTTCAATAAGCTAAAACTATAAGAGTAATATTTGGTAAAGTTACTCTTAAAATTTCAAATAACCAGAATGGACAAATATTAATGAGAGTAATTTCTACCTTTATTGTCATTTTTTTTCTTTTTGATAATTCAAAGTATATAGTCTCAACTCACCATAACATAGTGAAAAGCAAGTCTAAGAAGAAAGTATTTGAGAAGTTAAACTGAGAATTATATATTATATCCATGTAACTAGAGGTTTACGGGGTGAAAACAAAATATATTACTTCTAAATGATGGCCAATAATGCTATTGCCACATGGTAGCTATATAATTGAACAATAGGTTTTTTTTAGGGAAGGAATATGGTGTATTTTGGCAAACAATAAATATATATGTGAGATTGACGGAAATTGTGCAGCAATAAAAGAGACTGGAAGGAGAATTAGAGAGTAAAATTAGAAATTAGAATCCTTAATTAATAAAATGATAAAATTGGATTTTTATTAAAATTTATATTAATCTTTTAAATTTTAGAGAGTACAAGCTAGTTCCGAAAAATAACCTATGAGGGCTCCTAAGAGCACCCCTTAACTCTCAAAAGTTAGGAGCAAAAGCACCCCAACTTTTTGGTTTATCAGACAGAAAAAATTGGCTTCTTTTGTTATAAGTCAGAGCACTCATTTAGAGAAGATTACCAAACTAAGCTTTAGTAGTGCCAATTAGGAAGGGTACCTAAATCCTTCCCCAGGGTACCAGAGCAACTATCTTGGGACTGTTGGATTTAATGGACCAAATGTCTTTAGTTTGGACCGTTGGAAACTAGCCTATTTAACTCCTCCATCAGCCCAATTAACGCTAACATACACTTAAACCTTAGCTCTCTTCCTCTCCCATTTTTGTTTTTGCTCTGTCTCTCCTACACCGTCTTCTTTAGTTTTTGCTATGCAACAAAGGTCACCTCATTGCCTTCTTTGAGTGTTCAACTACTAGGACGAGATACTCGCTGCTCAATGTACAAGAAATATCATGTGGATGAGTTTCTAAGGAGATCCGTGTCTAATCCTGCAAGGGTTACTTGTTAAGGTCATTCCACTAAGCATAACTCTGGATAGGGCAAAGATAAACTGTTAAAGACAATGCTTAGCACAATTTGTAGTAATCTTGTTCCATCTCCTTCCTTTTGTCAATTTTTGCTACATGTGTTGTTTTGTTTGTTATTAACAGTAGCTAAAATATTATTATCCTAAGTTGTACGTTACGGCCTTATATATTGGTATGAGGAGCTTCTTAAAACCAAAAAAAGAAAAAAAGAAAAAAAAAAGAAAGAGAGTTGGATAGGCTAAAAGCTAGTTGTCAGGAGAACTACACCCCAAAAACTATTTGTTGGAGTTAGAGAGTTTAAATCCTTATAAAGCCTCCCTTTCAAGGTGACCTCTTCGATGTGGGACTCATTATATTGCCACCTTCCTCGAAAGCCAGCTTCCCAATAGTTACACTTTACGACACTTCACTCAATGACACTTCACTTGATTATAGTCAGAACCCTTTGCAGGTAGTGTTCTTTGGTCGGCCAACTCTTAACAAGAGCATCATTTGTAAATGAAATAAGTCCCACATTAAAGAAGTCACCTTGAAAGGAAGGCTTTATAAAGACTTGAGGTATCCAACTCCAACAACTAGCTTTTGAGGTGTGATTCTCCTAAGAATTTATACTTGTTACAATATATGATTTGGTTTCTCTCATCTGTTGTGGATGCTTGTGTATTGCTTGGTACACAAGCTCTGATCAGGTGCCTGCCAAACTTTTCTCTTTGCTCTTCCTATTACACATCTATTGTCCAAACTCCAAAGACAAAGGGAAAAAAAATGTTAATCACCAACCAGCAAATTCTAAATATACACTTAAAAGAAAATAATGTTGTCTCAAGGAAAGCCGTTAGCAAAATGAATCTAAAGCATATTCAAAGTCTTTTTCACTTTTCATCTACGAAAACCTAGGCTAATGTATAAGGATCATACCTCAAGTATTTCCAATTTCATGGGTTGCTTTGTAGGGATCTCCATGAAGGCAACTAGAGCAAAGGTTGCTTCTTATCAAAGGGGCTTACAATGTTAGAAATTATGCCAGTGAAGTTAACAAACTGCATAAAAGGGAAAATACAATTCAATGTGCCAAAGTGATGCAAAAAATGCAAATAAGTTATGCCACTCACAATTTTCAGAGACCATTGTTATACCTAAAAATTATCAAATTTTCACGTCATCTCAAAGGAAATGAAATAAAAATAAGATGATATTTTTGTAATTAATATTGATAATAGAACTATTCTTTTCTTTTTTTTTTTTTTAAAAATCAAACTGACACAAGTAGTCCAGTTATACTCAAATGATAAAATTGCAAAGATATGGAGTGATCTAATTATAAATATCTGTGTAGCATTCCATCGTTCCCTCCTTATACCCCATAGCAAACAATGACTTCCACTCCTAGTTGCTCCATTTCAAAGTCCTGTGTCTCTGACTCTGCCTGAGGCTATTAATGAGGAAGAGTGGTATAGCAATTGGTGGAGTAGAAAACATTGATATAGATCGGTTCCATGTACTTCCTCCAAATATTTTGTACCACCTATTCCAGTCTTGTGCTCTGAGGTAGGATAGACTAGTGTTTAGATTTATTATGTCCTACCCTCTCATAAGAAGGGAAGAACTATATATATAGGGTGTATCATATGAGAGGAGTGGTTTATTATAAGAGCAAAAGAAGGAAATCTGGTCTATATAACCATATATAGATGGTTAGGACTTAAAATCATTTAAAAGTCATATAATCACTTCAAAAAGTTAAATGACTTTATGTTTTAATCTTGATTATTCATGTAAAATCTAATGGTCAAAATTTACTCTTTTTAACCCTTCCTTTCACTTGATTCTCTCTCTCTCTCTATATATATAGGAATTAGTGTCATTATGATAAGGGGAAGGGAGCTAGGGAAGGAATCTCTAGCAAATTAGGATAGAGAAAAGAATTTCATTAATGATGTAAATATAAGTAAATGTGGTAATGTGTACCCCTTGTGGCAAGGTCCACGGGGATTGGTCTGTCTGGTGGACCTTCTTGTGGTAGGGCCTACGGATATCGATAAGTCAAAAGGACCCTTGTATCGGAGCATATAAGGGTTCAAGGTTGGAGGGGAGAGGAAGTTGCTTCACCAAGAGTAGACCTTCAACAATTGTGGTCTAGGTCGGTTGGGTAGACCAACCGAATCACCACGCATTGCATGGTCCACCTTACTTGTATTTTTTTTCCTACTTTGTTTCTCTTTTGCGTCCAATCGAAGGGCGACAAAATAACGCTACCATAGCCCTACATGGTGATTTGAAAAGAATCCCGTGTGCCAACGACTTAAAACAAAGTCCAAGTTGCGTGTTTGTGGTTAGCTTGACCTGCACAACTTGTGTACCACGCTAGGAGACTTGAGAAATATAATAGACGATGATGGGGCGTGGTAGAAGACGGTTCAAGTTGGATTGGCTTATTATTGTGATTTGACGTTCACAGAATGAACAAGCTTCATCGAAGATTATAAAATCGTAAAACTCACGGATGAAATTTGGATCTATACTTTTCATTTTTTTTTTAATTATTTTTCAAACTTTTTTCTTAATATGTATTTAACTAAACAATTATTTGACTAGTACTTTAGGATAAATCACGAAAATAGTGTATGCTTAAAAAAGCTATAAGGTTAAAATTATTTTAATAATCACTTATTTATATAATTAATTATGTGATAATTAATTTATCTTAAAATACTTTAATTGAAAAATAATTTTAAAATAATATATTTTATTTAAATTATATGAAAAAAGTTACTTTTTTTATAATAAAATTACTTAAAAGAGATATAAAATAATTATTTATATTATATAATATTTGATACTTAAATTAATTTAGTAAAAATATAATAATTCTAAAATAGTCAACTTTTGCTTATAATCAAGAGCGTCAACAAGTTTTTTATGATTATAAGTTTTTTTTTCATCTTAAATTATTAGCTTTTGATCATAACATATTTCCATCAGTTACCAAATATAATGGATTTTTCAAAAACAACTTTTTGCTTTGCTAAAAAAAGCTATTTCTCTACATTCCCATACATGTCCTAAAATTACATGTCATATTTATTCAAACAAAATAAAATGTCTTTCTTTCTTTCTTAATTGAAACCCAAGAATGGTTAAAGAGAAAAAGGAAAGGAAAATTGGACGGGGTGAGATCTCTATGAGACCTATAAGGGCGAAATTCTGTGTAAATATTGCTACACTTCTTATTAGGACTTAGAAGTATTTGGGTAATTAACTTATTTAAATATTTATGTTAAAGTAATTTTTGAAAAGTAACTTTTGAATAAATTATTTTGTGGTTGGATACGTTATAATAGAATTGTTTGTTTAGAGTGTTTTAAAAAATACTTCTTAAAAAATTAGGTATTTTAACATTTTAAAAGACTAGGAATGATTTTTGGGAAACTAATAGACAATATAGCTAAATAGGACAAAAATATTAAAATATGACTTTTGACTTCTAAAATGTTAAAAAAAATAAATCATAAGTGATGTTATCTAAGCGAACATTTATTCCTCCCTTAAGTTGATATTTCCATAAACACCAAGTAAAAAGTGTTAGGTAAGTTTGCAATTGTTAGTGTATGTAAACTGATAGGCAGTTGGAAGTCTGTTAGGAGTCTGTTAGGCAGTTGGAAGTCTGTTAGGAATCTGTTAGCTTCTGTAACCAACTCTGTGAAGTGTAAAGTATCAGTATAGCATCAGTATAAATATTGAAGTCTGTAACAATACTAGTCAGAATAACATTCAACACATAATACAGTTTCCTCTCAATTCTCTCTGTGTCATGGCTTTACTTCATCATCTCTGAACTCTTTCATGGTATCAGAGCTTTTTTTTCGATCCATGGAAGTTCCAATATCTCCTGCATCTTCAATGGATGCGCCACCACCTTCCCCAGCCTCTTCCACCGCATCTTCACCGGCTTATGCACCAGAAAAATTTTCAAATCCTGTCTCGTACAAGCTTTTAGATGATAATTTCCTGCTATGGCAACAAGAAGCACTTGCCACCATTAAAGGTCACAAGCTCCAAATGCATCTTCAGAAAGATCGTATACCTGAAATGTATGCCTCTGTTGCTGATGCTGAAGTTGGAAGAGTCACCACTGCATTTGTAAATTAGAAGCAGCAAGATAACCTTCTCCTTTCGTGGTTGCTAGCTTTACTTAGTGAATCTATTCGGATCTGTATAGTAGGTTGTGTGTTCGCGTATCAGGTTTGGGAGAAGATTGAAAAGTTCTTCGCCTCTCAAACTCGAGCAAAGGTTTGCCAACTCAAACTTCAACTTCGAGGAACGAAGAAAACCTCTGGTATGAACACTTATCTTCTTGACATCAAAAAGGTAGTAGATCGACCAAAGAATTGGTGCTCCAGTTTCTACTGAAGAGCACATTGAATCGATTCTTGATGGACTCCCTGGTGATTACAATCCTTTGGTTACTTCCATTATTTCACGTCTAGATTCATACTCCATTGAAGAAATGGAAGCTTTGCTAATGGCTGTTGAAGCTCGTATTGAGAAAACAATTGGCAATGAGTTTGCTGCCTCTCAGATCTCAAGTCCTATAAAAGCTAATGTTGCGCAACACCAACAACACGTAAACCCTCAAAATTGTGGTGGTTTTCATGGAAGAGGTGGCTTTCACTTTCGAGGCAGAGGTCGATCTGGTCGTGGAGGAGGCAGATTTCCTCCAAGCAACAAGCCACAATGTCAAGTATGTGGTAAATTTGGTCACCTAGCTTGGGACTGTTATCATAGGTTCAATCCTCATTTTCAACGATCTCCTCCTTCTAATGGTCCTGGATCACACCATTCTGCTTCTCCTGGTCCTCAGGCCTACCTTGCTACACCTATTTCTCAGCACTCTGACATGTCTCAGGCCATTGTTGCCTCTCCTTCCACTGTGTACGATCCTCATTGGTACCCTGACTTAGGTGCTTCTCATCACCTCACTCCAGATCCATCCAACTTCAGCTCAAAATCAACATATGATGGTGGTGATAGAGTGCAAATCAACAATGGATTAGGTATGAGTATCATGCATGTAGGGCACTCTAATTTATCTTCAAAGTTGTCCAATAATACGTTTGCCTTGAAAAATCTGTTTCATGTCCCTGGTTTAACCAAAAATTTGCTAAGTGTCTCACAATTCTGCAAAGATCACAATGTGTTCTTTGAATTCATTACTAATACTTGTTGTGTGAAATCTTAGGTTACCAAGGAGAGTCTTCTCCAAGGGACAATTAGAGATGGACTCTATGTTTTGCCAGATCTGCACTCAAGTTCTACTTGTACAAACACTATTAGATCCATTCCAAATCACACCACACCTACTGCATTTACTATAAACAAAATATCTGTTGTTGATACGTGGCCTTGTGGCATTGTAGACTAGGTCATCCGTCAAATACGATAGTTCATCATGTACTGAATTTGTGTACAATTCCATTCAATGCAAATAAATCTATTACTGTTACTGTTTGTACATCTTGTTGTCGTGGCAAGTCTCATCAACTCCCTTTTACTCCCTCTACTTCAGTGTATACAGCACCTTTGCAACTCATTTACTCAGATATCTGGGGCTCTGCACCAGTCCCCTCATCATTAGGGGCTAGATATTATATTTGCTTTGTGGATGCTTACTCCAATTACACTTGGATTTATTTACTTAATTAGAAGTCTTAAGCATTTTCCACCTTTCTTACCTTCAAAAATCTAGTTGAATTACAATTTGGCACCAAAATAAAAGCAATACAAACAGATAATGCTAAGGAATATCTCAGTTTTGGCAGTTTCCTAAAGTCACATGGCATTTTACATAGACTTTCCTGTCCTTATACACATGAACACAATGGATAACCTGAAAGGAAACATCGCCACATAACTGAAACTGGTCTCACCCTACTTGCTAATGCTCACTTACCCACTTCCTTTTGGGGTGAAGCTTTTTTCATTGCTACCTACTTACTTAATCTACTGCCAACTCCTACATTGAATTTGCTATCCCCTCACCAAAAACTTTTCAACCAGCAACCAGATTACTGCTTCCTTAGGTGTTTCGGCTGTGCTTACTATCCCCATTTAAGGCCTTATAACCCTTACAAACTTGATTTCAGGTCAGAACTATGCCTCTTCCTTGGTTACTCAACACAACACAAAGGTCATAAATGCTTGAGCTCCTCTGGTAAAGTTTACATTTCCAGGCATGTCCTTTTCAATGAGCATTCTTTTCCATATCCCACTTATTTTACTGTTAGCTCCTACACCACTCTTACCTTACATCAATGTGACAAATTACCTTGCATTCCACTGATCAATAATACTGGTGCTCATACTCAGAATGCCCTACCTACTCATACTCATTCTCATATATCTATATCTTTGCCTATTGCTGTTGCTACTAATATTGATAGGAACACTGCTGTTTCTTCTCCCGGTATTCTTGCTGCTGCACAATCTGTTCCTACAACTACGGACCCTACTAGTGCTGCTATGGGTTCTACAGCATCTATACCTTCTGTGGTGCCCTCGGCTACACATGCTAAAGGTACAAAACGCCCCCAGCATCCTATTCACCCAATGGTTACCAGGGCCAAGGATGGAATTTTCAAGCCCAAAGTGTTCACTGCCTCATTAGTGCCCTCTTTTGTGAAGCAAGCTCTTTTTGATTCACAATGGTTAAAGGCCATGCAAGAGGAATACTTAGCTCTTATCAAAAACAATACCTGGTCACTTATGCCTCTTCCACCAAATAGGACTGCCATAGGGTGTAAATAGGTGTTCAGGGTCAAATACAATCCAGATGGCTCAATCAGTAAATATAAAACCCGCTTAGTGGCCAAAGGCTTTCACTAGTAGGAAGGTTTTGATTTCCATGAGACCTTCAGTCCTGTTGTCAAACCAACCACCATTAGAGTTGTTCTCAACATTGCACTCTCAAGAGGCTAGCCCATTCACCAAATTGACTTCAACAATGCCTTTTTAAATGGCGACTTAACTGAAACAGTATTCATGACTCAACCTGAAGGGTTCTGCATTGGCGGTCCTTAGCTTGTTTGCAGACTCAATAAAGCTCTTTACGGGTTGAAGCAGACACCTAGAGCTTGGTTTAGCAAGCTGCAATCTGCACTGCTTACCATGGGATTCAAATAAGCCAAATATGACTGTTCCTTGTTCATTAAGGTTACACATCACCACACTCTCTATGTGTTGGTCTATGTTGATGATGTAATCATCACTGGAAGCACTCAACATGTTATCTCTCAACTGATTCAAGACCTCCACAACACCTTTTCTTTGAAGGATCTTGGCCCTTTACACTACTTCTTAGGAATTGAAGTAAAACCCACTGCTGAAAAGGGACTTCTATTGTCACAAACCAAATATATCTCAGATCTGCTAGCCAAGGCCTCAATGAGTGACTGAAAGCCTTCTGCCACTCCCATGAACAGTGGGCTCAAACTCACCAAGTTCGAAAGTAAGCCATTTGACAATCCCTCACTGTATAGATCCATTGTTGGTGCACTTCAATACACAACCATAACCAGGCCTGAGATTGCCTTCTCGGTCAACAAAGTCTGTCAATTCATGCACCAACCCCTTCAATCTCATTGGCAAGCAGTAAAAAGGATTCTCAAGTACCTCAAAGGAACCATTCACCTTGGACTTCATCTCAAACCATGCTCTTCCTTCAATCTCCATGCCTTCTATGATGCTAATTGGGGTAGTGACCCTGATGATAGAAGATCAACTTCAGGAGCCTGTGTATTCTTTGGTGACAATCTAGTCACTTGGTTTTCGAAAAGTAGCCTATGGTGTCTAGATCAAGCACAGAGGCTGAATATTGAAGCTTAGCCTCAATTGTCACAGAACTTATTTGGCTCAAGTCTCTTTTGACTGAACTACAGCTACCTCCTATTCTCACTCCCTCCATCTACTGTGACAATCTAAGTACTGTCTTACTCACTCCCAATCCCATTCTTCATCAAAGGTCCAAGCACTTTGAACTTGACTTACACTTTGCCGTGAAAAGGCTCTTAGCAAACAAATTTTTGTTAACCACATCCTTGGTCATGAACAAACTGCAGACATACTCACAAAGGCCATCTCCACCTCTCAGTTCGTATTGTTTAGTTCCAAACTTAGAGTTGAAGCTTCTTCCCTCTAAGTTTGGGGGGGATGTTAGTGTATGTAAACCGATAGACAGTTGGAAGTCTGTTAGGAGTCTGTTAGGCAATTGGAAGTGTGTTAGGAATCTGTTAGCTTCTGTAATCAACTTTGTGAAGTGTAAAGTATCAGTATAGCATCAGTATAAATATTGAAGTTTGTAACAATACTAGTCAGAATAACATTCAACACGTAATACAGTTTCCTCTCAATTCTCTTTGTGTCATGGCTTTACTTCATCATCTCTGAATTCTTTCAACAATCTGCCAAGACGTCCAAATATTGTATAAGCGCACACAGGATAGCTTATATTTAATTGGTCCAATTTGATCTTGCATGTTGTCCTATTGTTTTGTGATCAAACTAGCTTTCTTCAAATCACCGGAAAGTGGGAAGGGAATTGGATGGTATGCATGAGCTTCTAGATAAATTTCATTATTATCAATGTATTTAAAAAAAATTACTTTCTCTTTCTCTCCTTTTTTTTTTTTTATGGAGAGAAAAACACTAACTTTCTTTGTTACCCACCGACAGCAGAGAGTTTCTGTGCTCAATTAACGCGGTCCCCCTCTCTTGTTTTTGTTTCCTTTGGCAAGATCGAAGTCTTTGGGCGGGAGCTCCGCCAACGACCTCTTCGGTTGACTTTTACTTGTATTAGTGATTTGTATTATTCATTTGGGAAAATAATATATCCATTTCAAAATAATTGTTATTAAATTAGTATATTTGGATGTAATTTTGTATCTAAATATATTAATATAAAAATATATCAATTTGATCAAAATAACAATTATTTTAAAACAGAACGAATAATTGAAAGCCAGAAAAACTGTTCGAAATTTTACTTGTACCGCTCTTTTGGTTTCCAACTATTCCTGGCAAATATTGCACCGAAACTTTGAAAGCCGTATACAATTACAGAACAAGCTATATATATATATTTATATATATATATATGTATGTATCCATCACATGCAAGTTATAAATCTTGTGCTGCCTTGAATTTCTCTTCATAGTACATTTTCTTATCGGCACAACGCAGAGAAATGAGGCTTTCTTTGTTTCTTCAATGCTTGTTCTGCCTGGCGCTGCCTCTGGTCCATCCCTCCATTGTTTCCGGGTAACTCTTATTAACCACAACTAAGTTGTATTATTTTCAGACTAATTCAAACGAGATGACTTGTTTTGTTAAAACAAAACTTTGCGTTATTTGCTATTGTGACTTAATTAAGATTGTGTATTAAAGTTTGTACTTTTGTCAAATATTCTGTTGGGCATGTACAGGAGTGGCAGATTATGGTCGCCTCCTTTGTTTAAACCTCAAGGCCGTGAACAGGATCAGATGACGACGTCCCCGCCATCGCCAAAGAGGGCCGGCAATCCTCACCCCATCCATGAGTAGGCTTGCGTCCGGAGTTTAGACAGTTTCTTTCTTCTATTGTATCTCTTTTTGCTTCTAAACTATTTCTACTTGGGATCACCAGAAATAAGCATAGATTTACTTTTCCAATGTTTTCAGCTATGTAATAATACCTTGATCTTTGTTTTGCTGCAATAAGAACTGCAGTTGATGCTGTTAGAACTGGAAATTCTTCGAGATATCAATCGAATAATTAAATTTGCTTCAGCGCCCACTTGAATTTCAGCTCCAAGTAATGATTAAGGCAACCTTAAAATAAGTAGTAAAAAACTAAAAATTGAGGTAAATGCCCATTAAGAAAAGATTCATTTTTAAATAACATGCAAATTTAAATTATTTAAAAAGACTACATGAAATCTATATAATATAAAGAGAAAAGCTATCAACGAAATTTCGAAAATATATGTTGTCACGTAAGAATCTGTAATGATGGCATTTATCTATTTTTATCACCGTGAATGATCAATTAATCTCAGGTCATAATAAAATACCTCATAAATATTCATTAAATTTATTTTAAATAATTTAATTAGTTTTGTTAGGAAAATTTAATCAATTTTATTAGTGTTCCTGTCAAGTTTATGGAGTCCAATGAGGAATTCTAGCCAAGTAAAACTGTAGGTGCTATAAGCTAGATTGGAGCATGCTTAGATGTGGACTAAGATGTTTAATAGAAATGTAATGATCGAATAGCTTAATTAGAAGCATGCCTAAATGTGGACTAAGATACTTTATACAAATGTAATGACCAAATAATTTTAATTAGGAAGCCTATCAGTTGTATGAGTAGAATAATTTAGTTTTAGTGCCATTGAATGTGTTGTTAATCCACGTAATGTTCCAGAGATGGTTATTTAAGGGTTCTTTAATCTCAATCATTTAAGGGAAGAGTGATAGACATTTTTTTTTGTCAACAGTAATACTCATTTTAGTATAGGGACAAAGGATAATTTTGGGATCCGATAGGAATATTTCTAGACCGACCAACCTTTATTAATAAGAGTATGGTCAAGTTAGTTAGTATGTATAATTTCCAATCTCAAATCTATCAATTTTGTTATCATTTACAATAGCAATCATCTATCAACTAAAACAGTCATTGTAAATCCCTCAAGTTAATATCTCTAAATTTTAAAAGTATATGATAGTTAAGCGAAGATCACATTTTTATCACATGAATAACTTAATTTATTATTGATACATTTTTATCTTTTTATTTTGTGAGATAACTTTTAAATTCAATTTTAATTATATTTTGATAAGTACTCCTTTAAAGTTTTAAATAAAACTATTTTCATATATTGTTTAATAATTTAATAATGTTATTATTTACTTACCGCTCAAGATAATTTTACAATTAATTTGATATATAGTTAATATGAATATTATTATTATATACTATAGACTACACTTGTATTTAAGATTGAAAAAGTATATGATTCAATTTTATTTTGTTTGTTCCAGTTCAAAAAAAAAATTATTTTGTTTGTTTGTGATAATACTCAGCTGCACTTATTCAATTTACATACACAACTCAAAGAAAAAAAATACAATGATTTTTTTAGAGATATTTTGAATTTTTTCAAGACATGAAAATCCCATAATTTTTTGTTTTACAAAATATATAGATTTTTTAATCAAATATTAATTATATTATGATAATTTTCTCTTAAAATTTTTAAATAAAACTATGTGCATTTAATGATTAAAGTTATTAATATCATTAATTATTTCTACTTCGAAAAATTCTTATAAATTTTGAAAAATAAAAATTGCAGAAAATGAAGAGTAAAGAAAAATATAAAAGAGAAAAAAATCAAAAGGCAAACCACAATAAAGCATGCATATTTCATTATCAAAACATGCAATGAAATTAATAAAGCTGCCAACATAGACAATAACAATGCAAGAGTTGCCATGTAGAGAAAACAGTGAAACAATTTCTATATAGTATTATAAATTATAGTAGATTACATATACTTTGACCGCCCCAACGTCAGCCACACATTCCATTACTACTTTCAGGCGGTTTCTCTCATTTTCATTGTTTTCTTGGAAAGAAAGGTGGTAGAGTAGAAAATCATGTAAACCACGACCTATATACAATGCAGAGTCCTAAATTGCGAGTGCAATTATATTGTGATTGTTGGGATTATGGAAAATTGTAGAAAAATATGGTAGATGTGGCCGTAATTACTGCTACAATGTAATTGTAGAAGACACCATAACAACATTATTGTGACCTCAATTGCAATAACGGACTGCACTTTAAAACCATGACACAATGTAATTAGTTATTGTGGCGTGATTGGTGGCTTGCATTTTCAAAGCCCATGTCAGAAGCAATGGACTAAATGTCCAAGAAGCACTGCAAATCTTCTTTCGGTGCAGCAGATGGCAATTTTTCTAATGTTGCAGGAGGAGAGCACTAAACGCATTAAATTGCAAGGTTGAAAATGTGCACGGGAAAGCTCTATAAATAGAGCTTGTAATCGAGCTTCTTCATTGCACCACTAATAATAATCTATCAATACTCTCTTACCCATTCGGCAAAAGAGAAGCTATTTATTTCCTTAAGTTTCTCTCTTTTGAGTGTTGAGAGTATATATTGGTAAAAAAAATATTGTAAGATATTTTGGGAATATTTGGGATTTGGGTTGAGAAGAGTGTGACCACTCTTTTGTATCTCT
Source organism: Pterocarpus macrocarpus (assembly GCA_031439585.1). Taxonomy (NCBI): domain Eukaryota; kingdom Viridiplantae; phylum Streptophyta; class Magnoliopsida; order Fabales; family Fabaceae; genus Pterocarpus; species Pterocarpus macrocarpus. The sequence goes on from CM062514.1 coordinate 18,169,878, forward strand.
ATTATATTTTTTTAGTGAAATATTTAGTTGTCGCCTTTATCCATGGACGTAGGCTATTTGCCGAACCACATTAAATCCTGGTGTCTTATTTTTCTTACGCTTCCGCATAGTCTATAACAGTTATTTTACCATGGATTGTCTTAAATTTTATTTATACAACTATGAATATTTAATTTCATAGACAAATAGTAATTTTAAGGGCACACTTCTCTTACACAAGCTCTATACATTTACAGAATTTATTTATTCATTTTAGTTTTTAAGCTTTTTTATCAGAAAAATAAAAGCTTAAAATCAATATACTTCAAATAGAATTTTAGACAAAAAAATAATAATAATAAGGAAAAAATTCTGCTATTCTTACACAGTTAATATAGAGATGCATATTAAAATTTAAGAGTGCATATTAAAATTTAAGAGTCATATGATCTTATTATAGTTTATTTAATTGTGGAAATACTTAGCTTTGTAAATAGCATTAAAAATGCCAAAAAAGAAGAAGTTATTTTAATTTATTTTTACATATTAAATGGCTTTTTTTAATAACAAAAACTGTATAATATTAATCTTTCTTGTTATATATATAGTTTTATTAATAACGAATTCATATTTGTTTGTAAAAAATATTATTTATTCACAAATTGATGGTCACTGGTGTAATTAGCCCCGTGTCAAAATAATATAACATTTGATAGTTAATAGTAGTATTTATAATAGTATTTTATTATGGATGCCAGATCACAAAGAAAAAAAATAGTATTTTATTAAGGAATGAAGAAAAATGTTAAATAGTACGAAATTTTCTTCGTGAAACGATCTACTAAAATAACACTGCAGTCTTTTTGTTGTGCATTTTATAGATTAATTATTTTTCTCTCTCCTCACATTATATTTTCAACCTGCTCCTGATTGATTATTAGTGGTTCATGTTACTTTTAAGAAACTTTGTTCCATACTCAGTAGTATTACTGATCATGCCTTACGTGAAGCCAATGCTGATCATCTTGCTAAACTTGGAGCGCAATGTGGTATTCGACTCGGTACTTGGGTACACCAACCTGCTGATCTTGCGCCTCTGATTCTAGCTGATGCAGTGGGTGATATATGTCAACGGAACGGCTTAATACAAAATCGAACATGGTTAGTTGGTTACCTTCTCATTTCATAAGATTATTGCACTGAAACTTGAAAGATAAATAGCTGTGCAGTATATATATGTGAAAGTGTCACAATTAACAGAACAATTGCAAATTACTAGCTTGGTACTTCCTTGAATTTGCATCCATTCATTTTCTTTAGGGCACAGACAGAAACACAATATGAAGTTTTTGTTGTTTCTTCAATGCCTGATCTGCCTGGGTCTGCTTCTCATCCATCCCTCCTTTGCTCCGATCGGGTACCTATTATCAACCATAACTAAGTTATATGTATTTCATACTTATTTAAATGAGATGGTTTGTTTTGTCACAACAAAAGTTTGTTTTTTTTTTGCTTTTGTGATTTAATTAAAGATCTTGTATCAAAGCTTATACTTCTGTCATATATACTTTTGTTACAAATTTACAGATTACAAGTACCAGGTCGTTTCAAAGATCAGCCGATAAAGCTCCCGCCAGAGCCACCCGGTTCCCCCATTAAACGCCCGTAACGAATACCTATCGCGAGGAGCTTTTTTTTTTCAAGATAATTAGTAAACTGCTCAACCACTCAAACCAGGGGAGCCATAGAAACAGAACAACAACAGCAAAGTAACAAGATACAAAAAGAAACCATCAACACCAAAGTTATATCTAATAGAATAGCGCGAGGAGCTTATATAGAGAGTTCTCTTCTTCTATCCGTATCTCTTTGCTTCTAAATTTGCTCTGCTTGTTATCACCAGTAATAAGCATAGACATGCTCTTCCATTGTTTTCAGCTATGTAATACTTTGATCTTTCTTTGGGTGCGACAATCAGACCATTTATCATGTCTGAATGATAATTTTTGAACATAGACACAACCATTTATGGTAGTGGATAGGTCAATGTTTTATGTCTTTCTCTATATCATGTCCATTATAATTGATGCCCATTTTTATTGTAGAAATAAGATTACTCTTGATTTAATGGGTTTTAAATCAATACTTTTATTAGTTTGAATAGTTCGACTATTCTTTACTTATTTCTCTTATACAATATTACATTTTCAGGTTTGAGTTTTATAAATGAATAAAAAAATTAATGTTGAAAGAATTTTATCTTCTAGTGAGCCAACACGCTGAAACTAGATCAGCACTCATTCTAATAAACTCTCAATACTATTATCTCTAGTCACTTTTATTTGTCTTTTAAAATTTTGATATACAAATTAAGAAATTATTAAAATGGCTCAAATATAGAAAAATTTATCTTATCAATTGGACTAGATTATCCTTTTCTCTCATGTCATTCCTCACTCTTTTTCTCTTTGTTAATTTTTCTCTCTTCTCTCAATGCATTAAAGGTACAATTGACAAAAATAACTAATACTTTATTGAACTCTCAAATGACAAAGAGAAATTATTGCATAATCATAGAGTATTTAGGTGGATTATGCTTCATTTAATAATTTTTTTAATAAGTAAAAATAGGTAAACTCCCACAAATAGAGAGGGGAGATATCACAAGTCTACACAAAACAACAGGAATAATACAAAATCAGGAAACAAAAACAAGGGACAACACCATAACAGAAACTGCCACCCAACTAAAAATAAGACCAGAGATTCCAAGCAGCAACCTATTGATAGAACAAACTCAACACAAATCTAAGCAAGTACCCATTGAGTCAGCACTTGTCTGCAAGGAAAAAATCAACATACTGGAAGCATAGTAACCAGCACAAAAACACCACCACCTTGATCATTGTTTCATTTAATGATAAAATGACATTTCAAATAAAAGTATAGGTCCTATCACAATTAATATTGAAATATCATTTTATCATTAGATGGAGCACAATCCACTTAAGTGTTCCATAACTATATAAGAATTTCTCAATGAGATATAACATTGAACAAAATTAAGATTTTACTAAACAAACATTTAAAAGTGTGTATCATTCTCCATGGATTTAAATGAAGCGAAGAACTCTTTGATGAATGGATTATGGTAGTATAATTTCTCTCTCTTGACCTCCTTCATAATAGTACAAAAGTGATGGAGATAATGTGACTCTATATATTGGAGAGAGGATTGCATACTTAATATATTTAGACATGGTAGTTCACTTCCATCAAGAACCTCCCTATAGTCATGTTTTATATTCCAATAGTCATGCCTTTTCATTCTTTAGTAGGTATGATTATTAATAAAGATAATTCTTTACTAAGTTAACCGAAAGATTTAAACATACCATAGTTATTAAACAATTATATAGGACACAATTCTTACAATAGAGTCATTTGTTTGCACTTCTTCTAATGGAAAAGCACTTTTTTATTTTTATTTTTTAAAAGTGCTTCTAGCGTTTTTTGTTTACGTTTATCTAAAAAAATAAAAGTAGAAAATAATCAATTTTTCTGCCCCTTTAAGAAGCAAATAAAGGGCCTGTTTGGTTGAGATTTTGGAAGAAGTACTTTTTCAAAAGTAGAATCAGAAACAAGCAAAAGTAGAAGTAAAAAATTATTTTATAATTTGATGTAATTATAGTAATACTTTTTATGAGAATAAGAAGTTATTAAATTATTTAAATATTATAAAATAAAAGTACTTATAAAATTACAATATTAGTAGATAAAGAGTGATATTTTCAATAAAAAGTTAAAGAAAGAATGATAAAAATGTGAAAAAGTAGTGAGCATTTGAAATTTGAGGATTATTTTTCTTTCTCTTATATTGCTTCTGCTTCTTAGAAAAGTAATTTTCTATCAGCTTTTCAAAAAAGCAAAAAAAATAATTATTTTTTTCTTTTACTTTTTAAATTTTGAGAGACACAAATAAACAATACTAGAAATATTTTTTTTTTCAAAATTTGTTGAAAAAAAGTACTTTTTCCCTTGGAAAAGCACAAACACACATGCTTAAAAAGCTGCCTTTCTTAAAAGCAAAAGCAGTAAAAAAAGAGAAAGTGATATTAAATTTTGAATCCATATTTTTCATATTATTTTACTAATCTATAACTTTTTTCTTGAAAACTTCACTTCCTATCCATTAAATCGTAATTTTATAATAAAAATAATTTTATATTTATCACATCTAAATAATTTAATAATTTTTAATTCTAACAAAAAGTACTACTACAATTATATCCAAAAGCCAAATAATTTTTTACTTCTACTTTTGTTTTTATTTCTGATTCTACTTTTGAAAAAAATACTTCTCCTAAAATTTTGATCAAATGGGCCAAAAATTCTCCCACTTGTCTCATATAACAATACTTTTATAATTTAATAAGAAAACATAATGTGTAAGATAAATATAATATTAAATCCTAATTATGTTGGTTACAACATAATACCATGACTAAGTAAATAATTAATGTGAAACATGACAATTGAATGTTATTATTTTCCCAACACAGCCTCTTCGATATACTACAATCTGAACCTTTTTTTTCTTAACATGATATATAATAAAGAGTATAATTCAACTAACGTCTTTATTAAAACCATTATTCTTATTGTCATTAATACAATAATGTCTACTAATGAAAAATAGGAATTAAATATTAGAAACAAACTTTATTATTGAATTATGAGAAATATTTTTTGTACCATTGGGGTAGGTAGATACCTTGGACACCCAAAGATAGAAAGGAGAAAAAAAATTGTAAAAGAAAGTAAAAAGAGTGAAATGATTGATGGAGAGAGAAAAAACTGAAAAAGAGTATTGGAGTATTAGAGTTTTTGGTATATACAAATAACATACCTCTTGAATTTTTAAGCTCAAAATGCCAAATAAGTCAAAATGATCATAATGCAATATCATCAATGGCCTCTAATAATGTACATTCTATCGAGCATGATCATAAAATGTCTCGGGTTGTAGTCCTTTTGTTAATGGATCTACCACTAACAAAAAGCGGGAACTGCCATTATCCTTGTGCTGCGCACCAAGAAAGACAAACTTTCTTTGTTCAATTACAAGACTTTGATTTATTCAACGTCAAGCCCAAGGTCGCCACTTTAAGAGATATTATTAAATGCTGATGGGGTCCCAATAGATTTTACTCTATTCAATAATAGAGTAATATTTTAGATAAAAATATAAATTAATAATAAATTTTATTTTAAAATATTATTTTATTATTAAATATGTGTATAATTCAGTTGATATTTCATTGGTATGTAATAATTTCTCCCACTTTTACACATTTTTTTTCTCCTTAGTTAATGTTTCAATTCTTTTAATTGATATAAGGGTCGTTGAGTGGAAACTCATGTAAAACTCATTCTAAGGGTGATAATTAACTCTCAGTGGAGAAGAAAAATTTTCTCCAAGAGCATGTAGAATTTTCCCATGTTTATTTGTTCATTTCATAAGATCACCGTCATGTAACTTGAAAGATATATGTAGCTGTGCAGTATATAATGTACATGTAAACGTATCACAATTAATTAATTAACGGAACAAGTGCATGCAAATTGTCAGCCTTATGCTTCCTTGAAATTGCACTCATTCATTTTCTCTTCTCGGCACAGACACACAGACATGAAGTCTCTATCTTTTCTTCAATGGTTGATCTCCCTGCACTGCTTCTCATCCAACCCTCCATTGCTCCAGGTTAGGTTACTCTCATTAACCATAACTAATTTTTATTTCACAATTCACAGCTATTTGAAGGATATGGCTCCCTTAAAAAAGGGGGGATAAAACATTGAGATGGCTTATTTTTGTGACAGAGGACCAGCACAACAATCAGGCCGTGACAGGGATCATGGGATAGATTCTCCGCCAGCACCAAGCTGAGGCCGTCGTTCACACCCATAAACGATGCCTAACCCTGCATGCGTGCGGAGCTTTGACAGTTTCCTTCTTCTATTGTATATCTCTTTGTTTTTTAAACTATTTCTGCATGGAATCACGAGAAGTAAGCATATAGCTATACGTACTCCTCCAATGTTTTCAGCTATGTAATAGTACCTTGATCTTTCTTTTCCAGATACAATAATATCTCCCCTTATCATATGTTTATGTTAAATCAATGAGTTCTAATAACTCGCTAAGTGCTGCGGACTTACGGGCAGTTGGAGATCATTTTATAGCTTTTTTTTTCGATTATTGAAGAGGCTCGACCACCCAAACGGTGGGGAGCACTAATAAAGAAAGTTACACCAAAGACAGCAAACAAAGATCCTGCTAATGCAACATAAAAATAAATCAACACCAAGGTAATGCTATAGACCACCCGAAGCGGGCTCCATCAGCAAGTATTGGAAATTGCATCTGCAGATTATAAGCACCATCCACCAAGTATTCACCCATGTTTGCCATCTATGCCAAATGATTTCCTTGCACCTTGTGTGTAGTGCCCAGCCAAGGTTTCCGGGAATTGTGGTTCTTTGCTCTTTTGAACTCCACGAAAATTCTAAGTCTACATCCTATGCCTTTTTAAAAAGCTATATGCTCGGGACATTTTCTTGAGATCAAAAGTCCTAGTAATTGCTCTTTAGATACCAAAGAATTGATGAGTGATTTTTAATAAATTTTGGGAAGTTATCGACTTCTTTGTATTTAGCTGGAAAGTTTAAGAAAACATGACTTTTCATAAATTTGTATTAGAATTCAAAAGTTGGATTTTGATTCTTAAATATTTTGATGTTTTTGATTTCTTATTGAGTTCAAATGAGGGTATTTTCTTAATTTATATTTATATTTTAAAGTTAATAGACTAATATAAATATGTATGTAAGACCTTGGCCTGAGAGACCTTGGAGATCAAGAAAGGAAAAAAGGAAACAAAATCAAAATTTGGAAATTAGGAGCCACACTTGAGCGCAACTCTTTGCACTTAAGTGTGGACCTCTGCGCTCCAGCTTGCTTCCAAGACAAAGCAAGGAAGATTCTGGATCCGAGTTGTGCTCGAGCGTGGTCCCCTGCGCTTGAGCATGCGTAAGTCGGTAATAGAAAATAAAAGGGGGCTGGACGCCCCATTCTGCATCATTTTCTCTCCTCTCTCATTCCATCTAGCTTCCCTCTCCAAGAGTCACTCATCAATGGTATTTTTATCATTTTCTACTATTGCTTACCCTCCCCACTCCCTATAAGTCATATTATTAACCTTTCTACTGATTAATTTTCTTGTTTAAGCAAGTAAGGAAGTTGTGGAAAGTCTTGGAAGGAGAACCACCACTCTCTCCTTGTTTTACTTCTTTTCTCCACTTACTGAGGTAATTTCTAAGCCCAATCTTCGTTATTATACCATGAGTTGGGTAAATCTATTGTGAATTCAAAGTTTGATGAAGTATGGAGGAGGTTAAGGTTTGGAGTTGAGGATTTTGGAGTATGGAAGGTAGTTTCGCTGCACCCTTGAATACATAAACTAATTTATGTTTGGTTTATGATCTATGTAACACTAGATACCTTTAACAGCAATCCTTTTGGCTCTTGGCACCGTAGACAATTGTCAAACTTGCTTCGGCAACTAGGTGAGTAGATAATATATTTATAACTTGTTTTAGATATATGTATGGTTTTAGAAATATTATAATTGTGGCTAGAATGGTCAGATGTCAAGACTAAAATACCATTCTACTTAAGTTTTGAAAGGTTACATATATTTTCTTCTGCATATATATGTATATACGTATTGGTGTATATATATGTGGGACAAGCTTCTTTAATGTGGAAGATAATTTCCGAAAATTGAGTAATTTGGTAGAGAAGACATAGTATCATGTTATTAGAAAGTTGTAATATCTTAAATTCAATGTCTTGAGAAAGAATTCCAAATATATTTAGATTGAACATTTTGAAGTTATTGTACTCATACTCTATGTTTTAGCAATATAGTTATTTTACGAAAGTTTTGACTCGATTTTATGGGTATTTTAAAAAGAAAATGATGCATTTGAAAAGTGTATCTTGAAGTGTGACATATGGCTAAGGATTTGATGATTTTATGTATGGAATATAGATATTTGAGCATTCTAATGGAATTTAATAATTAGCTTGAATGAGAAGGTTTCTTTAATAGAACTGTATGCTAACTCTAATACAATCCACACCAAAATCCAAAAAAGAGTCCAACACCCCTTTTTGCCAAACTCTAATACAATCCAAGTCATTTAAGCCCAAATAATCCAATGCCAAAATTCTAACATGGTATCAACGTTTAAATGATCTTAGATGAGTTTGTGCCAGAAAAACATGAAGGGGAAATTACCGCAAAACTCACATAACAAGTGATTAGATTGACTGCAAATAACCATAACCAGTGACTAGTTACTACAAATGGAGAACTAGTCATGGAAGCAAGGCCCAGTTGAGAACATAGGATAAAAGCAGAAGCCCACTTGCGGCCCAGCTGAGGATTATGACCAATATAGTTTGGGGGTCCCCCAATATGTGAAGAAAAAAAAGAAGAAGGATTAAGTAACATACACATATGAGGGGGTGTGGATTGGAGAAGACTATTAGTTTAACCTTTTGGTCAAATAATCCAATCCATACAAGGCCGATAATTGAGTCCAACACATCTAATGCCAAGCTCTAATACAATCCAAATCACTTAAGTCCAACAACCTAATGCCAAAATTTCCAACATGGTATTGGAGCTTAAATGATCTTAGATGGACTAGTGCTAGAAAAACATGAAGGAGAGACTGTCGCAAAGCCCACACAATAAATGATTGGGTTGACTGCATATAACTATGATCAATGACTAGCTAGCACAAATGGCCAATCATGAATGCAAGCCTAGCTATATAGGACAAAAGCAGAAGTCTACTTGTGACCTAGCTGAGGGTCATGACCAATACAATCTAAGGGTCTCCCAATATGGAAAAAAAAAAATTAAAGTGATATACACATGCGAGGGGGAGTGTTGGAAAAATACGTGTGTGAGAAAGTAGTGATAATAAAGTCCCACATTATATGAGTTAAGGAAGAGAAAAGGATTTATAAAGTGCAGGATTGTTGGAAAAAAAACTTGAAGGTTCACCTTTTGGTTAAGAGTCCAATCCTCATCAAAATCTAAAAATGAGTCCAACACCCCCTTATGCCAAACTTTAATACAATCCAAGTCATTTGATTAATTCCAAATAAACCAATGCCAAAATTCTAGCAGTACTCCCTCTGTCCCACTAGAAGTTTTGATTTTGAGGGGAAACACTTTCGGAATGAGGTCAAGTGCTGGAAACTATACAAGGCCTGAAATGGTGTCTATGGTTGAATCAGAACAAATTCTCAAAGCAGTTGAAGAATTCTACACATCTGTTATCTTGCCTCAAGTTTCAAAGTTCCTTAATTCGTCAAAGTCTCCATGGGCGCAATGGGTTGAAATTGGACAAGCATTCAAGAAAGGCTTGGAGAACATGGAAGATTTATGAGTAACGCCAGCATCATATCCATATTGCATATATTCAGTTGTGGTATACTTTATTTTTACCATTTGTAGCCACAATTTCACCAGCATTGGTTATCTGTTCTGCTTGTGGCCAAACTTCACCTCTTTTCTTGTTCTGCTTCCTCTCGATCATGGCATTGAATGATGTTTTTATCAGTTGCCATGATGCAGACTACAAAGAAGAAAATTATGCAACACCTAGTATGTCATTCCATTAATATATATAATAAATATAAGGATAAAATTTGAAAAAACAAAAGCATATTGTTGATATTTGGAATAAACTAATTTGAAATATGAAAAAAAATCTTAAAATAATATTCCCTTTATTCACAAATAACCGTTAGTTTGACAAAATTGGTGCATTCCAAAATTAATTGCAAATTAATTGCTGGAATTAATTTTGGAATATACCAATTTTGTCAAGCTGATAATTTTTTGTGGACGGAGAGAATGTATTTTTTAAAATGGAGAGAGCATCACTAACTCAATTATAGTTATGTTTAAAGTAATAGCACTTATATTATAAAAATAATTTAATAGCCTTGATTTTTGGAAAAATTAATTAGGAAAGATTGAATTACTTTTGACTTATTGAATAGTCACATTAATTACGTTACATTAATTAAAAAAGAAAAAATTATGATAGATTATCAAATGATGTGATAAAAGAGTTATAAAGAGTAACAATTAATAAAAATAAAGATAAATATAAAAAAGGGGTTTCTTTGGTATCCCTATAAAATTTAAGGATATTGATACCTTTTAATTATTTGTGGTTAAGAATTAGTCACATATCTTACTAATTTAAACTACTAAATTTTTAAAGTTATTTTTTAATCATGCTTGAAATCTATAAAATTGTGATTAATTTGTGGCCGTTAATTGAATACAAAAAGTTATTAGTATCTTTATAAAAAAAAAGGGTACTAAAGAAAATCCCTATAAAAAGATTCAATACTTTGTTAAAATTTTAAAATAACAAATAATATAGAGTAACTATTTTTCTCAAGATGACTCTTGTTATGGAATGGTGCATTACACCTTATGGAATCAATATACACATACTACAAGTGGTTTGGCACTTGTTCCTTATAAAAAAGATTTCAGGTTCAAATCTTGTAAATAAAAGACATAGTACTAAAAGATTTTACTCTTATAGTGGGTTAAAGTCCAATAGACTATTGATTAGACCAAAAAAATAAAAAATACACATTATTATCCACAATGAATTAGTTGAGGTGGTAAGTAATATTGAAACCCTAAGAATAGTATGCCAACTTTTGTAGCGAGACTATATAACCTTTATTCTCTAACAATGGAATAAAAATTAATTTCATGGACAATTCAAATGGATAAAACTTATAAAGACATCTCGTGCTCTCAAAAGAAAAAGAAAAAAATCAACGTACACATGTTATAACTGGAGTTATTATTTCAGCAAAAGAAAGATCAAGGTTTTATTACATAGCTGAAGACGTTGGACAAGTACGCCTACATGCTTATTTTGGTGATTCCAACCATAAAGAGTAAAGAAGCAATACAATAGAAGAAGGAAAGTGTCAAAACACGGTAATGTTTATGGGTGTGAACCAGGGGCCCCGCTTGGCGTTGGTGGGGACTCTTATCGACAGATCCCCGTAACGGCATCCAGTACAAGTCATTATCATTCAAATAATTGTGAATTGTGAAATTAATACAACTTAGTTATGGTTAATAAGAGTAGCATAACCTGGGAGCAATGGCAGGTTGGATGAGAAGCAGTGCCAGACAGATCAAGCATTGAAGAAACAATAAAAGCTTCATGTCTGTTGTGTCTGTGCTGAAAAGAAAATGAATGGATGCAAATTCAAGGAAGCACGCTCAAGGCTATAGCAATTTGCATGCACTGTGTTATCTGCTAATTGTGTCGCTTTATATACTGCACAGCTATAATATATATCATTCAAGTTTTCATAACAATAATCTTATCAAACGAGAATGTAAACTTGACTGATTTTGTATTACGTACTTCCGTTGGCTTCTTGTTTGTCCGCTATTCGATTATAAGATAAGTGTGTTTTATTTGGTTAAATTAATTATTTTTATTAGTAAAAACTTAAAATATTATTATTTTATTAATTTTATTTTTCATTTATCAATATTAAGGATAAAATTTTAAAATATATAATTTATTAATTTTATAAATGACAGATAATTAAACTCAAACTATTTAAAAAAGATATATAAAATTATTATCTATATATTTATATATTTGGATAGTAAAATTGCGTCGGAAGGCACTTAGCACTACTATGTTTATTTGAGACGTAATACTATTATTGATACTTTCATCTACAATAAAATACTGTTATTAACGTTACTAGTCAAGTATTATATTATTTTGACAACTGGCTAATCACACTATTAACCATCAATTTGTTAATAAATAATATTTTTACTAACAAAAATGAATTCGTTATTAATTAAATTATGTATAGAAAAAAAGAAAGCGTAGAATCATACTTTTTTTTAACAGATGCCAATTAATAAGTAAAAATAAATTCAATTAGCTCTTTTTCTTTTTTTTAATGCTATTTACATAACTAAGTATTTCGACAATTAAATAAAATATAATCAGTTTTTATAATTTATGAAATTTGATATGCATCTCTCTCTATTAACGGGTTAAGAGTAAACAAATGTTTCTAACCAATTTTTTAGTAAAAAATTCCATTCAAAACATATTGATTATAACCTTTTTCTTTTCTAACGGACAAAAAAAAGAGAAACTGTTAAAACATAAAATTAATTAATCTGCTTGTGTAAATTGCTTTTTATCTGTTAAACTAAAGACTCATAGCATAAATAAAATTTAAAACAATCGGTAGGAAAACCAACTAGTTATATTTTATTTATATAGAAAAACTAACTACATCGTATTATGAGTTTCCCTTTCGATAACCTTTCTCTATTAAAGGAGCATAGTGAAAAAGAGGGAAAACCGTGTTAAAACAGGGACTCTTGAGACAGTGGCAGTCTAAGTCTTGTAATTCCATTTTTTTTATAATTTTTTTAAGATATTTCTCTCCTTAAATACTGTTGTGATGAACAGCTCCTTATATATATAGAATTTGTATCCTTTCCTTAAAAGTACAACTTACTTATCTCTCCTTCTGATTCTTGTTGGTAGTTTGTCTTGTAATTGCACAGGGGATGTTATTCTTTCAATTTATTATTATTTTTTTAGTACAACAATCACGTTTATTTTGGAGATTAATTTTGATATATTATGGTAAAGTATTATATACTATCAATCAAATCATATTGCATATAGCATTATATGTATGATTACTGCCATAGTTATTATAAAAAGGATTTAATTTGAATACATTATCAGTATAAAAAACTTTTATACAGACATCTAATCATATATTATCACATTAATAAAACTCTTTGATATAACACCCACTACTTGAATGGTCATGCGAAAGAAAGGTTTTAATTGGATGATAGTGTAAAAAAATTTTACACTATTAATACACCTAAATTAAACTCTTATAAAAATTAAATTTTTTGAATGATATGATATGATAATATATTTACACCGAGAATACATCATTATCAAATCTATTATTATAACTTATTTTTAGGTTTTATACCATGTGTTGTTTCATTATAACAAATAAATGAATATTTTATATTAATTCTATCCTTGATCCTTAATTTCTTTCTTGCCGGCTCATTTGCTAATCTATTACTCCCTTTTTTTAATTTAACTATCAATTTAGATAACTTGATACATTTCTAAATCAATATTGTATTTAGTGATATATTGATTTAATAATTTATTAAGTAGTCTAAATTGATAGATAAATTAAAACGAAAAAAGTATATATAATTTTTAGTTAATAAATTCAAAGATGATTCGGTATCTTAAATTTATACTTTTTTTTTATCAGTAAAGAATATTTAATTGCTTCTTTAATTTTGTGCTGTTTTCTAACGACAATTAAAAAGGGATAAAGAGAGTATTTGTTCGATGACAATTCACAAAATGGAATATGTACTTGCTTCTCGCTTGAGGCGGCGGAGCTACGACACTGGGTCAGTCAATGCCCCTCTCGCCACCAAATCCCCTTCGCCTACCAAATCCTTGTAAGTTGTAGTATGTTACTCTTCGAGAGAGAGGGGGGGAGGGGAGAGAGAGAGAGAGACCAACAGTCACTCCAGAACTTACATGTGAGTATAAGAGAATATCACAAGGGCCTTGACGCTGAACCTGTCAATGCGTCATGGAAGCATTAATTATAAAACCATCCAGCATTGGTTATCTTTTCTGCTTGCTTGATCATGGTCATGGCATTGAAGGTCTTTCTCTTTCCCATCGTTTGCCAGCGGGCAGAGGAAGAAAATCATGCAACATCTAGTCTGGTCAACGGCACATGGCTACGTGTAGAGCTTATATAGCAAAGTTTTCAATTAATTGCTAAGTTCAGACTAAATATTCAATGAGGTGGTATCATACATATACATGTATTTTTAATGTTTGTATTTTAATGGTATAGCTCAGTCTTATGTGATTTGAAGGGAGATTTATTTTGCACCTCGTGATCAATATCTGCTGCCGATGTGTTGTTGTACGTCTATCAGCATATACATTACATATATATATGATGGTCTTACTCGAGTTTTATATATTTATTTTGTTTTGTACTTATATGCCGTGGTTTTGAAAGCTTAAGTTTTTTTTTTAATCCCTTTTTTTCTGATGGTAGAATTCTCCTTTCGTAATTCTATTGCACGAATCTCTGTCTGGTTGCCCCATTTTTCTTCTGATATTTTTTCTATTAATGATTTTTTTTTTCCTTCTGACTAATTAAGCCATCCAATGCACAGAAAAAGGACACTGCCTTTGTTTGTTTGTGCTCAGTCCGTTACCCTATATTGGCGATTTTTATTTATTAACAACTGACTGCTGTACTAAGATCATACTATTGTATGTGTGCCTGCGCGTGTTGCCGTGGTCATGTCATCGGAAGAGGTTTGTCATTGCAGGTCATGGCCATGCTCTTAGTGGATTACTGGAACTCATTGTATGAACATACAGATATGATAATTGGACTTATTATTGCACCGAAAGAATGATCAAGGTATTAAATATATGACTGAAAAACATTGGAGGAGCACGTATATGCTTATTTCTAGCGATACCAAGCAGAAAAAATTTTAGAAGCAAAGAGATACAATACAATAGAAGTAGGAAACTTTCTATATAAGTTCCTCACTCAGCCCGGCATTCTTTAGTGGTTATCATTGTTTTAAATTGTGGTTGTTGCAGTGTCCTCCACGACATCATAGCAGCAATTATTACCACATCAACTACATTTTCCTGCAATTTTTTGTATCGCAGGCAGCACAATAGCAATTGTAACCGTAACCACAATTTAAAGCCATGATGGTGATACTAATTCATGGGTGATGCGTGGGTGCCTCCGGTGGATTTGGTGGGGGATTTATCGGCTTATCTTTGAAATGTCCCCGTCTGCCATCAAAGTACAAGAAGAATGAAACATGACAGAAATGAACACTTGGATACAAAATTTTCAATTAAATCACAACAGCAAATAATGCAAAATTTTGTTGTAACAAAACAAGCCATCTCATTTAAATAACTGTTCAAATATATACAACTTAATTTTGGTTAATCAGAGTTAGCTGGAGCCGGAAACAATGGAGGGATGAATCAGAAGCAGCGCCAGGCAGAGCAAGCATTGAAGAAACAAAAGAAGCCTCATGTCTATTCGTTGTGCCGATAAGAAAAACTTTCATGTGATGGATTTTATATATATATAATGCTATCCCATTTGGTGTTTGGTGAGTCGATCCTTCGCTTTACTTTTATTTCAAATTAACTCATTTTATATTTTAATTAATTTATAATAAAAATATTTTTAGTGAAATTTCAAAAAGAACACTATTTTCGTACGTTGACTGTGTAAAACAAGTAAAACAATTTTATTTCAAAATTTCAATTTTACATTAGTTTTTTGCCAGAGTTAATATAAGCTAAACATGCACTATATGCCTTAAATTATATGTTTTATTTGATTGAATTATTATTTATTGTCATTGTCAAAAATTAATTTTGTCTTCGCTTTACGCAATTTATTTCTTATTTATTAATACTAATAATCAAGTTAAAAAATAAGTTATAAGTCTTTAATTTTCTTAAACAACTTATGAAAAGTACAGACGAAGGTGACCAGAAGAAGCAGCTGCATGAGTTTCCGCTCAAAGGACTCATCTTGTCAAAGGAAAAAATGAATAATAAGAGACAGGAACCGCGTTAAAGTGGGGACTGCATGGTGGAGGCTGAGGTAGTCAAAGTCTTGTAATTGAACAAAAAACCTTATCTGTTTGATCACGAAGAACTTGCTTCTCCATTTTTTATTTATTTTTTATTTTTTTCATAGCTACAGAAAAATGCCAATAAGGAGAGGTACCGCCAATACTAGAAGGCAGAGGGTGCCACTCCCCCCATCCCACCAAACTGGGTCAGTGGCCACCCAGAAAATTCATTGACATTGCGCCTGGGTGCCAGGGGATCATCCTGCAGAGGATTGCCTGCCAAATGTATTTGTTCAACCACTCACTAGTTTCAGACTCTATGCCTCGGGAAATTATATCTTAACGTAGCATGGTGGGACGAAAGTGTCATTCTAAAGCTGAGAGTCTCGTATCTGCCAGAACTAAAGTATATGGAGCCTTTTCGGCGTGCTAATATGTTTAACCGGCGTTCATATGAATTAATTGGATCAGACATCTTTGGAAAAACTTTATTTTATATGGCTGGTTTGTTTGACTTATGCATTAAGTGAATTGTATTTTATGGATTAGTGGGTCAATCTGTTAACTAGCTTAACTTATTATTATTATTATTATTATTATTATTATTTTAAAAAGAACATAGTTTTATTTAGCGACATAGTTATTGATCCAAAAAAATTTAGAAAATTGATGAGTGCTTGATTTAAGTTTACTTGATAAATTTAATATGAGTATGATTTATTTAGATAGTTGGATTAGTATTACATGACTTAGTTATTAGTAAATAGCGTTTTAGAGTTGAATTAGATTAAAAAGATTAAATTTGAATATTTGTATTTTTAAATAAGAGTTTTAATAATTAGAAAAATTAGATAATATTTCAATGAGTGTTGATATATTCTCTAAATAATCTACCTAAAAATCTTCCTAATTCAAAATTTCACTCACAATAGCATAAGTTATAATTTATATAATATTTAATGACTATTTAATATATATGAGTAAGATTTTGGATTAAGAAGATTTTAGACACATCCTAAATTGGAACTTGTGATGCTAAGTATTTTTCTATTCTAAATCTCTTTGAAACTTTATTGTTATATGCTTTCTTAGAGAAGGCTAACAATCCTTATGATCTATGATCTTGAAATATATTTTTATTCCAATCACACAACTTGCCTCACCATGTCATTCATTTAAAAGTTATTAGAGAGAAACTTCTTAGTCCCACTTACTAGACCAAGATAATGTTGCACACAAGATGATGTCATCAACATACAACAGAACCAAAGACATAAATTTATTTCCGCTAACCTTTAGTTATATACACCTATCAATGGTTTCCTTAAATTCATATGACATAGTAGTATCATTGGACTTGAGATACCATTGGTGAGAAACTTGCTTGAGTCCGTATGTTGATTTGTTAAGTTTAAATGTCATGCGTTCTTTCCCCTCAACTGACAATCCCATTGGTTGATCTCTATAAATATCTTCATTTAAATTCCCACTTAAAAAGACAGTTTTTCATTCAATTTTGATGTAGCTCTAAATCATGATGATTAATCCTAAAAGACAATGCTTATAATCAATGCCTTCTTTCTTTCCATGTAAAATATTTAGCAACAAGACAAACATTGTAACGTTCAAGGTTGGAAAGAGAGTCACACTTCATCTTAAAGAACATTTACTCCCAACTCTCTTGCACCCTTTAGATAATCCCACAACATTCCATACACTATATATTATGTTCCATGGATTTAATGTCAACTTTCATGATATCTAATCATTTATCAATATTATCACAATTTATGGTTGGTGAATATGAAACTGAATCATTATCAACTCCTAAGTCATTTTCTAACTTTTGTAGATACATGACATAATCATTTGGAATAGCAAATCTGTTTTCCTTTTGAGATTTTCTTAATACACAACATAATCATTAGTAGTATATCAAAATTAATCTCTATTGGTATTTCATGTACACTAGGTATAAAATGTTGTTCGGCAAGTTGTACAATCTGCTGCTCACCAGATATTGTATAAGTCCATATAGGATAGCTAATAGTCCATTTAATTATTAGTTCGATTTGATAAATAGTGGACACCAATCACCATAGAAAGACATACACAAATTTTTGGTCCCAATGCTTTGTGTCATCTCTTTCCATGATATTCACCTTCATGTCCCCTTTTGAGGCACTATAATGTTGCTCTTTCCATACTAATGAGATAACTTATCTTTTATGCATTTCTTTGTTCTACTCTATTATTGACTATACTAGTTATTTGAAATTAATCATGCACAGATTGAATGACTTGTCATATATGCAAAATGGTTGGGGCTGCTGTGGTAGTAAAGCGAAAATTTATCCCAAGAGACATCGCTTTATTGTCACTTGTCACTCAAGTATTCACGAATTGTCCTCCCCCTTGCCTCCACCAAAAGTTTTGACTTTTAGGGGACACACCTTTGGAATGAGATCAAGTACTGTAAACTTTATATGGCCTGAAATGGTGTCTATGGTTGAATCAGAACAAATTCTCAAAGCAGTTGATAAGTTCTATGTTGCTTCAAGTTTCAAAGTTCCTAGATTTATATATCAAAGTCTCCTTGGGCACAATGGGTTAAGAAATTGGACTAGCAGTCAATGTTGGAAAAATAAAATAATTAAACTTGATCCAATTACCAACATGCATGTATCTCTATATTGAAGAGATATATGCTTTTTGTGTGTTTTATGGTTTCAAGATTTTATAGTTCCAAAGTCATGAAGCATGTGTTTATTAGGAATATTAACCTGAGGTAGCATTTGATATGGAATAATCTATCCGGATTACTAGTAATATTTGATTAAACTGTTTGGGCTCACAATATTATCTTGTTCGGTTGGATAATATTGCTGGCAATTTAGATTTCCAAAATAATGTGGATTGCCTCCATAGTGTGTGATAATATAGATTACCACCAATGTGGCAATCTTTGTTATAATTATTATAATTAAAAATAATATTAAATAATAATAATAATAATAAACTATTTATTATTATTATTATTATTATTATTATCAGTTTAAGACATATATTACCTAATTATCTTTTTTATATATCAAATAAAGTAATGTGAATTACCACTTATATTATGTACAGATATCAAATATTATATTTAATATTACTAACAATTTAAAATGTGACAAATTTTTTTAAGGGTTAATCTATATTACTGATAATCTTAATAGATAATATGTCAAACACTACCTAAGAAGAATCTAGAGGTATTTCTTGCATCTATAAATATCTATGTACTTGTATTAATCAAACCAAGCCAAGAAATCCAAAGCCTTCTATGTTCTTCCATTCTCTATCTTTCTCTTCCTTATCTCCCTCACCTCTCTTATCTCCTTCAATCAAGCATTTAAGATGCTCAATTGGATGAGGTCAGAAAGACTTGGAGAACATGAAAGGAAAATTTTAGAGAGTATAGCGTTAGTTCCGTAGCACACCTACTCAGCTGTGGTATACTTCTATCATTTGTAGCCATAATTTCTCCAGCATTGGTTTGTTCTGCTTGCTCGATCATGGGATTGAAGGAGGTTCCTATCATTTGCCAAGGTGCAGAAAAAGAAAATATGTTGTTGTCTACCAGCATATACATTCTAGATTATGATTTTACTCGAGTTATATACACATTTATTTTGTACGGAGTGTTATGGTTTAACTTTTTCTTTTTCATGTGGGCCGGATAGAATTCTCCATTCTTAATTCTATTGTATCAATCTCTGTTTGATTGCCCCATTTATCTTCTAATATATTTTTTTTCTATCAATGTTTTTTTTCCTCCTAGCTAATTAAGCTATCCAATGCAAACGAAAAGTAACTACTTTTCTTTGTGTCTGCCCTCCATTACCTTATTTTGCTGATTTTTATTGACAACTGTCTGGTGGACTTAGATTTATGTCTGTCTTATGTATTATATTGTGTCTATCTTATATATTTATACCCTAAATTCTAAATCTTAATTTTAAATCCTAAACCTTAAATCCTTAAGAACTTTTTCTGCTATGGTCATGTCATGGGTAAAAGGCTTGTCATATAGTAGGTCATGCTCATTGGTCCCGGGATCTCGATGACAGGCATGCTTAACTTCAAGAATGTTTGGTTATTAATTATTTATGAGAAATAATTATTTTTTAAATTATTTCAAAAAATTTTATTATAAATTCTTTCTAATCTAAAATAAGCTAATTTAAATATGATTTTGTATATTTGGTGATATTTTTTAGAAAATTATTTTTCTAAACCCTACCGGTTGTTTACAACTGACTCTTATTTTAGATTTTGATTAGTAAGGAAGCTTTTTATTGTCAGTTGTTTTAAATCCAAAATAAGCCAATCCAAACACAGCATACTAAATTATTGGAACTCATTGATTTTATTTATCTAAACCACTAATAAACTACCATTGATTTATTTATAAAACTGGCTGAATGATATTACCTGATGTTTCTTGAGATTCATTGTTATGTGTTGTGATCAATTGAATTACTGGAAATCACATATTATGCTTTGGACTTAAATATATTAATGTGCTTGAATATATTTTGGCTTAGTTTGATCTATGATGAGTGCAACAAGACAATCTTTTCATAAAAAAAGCAAGTCTTCTCCTTACTTCCTCTACAAATATGTATCTCTTAATGAGACAAGGCACTTTTAGTATAACTAGATTATTGCCCCATATTACCCATCAAATTTATAAAGGAGAAAATCAGAAGATGTTCCTGACATGTATACGTGTATACATATATTTTTGGTAGTTGTTGGAGTAGATTCTTCTCTATATCAAAGATATCCTACAAGATAACGTTATTGTTTTGTATATTGCTGTTCTAATATCAAGTATTTTAATCTTGTGTATTATTAGAATATGATATTTTATCCTACAACGGAGTGTGTTAGCATTTAAAAAAAAAAAATTCACAAATCACAATAGTAAAACCCGAACTGAAACTTTCATTAAAGAAAACAACTCCAAAACCTCTTGAACTAAAGGTGAGTTAGTTTGGAACTCGTTAAATTAACATTCAGGTATGATAACTGGGCTTATTATTGCACGGAAAGAAAGGTCAAGGTATTACATAGCTGAAAGGGAAAACATTGGAGGAGCACGTCTATGCTTGTTAGTTGTTACTATTGATACCAAGCAGAACAAATCTAGAAGCAAAGAGATACAGATAGAAGAAGAAAACTATGTATATAAGCTCCTCAGTCCTCACGCTGGGCATTCGTTATGGGCGTTTAATGGGGGAACCGGGTGGTTTTTGCGGGAATCGGCTGATCTTTGAAACGACCTGTTACTGTTGATCTGAACATTTTGTAACAAAATTACAAGCACAACATTATATGACAGACAGAAGTTTAAGCTTTGTCTAAAATTCTATTTAAAGTATATTGATTTTAAGCTTTTACTTTTCTGATAAAAAAGCTTAAAAACTAAAAAGAATTAGTAAATTCCGTAAATGTAGTCGTCAACTGCTGTTCTCGTCTGAGCACTTCTTCTCGAACCCGCCGGCTACCATGAGCAACACTTTTTCGTGAAGCTCGGCGATTGCATACAGCGCCAACGCATCCATCACATAGTTGTCATCTTTTATCAGTGCCATCGGGATCTGCTCCTCATATCTAAGGTACTCATTCAACCCAAACCGCGATAGGGAACTTTTTTTCTTTCGCACTTCTCTTACCACACTCCTGAACAAGTATGAGTACTTGTCATCTGACCTTCGAGCCGCTCCCTGGAGCTTCAAGTGTTCGTTCAGGTAGTCGATTGTGTACGGCGCATGGTCTTGTCCTCATCTCTAAGGTATTCCTTCAAATTATTCCAATTCATCATGACAGCCCTCGGACGGGTCCGTCGGAGCCTATCTATAATAGGCATGAGCCCCGGTATAGTAACATTACAACCCTCGGATGGGTGATGGGTCCGTCGGAGCCTATCTCTAATAGGCATGAGCCCTGGCATGGTTAACATCACAAGGATCCGGTGCAGCTGTGATAAGAAGAGCACTACCACCATTATTAAAGTTTTGTTCATCCATTTGAATGGCTACATGCTTTCGATCTTGAATTCTGAGATATCCATTTTCTGTTGGACCGTCTAAGGAGGAACGAAGAATGACGAGGGAATAACTAAATCCAACTCCAACCATACCTAACAACAATCTTATCTTCATGAGTTGTATTATTAAAGCTCCCAGAAAGAAATATGGCAGATCCACCTCGAATCCGCACTGAATCTGCCTTGACAAGCTAAGCGACATCACAGCAAAGGCAGCACAGGATATCAGGCTATACGCGTCCGGTTTGCCGTTGACTGCTTTATCAAAGAAGAGCGAGTAGACGGAGGTGATGGTCAAAACCAGAAATACCATATGAGCTTTGAGCCGAATACTCCTTGAGTGTTGCCATACCTTTGCAAACAAAACCGTAACGCAGATGATGAAACTGACAACACTATAGAGGAAGATTTTGAACAAGTCCCATCTCCCGAATAGATAGTTGAATGAGGAGCTGAGAGCGTAACAAAGCAGTCCAACTGTAGTTGAAGCAAAACCCACAAATCTCCGTACCTCTGGCTTCATCAGCCATCTCTGAATTTGGATGAGCATGGACATCATGTTATCTGTGAAGTGAGGTAAGTGTGTAAGAATTGCATTCACAAACACTCAGAGGAGCCCTTTTCTTGTTTTGGGTAAAATGGGAAGCCTCCTCTGTTCTCCGAGGAATTTTCGAGGAAAGGGGCCAAATAGGCTCTTATAACAGCGTTTTCCTTCTTGACACGTTGGAGCAGCGGCTAATAACAGGTTTGAAAAGTCTACCCCCAACTCTATTTTTGTTTTTCTTTGCAGCAAAATAGAGTTCACACGTAAATGTCACCCTCTTGCACTGAAAATATATTATAACTTCAGACAAGTTTTATTGATAATAATCAAGAAAAAAAAACTCACATAATTATAACCTACTCCAAAATTGCATCGCTAAGGCTTGGTTTCCGGCAGCATCCAAATCCTGAAATGGTTGGAAAGACTGAAGATCATTGAATGGACCCTTTCATTAAGCCGTAGTACCTTTTAGTTATTTTTTCTATTGAACCCACGTTAAGATTCGTTTAGCGAATAGCTTTTGTGTATGGTTTTCTTATTGATATTCTAAACCTTACTCCAGTAAGATTTTGTAGTTCTATTTTCGTTTGTGGCAAATATAAGCTACTTTGCTAGTTGCTTTAGGTCATGTTGGTACCTTGCACCGACAGCCCAAACAGATTGGGCTGGAGAGTATCCATGCATACGTTGAACACGACGTACAATAATTTTGGTCGTGATATAGTACATAATGATGCATCTAGCGTGGACTAATGCTTCTTTACGAGTGTGATTAGAATGTAAAAAAAAAAGGGTGGGGGGAAATGATTTGACTTGTAAATTAAATTTTGTGTTTGGATATTTTAAAAATAAAAAATAAATTAATTTTTAATTTTTATGAAATTTGATTCTTTTATATTTGAAATTATATTAAAATTGAAATAATTTAATGAAAATTGATTTGATTTTAAATTTTCAATATAAATCATATCAAATCAATTTTATTTTTATTTGTTCCAAATATAATCTAATATATCATAAATATAAGAATTAATTTTTAAATCAATTTAAATCTTATTTTTACATAATTATTTCAAACATAAAATTTAATTTATAAACAAAATCAATTCAATTTTAAAATTTAGTCATTCTAAACTCTGCCTGAAATCAAATAGATTGCATTTAAAGGAAATGATTCATAAATCAAATCAAAAGTCATAATAATCATAGCTTCCAAGTAAGAAGATTAGATATGAATCGAATTATTAATAAGATTTAAGTTTAACAAAAGAACAATTTATGGATTGTAGCAAAGAAAATTAAATCATTTATAAATAAGGAAAATTGTTTTCTTACTAGAGTTTTCCAAATAAGTAAGTACATCGGTACTTGTTGGTGGTATTAGGTATATTGACTAAAATACTGAAGAAAATATAAGAACTAATGAGTTAAATAGTTAATACTACTGCACTTCTATATATGCAGTAAAGTAGAGTAGGAAGAAAGGTATTAAGGTTGAAATTCTTTGTTATTTCACTTATGCAGCTCAAGTTCATCTATTTTTAGACGACGGAGCGGCTCTTAGATTACATATGGTAACTCTTAGAGATTAAGAATTACATTCAACCACTCCTCTTACACTACGCGTCACTAAACAATATGTTCTAATGAATAAACTCCCTAACTCATTTTAACTCAATAATTGTAACTGCATATTACTCATCAACATACCTCCTTAATGTGTTGTTCCTTGACTCTCAATGCTTCTCTAACTTGCTGGAATCTTTGCAGTGCTTTGGGAACTGCCGTGGTAGTAAAGCACAAGTTATTCCCATGCGACATCCTTTTATTCATCAAGTTTTCACGAATTGTCCTCCTCCTTGTCCCACCAGAAGTCTTGATTTTGAAGGGAAACACTTTTCAGATTGAGATCAAGTGCTGGAAACTATACGCGGCCTGAAATGGTGTCTATGGTTGAATGAATCGGAACGAATTCTCAAAGCAGTTGATAAGTTCTACACATCTGTTATGTTCATTCAAGTTTCAAAGTTCCTAGATTCATCAAATTCTCCTTGGGCACAAGGGGTTGAGAAATTGGACAAGCATTTAAGCATTCCACATTCTCAATTGGATGAAGTAAAAAAGGCTGAGAGCATGGAAGGAAAATTTTTGGGTAAAGCTAGTATCATATCCATAGTACATATATTCAGTTGTGGGATACTTTTATTTTTACCACTTGTAGCCACAATTTCTCTAGCATTGGTTATCTGTTCTGCTTGTGGCCAAACTTCACCGCTTTTCTTGTTCTGCTTCCTCAATCATGGCATTGAATGATGTTCTTATATCATTGGCCATGATGCAGACTGCAGAGAAGAAAATTATGCAACATCTAGTCTGTCAATTGGACGTTGCTATGCACAAAGCTATATAGCGAAGCTTTTCAGTTAATTATTACCAATGTTTTAAATTGCGGTTGTGGCTACGGATGCGGTTGTTGCGATTGCGGGTATTGCGGCTATCACGATGCACAGTGTTTCAAATTACGGACCGCATCACGTGATGCAGCCGCAATATTGTGGTTGCAGCCACCGCTGCAACCGCATCACACCGCAATTGCGGTGTTTCACCCATTCACGTAAATTGACCACAACATAATTGTATCGGAGCCGCAACGGGTCTCATTGATGCCGAAACGGACCGCATCAGGCCACAACGAGCTTAATTTCCAGTGGCAAACTAAAAGAAAATTCACATCGCAATAACTGTAACTATGACCGTATCCGTAGCTGCAACTGCAATTTAAAATACTGGTGATGCGCATTGCGACTGTTGCGGTGTGAATTTTGTTTTAGTTTGTCACTTGAAATTAAGCTCGTTGCGGCCCATTGCGGCCTGATGCTGCCTGTTGCGGCTCCAATGCCGCCCGTTGCGGCTTTGATACAGTTACGTTATGGTCAATTTACTTGAATGGGTGCAACACCATAATTCTGGTGTGATACGGCTGTGGCGGTGACCGCAACTGCAATATTGTGGCTGCATCACGTGATGCGGTCCGCAATTTGAAACACTAATTATTACTAACTTCAAATTAAAGTTTGAATGAGTTTGTATAATACATCTTTTTTTTCCAAGATGATTCAGCTCAGCTTCTGAAATCCCCAGTGGAAAAAGGCTTTGTTGCTATCCAGCTCAGCTTCTTATGTCATATGAATGGAGATTATTTTGCTTCTCATGATACAATTTGCCGCCGATGTGTTGTTCTCTAGCAGCGTATACACTCCAGATTATGGTTTGACTCGAGTTATATGCATTCCATTTTGTGCATACCTGTTGTGGTTTTGAAAAACCTGAAATCACTTTTTCTTTTTCCTTATGGGATTGGATAGAATTCCCCTTTCCTAAGTCTATTGCATGAATATCCATTTGCTTGCCTCATTTTTCTTCTATTTTTTTTATTTATTATTATTATTTTTGCCTCCTGACTAATTAAGGCATCCTATGCAAAAGAGAAAAGGCACTGGCTTTTTTCTGTTTCTGTTTTCCGTTACTCTGTTACAAATGACTGCCTTGACTTGGGTAATACTAAAAGTTGTGTGTTGCTTTGGTCATGGTCTCATGGAGAAGAGGCTTGTCATAGCAGGACATGCTCCTCGACCTGGATAACTACCATGATCTTTGTGCTTAAAAACATGACAAGAGTCCAAAGCATTTAAGGAATTCACAAAAAGAAAAAAAAGAAAAAGGGAAAACAATCCTAAATATTGTGAGTGAACAATTGATTTATGACATAATACTATGATAGTGTCTCATTCATGTAGCATACCTTACTTAGTGAGACAAGATTTAATTAAGATTTAATTATTATTGACTGTAAGTGATTTGATAACAATTGAGTCATAATAAGATTTATA
This sequence comes from Pterocarpus macrocarpus, assembly GCA_031439585.1. Classification (NCBI taxonomy): domain Eukaryota; kingdom Viridiplantae; phylum Streptophyta; class Magnoliopsida; order Fabales; family Fabaceae; genus Pterocarpus; species Pterocarpus macrocarpus. The sequence goes on from CM062514.1 coordinate 18,196,269, forward strand.
TAATAGTGCACTTAAAATAAATAGGATTTATATAATAGTGAAAATATAACTGTTTATCTACTCATAACCAACTAACTAATTATTAAACTAATCCAAATAATTTGTCACTAAACAAAGTGATCTCTAACACTTGCCTCATTACTGCTTGTTTTAGAATATATGTTATTTTAAGGTTTATACACAGATTAAGAAAATCAATAAATAACCTTAATAGTAGTAAAAAGTTAGCAAATTTATATAAATATCGTTATATTGAAATTATAACATTATGTATAATTTTCACTCATTTCATTACTAAATATAATTAATATAAGGATAAAATTTAAATAAAGATAGTATCTTCATAATATTTGGAATGAACTAATTTGAAACATAAAAAAATAATATTAAAATAATATATATTTTAAAATAAGAAGGTATTACTTACTCCATTCTATAATAATCATCGTTTATAGAAATAGCACTAAGATTATATAAACAACTAAATAGCCTTTATTTTTGAAAAAATTAATTTGGAAAGACTGATTACTTTTAAGTTATTGAAGAGTCACATTTATTAAGTTACGTTAATTAAGAAAGAAGAAAGAATTATGATAGATTAACAAATGATGTGATAAAAGAAATAAAAAGGGTAACAATCAATAAAGTTAAAGATAAAATTAGTATAAAATGATAAATATTTTGTTAAAACTCTAGAATAACAAATAACATAGAATAATTTTGTTTTTTCAAAACGATTATTGTTATGGAAAGGTGGGATTCTCGAGCTTATTGAATTAGCATATACATATTACTCACAAAGTTGGTTGGATGAGATCGGGAGTTCGAATCTCAATTTTAGAGACAACTTTCCATTGGAAAACTATATAACCCTTATGCTTGTGTAGTTGAACCAGGATTAATCTTGTAAGCGATTCTAGTGACCTAACCTATAAGCATTCCACATTCTCTTGGAAAAAAAAAACCAACAAAAAAAATCAACATATACAAATATTATAAATGGAGTTATTATTGCAGCAGAAGAAAGATGAAGGTATCATTACATAGCTGAAAACGTTGGAGGAGTAGGCCTATATGCTTATTTTGGTGACTTCAAGCAGATAGATAGGGTAACGAAGCAAAGAGATACACTACACACAAATATAATAGAAGAAGGAAACTGTAGTTTATGGGTGTGAACGACGGGCCCCGCTTGGCGTTGGTGGGAAGTCTCCCGGCAGCTCGTAAGGGCCTGGACCATAACGGCCTCCAGGATGACTTCCACCCCCGCTTAGTGGTGGTAGGAAGTATCCCGGCAGCTCGGTGCAGCAGGTTGGGGAGTCTCCCGGCAGCTCGGAACTTCCTGCACCCCCTCCACCCCCGCAACGGCCTGCAGCATAAGCTCCACCCCCGCTTGGGGTTGGTGGGGAGTCTCTCGGCAGCTCCGAACTTCCTGCACCCCCTCCTGCATAACCTCCACCCCCGCCTGCACCAGAACCTCCATCCGCGTCTGTATTACATCCACCCCCGCTTGGTGTTGGTGGGGGGTCTCCCAGCAGCTTGGAACGGCCTGCACCATAACCTCCACCCGAAGCATCGAATCCTCTGTCACAAAAACAATCCATATCATTCAAATAACTTTGTATTGTGAAATTAACACAACTTAGTAATGCTTTATGAGAGTAACCTAACCTGGAATTAACCGAGGCTTGGATGAGAAGCAGTGCCAGGCAGATCAAGCATTGAAGAAACAATGAGAGCTTCTTCCTTATCATTGTCTATCTATCTGTGTGTCTGTGGCTCTGTGCTGAAAAGAAAATGAATGGATGCAATTGCAAATTCAACTAAGCACGCACAAGCCTAGCAGTTTGCATGCACTCTGTTCTGCTAATTGTGTCACTTTATATACTGCACGGCTATCATATATTCATTCAAGTTTTCACGGCATTAATCTTATGAAATGAGAAGTAAACATGTCTGATTTTGTATTTCCTTCTGTTGACTTCTTGTTTGTCCGCTATTTGGTTATAAGCTAAGTTAGTTTTGTTTGGTTAAATTATTTTTATTAGTGAAAACTTAAAAGATTATTATTTTATTAATTTATTTTTCTCGCTTAATAATATGAAGGATAAAATTTAAAATATATAATTTATTAATTTTATAAATGACAGATAAGATAAAACTATTTTAAAATAATATATAAAATTAGATGACGGAGTATCTATTGGCTATGTCATATCTATCTATACCTATATTTTGGTAATAAAATTTCCTTAAAAGGCAATTAGAACTACTATTAATTTCAGAAATAATACTATTATGTATACTTTCATATACAATAAAGTACTGTTATTAACATTAAAAATATTATATAATTTTGAGAACTGGCTGGCTAATCACACTATTAACCATCAATTTGTTAATAAATAATATTTTTACTAACAAAAAGGAATTTGTTATTAATTAAATTATATATAGAGAAAAGAAAGAGTGAAATTATACCCTTCTGTGAAAAAAAGCCACTTAATAGCTAAAAATAGATTCAATTAACTCTTTTTCCTTTTTTTTTTCAAATGCTAGTTGCATAACTAAGTAATTGCACAATTAAATAAAATATGATCAATTTATCTAATTTTTAAATTTTAATATGCATCTCCTATAAAATGCCTAAGGGTAGAAAACTGTTTTTAACTAATTTTTTCTCAAAAATTTTATTTTATTTTTTGGTTAGGTCAAAAATTATATTTAAAATATATTGATATAAAGTTTAGGTTAAGTTTGCCACTAAAATTTCTATATATATATATATATATATATAGAAGTGATTTATTAGAAAAGTGCGAGGAATAAATCTGGGCCTATAATCATAAATAGATAGTCAAGATTTAAAATTATTTAAAAGTCACATGATCATTTAAAAAAGTCACATAACTTTATATTTTAATTTTAACTATTCATATAAGACTTAATGATCAAAATTTGCTTTTTTCACCCTCACAATTAACCATTTCTCTTACTTAATCTTCTCTCTTTCTCTCTCTCTCTCTCTCTATATATATATAGGGGATATATCACATGAATTATAATATTGAAAGAAGTAAATCCAGACCGTATAACTATATATAGATAGTCAAGATTTAAAGTTATTTAAAGGTTATATGATTACTTAAAAAAGTTATATGACTTTAAATTTTAATTTTGACCAATTATATAAGATCCAATTATCAAAATTTACTCCTCACTTATATATAGTACTTGCCCCTAATGCAGGATCAAATTAAAGCATGTCTCTATATTTATTAAACACTTATAAAAATACTTATAGATCATCTACTAATAAAAAAAATTTGAGAATCAAATTTAAGTTATAATAATATACCAGAGAAAGATCGATAAGGTGAATCAGTCTGCTTGATACTAACTAATTATATTGTATTGATAGTGGTTGAGTTTCCACTCAACGACCTTTCTCTATCACAAAAAAAGGAAAAAAAATGAAGAGGAGAGAAACCGCAGGACGCTGAGGCAGTCAAAGTCTTGTAATTAAACTAAGGATTTTGCTCTTACAATTCATTAATCAGTGCTCTAGAATGTTACACCTTCTATTTATTAATAGGATTTAATTTTGACATCCTGTTGTTATAATTTTTTTATATCATCATTTAATTAAGTATAATTATGCCATTAATAATATTTTATACTTATCATAATTATTTTTAAAAGACATGTAAAAATAAAATATAATTATAACAATGTAAAAATACTATATATTAATAGTTTATCAAAATTAATATTGTATTAATAAATATACTTTTAATTTTGAGAACTTGCTGGCTAATCACACTATTAACCATCAATTTGTTAATAAATAATATTTTTACTAACAAAAAAGAATTCGTTATTAATTAAATTATATATAGCGAAAAGAAAGAGTGAAATTATACCCTTCTGTGAAAAAAAGCCACTTAATAGCTAAAAATAGATTCAATTAACTCTTTTTCCATTTTTTTTTTAAATGCTAGTTGCATAACTAAGTAATTGCACAATTAAATAAAATATGATCAATTTATATAATTTTTAAATTTTAATATGCATCTCCTATAAAATGCCTAAGGGTAGAAAACTGTTTTTAACTAATTTTTTCTCAAAAATTTTATTTTATTTTTTGGTTAGGTCAAAAATTATATTTAAAATATATTGATATAATGTTTAGGTTAAGTTTGCCACTAAAATTTCTCTCTCTCTCTCTCTCTCTCTCTCTCTCTCTCTATATATATATATATATATATTAATTTAAAGTATATAATTTATTAATTTTATAAATGACGGATAAGATAAAACCTTTTTAAAATAATATATAAAATTAGATGATGGAGTATCTATTGGCTCTATCATATCTATCTATACCTATATTTTGGTAATAAAATTTCCTTAAAAGGCAATTAGAACTACTATTAATTTCAGAAATAATACTAATATGTATACTTGCATATACAATAAAGTACTGTTATTAACATTAAAAATATTATATAATTTTGAGAACTGGCTGGCTAATCACACTATTAACCATCAATTTGTTAATAAATAATATTTTTACTAAAAAACAAGAATTCGTTATTAATTAAATTATATATAGAGAAAAGAAAGAGAGAAATTACACCCTTCTGTGAGAAAAGCCACTTAATAGCTAAAAATAGATTCAATTAACTCTTTTTCCTTTTTTTTTAAATACTAGTTGCATAACTAAATAATTGCACAATTAAATAAAATATAATCGATTTATATAATTTTAAAATTTTAATATTTATCTCTTATAAAATGCTTAAGAGTAGAAAAATGTTTTTAACTAATTTTTTGTCAAAAACTTTTTTTTTTGTTAAGTCAAAAATTATATTTAAAATATATTGATATAAAGTTTAGGTTAAGTTTGCCACTAAAATTTCTATATATATATATATATATATATATATCACATGAGATAAATAGTTCATTATGAGAGTAAGAGGAATAACTTTAGGCTATAAAATCATATATAGATGGTTAAACTTTAAAATTATTTAAAAATCACATAATTATTTAAAAAAGTTATATAATTTTATATTTTAATTTTAACCATTCATATAAGTCTAATAATCAAAATTTACTTTTCTCATTCTTACAATTAACCATTTCTCTTATTTGATTTTATATATATATATATATATATATATATATATATATATATATATATATATATATATATATATATAATCAAATTAAAGCATGTCTTTATATTTATTGAACATTTATAGAAGTATTTACATATCATCTACTAATAAAAAAAATTTGAGAATCGAATTCTAAGTTATGATAATATCTGAGGAAGGTCGATGAGGTGACTCAGCCATTGTTGATACTAACTAATCATATTTTATCGATAGTGGTTTTGAGTTTCCACTCAACGACCTTTCTCTATCAGAACCAAAAAAAAATGAACAGGAGAGAAACCGCATGACGCTGAGGCAGTCAAAGTCTTGTAATTAAACTAAGGATTTTGCTCTTGCAATTCATTAATCAGTGCTCTAGAATGTTACTCCTTCTATTTATTAATAGGATTTAATTTTGACATCCTGTTGTTATAACTTTTTTATATAATCATTTAATTAAGTATAATTATGCCATTAATAATATTTTACACTTATCATAATTATTTTTAAAAGACATGTAAAAATAAAATATAATTATAACAATGTAAAAATACTATATATTAATAGTGTATCAAAATTAATATTGTATTAATAAATATACTTTTAATTTTTTGTCATTTTAGAATTCTGACAGATAAATGAATATTTTGTATTGATTCATTTTTTAATTTCTTTCTTATTGCCACGTTTAATGAATTTAAACATATTCAGTTTATTAAAATTATTTTCTTAAAACAATTAAAGATTATCAAATTGCTAATTCAATTTTATGCTATTTTCCTAAACAACAATTAAAAAGGAATGAAGAGAGCATTTGCAATACCATATATATATTAGCAACATTCAGTTAAATTATAAAATTCTTAAATGTTGCTAAAAATATAATAAATTATTGTTAAAACTCTTTAGTAAGAGAGGAGTGGATTAGCAAAGAGATTTTAAAAACAACACTAATGATAAATAACAAATTAGAAATTGATTAAGAAAGAGAGAAGTAAATTTTATGTCCAAGACAAACATGTAGAGCTTATATATATATATATATTGCAATACTAGCTGATAGAAAATTCTTGTCATTAACCAAATCCTGTACCAAATAATATATATCTCGATATTATAGAGTAAACAAAGGAATGATGAAACAAGCATTCAAGACCAGTCAGTGAATTCTTTTGATATTCAATGGAAGAAAATGGTGGTGATGGTTGAGAAAATCCACGTCCACTTACTCCACCAAGATTCAAAATGAATTTGACTGGCAGGGTATACTGCTTTTTCTCATGGTTGTGAGTAGTTCTTTCGTTGCAAATCAACTATCGCGCAGAAGCCACTTAAAATAAGGCCATGCTTATAGGTCAAATCTATTGCCTATTCAAACCCACTATAAGGGCTACCTATTCATACAAAAAGTATCAATTTAAGGGGTGTAAAAAATATCAATTTAAGGGGTGTGTTTGTTTCAATATTTGAAAAAAGTAATTATAAAATTAAAAAATTTTATATAACCGAAAAAGGTAAAAATATATATTTTTTTAAGAAATTATTTTTTTAGCTTCTATTAAAAAATTAAAAATAATTTTTTTATATTCTAAATATTTTAAAAATTTGTCCAAAAATATCAAAAATGATTTTTTTAGTCAAAAAGTGATTTTTTTACCAAAAATATCTCACCCAAATGCACCCTCTAAATCACTTGATTGTACTAAAATGAGAAGTCACGAAGATTGGCTAAGGACTTCCAACACAAACCCTAATATATATCTTCTGGTGGTACAACTATGAAAATGAGGTCAGTCAAATTGTTGTCCTTTGCAACGATAATCCCGGTCCTCATCGTTTATCCAACTTCAAATCATCAATGTCTTTCAAATTTCAATAGTGCCGTTGGAAGATAGTATAGAAAATCTGTTCCAATGTCACCATAAGACTAAAATAGAATCAAATTGACATTTGGCATTTGACACAAAGTGATGCGTAAGTTGACCATAGTAGAGAAAATCTGTTCTAATGGCACTAAAAGTCTTACAAACAGAAGGGGTTAAGCAGTTTCCTCCAAGTTCTTGTTTCATAAGAAGGAAGATTTTAAATTTATTTATTTAAAGCTGCCTACCATCCAATTTCCCACATAACCATAGTTTCTATACTAAGTTGTTAGAAACATCATCACATTGACTTTCTTTTTCACCATCTTAACATGAAAACTTCATACATTGGTAGCCTTTGCAGTACCAGCCAGCTTAATGTCTTCACATTTTTTGATTACTTTAGTAAAATTGTTCTTCACATATATAGTTATCAGCAACTCTAACATCATTTTAAGATGCTTTGAGCAGGGACATGACAACAACATCGAAATGTTTGCTTACCACCTCAAATGCCGCCGAAAGAAACAATTCAGATAATGTCAAGGATAACTTAATGCTACCAATGCAAACTGAGTTTGTCTTGAACAACCTACTCCTAGTCTGGGAAGCTGGTCCACTATGGGAATCTCTAGCCTGTACTTGGAGGTCTACTACATTATAGTTTTTTTTTTTTTTCCTTTTTAGGCCTTTCACTTGATAACTACTTAGCAAATGCATCGAACCGTTCAAGTAGTAAACACAATGAGCGAGTATCGTTCCACAAGAATTGATGTTATCAAACAACAATTCACTAATTAATTTCTATTTAGAATATCACAAATTTTCAGATTAAAGAAAGTCCTAAAATTAAAACTTCAAACAAGCTTAGTAGTAACTAAAAACAGAAAAAAAAAAAAAAAAAACAAAAACTTCAAATAGAATTAACAAATATTCAAAAGAAGTTAGGGGTTGGGTTTATCTGATTTTTCTAAGTTAATTAAATCATCATGTACTTGAATTGGAAAACTATAGATTAAAGGAAGAATTTTAAGTAATTGATTCCCAATTCTTTAGTAAAACCAATTCTCCTTTGCTTACATAAAATATACCAATTCCTTAATTTTGCTTTAGTAAAAAGAGGGATTAAGCAATCAAACCAATCCAAAACCCACAAAATTTCAAGATAAATTCATAAACCTAGAGAATTATGAAGTTTAACCCTAGTGCAAGAAAATACATAAATTTTCCAATTCATATTTAAACCCTAAATCAATTCATAAAAAACAACCCATTCACAAATTGCAATACAAATTAACAAAGGATAAACTCTTAATCCATAAAAACCAACACCAAGTCATAAGAATTTCACAAACAAGCCATCCATATCATTTTGTACCCTCATCCTAGCTAGGGAGTCTAGTGGCTCATGCTACAAAAGAAAATAAAGAAAAAGATAGGAGAAGAAACTATAAAAATCCAAGATTTGGAATGATAATTCCTCAATCTCTCCTCCTCTAGCTGTTCTTTGCCTCTTTCCAGAGCTAGAGAATTTTTTCTCTTATTTCCTAATCTAAAGTGCCCAGCCTCCTCTCTTGCTTTTCACATTTAAGAAAAAAAAGGGGGCAATCTCGCGGCTGGCGCCAAGTCACTTGACAGCAAATTCAATTTTTTCATTCCACGACTTGGGTGCTAGGAAGGTAGCGCTTGGGCACTCAAATAGTTGAGTGATGTGCTCTTTTTCTCTACTAATCATAGCTACTTCGTATCCTGAAAATTCAATTAAAATTTGTGTTTAGAACACAAAACAAACTCTTATATATGCAAAAACTCAAACTCTAAAAATCCTAACAAAAAACACTAGTCAAAATTCATTTTAAAGTGATTTTAACAACTTTTCACACTTAAATGTGCACAAATAAATGGAATATCATTGGTCAACGACATTCAATTCATAACCAGTTTGATTAGTTAGTGTGTTCCTTTTGGTCATTCGGAATTTTGTATCCTAATTCAGATATTTCAATCTAGAATGTGTGTATACAAGTGTAGCAAGTGCAAGTTTTTACGTGGATTTAGAGTTTTGTAGCCGAACCTATGAATGTGTCATGTAAGCATTATAAAACCATTAAAGTCCACTCATAACACATAATAGGCATGGGACTATACATGGATGGAAGAAAACCCTAAATTTTAATTTTGAGTTTAGTTGATCAAAAGCTCGCGAGCACCTCAACTTTAGTGAGCTAATTCAAATTGAGTACAAATCAAACTTTTTAAACTTCTTAATAATAATAATAATAATAATAATAATAATAATAGCTTGATATATTTTCATTATAGACACCCTACAGATCCACATTAATTATTCACTTGGTAGGTGTGAGTCTATGTCATCTCTTAAAATAAAGAGGATGCTCTAATTCACTTCCACTTTGTGGATCTCCATTTTTTGTGTCATTTCTTGTAGATCACACAAAGCCAATCGAGTAATTTATTTTTTAATAATTATTAGAAAGGGCTCAAATTCGCCAAAAAAGCGGAGCAATAAGGCAAAATACATATTAGCTAATTGGGTGATGTTACATGTTAGCCATAAAAAATCGATGTGAGCTTCCAAATTAGGCCTCAAAATTTTATTTATTTATTGAGAAAAGAACTAATAGGTGTTAATAAAGGTATGTTTCTCAGTTAAACATCATTAAACGGATGTAATGCTTTTTTTGTTATTTTTTTTTCTTCTAGTTTGACACTCATTTAACCTGTTATAACTTATAGCATGATATTATTTTTATCAAATATTTTGGTTAAATTTGATTTTAAGTTTTATACATAAAAGTTAATCATGGTTTTAGTCTGATATCCTTGTTAATTATTTTTAAAGGCGATTCCTCTTGTGCAAATTGTAAAAAATCAGCACCGTTTTGATCTCAACTCATTTATATATTGTTAATGATCAACAATCGCAAACGCGCCCTGATAGCACATTTGGCCCATGTGTCCGTCTAGCAAGTCCGAGTGTGATGTTTCGAATCTCACTAAGTTCCCTGCATCTCCCTCCGCCTCTGCAGCTCCACCCCAATTATTAACCATCAGTCGCCTGGACTCCACCCTCACTTTATTATTCGTCGCATCCTTACAGCACCGGCTCATTGCCTTGCCTCCGCTGCCCGCCAGGGATGGCTGTGCCATCTTTAAAATGGTGAAAATGCTAGCAGGGCGGAGTGCGGCGATGGTAGTGCAAGGCGGAGCTATGGCAGCGACGAGGAAGCACCAGGATGTAGAATGAGGTGGAGAAATTCCTAAGAACAGTGTTTGCAAGACGGAGCTATGGCTGGAGAGAGGGGAGATGGAAGGGACACAGAAGGAGAGACAGGATAAAACGAGACAGGGCATGGGTGCACTGTAATTGGTTGGAGCACCATGACATGTGCCATTGACAATGAAAGAAATGAAAACACACGCTGTGAGAGTCGAACTCTTGACATCAATCTTACAAGCAGCACGTCAACCAAACGAGCTGCGATGCGTGTAGTAACGATGTTCGTCATTTTTAATATATAAAAATAAAGCCCCGGTGGCGCTACGCCAAACCGATCGCCATTTTTAAAATCTATTCTGTCGGCCATCGGAATCAAATGAAGGGGTCGGCAGACCATTCGATTCATTAAGCAGAATATATATATATATATTGACTACGTCTCTAATATATTTTAAAAAATTATTTTACTAGCTATTAAATTTTTTTAAGAAATACAATAATAATTGTGACTTCATTAACATTGCTTTATAAAAGTGCTATACAACATGAATAAAATAAGAATAAATTAAAGAAAAATAAGAGAATAATATGAGGAAAGAATTTAAGAAAATATTTTAAAATAAGAACTCAAATCCAATATTTGAATAAGAAATCTTATTACAGTATGTAGCAATCTATAACTAGTTATTTTGAAGGAATTTTAACGCCCTTGGATCAAGTTTTTGATTCTGATTACAGCATGAAAATCAAGAACAACATCAAGAACAGAATAGGTGCAAGAGAACCTGGTTTAATCAATGAAGAATGATTGATCAATGGCTGTTTTCTGTTCTTTAATCTTAGATAAACAAGAAAGGAACTAGTTAAGGGAGGCCAGAGAGAGAGAAGAGCTCCTCATATTCTCCAGAGTTAGAAAAGCGTTTGTTTGATAGCTATGGCTACTTATATATAGGGTTAGGAGGAGGGGCCTCTTCCTGTGTTAGAAAAGTGATGTGTCAAGTCACCCATTATAGCAAAGCTCATACACACAGAGATATATAACAATATCCACTAATAAGCAATGCATAGGTCCAATAACAACAATAATTACAATAATTTGGGTTTCAACAATTAGCATTAATCAATTTTGACATTCAGTTAATCTAAGTTCAAAATTAAATACAATTTAATTTATGTAAGACCACAAAATTTTCGAACAATCTCCCACTTGGATGACATAAATCAAATCCTTATAAAACAATTCCCCAGATTAGTTCACAATATATGGCCACAATGTGATGTCAAAATTGAGCTCGCACTCTCAACCAAATGTCCAATATAGGATAAAAAGCACTCAATAATGCAGAGAATCATACTCGAAGGAGTACTGACATCATATACGTGAGATACTCATCTTCCAGTAACCCAATAAATGGCAGTACATAAGCCAATGAGAATGCATAACAATAGAATGGCATGCCGATAGATTACCAAAGTGCAATTTCCAACAATTGGCCCTAGCATCTGCGCTAAATGCTATATGAAATCTAATAAATCTCATCACAATATGAGACCGGTCCGAAATATCTTCAATATTTGCTATATCAACATAAGTGTGCACAATAATATATGGTAATATAAGTATCCACCCAATATGCTTTTTGAGATTCAACAAAATATCTCAGCATAACAAAATTGAGACTAGGTCCAATATGTCTCAATAATGATGTCATTATGCAAATTGCATAAACAATTAAGTTGCGCAAACTTAAATGGCATTAATAGTAGTTTAAAGTCATGATGAATTTACAAAACAAACTCCCATTAACCTAAAATGTCAAAGAGATCTCAATATACCCATAAGGGTTACAATGTCAACAATAAAACCTTTGGCAGCTAACAACTAATTAGGGGATCAATAACAATATGTTCTGTAAGAATATACTCGAGAAGAATATCGAGTCTACCATGAATTGCCACATAATCACAAAAGATACAAATTAATATATGGCACAATATCTCCACTAATCCAATATATCAAACAAAATAAATGATCCCATTAGAGATTATAAGATTTCAATATACTCTAATGGCATAATAATGAATAGTGGGATAAGCAATAATTTATGGTAGAGTATTCAATGTAAGTTTGAAACTCACCATTGTTCTCTCTAACAACAAAAGTACAAACAGAGAGAATCATAAAAGTGTAGAGTTAACTAAACTTTCAGCCATGGATTCATAGAATTGCCTTCACATACTCTATCTATATAATTGAGTAGATCATTAGTGTCTTTGACACTTTAAAATAAATATCCCCTCTTTCTGTCATCGCAAACTCAAACAACAAATTATAAAGGCATAGCAAAATTAATATGCTAGCCAAAGCATTTTAGACTTATATATGCCATTAATAAGGACATAATAAAACCTCTAACTCCCACTATAACAATAGTTTCTATATATAAATGGGAGCAACATTACATTCTAAGAGACTTAAAGTGTCCTCAATATAAATCTCAAAACAATAGCGCAATGACAGCCCAATAGGAAAAGAGAAAACCTTATATCAGAATATCATAATTTATTCATATAATAAATTGGTTTTCTCACGTTCAATCAATTGGGCAATTAATTGAATTAAAGACCTTGTATCATTGCAATCCTACCGAAGGGTCTCGGATCACAATAGACAAGTCTCTTCCATTTGATAGAGTCTTCTCTATCACATAATGATTATGTCAAATAATATCATACCGAAGGGTATGTCCATTATCTACATAACCCAACAATATTCGCAATCCAAAAATAATTTAATCCAACATAAATAAGCTTCACAATAGGCAAAAGCGAAGTTCATAAATATTGATTGCTATAAAATGCCTAATTAACGAATGGAGCCTCATGTAATTGCAATACCTTTTAGGGTTTCAAATTTTAACACAAGTAAACTCCAATAAATAATAAAATCATGTCTCTAAAGTTAGTATTGAGAGGATACTGAAAATCTTAGGACACAATTTTCAAATCATTAAGAATTATGTCAACAAAGACAAACCGAATGATAAGTTCATTATCAACGTAATTCTCAATGTAACATAAGTAACAATATATTTAAAATATCCACAAAGATTGAAGATAGCACAATCAAAATAGGAGAGAAGCTAAATTTTTTAGTTTATCAAATGAATGCTCACAACTCCCCTTTAAAATTAAAATGCATATGGTTGTCAACTTGTAGATTCAAACATAGAGAGATTTTCAAAATTTGAATAATTTTTCTCATTTTATAATGGTGAATCACATCACCAAAAAATAATTTTCTCTTTATGGAAAGTGCGATTTTTAGCCAAAATCAATAATACTTGACTATCATAAATTTTGTGCTTAAACAACAAACACTCCCTATAAATCAATATTTTCAAAATCCATAACATGATCCATTATTTAAGCATGTATTTAATTTGGATTAAATCCAAATTAAAACTTTGATTTATGCAAATCCATTCTGATTTATGCAAGTCCACAAATATCAAACATTCTCCCACTTAGACTGCATAAATCAGATTCTCAAAATTTTATATAAAAGAGGCCATTATTCCATATAAAATAGGAGTGCGTAGCAAAATCATGTTCTGGAATTTTAGAAAATAATTCTCAGAATAATATTGCCTAACATTATTCATAAAATTAGCATTTATCACAATTGGTCCCACAAAGACGAGCTCACAATCATGAAAAATGCTCAAGAATATTATCAAAATATTCCAAAAATTAACTCTAAGAGTAACATTGCATAAAATCAGACATAATTGTAAAAATTGCAATATTCCATAACCAATATAAATAATAGAGTTGGTCAAAATTATTTTAATATTCAAAATATTCTAATTCTAAGAGTGCATAAATTATGACATGTCCATATACGTCATAATTATCCACAAAATTTTCTAGAATAAAATTGGGAGAATATCATATGATTTTAGATAATTTAATTTTTGGAAAACTCAAAATAATTTATTTGATGCCCAAAATTTCATTAATACTCAAAATAACAATCTTAATATTCCTTAAACTGTAATTCTCAGAGTAATATTGCACAATATTCAACAATAGTGGTATATCATAATTTTAATATGCAATATAATAAATATAAGGAGCTCAAATTTTTTCAATATGCAAAGCATATTAACTCTGAAAGTATGTTTAACACAATATGCCCAATAATAGCACAAATGTGCATAAAAATTTTTAGATCAAAATTCAAAGAGTACCATATAATTTTGAGCATTTTAAATTTGAAATAAATTCAAATAAATATTTTTAATGCTCAAAAAAATAAATAAAATTTACCAATAAATTTATTTTAGTTAAATACCCAAGCCTGCAAATTTTGGTGCAAAAATAGGTCTTGGAACGATCCCCACACGCTGCACGCACCGCTGCTCGCGAGTGGGCATTGCAAACTGGCCACTATTCACCATCTTCAACCTCCAGATGGGTTGAATCGACCCAGTTCGTGACCCATCAAGCCCGAAACGGGTCGAAGGCCATATCTCCTTCATCCGACCTCCGTTTGATGCGTTATTGGTGTCTATGAACTCGTGAGAGTGAGATCTACAAAACCCATATGATATCTTGAAGAACCGTGGTCAATATTTTTTGGGCTTGCTCCAAGAAGAATCGCGTAGGTATTTGCGATTTTTCGCAATTTTCTCCCTCAATTCTCAATGGAAATTCATGTTCTTGGTCTCTATAGATTCAGCTTGAAAAGCTCTACAAAATCCATATGGAGTTCGAACGCAAATCGCTCTAAATAACTAAATTGGTTTTTTTGATCAAAGTGTTAAAAGTTCTTCGGTTCTTCTTTGATTTTTCTCTCAATCCAGCCTCAAATCACACAATAACCGGCTCAATAAATTCACAACAATATGAACAACAATAATCCTCAATAAATTTTGGAATTAAACAGCCAGAATCATAAATTCAAAATTAACTCTTTTGGGGTTCATGAATGTTTCGAACTTCAAAACACTCAATCACACCTGAAACACAAACAGCAGCCATAATCAGATATCAAACAGGGTTCTGATATCACTTGAAGGAATTTTAATGCCCTTGGATCAAGTTTTGATTCTGATTATAGCATGAAAATCAAGAACAAAATCAAGAACAGAATAGATGCGAGAGAACCTGGTTTAATCGATGAAGAATGATCAATCCAAGGCTGTTTTCCGTTCTTTGATCTTGGATAAACAAGAAAGGAACTAGCCAAGGGAGGAAGAGCTCTTCCTATTCCCCAGAGAGCCAAAAAGGTAATCTATTTCAATGGGGCCACAACACCTATATATAGGGTTAGGAGGAGGGGTCTCTCCCTGTGTCAGAAAAGTGATGTGCCAAGCCACCTATTATAGCAAGGCTCATACACACAGAGATATATAACAATACCCATCAATGAATAGTGTGTAGCAACAATAATTACAATAATTTGGGTTTCAACAATTAGCATTAATCAATTTTGACATTCAGTTAATCTGGATTTAAAATTAAATGCAATTTAATTTATGTAAGTTCACAAAATTTTCCAACATATTTATCATGTGAAGAAAAAATGAAATAATGCTAAAGAAAAAAACTAGAAAAAGGATAGATGAGCACAGAGTTTTGATATATAAAAATAGGGAATCACTAACATTTTAATGAAAATGTAAACAGATAAAATAATAGTAATATAACTAATTACGCTTAGTTTGAATAAAATTATTACGTGAAGGTAATTTAGAGAATTTTAATTAAAAATTGTTAATGGGAAATATAGATAGGCAAGTAAAAGTACCAATAATCCCACCCGCAAAAAAATATAACTAACTATTTATCTACTCATATACAACTAACTAATTATTAAACTAATCCAACTGATTTTTTACTAAATAAACTGATTTCCAGCTATCCGTAACACTTGCCGAATTACTCTTTGTTCTAGAATATATGTTATTTTAAGGTTCATACACAGATTAAGAAAATCTATAAATAACCTTATAGTAAAAAGTAAGCAAAATCATGTAACTATCATTATATTGAAATTATAACATTATGTATAATTTTCACTCTTTCCATTAATAAATATAATTAATATAACGATAAAATTTGAAAGAAAAAAACTAGTGTCTTCTTGATGTTTGGAACGAACCAATATGAAACATATATGAAAAAAACTTAAAATATATAATGCATATACTAAAATGAAACTCCATTCTATAATACTTATCATTTAAAGTAATATAATATCACTAAGGTTATAAAAACAATTTAATAGCCTTAGTTATTTTTTGAAAAAAAATTAATCAGGAAGTTATGAATTACGTTTAACTTATTAACGAGTCTCATTAATTAGTTAAATTACATTAATTATAAAAGAAAGAATTACGATAGACTATCAAATGATGTGATAATTTATTAATTTTATAAATGACAGAAAATTAATCTGAAACTATTTAAAAAAAATATAAAATTACTGTCTATCTATATTTATATATTTAGATAACGAAATTTCCTCGGAAGGCAATTTTAGAGGTAATACCATTATTGATACTTGCATATACAATAAAATACTATTATTAATTTTACTAATCAAATACTATATTATTTTGACAACTGGCTAATCGCACTATTAACAATCAATTTGTTAATAAATACTCATTTTACTACAAAAATGAGTTCGTAATTAATTAAACTATATAAAGAAAGTGTATAATCATACCCTTTTTTAAAAGAAGCCAATTAACATGTAAAATAAATTCAGATAGCTCTTTTTTATTTTTAATGCTATTTACATAACTAAGTACTTCCACAATTAAATAAAATATAATCAATTTATATAATTTTTGAAATCTGATATGCATCTCTCTATTAACGGCTTAAGAGTAAACAATTGTTTCTAACCAATTATTTTGGTCAAAATTTCTATTTAAAATATATTGATTATAACCTTTTTTTGCTAATAGGAAAAAAAATAAGAAACGCATAACCCACAAAAACTAATTAATAAATTCTTTTAAAGGTATTTTCTGCTTTGTGTAGGAGAAGTATGCCCTTAAAATTGATGTTTATCTGTCAAATTTTTCATATTGTATAAATAAATTTTAAAACAATCAGGAGGGGAATCAACTAATTATATTTTATTTACGAGTTTAATTTAGATGCATTGGCAGTGTAAAAGTTTTTTATATTATCATCCAATCAAAACTTTCCATTTGCATGACTACTCAAATAGTGAATGATTATATCAAGGAGTTTTGCTGATATAATAATTTATGATTAGATATTTATGTAAAAAAATTTTATACTGGCAGTATATTCAAATTAAATTTTTTATTTATTTATATTAAAAAAATTTAATTTGAATGCACTGTTAGTATAAAATCCTTTTACACGGATATCTAATCATATATTACCATATCAGTAAAAAATTTTAATATAACCATTCATTATTTGAATGATCATATAAATAAAATATTTTAATTAATTAATAATATTAAAAAATTTTATACTATTAATATATTCTAATTAAACTCATTTAAAAAACTAAATTGTATGGATCATGGTTATGAGTTCCCACTCGACGACCTTTCTCGATTGGAGAAAACAGAGTGAAAAGGGGAGAACCGCGTTAAAGCGGGGACCGGGCAGTTCTTGCAATTTGCAACTTAACGCTCTTTCAATTTATTATTATTATTATTATTATTATTATTATTATTAGTAATATGGCAATAAGATTTGAATTCATGATTTTATGTTTATTATTCAAGCCTCTTACCATCTTTCAATTAATTAGTAAGTGCTATAGAATGTTACTCTTTTTATTTATTTATTAGTATTATTTTGAAAATTAATTTTGGTATATTATTGTAATGTGGTCTACATTATTAATCAATTATCTGATATGAATAACTACTATTATAGTTATTAGAAAAATTAAATATTTTTTATAATATAATAACAATACATAATTATATATTTGGATAGAAAACATTATACTAACAATATATCATAATTAAATCTATTAAATTATGCAAATAGAGGAAACTAGTAACCTCTGATTTTCACAGCTCCAAGATTCCTCCAAGAAGTAGTGCGAATCTGTGAAGAGTCTTAAAGAAAATCCTTCTCTCTCGAGAGGGATGGAAACCAGGAAGGAAATCGAGAGGTCCGAGGAACAAATGGACCAACTGGAACGTAGTAACAAAAAAGTGAAGAGGGATTCTGGCATGGAACAGGAAATGGTCATGGAGGACTGACACACCAATTTGACAGTGTCGGCATGTCCGACACAAGTGGATATTAACTCCTAGTGGATATTAGTATGATAGATATTTGACACCTAATTTTATGTGTCTTATTTAAAAAATATTTTTTTTTAGTTTAGACATATGTTGGATATAACTCAAACACATGTTGGACGGCTCGGATATAGTTAGAGCGCAAACTAATATCTTTTTTTTTAATTATTTGATGGATTAAAAAATTTAAAAACTCAAAAATTTAAATTTATTTAAAATTTTTTTTAAAGATGTTAATATAAATAGGATTCCATATTTTTTAAAAAAGATATAAAAAATATATATAATATATATTAAGAATAATTTTTTTAGGGTTTAAAAAATAATAAAAGTTAATAATTTAATATTTATAAATATCTAAATATATATATATATATATATATATATATATATATATATATATATTACCGTATTCATATTTTATAATTTTATAAATTTGATGTGTGTTGTTAACAGTATTCATGTCATGTCGAGTGTTCGTGACTGTGTCTAATGTGCTTCCTAAGGAAATGGACATTGAAGGTACAGAGAACAAGATGTAGAAAAATCGAACTCATCTAAACATCGTCATGATACAGAACAAAATCAAATGGAGGCTAAGAAATCAAACACAGGAACGACCATTATTCAGAATACAAAAAACTAATCTAAGAAATCCTATAGAGATTCTGTGATAGGGGAAGGTGACAACAGCTTAACTCCGGAAGAAGTAGCAATGGTTACGGTTAAAGAATTTTCCTTTGAGAAGCTAGGAGCCAGGAGCAGAGGATTTCATTGAAGTCTCTCTAGAAGAATACGAAGAGTCGTGTCGTCCTTGGAGGTATTCTCTAATTGTTAAATTATTAGGAAAGAAACTTGGATACAAGATGCTTGAAGCCTGGATAAGGAGAATATAGAGTAAACTCGGGGAGACTAAAATCCTGGATCTGAACGATGATTTCTTCTTAATTCGCTTCTTTCACGAAAATGATTATAATCATGCATTATTTGAAGGCCCGTGGATGGTGTCAGATCATTATCTGTTGGTCCAACGATGGAGACCTCTATTCAAGCCAATAGAGAAAGAAGTCAGAAAAATAGCAGCTTGGGTTCGTATCTCGGACCTATCGTTAGAGCTTTACAATCAGCAATTTCTATGGAGGGTGGGATTGAAATTGGGAAGCAAGTTAAAGATTGACAATTTGACTTCTATTCACACTAGAGGAAGATTTGCCCGTATCTGCATTGAGGTTGATCTTCGCAGAGAATTGATCCCTGTATTTACGGCGCTGGGCAAAGATTTCTTTGTAGAATATGAACGTCTCCATTTAATTTGCTTTAACTGTGGCAAATATGGTCACAAGATGGAAAATTGTCCTAACCGGGAAATCCAAGTTGAGCTTTCGACTGAAGCTGTGGAAATAAAGAAAGGTGAGACTAGCAATCAGCCTTCACAAGATGAGAAGATGGAGGATTCCAACAAATCCCTCCAACTTCTAAAGAAAAGGAAACTATGTCTGGAAAATTGGATCAAGAAAGTATGGACACACATGCAGGAGAAGGAAATATGGTTGTTACAGAGGCCTACCAGGAAAACTTATTTGGGCCATGGATGCTTGCTAGAAAAGCTCAGAGAAGGAGATTTAGCTGGAAACCAAAAGAATAAAAATGAAAAATGGAAGAAGTCAAATGAATTACATGGCACAGGATCGAGATTCAATATCCTAGCCTTGGAATGTAATGCACTTGAGAAGCAACCAAAGGTAGATCAAGATATGGTGGCTAGTGAACAAAACCCCATTACTGTAGAATCCAATTCAAAGAAAGGTACTCAACCAAGCACAGATCCAAGTAGACAATCACATAAGAAGGGTTAGCACAAGCCCAACCTGAAAGCAACCCCTAACAAAAAACAAGGGTAGATAACCACAGATACTAGGAACGATCAAAACTGTTGATGCACAAATTGGATAAAATAGGAAAGATACAGAAGCAAAACACAAGGGATATTGAGAACTATTCCGACTTATAAACCACCAAAATTGGTCAACTTTCAAAAAGGGAGGAATGGTTGAAATAGCGGGTGCAGCAATTTCTCTAGATTCGTCCCTTCAGGAACTGGCCTTTGCGGAGGCCATTTGCACAAGGCATCTCCAAACAGGAACTGCAAATGATCCCACAGACCCCAGAGAAGCAGGCATCTTGGCAAAAACAACTTTGAGAAATCTGAAATGATTCATGGTGACAAAATGGAGGATGTTAACCATCAACTTAGTGAGATCCTTCCAACTCCTTAGTTGGTTATTAATTCCTTTTTTTTATGAATATAGTGATTTCGAATCGTAGAGGGGTTGGAAACAAGGGTTTCTCAACTCTACTAGAAGATTTAGGAAACAATATAATGCTAAATTGTTTGTTCTATTAGAAACTCACATATTAGGTTTTGAGGCTCAAAGATTAGTAAGAAAATTTAATTTTGATAGCTTCTATTTAGTGGAAGGTGATGGTTTTGCAGGGGTATCTGGTGCCTTTGGAAATCTAATGAATGGAAAATTGATATAATTGAGGAACATAAACAATTTCTACACATGCAAGTTACTGGGAACAACTAGGATTCTTGGTTCTTTACTGGTGTTTATGGCTCCCCTCACTTTGGCATTCGTAGAGAATTGTCGGAGGGAATTAATGAGAATGCTTCCAACTTAAATAGACCTTGGTGTATTAGGGGAGATTTTAACTCTGTCCTTTCTCTGAATGATGTTGGAAATAACCAACATTTGGCTTGTGATTCCTCTGTTTTCAATAGGTGTTTGCTTGATAATGGTTTGCTTGATATGGGTTTTTGTGGGCAGCCATACACTTGGCAAAGAAGAAATCTTAGGAGAAGATTAGATAGGGTTATAGCTAATGTAGCTTGGTCAAATAGATTCAAGGAAACTATGATTAGACATCTTCCAAAATTGAAGTCTGACCACATTCCCTTGTTAATTGATTTTAATATGGTTAATCTTGCTGAAAATCAGGCCAAACCTTTTAGATTTTTGGCTCCTTGGCTCCTGCACAAAAATTTTAACCAATTTTTAGGAGAATGTTGGGCTAAAGATGAGGACATACATGAAAATATTGAGAAGTTTACTAGTAAGGTTAGAATTTGGAATAAAGGAACATTTGGTGATATTTTTAGGAAAAAGAATAGGCTGCTGTCTAGATTGGAGGGGATTTCTAGAAAATTGTCTTTCCAAGAAAACAGTTATCTTGAGAGATTACATGCTAACCTCTGGAAAAAATATGAGCGGATTCTTATCCAAGAGGAAATCTATTGGAAATAGCAATCAAGATGTAAATGGCTTAACTTTCGAGGCCAAAATACTAAATATTTTCATAACCTAGCCACAAATAGGAGGAGAAGAAATAGAATTCTTATGCTTAAAGATACAAATGATGAATGGACTGATAATCAAACTAAATTAAAAAGGTTGGGAGTTGAGTTCTTTAAAAAGTTATATGAGGTTGACTTTGGGTATGTGGATTATGTGGTTAGGGGAGCTTTTCCTAGTTTAACTAATGAGGAAAAACAGGGTCTGGTGGAAGCCATTTTAGAAAATGAAATTATTGTTGTTATGTTCTCTATGGGAGGCTAGATAGCCCCTGGGCCAGATGGCCTACCAGCCATCTTTTTCCAATCAAATTGGAACCTAGTTAAAGAAATTGTTTGCAAATGGGTGAAAGATGTGTTTCAGCAGCCATCTCTCATTAGAGGAGTCAATCATACTTTCCTTTCGTTGATCCTTAAGGTAGATAAACCTGAAAATTTCTCTCAATTCCATCCCATAGGTTTATGTAATGTTACATACAAACTTATTACTAAAATTCTAGCTTCCAGACTTAGAAAATTGATGACTAAATTTATTTGTCCTAACCAAAGAAGTTTTGTACTTGCTAGGCAAACTACGGATAATATTTTAATTGCTCAAGAGATTATTCATTCTATGAATCACAAGAAAGGTAGAACTGGTTATATGGCTATTATAAGATTGATCTAGAAAAAGCCTATGATAGGCTTAATTGGGAATTTGTTAGAAATACTTTAGAAGATATTGGTTTGCCATCTAGTATAATAGAGCTCCTTATGGAATGTATAGGATTGGCTACTATAAGCCTCCTTTGGAATGAGGGGAAAACTGATTACTTCAATCCTTCTAGGGGTATTAGACAAGGAGATCCCATATCTCCTTACATTTTTGTGCTGTGTATGGAAAGGCTTTCTCAATTTGTTAACTTGGTAGTGGATGCCAAATTTTGGTAGCCTATAAAAATTGCTAGAGCTAATCCCTTTATCTCTCACCTTTGCTTTGTCAATGACATTATATTATTTGCCAAACCAAGTAAAGAGCAGGCTATGGCTATAAAAGGGATTTTAGAACTATTTTGCCAAAGTTCTGGTCAAAGGATAAACCACAACAAATCTAGCATTTTCTTCTAAAAAAATGTATGTCAAAGTAGGCATCAAGAATTAACTGATTTGTTTAGTTTCTCTTTAACCTCAAATCTGGGCAGATACCTAGGTGTTCCTCTTCTCTATGAGAGATGCAAGGCTAGTGATTTTCAATTCATCTTTGATACAATGTCAGAAACTAAATGGGTGGAAAACTAGGTGTTTATCCTTTGGGGGAAGGGTTACTTTAGCAAAAGTAGCATTAGCAACAATCCCAAGCTACATCGTGCAAACTATTAAACTTCCTACATCTGTTTGCTCTAAGTTTGACCGCATATGCCATCAATTCATTTGGGGTCCTCAGAACATAAAAAGAGTCCATTTAGTGAGTTGGGACAAAGTTTGTAGGCCTAAGGAAGAGGGTGGCCTCGGTTATAGAAAAGCAAGGGAGATGAATCTTGCTTGGATGACTAAATTAGCTTAGGGAATAGTTAACAAACCTAAAGCCCTGTGGGTTAGAGTCATGAGAAATAAATATAGATGTGGGGAGGAAACCATTCCAAATGTTAGAAGGGGTATAGCCTCAAATGCTTGGAAAGGAATATTAAGTGTTTGACCTCATTTCAAACAAAACTTGATTTGGAGAGTGAGAAATGGGAGTTCAGTTAAAATTTGGAAAGACCACTAGATCCTTGGCATAAATAGATTAGGTGATTTTGTTTGTACCCAACTCAATGATAATCAATTAGAGCAATGCACCAATGAATTTGGTAGAACTGATGGAAGTTGGGATTTGGAAAAACTTAGTCAATTTTTATCAGCGGACTTTGCTGAAATAATTTTTGCAGTCAAAGGCCCTAATCCAGCAGCTGGTTCTAATGTCCCAATTTGGCTCCCTACCACAGATGGAATATTCACCCTTAAAGCCGCCTATGAACCATGGGTGGATAGTGACAAAACAAATAGAAATATGTTATTAAAAAACATTTGGAAAATAAGAACTCCACAGAGAATAAAATCTTTTATGTGGCTTGTTCTCAATGATGCCCTTCTAACAAACTGTGCTAGACTGAGAAGAAATATGACATCTAATGATTCTTGTGCGATTTGTGGTTCTTTTTCTGAAACAACGCTCGACACTCTTACACTATTCAAAGGCCAAAGAAATGTGGAAGTAGTGTTGGACATTAGTTTTATTAAGGATAGTTTCTTTCTCCAACCACTATCAGAATAGTTGGAAGAAAATGTCCTTAAGGAAACTCGAAAAATGCATGGAATGGATTGGTCCTTAATTTTTGTCACAAGGTGCTACTTGACTTGGGATTGTAGAAATCTGCTTATCTTTTAAAACCAAACCAATGCTCATGAATTGCTGGCTTGTAGGATGCTTAAATTGGTTGGTGATTATGATCACAATCTGACCCTAAAGGCTAGAGCAAGAAGGAGCATTCCCAGTATCCAGAATAAGCAAGTGGCTTGGATTCCTCCCCCCTTCAATTGGAAGAAAGTGAACACGGATGGTTCTTTTCTAAGCAACTCAGGTCTGGCATCTTGTGGCAGTATTGCTAGAGATCACAATGGAAACTTTGTGGCAGATTGTGGAGTCTTAACCTTGGATGACGATGCACCATTATTGCTGCAGAACTATGGGCTATTTTTTGGGGTCTTCTCATCAGTTGCAGCCATTGTTTTAAATTGCAGACCGCATCACGTGATGCGGCCGCAATATTGTGGTTGCGGTCACCGCCGCAACCGCATCACACCGCAATTGCGGTGTTTCGCCTATTCACATAAATTGACCACAACGTAACCGCATCGGAGTTGTAATGGGCCGCATTAGAGCCGCAACAGGCCGCATCAGAGTCGCAACGGTCCGCATCAGACCGCAACAGACCGCAATGAGCTTAATTTCAAACGACAAACTTAAAAAGAAATCACACCGCAACGGCCGCAATACGCATCGCGATAACCGCAATGCCCGCAATCGCAACAACCGCAACCGCGACCGCATCCGCAGCCGCAACCGCAATTTAAAACATTGGTTGCAGCTTAGGTTTCAACAACATCATGCTGGAAATAGACTCTACTGCTACCAAGATGCTGATTGAACAAGAGCCTCCTACAACTCATGCTCACGCAACAATTATTAGTAGCATCAGAAACCACTTGGTGGAGGACTGGACAGTGGAAATTAGCCATGTATATAGCGAAGCCAACAACTATGTGGACAAGTTATCAAAATTAGGCCATAGATGTCCAATAGGTCTCTCTTTTTTTTTATAAGCTTCCAGCTTGCATCTCTCCAGATTTTCTAGCGAATCAAATGGGTCAATGTATTCCTAGAGTGGTTCATCTGTAATTCTTGGGCTTAAGCCCCGAAAGTAATTAAAAAAAAAAATTAAGTCTATTATTTTAATTCATTTTGAGGTTTTATATAATGCATTATTTTGAAATTCTAACAAATAAATGAATATTTTATATTAATTCCATCCTTAATTTCTTTCTGGCTGCCTCATTTGCTAATCTATTACAATTTTTAATAAATTCCATGATGATTCGGTTTCTTCTACTTATCTTTTTTGAAAAATTAAAGATTATTAGATTGTTTATATATATATATATATATATATATATATATATATATATCACAATAAGATTTGTACTTATGATCTTATGCAAACTATTCAAATTTTTCACTAGACTACATCTAATGGCTTAATTGCTTCTTTAATTTTATGCTGTTTTCCGACGACAATTAAAAGGGAATAAAGAGAGTGTTTGTTTGATCACGTTACACAAAATGGTATGTACAGGAGCTTGCTTCTCCCATGAGGCTGTGGAGTTAAGACGTACACTGGGTCATGAGTCATTGCCCCACTCGCCACCAAATCCCCATCGCTTACCAAATCGTAATATGTTGCTTTTAGGACCAACATCACTCTAGAACTTACACGCGAGTATAAGTGAATATCACAAGGGTTTTGCAGCTGAACCTGTCAATGTGTCATGCAAGCATTACAAAACCCTCCAGCATTCGTTATCTCTTCTGCTTGCTTGATCTGATCATGGGTCTTTCCCATCATTTGCCAAGGTGCAGAGGAAGAAAATCATGCAACATCTAGACTGGTCAATCGGACATGGCTACGTGTAAAGCTTATATTCGACGAGGTGGTATCATATATTTTTTTTAAAAAACTTTTATTCTAATGGTATAGCTCAGCTTCATATGTGACTTGAAGGGAGATTTATTTTGCGCCTTGTGATGCAATATCTGCTGCCGATGTGTTGTTGTACGTCTATCAGCATATACATTTCATATATATTATGGTCTTACTTTAGTTGTATACATTTATTTTGTACTTACGTGTCGTGGTTTCGAAAGCCTAAGTTCCCTTTTTTTTTCTTTTTCTGATGGTAGAATTCTCGTTTCCTATTTCTATTGCACGAATCTTTGTCTGGCTGCCCCATTTTTCTTCTAATCTTTTTCTATGAATGATCTTTTTTTTCTTCTAACTAATTAAGCCATCCAATTATGGTTTTAAATGGTGGTTGCAGTTGTGTTACAATGCAAAAAATTGCAGGAAAATATATTTAAAGTGGTCGCAATTGCCGTTGCAAAAGTTGTAGAGGGTATCATAACAGCAATATTGCGGCTGTAATTACAGTTACGGACCACAATTTGAAAACCACAATTTGAAACCATGCATCCAATGGAAAGAAAAAGGACACTACCTCTGTTTGTGCTGACCGTTACCCATATTGGAGATTTTTATTAACAACTGACTGCTGGACTAATACAATTATTTATGTCTGCGCGTTTGTTGCCGTGGTCATGTCACGGGAAGAGGTTTGTCATAACAGATCACCGCCACGCTCTTAGTGGATTACTGGAACTCATTAAATTAATATACAGATATGAATATGATAATTGGACTTATTCTTGCACACCGAAAGAATGACCAAGGTATTACATATATATAGCTGAAAAATATTGGAGGAGCACGTATATACATGCTCATTTCTAGTGATACCAAGCAGGAAAAAAGT
The DNA here is from genome assembly GCA_031439585.1 of Pterocarpus macrocarpus. NCBI lineage: Eukaryota > Viridiplantae > Streptophyta > Magnoliopsida > Fabales > Fabaceae > Pterocarpus > Pterocarpus macrocarpus. The sequence continues at coordinate 18,223,316 of CM062514.1, forward strand.
TTTGAAGCAAGGAGATACAATAGAAGGAGGAAATTCTATATAAGCTCCTTGTTAGTGATTAAGTTATTTAATAGCGTAAAATTATTTTATATTATAATTATATAAAAATTAATCTCTTTTAAAAAAAAGCTTTTCCATAATTAATAAAAGCTAAACAAGCACTACATATCTTAAATTGTAAGTTTTATTTGATTGAATTATTATTGATTGTCATGTCAAAAATTAATATTGTTCTCGCTTTACATAATTTCTCTGTTATTTATTAATACAAAGAATAAAGTTGAAAAAATAATTTATAAGTCTTTAATTTTCTTAAACAACTTATGTAAACTATAGATGAAAGTGGATAGAAGAAGCAGCTGCCTGAGTTTCCACTCAAATCTCAGCTTGTCAAAGGAAAAAATGAATGTGACAGGAACCGCGTTAAAGTGGGGACTGCAGGGATGAGGTTGAGGCAGCCAAAGTCGGGAATTCATTTTTTATGTGGAGATTTTATGAAAAAAATATAAAAAATATAATATTTTTGACAAAATCTTAGAAATGTGGTTTTTCTTTCTCTTTTTTCTTTTTTTCTTTTTCTTCTCTGAATTTTTTTATTTTTTGTCTCCTCTCTCTTCATTTTCTCTCTCTCTCACTACGCTCTCTCCTCCCTCCTCTCTCATCCTCTCTGCTCTCCCCTCAACACTTTCTCCTTCTCTCTCTCACTCAATCACACACACCACATAAGAAAAATAATTAAAATAATAATATTTGATTGATAACAAGTTGAATTCCCTTTTTTTTCTTTTATAATTTGGTAGTATAGATAGTAAATTTATCTTTTATTTTTTGTTAAAATAATAAAATTTGGTTTGCAGCCAATCAAATTCCTTTTTTTTTTTCTATTTTGTAATCCGGCAATACAGATAACGGATTCATATTTTACATTTTGTTGGAATCAGTCTATATTTTTAGTAGGTTTTTTTAAAATTTCATATTTCTCCAATTTTTTTTCAAAAATCTCATATATTTTACAATATCATTATCAAAATCTCATATATGGAAAAAATCACCCTCTTTATTTGTGGTATGGTAGATGTTATTTCAAAGAATCTACTTGGAAGGGGATGCCAAGAATGTCTACGCCAGCATCAAGGAGAACGTGGATCACTTCTCTCCCAGGGGATCTACTCTCAGAGACATATTTTTATATGCTTCTTGATTTCATTACTTTGATTGTGGTTATGTTTCTCGTTCTCAGAACTCAGTTGTTATTTCTTACCTCATAGAGCTTTGTCTGGGGATCCTGTTTCGAGGTTGAAGATCCTTCAGAGGACTTGATTTCTTTGTTGAGTTTGGATTCGCAGTTCAATAAAGTTTTTTTCCAGACAAAAAAATAAATAAATAAATAAGAAAGAAATTACGTAAGGCGAAAACAATATTAATTTTTAACATATAATAATTCAACCAAATAAAACTTATTATTTAAGATATATAGTGCATATTTAGGTTTTATTAATTATAAAAAAAGTCATTCTTTGGAATAGAGTATAATTTTCATGCACTTATAATATAAATAAAATAAAATAAAATAAAAGATATGATGACACTTTCGTCCCACCATGCTACGTTAAGATATAATTTCTCTAGACATAGGTTCTGAAACTAGTGAGTGGAACAAGGTTAACCAGTTTTTCAGTTACGAAACAAATAATTTTCTAAAAAAGAAAAATAGTTAAAGCAGGCTGTAAACATATACGTTTGGCATCTTTCCATATGGACTAGGGAGGGTAAGGCTAACCAATGGAGTAGAAGGATTTGGCTAACGGAGGGAATCTGATTGTGAGAGAGTCAACTGAACGGGCCTGGTTTTTAATAAGAAGGCAATTTTAGAGCAAACAAATAAGTTTCTTTGTTCAATTACAAGACTTTGACTGCCTCAACATCAACCCCGCGGTTCCAATTTTAACGCGGTTCCCGTCTATCTTATTCATTTTCCTTTGACAAGATGGAGATCTTTGAGTGCAAACTGAGGCAGCTGCTTCTTCTCTTCACTTCCATCTATATTTTTCGTACGTTGTTTAAGAAAATTAAATACTTATAATTTATTTTTTCAATTTTATTCTTGGTATGTGAGATTGGATTTCAAAGAATCTACTTGGAAGGGGATGCCAAGAATGTCTACGCCAACGTGGATGACTTCTCTCCTAGTGGATATTCTTGACTTCTATTGTATGATGATAAATGTAAATTGAAATAAAATTGTTTTATTTTTTTTATTCTGTTAGCGTAAAATTATTTCCTTTTAAAAATTTAACTAAAAAAATTTTGACTATAAATTGATTAAAATATAAAATAAGCTAATTTAAAATAAAAGTAAATCTAAGTAGCGTCTCATCCACAAACAATAAATGGAATTGCACTGACAGTTGAAACTTAGGTGCGCAGTATGTATATATATATATATATATATATATGATGTAAAATGTTGCAATTAACAGAACAAGAATCCACCACATGGAAGTTTTTCTTATCGGCACAACGCACAGACATGAGGCTTTTGTTGTTTCTTCAATATTGCTTGATCTGCCTGGGGCTACTTCTCATCCATCCCTCCATTGCTTTCGGGTACCTCTAATTAACCATAACTAAAGTTATATTTCAGAGTTATTTAAATGAGATGGCTTGTTTAGTCCCCCAAAAAAGAATATTTTTTTGCTTCGTGATTTAATTAATAATTACATTTTGTATCAAAGTTTGTACATTTTTCATATTCTGTTGTGTTTGTACTTTTGTGACAGACCACAGAGGCCTGGCCGCTTCGGAGATGAACCGATAAAGCCCCCGCCAAAACCACCCGGGTCCCCTAGTTCACACCCATAAAGGATGCCTAACCCTGCGTGAGAAGCTTATATAGACAGTTTCCCTCTTTCTATTGTTGTATCCCTTTGCTTTTGCTTCTAAACTTTGTTCTGCTTGGGTGTATCCCCAGAAATAAGCATAGGTGTGTGTGCTCCTCCAACGTTTTTCGGCTATATATGCAACACTTGATCAATCTTTCGATGCAGTAATAAGATCTACTTAGTAATTATCATATCTGTAGGTTATTTAATGAGTTTCAATAATTCATTAACAGTGTGTTTGGTAGGAGTGATTTAGGGTGGAAGGAGAGGGAGGGAAAGGAAATAGGGTGGAAGGATAGGGATTTCAATTGTTTGGTTGAGGTGAAAGAGGGAGAAGGAGACTTGGAATAGTGCATTTTCGTCTGCGGAACCCATGTGAACAGTGCAATTTTTTTTCTCCCTGGTATCTGGCGGAAAAACAGCGAGGAATGGGTGTGGTTTTCATTTTTACAATTGCCCTCTAATATGCGCATAGAGATGTGGGATGAGACGGTGATGATGATAGGGAGAAGGCTAGGGTGTGTAACACTATTAAAGGTATTGCATGGATACTCTCTTTTTTATTGTTTTTTCAAATCAATATTTCTAAAAGTTTTATTTAAATAATTTTAATTCTTTTATCATTATATTATTAAAAATAAATAAATAAAATCCAAAGTACAAGCTATATAAAATTTTAAAATTTCTCTATTACTAATATTTTATTTTGAACAGATATTTTATTTTAAATAGAGTATTATATAAGTTTTTAATTTTTTTTGTGCCATATTAAGAATTTAAATAATAGCTTAATAATATTTTTAGTAATATTTATTTGGTAAAACATATTTTTAAGTAATATTTTTGAAATATTATATTAATTAAAAATATTTATTCTATTTTAAATAATTTGAAATAACTTATTTTTATTAATATTAATTTGATTTAGTTAGTTGATATTATTTTAAACTATTAAATTAAAAATAGTGAAATTTTTCATTTGATATTAATTAATATAGTTGAAATACCTTTGATAACAATATAAGGGTAAAATTGTTATTTGACAGCATTATCTATTTTCTTCCTTTCACTTTTCCACACAAACAAACAGGGAAAAATCATTTTCCTTCAATTTTCTTTTTCTCTCATTTTCCTTTTATCCAAACATACCTATAGAAAATATAAATTTACTCTATTTCTTTTCACTCAACTTCCTTCCTTCCAATTTCCTTCCTCCCATCCAAACAAAGCCTAATAGCATAGCCATGACCTCTGCTGTGACAAACCTTTTCCCGTGACATGACCACGGCAACAAAAACACACACGCACACAAATAATAGTACTATCAAAGTCCAGCAACCAGTTGTTGATAAAAATCTCCAATATAGGGTAACAGTGAGCACAAACAAAGAAAGGTAGTGTGCTTTTTCTTTGCATTGGATGGCTTAATAAGTCAGGGAAAAATAAAAGATTAGAAGAAAAATGGGGCAATAAGCCAGAGATTCGTGCAATAGAATTAGGAAAGGAGAATTCTATCCAACCCCATCAAAAAAAAGAGAAAAAAAAAACTTAGGTTTTCAAAATCGCAACACATAAGTAAAAAAAAAAGTTATTTATATTTATTTTTAAATATTTATTTCACAATGAGATAAAAAGATATAAAGTAATAAATGTTGAAAAAGTAGCATTATTTGTATTTGTTGGTGTAACAACTAGTGTAGCTTAGGACCCTCCTTTACATTGAAAGGGAAGTGTTAGAGGGTCTTAGCTTAGTTGAAGTTTGTGTAACTGAAAGAGCCGTTGAGTTTGTTAGAAAGATTTCAAGCACGTGGGTTTAGCTTATTCTGGAGGTTTGGATTTAGCTTGTAGCAGAAGCTAGTCAGAAGCACCGTCTATAAATAGTGTATCTCACTTATACTATTCAACACAATTCAACAAAAAATTCATTTGTTACATTTGCTAATCTTACCAACTCTTTTTGCGCTCTCTTTGCTCTCTTTGCTCTCTCTCTCTCTCACTTTCATATCTACATTCAATTTCTTTCATGGTATCCAGAGCCAAAGATCTATGGAGCCAAACAATCATGAAGATGTTTGAGGAAACTCCTCACCAAACTTTGCAAGCTTTGCATATTCCATCTCTGTGAAGCTGAACGAGAAGAATTTTCTACTCTAGAAGCAACAGATCCTTCCATGCATTCAAGGTTGCAAACTTCTCCGGCTTCTAAGGTCCAGCCATGGTACCACCACAGTTTCTCACTTTTGAAGATGAAGAAGTTGGTGTTGTGAATCAGGAATAAGTTGGGTAACTGATGAGAAAAGAAAGAAAGAGAGAAAAATGAAAAGGAAGAAAACTTCTATCTGGGGTTATGAGATTTGGTACATTCAAGATGAATATTACCACGTTCTGAATTTGAGCTCTTACGCCCTTTTACTTTGTCTGATTTATTCAGATCTCTCTTTTACACTCACTTTTACTTAGAAAATGCTAAGCTAGCTTGCAAGCCATCATTAGTGTTGTGCAAGTTCAAGTATCAAGGCTTGTGTTGTTGAGAATTTGCTTTGTCCCTTTCATTCTCCCTTTTATTGGTGTAGTTCTAAGTCCTCTTGTTATTGGAATCAATTTGCAATGCCGTTTTCAAGGCTCTTGGATTTCTTTCAAGTTGTGCTCCACTTTGTTATAATTTGGATATCATCTCTAGCTAAAGTTCCAATTTTTAGTATTAAAATTTATCTTTTGCAGTAATCTTGCACAAGAATAGGAAAAACTTCCATTTTGTAGTCTCCTTTCTTCCTTTTACGGATACAAGTCATACATAGGTCTCTACATTGTCAAGTTTCAAGTTATTTTGTCAAATTTCTAGTGTTGCCTTATGAATTTGTTGTAAGTTTCTATGATGCTCTTGGTACAGTTTGTGGAGACAATTTGTCTAGTTGGGTTTCAGTAGAGGGAAAAGAGTGTTTGAGCAAATGGTGTGAATAATGAAAGCAATGTGAGTGCAAGAAGGGGAAGAATCCAAGATAATTGATAAGTTATCAGAGTAAATGATGATGATGATGATAAAGAAGAAAAAGAAGAAGAAGAAAGAAGAAGTGAAGAATAGAAAGCAAGATGAACTAAGAAGAGGAAAAAGAAGATGAATTTAGGATTTACGGTTTGAGAAGGAGGAAGATGATGACAAAGATCAATTTGAATTCGTCATAGTTCTTGAAGGACTAATTTGGCCTATTATTTCTCGATGTGTCACAAAACAAACCACGTTAGAACGGGTCATGTTAGCGTCTTCATTGGCCATGTTAGCATTCTTAATAAAAAGACTTGACGGAGGAACTAATTTGTCTAACATTTTTAATTATGAGGGATCATGGGTCACTTTTTTTTTTTTTTTCCAAAAGGACTAATTTGTTTGTCGCAAAATTTAATAGGAACTTTGGGGGTTTTGTGAAGAAAGAATTACATTTCTATTAATATATTCCAACATAAAGTTGATTTTATTATAATCAATTACAAATGAGAAAAGCAAAGAGTTCTTAGATGAATTGATTATGGTAAAACAATGATTTTTTCTACTTGACCACTTCCTTCATATCATACAAAAGTACATATAAGAGTCATGGCAACTGTATGTTACTATTTTTCCAACACAGTCCTTTCCATATACAACAAATATTAAATTTTTTCCCTAACATGACACAAAAGTATGGTCCAACTAATGTCTCTATTAACTAGTAATGGTAGACGGGTCAACTCGACCTATAGTGAATCAAGCTTTAAGTAGGGTGGGGCATGCCAACTCACATTAGTAATTTGCGTTGAATATGCCAACCGGCCCGCCCCATCCTACCGCTGGTTGGCCCATCAAAAAATAGAAAATAAAAAAAAACTTGTTTTATATGAATTAATTCATCTAATTTTAAAAAAAATAAATGAATTTTTAATTAAATGCAACAAAATAACATCTATACAAAGAAGCTCATTCCATTTATTCATCAAGCATTAAACAATATACAATCACAATTCTTAATAATAATAAGAAGGAATTTCTAACAAAAATAATCATAACAAAGAAGCTCACAAGCCAATATTCAAACCCAAACACATTAAAAAAATTCACACTCCATAAATTAACTATGCCTACAACAAAGTATAAATTCATAATCAAAAGATAATAACATAGTCCACAAAGCATAAGTATAATCAACAATATAGTCCCAAAAAAAGAAAACTACAGAATCCACTAATGTTACATAAATACCAATAAAAATGACCCAAATATTGTGTATGTTGTGTGGAGAGAAAAAAATGAAAACAAACAAAAAGTGACTTGCGGGCCAAACCCTTCCCGACCCTCTTCAAGTCGCAGGTCAAGTAGAACAGGTTATGCGGGTTGAAATTTTTTTATGAGTTAAAAATATTAAAATACCTCATAAAAAATTGCAGGTTATGCGGGTCAATTTGGCAGATTTGACCTATTTTACCATCACTATTATTAAGACATTAGTCATATACAAATTAACTTCGTTATTAAGCTCAAAGTATCAAAGAAGTCAAAATAATTATGATATAATATCATCAATAATGTCCAATAATGGCCATTCTCTCGTCATGCTCATAAAATTCTTAGCGGACAGTCCTTTTTGTTTATGGATCTACCATTAACAAAAAGCAGGAACTACTCTTATCCTCGTGCTGCATACCAAAAATGACAACCTTTCTTTGTTTAATTACAAGACTTAATTCTTGAATAGATACAATCCAAACACCTCAAATTTAGGCATATTCACAAAAAGTTGACGGGTCATAGACATAAGCAAGTATATCATGAAGAAAGTTGGTGGACCCACTTTTCTTGTGAATCTGCTTAAATATAAGATGTTGGAATTGTATGTATGCAAAAATCTCTCTCAATTGACTCAACGTCAAGCCCAAAGTGCCCACTTTAACACGTTTTTCTTCTTCTTAATCAATGTTTTAATTGACAAAGGTCGTTGAGTGGAAACGTGGAAACTCACGTAAAACTCACTCTAAGGGTGATAATGCTCTGTGGAGAAGAAAAGCTTTCCCCATGAGCATGTGGACATGTCTACTTTTTCATTTCACAAGATCACCGCCATGTAACTTGAAAGATATATATAACCGTGCAGTATATAATATACATGTAAAAGTGTCACAATCAACAGAACAAGTTCATTCAAATTGTTAGCCTTGTGCTTCCTTGAATTTGCATTCATTCATTTTCTTTTCTCGGCTAAGACACACAGGCATGAAGTTTCTATCTCTTCTTCGGTGCTTGATTTGCCTGGCACTGCTTCTCATCCAACCCGCCGTTGCTCCCAAGTAAGTTTACTCTTAATAACCATAACTAAGTTGTATTAATTTCCACAATTCACAGTTATTTGAATGATATGGCTCCCATAAAAAAAAAATAAAAAAAAAAAGAAAAAAAAATTGAGACGGCTTATTTTTGTGACAGAGGAATAGTGCCTCCTTCACACCAATCAGGTCGCGACAAGGATGACAGGATAGAGCCCCCACCAACGCCAAGATGGGGCCCTCGTTCACACCCATAAACAATGCCCAATGCGTGTGGAGCTTTGACAGTTTTCTTCTATTGTATATCTCTTTGCTTTTTTAAACTACTTCTGCATGGAATCACCAGAAGTAAGCATACAGACGTACTCCTCCAATGTTTTCAGCTATGTGAAAGTACCTTGATCTTTCTTTTGCTGCAATAATAATTCCGCTTATCATATGTTTATGTTAATTCAGTGTTAATAATTCACAAGATGTTGCGGACTTACGGGCAGTTGGAGATAATTTTAGTCAGTTACAAACTAGTCAGATTAGTTTAATAATTCCCAGAAAGGAGGTGTCTCGTTGACTCACCTCTCATCTGATGTTAAAACACAGTTTTTCTATTCCAAATTTTTTGTTTATCTTTTTTAACAAATCCTAGAAGTGAGTCAATTTGATAAGTACAAAAAACATTTCTCTTATTTCTTTAGAGTTTCTCTACATTGCATTTATTATAAGAGGTTAAAGTTGTTGTTACACACATCATGGATGGGAATATTAAACCGAATATCAAATCTTGGAGGCAACTATGGTTGAATATAATAAAGTCAATACCATGTCTATGACTTCCTATATATGAGAAATTTTTGAGTGATTATGAAGAATATCAGGTTGGATATATTCTTGATCACTTATAAAATAATATTTCAACTTGGGAGGACCCACAACTCACTGTAAAATATCCTACAAGTGGTAGAATATATTCAACCTGGTATTTTATAACCATACAAGAATTTCTCTCCTATAGAGAAATTATTAGATACTCATAAAATACTATGTGAATTGTGCTCTATCAAATAATAAAATGATATTTTAGATAAAAGTATAAATTAGTTACGAATTTGAAGTTAAAATGTTACTTTGTCATTGGATAAAGCACAATTGAACCTTGTATTATGTGAACATTCAATAATTTCTCCTTGCTTGTAACAAACCTCTTTTCCACGACCATGGTGACATACACACAACTTGTAGGGGGCATTTGGTATGTATAATGAATCTTCATTGTTAGGAATGTTATTCCTAGGAATGCTACTTTTGAGAAGAGCTTTCTTGGATATGACATTTAGGTGCGTTTGAAACGCAAATTGAATTCTCAAGAATCTTGCAATTTTTATGTTTGGTTGACGCTGGCATACGAGGGAATGTTGTATATATTTCCAAAAATACCTTGGAATGTGGCCGATGGCAGCCAGAAGATGGCGAGCAGCACTGGAAAGTCGTTGGAATGTGGCTAGCAATGGTCGAAAGGTGGTTGACAACTGCTAGAAAATGACTGGCGGGGACCGGAAAGTCGTTGAAAGGTGGCAGGTGGCTATTGGAAAGTGACCAATGGCGACTAGAAAGTCACTGGAATGTGGCCAACGGCTGTCGAACAATGGCCGGTGATGGCCAGACGGGGGTCGATCGTGATAGTTGGTGGCGACGGATAGCAATCAAGGGCAGTGATAGTTGGTGGCAATAGGAGTATTTGGTCTTTTTGCCTAAGGATAACATTCCCTTCCAATGGGAATGTTGAACTCTCATGGGGATGGGAATGATTTTGGGGGGTTTTTTCCTTCTCGAGAATATAATATTCCTAGAAATTTTTTTCTAAAACTCATACCAAACATGAAAATTTTAAACCTCGTACAAAATGCCCCCTTAGTATTATCAAAGCCTGAGTCATTTGCTAATAAAAATGGAAAACATAAACAAACAAAAAGGTACCTTTTTTGGTCCATAGGATGGCTTAATTTTCTAAGGAGGATGTTATTTAAACTAGGGGTGTTAATGACCTAACCTAAGTTGATAACTTGTCTTAATATAAAACTTATTTGCTTGGGCTTGAGTTTTAAAATATTAACTTGTGCATTTTTGAGTCAGGTTAGAGTCATGCTTGAGGTTGGCCACACGGGCCAACCCTAAGTCACGTAATTCTTAGAAGACTATATTTGTCAACAATATTAGCATTAAATTATGAGTTTTGCACTTCAATTAATATAGTTCACAAAACATAATTTTATTTTTTAATATAATTTATTTTGAAATATGCATTTAAAATATCTTTTGAATTTTTTAAATGTTATGATTTTACTATGAATAATATCCAAAGCTATATATTTTGTCTAAATATCCGATGAACTCGATCATTACTCAGGTTATTATCAGGTCGGATATATATGGGTTCAAAGAAATTACTTGATTCAAAAAAGTGCGATGGATTCGGATCTTGTTAAATCCAACCCAACGCAGCCTTTAAATTTTTGACCCCTAATTTAAATATCTTTTTTGGGGACAACATTTGGACACTCGAGAAATTACATGTAAATAATTAGTGGTTTCAATTATATTATTAATTAATCCAACAACAAGAAAAAAAAAGGAAATCATGTGTTAATAATTAAAAATTTTAATTATGTTATTAATGAATCTGGTAAAAGGATTTTATATCTATTATATTAGTTACTTTACTATATCAATTACATTTACCAGAAATATAAATGAAATCCTACCAATCTTCAAGTATCTAAACTCCGTTTTAGAATAATTGTCATTGTAGAAAAAAAAAATTGCTTCATAGTATTTATCGTTTTAGAATTCTAACATGGAATTAATTATTTTATACTAATTTTATCTTTATCTTCATTGAGTATATGTGACTTTTTTTTTCTTTTGCTTATCATCTTCGTTGTTGACCTATCATAATTGTATATTTTTAAAAAGTCAAAGAATAATTCAAACTTTTAATAGGTACTTTTTTTAAAGACCAAGATTATTAAATTATTCTTTAAATTTTTTTAGTATTATTAATAATATCTTAAAGAGCAATTATTTAAGACAAATATGTTAAAACGGTGAGAGTGATTTCTCTTTCTTCTTTTTTTTTTTTTGGGGGTTTTTAAGGGGGTAACCCCATCTATGTGGGGTGGGGGAGGGACGCAGAGCCAAGGATCGAACACGGTCACCCTTAATTTTCTCCGGGTGCACTGTTGCAAAGGCACACTACCTTTTGCCAACTGGACCAAGCCTTTGCGTGCACACTGATTTCTCTTTCAATAGAGAGGCAAAAGGCCGAGCTTGTTTTTTTTGTTTTTGGTCAAGGGCGAAGTTGTTTTTAAGTTCACAGAACAGCGTGGTGAAGCTGCCAAACAGCGTGGTGAAGCTACCCACAAAATTAGAGTCAGGTCCAACCACATACTGTCCGCAGAGCAGCTTTATTCAACACTTCGTGCAAAAAGCCACAGCCCAATACATGTACAGGGAGACAACATCCAGAAGGCAAGTAATTTGAACCCCTCCAGACCCTAGCTTAGCCATAAATCTGTTTTTGGTTGTGAATCCATCAAAGTGTTGTTGTAGGTCGCCAAATTGGATTCTCCACCCATCAGTCCACTAGCCCAACCGCTCAAGAGAACCCGGCGAAACTAATCAATACAGTTTCTTATTCATGACCCAAAAAAAGACAAAAATTGCTTATTGTCTAGTAAGTTAACAACTTGAGTCTTAACCCTAAACCCGCATAAACAGTATGTATGTGCATTTTGCCGCTAGGGAATAGAAGACTGGTCTGGCTTATTTTCATGCGCCTCAAAAGAGATACATCAATTAACAGTTTGATTCGTCCTATCAACACTAGCCAAATGGCTACTGCTTAATCAGTTTATATAAATCCTTCTACCCAGAGTATATATGATTAACATTTCTTTTGACTTATGATTAATTGTAATGCGGTATTATTATACATTTTTTTAATCAAAATATTGAATCACGTATTATTATATCATTAAAAGTATTTAATTTTTATAATAATTATAATAATAATTATATACATATAAAACTACGTGATCAGTTGAGATTTTAAGACACTTTGTAACGCTGCATCAAAATTAATATCCAAAATGACACCAATTAATAAATAGAAAGAGTAACACCCTTTGTGCAATTAGAAGACTTAGACTGCCTCAACGTCAACCTGCCAGTCCCCGCTTTAACGCGGTTTTCCCTCCTTTTCGCGGGTGTTTTTTTCTTTTCATAGAAAAAGGTGGTCGAGTGGGAACTCATGTGATCAGTTGAGATTGTAAAACACTTTATAATGCTGCATCAAAATTAATATCCAAAATAACACTAATTAATAAATAGAAAGAGTAACATCCTTTGTGCAATTAGAAGACTTAGACTACCTCAACGTCAACCTCCCAATCCCCGCTTTCATGCGGTTTTCAGTCCTTTTCGTGGGTGTATTTTTTTTTTTTTTAAATAGAGAAAGGTTGTCGAGTGGGAACTCATAAGTCATAACCACGACCGATACAATATAGTTAGTTTTTTTTATATAAATAAAATATAATTAGTTGGTTTAGATTGTTTTAAATTTTATTTATACAATATGAGTCTTTAATTTAACAGATAAATAGCAATTTTGAGGGCATACTTCTCCTACGCAAGCTGATAATACCTTTAAAAGAATTTATTAATTAATTTTGTGCTTTAACCGTTTCTTTCTTTGTTTTTTTTTCTCTTTTCCTGTTAGGAAAGAAAAAAGGTTATAATCAACATATTTTAAATATTATTTTTGACAAAAAAAAAATTAGAAACATTTGTTTACTCTTCAGCCTTTAATAAAGAGATGCATATCAAAATTAAAAAATTATATAAATTAATTATATTTTATTTTTTGTGAAAAAACTTAGTTAATGTAAATAGCTTTAAGAAAAATAAAAGAGCTATTTGAATTTATTTTTAGATGTTAGGCTTCTTTCACAAAAGGGTATAATTCTACGCTTTCTTTCTTCTATATATAATTTAATTAATAACGAATTCATTTTTGTTAGTAAAAATATTATTTATTAACATATTGATGGTAGTGTGATTTGCCAGTCGTTAAAACAATATAGTATATGACATTAGCAATATTGATAATAGTATTTTATTGTAGATGAATGTATCAATAATAGTATTACTTCTTAAATTAATAGTAGTGCTAATTGCCTTACAATTCAATTTTATTATCTAAATATACAGACATAGATAGTAGTAATTTTATATATCTTTTTAAAATATTTTTATCTTAATTATCTTATCATAACTATCTGTCGTTTATAAAATTATATATTTCTAGATTTTATACTTAATATCGGTGAATGAAAAATAAAATTAATAAAATAATAATATCTTAAGTTTTTACTAATAAAAATAATTTAACCAAATAAAATTAACTTAGCTTATAATCAAATAGCGGACAAGCAAGAAGTCAACGGAAGGACGTAATACAAAATCAGACATGTTTACATTCTCATTTAATAAGATTATTGCCATGAAAATTTGAATGATATATTATAATGTGCAGTATATAAAGTCAATTAGCAGAACATAGTGCATGCAAATTGTTAGCATTTGTGCTTCCCTTCTTGAATTTGCTTCCTTTTCATTTTCTTTTCAGCACGGACACACACATATGGGGAAGTTTTTGTTGTTTCTTCAATGCTTGATCTTTCTGGCACTGCTTCTTATCCGACCCTCGATTGCTCCCAGGTTAGGTTACTCTCGTTAATCACAACTAATTAGTTGCATTAATTTCACAATTTCCAAGTTATTATTTGAATCATATGGCTTGTTTTTGTGACAGAGTTAACGGTCCTCCTTCAGGGCGTGACGCGGATCATAGGATACAGTCCCCACCAACGCCAAGCGGGCGGCCTGGTTCGCACCCATAAACATTGCGGAGTTTTCACGCTTTCCTTCTTCTTTTGTATATGTATATCCCTTTGCTTCTTCACTCTTTCTGCTTGGAATCACCAAAGTAAGCGTATAGACGTTCTCCTCCAACGCTTTCAGCTATGTAATAAAACCTTGATCTCCCTTTTGCTGCAACAATAACTCCGCTTGTCGTATGTGTATGTTGATTCAATGATGAGTTCTCCTCCCTCTATTAATTGTGTTTTTTTTTTCTCTTTTATGATGTCTTGATTATTTAATCATAATACATTTTTTTAATTAATATGACTCTTTAAAAAGTTAAAGAGTAATTTAATATAAAAGATAAATTTATATAATATGTTGTCCATACCAAATAATGGGTAAAAGCATAGCATATAGTATTAGCTTCTTCTAATTTATTTAATATAACATACCAAACACACTCTTAGTCACGAGGAAAAATTAAACAACAATTAAGTTTTGTCTTAATAAATAGAGTATGTTATAATTTTCAGGTAATACCGTAGTATCCTATCATAAATTATATTTATTTTCAAATCATTAATACCTAAATATTCAAATTGCTCAAATAGTTTCACCTATGGATAATTTGTTTAGGTCTTCATCTAGCTCTAGTTATTGGCCTACCCATATTTAGATCTATTCTTTTTATTGAGACTTCTATAAATCTTCACTACAAATGCTCAAACCACCTGAGGAGGAAAAATTAAACATTGATTAAAAAGAAAAGATTACAAGAAAAATATAAGACAAAAATCCAAAGACAAAAAACAATAAAGCATATCTTCCATTAACATCAAAACATGCAATGAAATTAATAAAGCTGCCAACATAGACAATAACAATGCAATAGTTGCCATTGTAGCGAAAATAGAGAAACAATTTTTATATTATACTCTTAAGTATGTTTTTAATTTAAATAAATATAATGCGTTTTGATTTTAGCCTCTTTAAACAATTTTTTTTGGTCTTTGGTGTCTTTTTTTTTCTAATATTATGTTTTTAGTCTTTGTTATTAACTAATATTGTTAAGTAGTGATATTTATAAGGATAAAAAAAGAAGATTATTAAAATATTTATAATAATCAAAATAAAATCTTCAATATTTGTAAAAACTATATATATATTTTAAAATAATTATTGGGACCAAAATTTACAATGATAGATACTAAAAATATAATATTAAAAAAATAAAGATAAAAAAAATTTAAAAGATTAAAACCAAAACTATTAAAAACATATTTAAGCTTATATTATATTATAAATTATAGATTACATATACTTTGACTGCCCAATGTCAACCCTACATTCAGTGCCTACTTTAACGCGGTTTCTCTCATTTTTCATTGTTTTCTTCAAAAGAAAGGTGGTAGGGTTGATACTCATGTAAACCACAATATATATATATATATATATATATATATGCAATGTAATTAGTCAGTTTACCCATGGATTGTTTTAAATTTTATTTATACAACTATGAGTATATGGCGAAAAAGAAAGTCAATGTGATGATGTTTCAAACAACTTAGTATATAAACTATCGTTATGTAGGGAATTGGACGGTAGGTGGCCTGAAATAAATAAACTTAAAATCTTCCTTCTTATGAAACAAGAACTTGGAGGAAACTGCTTAATTCCTTCTGTTTGTTTAGACTTTTAGTGCCATTAGAACAGATTTTCCATACTATGGTCAACTTACGCATCTCTTTGTGTCAAATGTCAAATGTCAATTTGATCCTATTTTAGACTTATGGTGACATTAGAACAAAATTTCTATATTACGTTGTAACGGCACTATTGAAATTTGAAAGACATTGATGGCTTGAAGTTGGATAAACGATGAGGACCAGGGTTTTCATTGCAAAGGACAACAATTTCACTGACCTCATTTTCATCGTTGTACCACCAGAAGATATATATTAGAGTTTGTGTTGGAAGTCCTTAACCAATTTTCATAACTTCTTATTTTAGGATAATCAAGTGATTTAGGATGCATTTGAGTGAGATTTTTTTAGTAAAAAAAAAAATTACTTTTGATATATTTGGGTAAATTTTTAAAATAATCAGAATCTTAAAAAAAAAATTCAACCTTTTAATAAAAACTAAAAAAAATAACTTTTTAAAAAAATCTGTTTTTAACTTTTTCAGTTATATAAAAAAAATTATAACATTAGTATTTCAAAATTAAATCCTATTAATAAATAGGAGTAACATTCTAGAGCGCTTATTAATGAATTGTAAGGGCAAAATCCTTAGTTTAATTACAAGACTCTGACTGCCTTAGCATCGTGCGGTTTCCCTCCTCTTCATTTTTTTTTTTTTTTTTGGGTGATAGTGAAAGGTCGTTGAGTGGAAAGTCAAAACCACGACCGATACAATATAATTAATTAGTATGAAGAATGGCTGACTCATCCACTTTTTCCTCGTATATTATCCTAATTTGAATTTAATTTTTAATTTTTAATTTTTTTATTAATAGATAATCTGTTATTATAAATGCTCGATAAATATAAAGACATACTTTAATTTGATCCTAGACTGGGGGCAAGTACTCTAGACATATAGAAGAAGTTCAAGTGAAAGAAATAATTAATTATGAGAGTAAAAAAATTAAATATTAATCATTAGGTCTTATATAAATAATTAATATTAAAATATAAAATTATGTGATTTTTTTAAATAATCATATGACCTTTAAATAATTTTCAATCTTAATTATCCATATATAGTATACAGCTCGAATTTATTCTTCTCATTTTTATAATAAATCACTCCTCTCATATGATATACTCATATATATATATATATATATATATATAACTAAAACAATATATATAATAAATAAATAGAAATTTTAGTGGCAAACTTCTCCAACACAAGCTAATAATACTTTTAAAAGAATTTATTACTTAATTTTAATTTTTATTACTTAAAAGAATTTATGATCTGCAAGTGCTTAATTTTACTTTTAAATAGAAATTTTAATGGCAAACTTAACCTAAACTTTATACCAATATATTTTAAATATAATTTTTGACTTAACCAAAAAAATAAAATTTTTGACAAAAAAATTAGTTAAAAACATTTTTCTACTCTTAAGCATTTTATAGAGAGATGCATATTAAAATTTAAGAATCATATGAATTGATCATATTTTATTTAATTGTGCAATTACTTAGTTATGCAACTAGCATTTAAAAAAAAAAAGGAAAAAGAGTTATTTGAATCTATTTTTAGCTATTAAGTGTCTTTTTTTCATAGAAGGGTATAATTTAACTTTTTCTTTTCTCTATATATAATTTAATTAATGACGAACTCTTTTTTGTTCGTAAAAATATTATTTATTAACAAATTGATGGTTAATAGTGTGATCAGCCAGCCAGTTCTCAAAATAATATAATATTTTTAATAATGTTAATAACAGTACTTTATTGTCTATGAAAGTATACATAATAGTATTATTTCTGAAATTAATAGTAGTTCTAATTGCCTTTAAGGAAATTTTATTACCTAAATATATGTACAGATAGATATGATATAGCCAATAGATACTCCATCATCTAATTTTATATATTATTTTAAAATAGTTTTATCTTATCTGTCATTTATAAAATTAATAAATTGTATATTTTAAATTTTATCCTTAATATTATTAAGCGAGAAAAATAAATTAATAAAATAATAATATTTTAAGTGTTTACTAATAAAATTAATTTAACCAAACAAAACTAACTTAGCTTATAACCAAATTGCGGACAAACAAGGAGTCAACAGATGGAAATACAACATCAGACATGTATACTTCTCATTTCATAAGATTATTGCCATGAAAACTTGAATGAATATATTATAGCTGTGCAGTATATAAAGTGACACCATTAGCAGAGCATAGTGCATGCAAATTGTTAGCCTTGTGCGTGCTTAGTTGAATTTTCATCCATTCATTTCTTTTCAGCACAGACGTACAGATAGAGTACATGAGGAAGTTTTTATTTTTTCTTCAATGCTTGATCTGACTGGCACTGCTTCTCATCCAACAACCCTCGGTTGCTTCCAGGTTAGCCTTAGGTTACTCTTATTGAGCATTACCAAGTTGTATTAATTTCAAAGTACAAAGTTATTTGAATGATATGTATTGTTTTCGTGACAGAGGATTCGATCCTCCAGATGGAGCTTATGCTGAAGGCCGTTTAATTTCAAGCTGCTGAGAGGCTCCCCGCACCAAGCGGGGCCCCTGGTTCACGCCAATAAACAATGCATGCGGAGCTTAGACAGTTTCCTTCTTCTTCTATTATATTTGTGTGTAGTGCATCTCATTGCTTCGTTACTCTATCTGCTTGGAGTCACGAAAATAAGCGTACAAGCGTACTCCTACAACGTTTTCAGCTTTGTAATAATACCTTCATCCTTCTTTTGCTGAAATAATAACTCCATTTATAATATGTGTATATGTTGATTCTTTTTGAACCCCCTCATGAGACTGATTAATTCTTATAGGTTAGGTAATTGGAAACGCTCATAAGATTAATCCTCGTTCAACTACACAAGCACAAGGGTTATGTAAAGTCCCAGTAAGAGTTATCTCTCTAAAATTGATATTCGAACTTCTAGCCTGCTTTTAGGAGGTAAAAGTTGCTTACTATCTCATTAAACCCTTTGTGGGTAATATGTGTGCGTTGATTCAATAAGCTTGAGAATCCCACCTTTTCCATAATAATAGTTGTTTTGAAAAAAAAAAATTATTTTACGTGATTTGCTATTCTTCAGTTTTAACAAAATATATATTTTATACTAACTAGTGTTTATGACCTGTGCATTATACAAAAAATTAAAATTAAAATTATAAATTTTTAAGAATATTAGATAAAATTAGTTTAAGTTTTTTTTTAAATATGTATTTTTTTTAATATTTACTAAATGAGAGTCACATTATGATAATTTTAAAAAGAAATTTGTTATGTAGTTGTACAATTTTATATTAAACATAATTTATTTAATCAAAGTGAAGAGAATATATACAAATTAAAAGATTTGAAATTTAATTTAGAATATATTCTTACAATATTTAAGGGGAATTCAATAAATAAAATGAAAAATTGATACTTTTCTAACCCCTTTGTGTCTTTTGATTTAAACTAAACTAAAGTATATTCATGATATTTATTTAATAATTCTTACATAGGGATTCAATATAACCTTATTTTCATAATATATAAAAAAATTGAACTTTTTACCTAATCGCAATTTAGTTATATTTTATATAAAATTTTCAAATATATGTATAATAATACAAATAATTATATATTTTACAATAAAATATACAACTCTATAGAAATTAGATAAAGCATTTTTATGTGTATTATTAGCTTAAGATGAAATAACTTTAGAAATAAAAATTATATATATGAAATTATTGTTGAAAAAATAAGTTATATTAAAAATGTGTATAAATTTATTTTATATATCATCTTATTATTTTCTAGTATAATTTTTTTAATAATTTTTTTTTAGTTTTAAAGTGAGAATTGAACAATTGAAAAAAAAATCATTTTCCCTATCCCCTTATTAAAAAAATTCATTCCATTTATTTTCCTATCTCTTTATTCAACCCTTAATTAATGATTAGTTAAATTCTAACTAAATAGAATATATATATATATATATATATATATAATGTGCTTAAAAAAATTATTCCATTTTTCTCTTTGTCTCTTTTAATTGGCTTGATAATAATGATTTATTAAAATCAAACTAAAGAGTATATAGCTAGAAACTATTGAAGCAAAAAGTTTAAAATTTATAAAATCTCTCTCTACTTATAATCGTAGTGCTATTACTTTAAGCCATAATTACTATAGAATGGAGTAAGTAACACCTTCTTATTTTAATTTTTTTTCATGTTTCAAATTAGTTCATTCCAAATATTATGAAGATACAATCTTTTTTAAAATTTTATCATTGTATTAATTATATTTATTAATGGAATGAGTGACAATTATACATAATCTTATTATTTCAATATATAGATATTTATATAAATTTGCTAAGTTTTTACTATTATTAAGGTTGTTTATTGATTTTCTTAATCTGTGTAAAAAACTTAAAATAACATATATTCTAAAACAAAGAGTAATTCGGCACGTGTTAGGGATCACTTTATTTATTGACAAATT
Source organism: Pterocarpus macrocarpus (assembly GCA_031439585.1). NCBI lineage: Eukaryota > Viridiplantae > Streptophyta > Magnoliopsida > Fabales > Fabaceae > Pterocarpus > Pterocarpus macrocarpus. Next base: position 18,243,624 of record CM062514.1, read on the forward strand.
AGTTGGATTAGTTTAATAATTAGTTAGTTGGCTATGAGTAGATAAATAGTTATATTTTCACTATTATATAAATCCTTTTTTTTTAAGTGCACTATTATATAAATCTTATTATGATTCAATTATTATCATTTCACTCATAATCAATAACAATTAAGCCTTATTTCATTAAGTGGGTTCTACTACATGAATCAAATGATACTATAGTATTCTGTCATAAATCAATTATTCACTCACAATATTTAAGATTGTTTTTTTTTATCATTATTATTTTGAATTCTCTAATTGCTCTGGACTCCTGTCATGAGTTTTAGCACAAATATCATGGTAATTATCTAGGTCCAAGAGCATGTCATGCTATGACAAGTAGGGATATAAATGGAATTGATCCAATGAACCTAAAATTTCAAACAGAACCAATGATCAATTCGGACAATCGGTTCATTTTTAAGATAGAACTAAATCAAATCAATTATTATTGATTTGATTTCGAATTTATAATTTATAATTTTTTAACCCGATTATCTAAACACCTAACTCAATAAACTAATATTTTTGTTTATTTCTAATATTTCAAAACTTTGCATTTAAGTTTTTAGTAATATAGTCACTTTTTATCTTCTTTGTTAATATTTGTTTAAAAAATTTATCTATTGATACTATTATTAAGTATATCATAATCAAGTTTTATAGTATTATTAATTATTATAAGAATAGTTTTTTTTAAAAAATATAATTATTTATATTTTCGTTCAATCCGATTACTCAAACCAAATTAACGTATCCTAATCGAATTAGTTTGGTTCGGTTTTGTTGAAATAAAATTTAAAGTCCAACCCAAACAATTTCAATTAAATTTGATTGATTCATATTTAATTTTAACTCAAATCCAAATCAAATCAACCCATTTACATCCCTAATAACAAGTCTCTTCTCCATGAGACCCCGACCAAAGCAACACACGCACACACACAACTTAATAGTATTACCCAACTCCAGCATGCAGTCATTTGTTGATAAAAATCTCCAAAACAGAGTAACGGAAAACAGAAACAGAAACAAGGCAGTGCCTTTTCTCTTTTGCATAGGATGCCTTAAATAGTCAGGAGGGGGAAAACATTAATAAATAAAAAAAATATGGAAGAAAAATGAGGCAAGCAAACGGATATTCATGCAATAGACTTAGGAAAGGAGAATTCTGTCCAACCCCATAAGGAAAAAGAAAAAGTGAATTCAGGTTTTCAAAACCACAACAGGTATGCACAAAATGAAATGCATATAACTCGAGTCAAACCATAATCTGGATTGTATACGCTGCAAGAGAACAACACATCGGTGGCACATTGTATCATGAGAAGCAAAATAATCTGCATTCATGTGACATAAGAAGCTGAGCTGGATAGCAACAAAGCCTTTTTCAACTGGGGATTTCAGAAGCTGAGCTGAATCTTTTTGGGAAAAAAAAAAATTATGATACAAACTCTTTCAAACTTTAATTTGAAGTTAGTAATCAATTGAAAGGCGTCGCTATATAGCTTTGTGCATAGCAACGTCCAATTGACAGACTAGACGTTACATAATTTTCTTCTCTGCAGTCTGCATCATGGCAAATGATAAGAACATCATTCAATGCCATGATTGAGGAAGCAGAATAGATAACCAATGCTAGAAAAATTGTGGCTACAAGTGGTAAAAATAAAAGTATACCACAACTGAATATGTGTACTATGGATCTGATGCTGGCTATACTCTAAAATGTTCCTTCCATGTTCTCCAAGCCTTTTTGACTTCATCCAATTGAGAATGTGGAATGCTTAAATGCAGTGTTCTAAATTGCGGACCGCATCAGATGATGCGGCCGCAATATTGCAGATCACGCTGGCTACAGCAGACATCGGACCGCAGTGGGGTGATTCCAAAATCACAGGGAATAGCAAAGCGTAGCGGCGTTGCGGCCACAATGACATAACGCGATTTCCATTCCGTTCTTCCCTTCCCTTTCTCGTGAACCAGATTTTTTTTTTAACCAAACAAAAGATTCCATAAAGAAAAACGACAAGAATACACATCACAGAGACCAGTCCATATTCAGAACAGATATCAGATCTACTAAACTTTTCAAAATGAAAATTATTTTTCTACCTCAGAGGCAGAGCACATCTTTCACTTCATCTTTTCTTCCACTTCGAAGCTTGTCTCGCCTTCATCTTCTCTTTCACTTCCAGATCTCGAATCACCACAGCAAGTAAGGTCTCTGTACTTTTTTTTTTTTTTCCACTTTGTGTATCATCATCTATGGATTAGGGACTGATGAGGGGGTGGTGTTTAGGAAAATTGGAAAGGGAAGGAAATAGGAAGAAAAGGGAGGGGAAGGGGAAGCAAATCACAGCAAAAGAAAGAAGTTGAAGCCATATCCACTCGTTGATGAGATTAGAAGTGAGAATGGAGACTGGTTTGTGTTTTGGGTTTGGAGGGGGAGAAGAAGAACGCTGGATGCAGAGCAATTGTGGGTGGGTTAGAGAGAATGTTGTAGAAGCAAATGAGTGGGTGGATTGTGGGGACAATGTTTCTTTTTTTTCTTAATTTTTGAAATTTGTTTTGGGGGTGTGCAAAACACGTTGGGGTGGGGTATATTTTTGGTCATTTGAATGGGTTTTTTTTGGTCATATGGGTGGATTTTTTTTTTTTATATTTGAGTTGGGTTTTTTTTTTGTTTAAAATGTGTTGATGTTTCTGATTTAAAAAAAAAAAGGTTTTAAGTGTTTTTTTTAATTAAAAAATGGATGTGAATTATTTTCCTTTTAATAGATCTTGGTTTTTTTTTTTTTTAGTTTACATTTATGTGGTTGTGAAGTTGAAAAGGGGAAAGATAACTATATTGTGATTAAGATTATTTTTTAAAAAAATTAAAATAATGTAAATTTAAGAATACATATGTAATAAGTTTTATCTAAAAGTATATAATTAAATGTTAGGAAATTAATAGTTAAAATAATTAATTTTAAATTTACAATTATGTATAATGTATTTTATTTAATTTAGTTATATTCAATTAATTAGTATGTTATATCAAAATCTAATGTTAAATTTAATTATTAATATTTATTTCTCAGGAGTGAAATTGTAAAATTTTACAATGCTACCAAGAGAAGAGTTTCCAGTAGGAAGGTTGGAAGGTGCTACAAGTGATGATATTGGATGGCATTTTGGAGAACCTGTGGCTGGAAATAAAAATAACACCAGATGTAAACTTTGTGACAAAGTCATAAAGGGTGGCATTACCAGATTGAAGCAGCACATAGCACATGTTAAAGGCCAAGTGGCGGGATGTGCTAGAGTTACCACATTGGTTCAACAAAGTATGATGAAGCTCCTTCTAGATGCAAAAGTAAAAAAAAAAAAATGACTCCAAAAAAAGAAAAGAAGAATTTGAAGCACGCTTAAGAGGATATGATGAAGATGAAATTGAAGACCATATTGATGAGCAAATAAGGCTAGCCACACAAGAAAGTATAAGATCATATCTTGAGTGGGAAGATAGACAAAGATTTAGACAACAAATAGGAGGACTTCATAATATATATGAGCCTGGTGGAAGCTCTCATGCAAATGCTAGTGGAGCAACAATCTCACAAGATATCTCTTTTGCTTTGAGGTCTACTGATGTTAATCTTGTGAGAAGCAAAAGCACAAAGCAACCAAAAGTTATTATTGGCTTTATGAAAACGCTAAGGAAGAAGCTTGGAGAAGTTGTAAGCAAATTTATTATTTATGAGCGTTTACCTATGAATTTATCTAACTCTCCTTGGTTGCATAATTTGATTGTTGCTGCTGCTGAAGTAGGCCTAGGAGTTAAGTGCCCAACTCCTTATGAAATTTCAGATGTATATTTAGAAAATGAATTTCAAAACATGTGGGAATGGATAAATAAGTTGAAAAGTACATGGAAGGAGAAAGGAGTCACAATAATGTGTGATGGTTGGACAGATAGTATAAACCACACACATATTATGAATTTTTTGGTGTACTTGATAAGGGACAATTTTCTTAAAATCTATTGATGCTTCTAGTGTTAATACAAGAAATACAGATTATTACTTCCAGTTGCTTGATAAAGTTGTAAAGGAAGTAGGAGAAGAATATGTGGTTCAAGTGGTTACAGATAATGAAAAAGCCTTTGAGCGAGTCAAAATTGATGGAAAAAGATCAAGATCTTTATTGGACTGCATGTGCAGCTCACTGTTTGGATCTTTGCTTGGAAGATATAGGAAAAAAGAAAAATGTGAAAAAAACATTGGATGAAGCAAAGATTGTGACATCTTTTATCTATAACCATATATGGATAGTAAATCTCATGAAAAAATATACTGGAGGCAAAGAGATTATTCGTCCTGGTATTACTAGGTTTGCAACACAATTCTTGCAACTTCAACCAATTGTGAAGCAAAAGCAAGGGTTAAGAAATATGTTCAACTCTGAAGAATTTAGAAGATCTAAATTTGGGAGAGAGAAGAATGGACCAGTATGTGAAGCACAAAACATTGTTGTAAGTAGTGAATTTTGGACCAAGGCTAATGATATACTAAAAATATTTGAGCCAATAGTAAAAGTTTTGAGGTTGGTTGATGGTGACAAGAAGCCAACAATGGGTTTTATATATGAAGCCATTGATTGAGCCAAGCAATCTATTGAACAAAATTCTCGTTATCATTCCAAGTTCAATGAACTAATAGATGAACGTTGGAGATTCATGCATTGTGATCTTCATTCTGCAGGTAGATTAGTTTAATTATTAATTTATATTATTTCTAAAATTTTACATTCATGGCTTTGCATATTTTATTTGATTAACTTCTTTTCATAACACTTTAATTGGTTAACTTTCTTTTTAGGCTATTTTCTTAACCCACAATTTCAATATGGAGTTGAACATGGGATTGATGTTTATAAAAAAAACATTTGATGGAACAAGGAATGTGATCATTAAATTGGAAAGAAATTTACATGATCAAATTAAAGCATTGAATCAGGTTAGCAATAAATATTTAGATTAAAATTTAATACATTTATAATCTAATATTATATTTATATATTAATATATTATATTATGTTATATAGTTGATGCTTTTTAGAGAAATGGGCGAGACATTTGGCACACCACAAGCTAAAAGAGCTTGGCATGAAATGAATTCAGGTAAAGTATTATTTGTCTTTGTTTCCATTTTGATAAAATAAATTTATTTTGACTTTATTTTTTATATAACTAATAATTTATTTATTTTGCTTGATTAATTAAAATAGCTGAATGGTAGTTGATATTTCATTCATGTGCTCCTCAACTTCAACGTGTGGCAATAAAAGTTCTTAGTCAAACAACTTCAGCCACAAATTGTGAGAGAAATTGGAGCACATTTAGTTATATCCATACCAAGGCAAGGAATAGACTTAAGTATAAAAAGTTGCAAAAACTTGTCTTTACATTTTATAATATGAAGCTGAAAATGAGACATGAAATGAGAAGAAGTCAAGAAGAGATTGAAGCTAGCTTCAATCCAATTAATCTTGACTACATATTTCAAGATGATGATCCATTGTCACCATGGATTGAAGAAAGAGAGAATCCGCTATTAGAAGGAGTACAAGATTTTGAGTGGTTACCTATAATTGATTTGATGATGAAAATATGGAAGTTGGTAGTAATGATGCTGATTCTAATGAAAAGAGTGGTGGTTTAAGTCCACCAAGTAATAACAGTGGTAATGGTGGTGATAATGTAGAAGCTGAAAAAAATGATGATGAGGATGATAGTGATGAACAAAGACAGAATGATCCATATCAGGAGGTACCATACAATAGATGTGACAGGAGCTTAGTGATTGGTATGACATCCTTTAGGCCAGATATGCCTTCTGATAGTTCACTTGGAGGTAGCAGAAGGGGTGGATCACATTCTAAAAGAGGAAGAAGACAACAAAATATTGCAAATGAAGAGTCTTCTACTTCTAATATTGAGCAAAGTTTCAGCGACTTTGGTATTGATGAATCATCTCAAAGCAGTCAAGGGTATCCACCATATTATCAGCATCCTTATTTGAGTACATATGACCAATATACAAGTGGTCAAGCTCCACCATACTACCAGTTACCACTAAGTCACCAAAATCCTTGTTATCAACTATCAAATAGTGGATTTTTTAATTATGTCTTTGGACAAGGAGATGCACAAAGTGACGGTCAAAATGAAAGTGGAGGGTATGATCTACCACATCATTCTACCATGTGGTAATAAGCATCATGTAAGTTTTATTTGATTTATCTCCCATTTATTTTAATTAAATTATTGTGCTTTACTTTTTAGTTTTAAATGATATTTTTAGTTAATTATATTTATATTTGAAGGAAAACATTGATTCTCTTAAAATCTTAAGATTCTAATTATGATTTGTTTTTATGTTTTTTGTAGTGAAGTCATATATCTAAATTGGTGGATTGTTCATTGGATTAGACAATTAGTGACTTGATCACAATTGTAGCAAGTTGTATTCCTCTTAGAATTTCTAACTTTATTGTATTATTCTAAAAATATGAGAAGTTTGCATTTGAATATGTTTGGAGACATAAGTTTGTATCAAATATGTTGGAAACTTGTTCTTTTAGTGGTACAATTGTCATCCTTCTTTTATTTTTACATTTTGTACACCAAAAAAAAAAAAAATCATGACAGTCATGAATCAGCATCCTTGATAATGCCTCGTAATCGCATGTTGACCAAGAATCATGACCGCAACCGCAATTTAAAACACTGCTTAAATGCTTGTCCAATTTCTCAACCCATTGTGCCCAAGGAGACTTTGATGAATCTAGGAACTTTGAAACTTGAATGAACATAACAGATGTGTAGAACTCATCTACTACTTTGAGAAGTTGTTCTGATTCAAGCTCAACCATAGACACCATTTCAGGCCTTGTATAGTTTCCAGAACTTGATTTCATTCTAAAAGTGTTTCCCTTCAAAATCAAAACTTCTGGTGGGGCAAGAGGGAGGATGATTTGTGAAAACTTGATGAATAAAAGGATGTCGCATCGGAATAAGTTGTGCTTTACTACCACAGCAGTCCCAAAGCACTGCAAAGATTCCAGCAACTTAGAGAAGCATTGAGAGTCAAGGAATAACACATTAAGGAGGTATGTTACTGAGTAATATAAAGTTACAATTGTTCAGTTAAAATGAGTTAGGGAGTTTAATTATTTGAACATATTGTTTAGTGACGCATAATGTAAGAGGAATGGTTGAATCTGAATGTAATTCTTAATCTCAAAGAGTTACCATTTGTAGTCTAACAGCCACTCCTTCATCTAGAAATAGATGTACTTGAGCTGCAAAAATGAAATAACAAAGAATTTCAACCTTAATACCTTTCTTCCTTCTCTACTTTACTGCATATGTAAAAGTGCAGTAGTATTAACTCATCAATTCTTATATTTTCTTAAGTTTTTTAGTCAATATACCAAATACCACCGACAAGTACCGATGTATCTGGTAAGAAAATAATTTTACTTATTTATAAACAATTTAATTTTCTTTGTTACAATCCATAAATTATTCTTGAGTTTAATTGGTATGCATTGACAGTGCAAAATAGTTTTATACTGTCAACTAATAGAAATAGGAAAAATTGAGAAATTATGGTAGATCCCTCATTATAATAGGTGGCTATTTGTATGAATTGACACTTTTCTCTATTTCTATTGGTTGACGATGTAAAACTATTTTACACTATCAGTGTATTTAAATTAAATTCATTATTCTTTTGTTAAACTTATGAAATCTTATTAATAATTCAATTCATATCTAATCTTCTTACTTGTACCACGACCAAAATTATCCTACGTCGTGTTCAGCATATCCATGGATACTAGCTCGTCTTCAGCTCAATCTGTTGGACTGTCGGTGCGAGATGCCAGCATGATCTAGCAACTAGCAAAGTAGCTTATGTTTGCCACAAACCAAAATAGAACTACAAAACCCATTCGCTAAACGAATCTCAACATGGGTTCAATTTAAAAAATAACTAAAAGGTACTACGGCTTAATGAAAGGGTCTATTCAATGATCTTCAGTCTTTCCAACCATTTCAAGATTTGGATGCTGCCGGAAACCAAGCATAGCAATGCAATTTAGCCTTAGGAGTAGGGTATAATTATGTGATTTTTTTCCTTGATTATTATCAACAGAAGATGGATATCTTAGAATTCAAGATCAAAAGCATGTAGCCAATCAAATGGATGAACCAAACCTTAATAATGGTGGTAGTGCTCTTCTTATCACACCTCCCATCAGATACTTGTGATGTTATCATAACAGGGCTCATGCCTATTATAGATTGGCTCCGACGGACCCATCCGAGGGTTGTTATGATGCTTTGGAATAATTTGAAGGAATACCTTAGAGATGAGGACAAGATCCAGCCGGTGAAGAAAGACCATGCGCCGTACACAATCGACTACCTTAACGAACACTTGAAGCTCCAGGCAGCTGCTCGCAGCCCGAGGACAAGTACTCACACGTGTTCAAGGGTGTGGTAAGAGAAGTACGTAAGAAAAAAAGTTCCCTATCGCGGTTTGGGTTGAATGAGTACTCTAGAAATGAGGAGCAGATCCTGATGGCACCGATCAAAGATGAAAACTATGTGATGGATGCGTTGGCGCTGTATGCAATCGACGAGCTTCACGAAAAAGTGCTGCTCATGGTAGCCGGCGGGTTCGAGAAGAAGTGCTCAGACGAGTACAGCAGTTGGCGTGGCGAAGAGAGTTTTTACAAGAGTGCCTATTGGGGTTGGGGTTGAATGAGATCAACAACGAAGAAGTTGGTGAGAAGAAGAGGATTAAGATGTGGATTAAACTTTCCGGCATAGCTCTAAGGATACTATTCCCAAATGAAAGGACACTCTGCGATCGCGTCTTCTTCGGGTTCTCTTCTGCCGCCAATCTCTCTTTCATGCAGGTTTGTAGTGAAGTGACGAGTGATATACTAAATTTTGCTAATCATTTTGTAAAACAGAGCCGTTCGCCGAATCATTTGCCCAGTCTCCTTCAAGTGTTGGGTGCATTGCATGACCTGATTCCAGAGTTCGAGTCGGTGTTTTTTGATCAATGCAGTTTATCGCTTAGGACTGAAGCAATCGAGACTTCCAAAAATTGTGGGAAGCTAGTAGGCACATTTTCATGGAGTTGGAGAATCTGATCTGTTGTGATACGAGTCAGGCAACATCTTCTGCTGGGGTTTGTCCTATTATTGTGGAAGCGATGAAACACCTTAGTGCTGTTGCAGGGGTACTTTCTCCTTTGCATTCAGTCGAGGTAACTAGGATAGTAGAACGGTTGAATGCACGTTTGGAAGCCATGTCCAAACATTATGCCGACCCTGTTTTGGGCTTTGTCTTCCTTGTGAATAATTATAGGTACATACTATGGACGAAATTATGGCATCCACGTGGAACCAGTCTTAGTAAATATGGGATCCAAATACCAACTATGAATATCACATATTACAATATCGCTGGCTATTGTAGGTAAGGTTTTAAATTGTGGACTACATCATGTGATGCGGCCGCAATATTGCGGATACGACCAAAGCTGCAACCGCAACCGCAACCGCATCACACCGCAATTGCGCTGCTACATCTGTTCATATAAATTAACCGCAACGTAATCACATCGGGACCGCAATGGGTCTCATTAGGGTCGCAACAGGCTGCAATAGGCTAAATTTCAAGTGGCAAACTAAAAAAAATTTCACACTGCAATAACCGTGATACGCATCGTGATGGCCGCAATACCTGCAATCGCAACAACCGCATCCGCGGCCACAACCGCAATTTAAAACGCTGATTGTAGGAAAGTCGTTGAAAGAGAAACAACATTGAATGGTATATCTAACTGAAACCGATATGCTTTAGTGTATTATCAGCACTACTACAGAAAAACATAGGTTAAACATAGGTTTGATTTTTTGGGTACAAGTAATGCAAAAGTACAGAGTAGTGAAAAACAAACCTGAAAAAGGCTAAACAAATAATTAGGTTAACAAATTAAAAGGTATAAGAAATGCTATACTGTATGAGCTTCATTTTATTTTAAATGCATAATCAATATAAAAAGTTTGAAGTTATATTGAGTGATTTTGTGCTACAAGAATTAGACTCGTACCCAAACAAAAATAGGTGATTATTGCTATTACAGTAGTATTAGTTACTACTTAGTTGTTGATGGAACAAGGTTTGCTTTTATATCAACTTTAAAGTTTCTGGATCATTTAGTGCTATAACCAATGAAATTATGTAGGTTTGCCCTATACGTACTTTTGGCTGTGGGAACGTATATTTGGTGAGCCTCATTAAACCCTTGGTCTCTTTTAATTTCACTTAATTAATGTTTTTATTTGTTAATGATTTTTAACTTTTAACAATTTTTGGAGATACTTGCAGAGATATTGTGGACTCAAGTTAACTAACTGTCCAATACGCCGAGAAAGGATCACCGGTTGTCTCGAGTTGTTATGATTGTAGAATAAAGATAGTGTATATTAAATAGTTTGTGTAAGATACCTGTCCTGCAGGGTTGATGGTGTGGCTTTAGGAGTCTTAAAGATGGACTTATTTATTGTCAAAAGTTGCTTGTATTAACAGGGATGATTTAAGAGTGTTGAAAAGTAGACATAGATTTGTGCAAAGTTCTATTTGGTTCATTGTTGCGCCGTTTGAAGTTGATTATTTCAATTGGTAGCTGCACATACTATTTATACTGGTTTCTTATGTTATTTCACTTATTTGACACACTAGATTTGCATGATTTGCTTCTCTGCAGTCTGCATCATGGCAAATGATAAGAACAGCCTTCAATGCCACGATCGAGGAAGCAAAACAAAAAAAGAGTTGAAGTTTGCCCACAAGCAGAACAGATAGTCAATGCTGGAGAAACTGTGGCTACAAATGGTAAATGGTAAAAGTAAAAGTATACCACAACTGAACATGTGTACAATGGATCTGATGCTGGCTTTACTCTAAAATTTTCCTTCCATGTTCTCTAAGCCTTTCTAACTTCATCCAATTGAGCATCTGGAATGCTTGAATGCTTGTCCAATTTCTCAACCCATCGTGACCAAGGAGACTTTGATGAATCAAGGAACTTTGAAACTTGAGGCAACATAACAGATGCGTAGAACTCATCAACTGCCTTGAGAATTTGTTCTGATTCAACCATAGACATCATTTCAGGCCTTGTCAAGTTTCCAACACTTGATCTCATTCTGAAAGTGTTTCCTCTCAAAGTCAAAACTTCTGATGCGGCAAGGGGAGGTCAATTCATGAAAAATTGATGAATGACAACAAAAGGATATCTCTTGGGATTAACTTCTGCTCTTCTGCCACAACAGTCCCCAAAGCACTGCAAAAAGCAAGATATCGCAAACTTAGATAAGCTCTGAGAGTCAAGGAACAACACATTAAGGAGGTATGTTATTGAGTAATATTTAGTTACAATTTTTGAGATAAAATAAGTTATGGAGTTTAATTATTAGAACATAGTGATTAGTGACCCATAATGTAAGAGGAATGGTTGAATTTTAACACTTTAGTCTCTAAGCGTTACCTTATATAATAGGAGTCACTTCTTCATCTATAAATGGATGGGAAAAAAAAAAGCACTATATCCCCTTTAACTATAGGGTACATGTATTTTATCCCAAAACTTTAAAAATGTGCAGAACACCCTTAACCTTTGGTAATAGTGCAAAAAGAAAGAACCTTATATTAACTCCTCCATTGAGCCCAAAAAAAAAAAATCATTAGTAGTCATGCATCTATCATGTGATGCTTTTTTTTTGTTGACAAAATTGCCCTTGTTAAACCTTCTATTAGCTCCCCCCTTGTTTCTTCCTTCTTCCTCTTCTCTTGTAAACCCTTACTTCTTCCTTCTTTTTTCTCCTCTTTTGTTGGTCCCTCTTCTTCCCTCCTCTTCCTACCAATTGACCTCTTCTCTTCAACCCTTCCAAAATTCCAAACTAAACCTGCATTATCAATGCCAAACACTCCAAAAATCTACAATCTAATTCAAATTAAACCACAATCATATTAGTGCTTAAATGTTACCTTCTTCATTAGATGAATCAGGGGTAAGTAAAGTGTCACTATCCTTGTATTCAAACTCACCATTCACCATTCCCACTATTTGAGCCAATTTCAAGGGTAGGAACTTGATTGGTACCCATTTTTTCAAAAACTGAGCTACCATTGTCTTCAAAATACAAGTTAGACCCCTCATTTTCACTATTTACAAAATCACAGCCTTCTAATCCATCATCATTTTCAAACCCATACTCAACAATCTTTTCCTTTCCTTTTCCCTTTCCCTTTCCTTCTCCCTTCCCATTTCCCTTACCATCATCTTTATTCATAGCCTTTTCTGCCTCAACTCCTCCATCAACCATAGTGTTAGTAACTCCTTTAACTCCTCCCTCATTAGCCAAATGTAAGGCATACATTTCTATCACAACATTCTTTTTACTTTGCAATATTTGAATAATGTTCAACACATCTTTATCAACCAATAATTCTTTCATATTCTTAACCTTGTCATCCCTAAACTTAAATAAAAAACTCCCTGTTTCACTATAATTAACCCGAACTCTTGTCATGGGAACAAAGATGGGTAACAGAAAAATAATCAATATCAAATTGTCTCAACTCCTCAAAATCACACCCCTATATAACTCATTCAGGATGCATGTTATAAGACCTCTCCGTAAGAGAAATAATTGCATGATTCGGGAGCACCACGTGACTGTGATCCCAGACCAATTATGTAAGTGTATTTTACATGAAACCCACCATTAACACACAATCCCATGCAAAATATACTTACATAATTGGCTGGGAGTACAATCACGTGGTGCACCGGACCATACAAGTATTTCTCCCTCCATAATACAAAAGGCATGCGAGTGTTGACATCTTTGTAACTGACAAATAAAACACCACATTAGAGGTCCCTATCATAATTACAATACATGCAAGACTCCCTAATCCTTTACAATCTCAAATCTATCAATTGCGTTACCATTTACTCCCTCTGTTTCAAAATAATTATCACTTTGACTAAATTTATATATTTTTGAATTAATATATTTAGATACAATTTGTATTTAGATACGTTAGTTTAAGAATTGTATCGAGATATATTAATTTAAGAATCAACTAATTTGATCAAAATGATAGTTATTTTGAAATGAAAAGAGCATAATAATAATCATCTATCAGCTAAAAACAGTCTTCGTAAATCACTCAAGCTAATATCCCTAAATTTTAAAAGTATAGGAAAGTTAAGTCAAGATCATTTTTTTATGACATGAATAACTTAATTTATTATCGATATACTTTTTAAATGATCATATTCATACCACTCAAGATAATTTTACAATTAATTTGATATACAGTTAATATTAATAGTGTTATTATACACTATAGGCTGGTCTTGTATTTAAGATTGAAAAGGTATATGATTCAATTTTATTTTGTTTGTTCCAGTTTATTTATTTATTTATTTTTTGTGATAATACTTAGCTGTACTTATTCACTTTATATACACAATCCAAAGAAAAAGATACAATAATTTATTTAGACTTATTAATTGACTTTTTTCAAGACCTGAAAATCCCATAATTTTTTATTTTACAAAATATATAGATTTTTTAATCAAATATTAATTACATTATGATAATTTTCTCTCAAAAATTTTAAATAAAACTGTTTACATTTAATGCTTAAAGTTATTAATATCATTAATTATTTCTTCCTCGAGAAATTCTTATAAATTTTGAAAATAAAAAATTGGAGAAGATGAAGAGTCAAGAAAAATATAAAAGAGAGAAAAATCAAAAGACAAAACACAATAAAGCATCTTTCACTAACATCAAAACAAGCAATGAAATTAATAAAGCTGCCAACATAGACAATAACAATGCAAGAGTTGCCACGTAGAGAAAATAGTGAAACAATTTTTATATAATATTATAAATTATAGATTACATATACTTTGACAGCACCAATGTCAACCCCACAGTCAGTGCCTACTTTAACGCGGTTTCTCTCACGTGGTAGAGCAGAAAATCATGTAAACCACGCGGTTTTTCTCAGCACCAATGCATGGTTATAACTTGTGATTGCAATTATATTGCGATTGTTGGGATTACAGGAAATTATAGAACAATGTGATTGATATGGCCGTAATTACTACTATGATGTAGTGATGAAGGACACCATAACAATAATATTATGGCTTCAATTTCATTTGTAGACTGTAATTTAAAATCATGATATAATATAATTAGTTAATAATATAATTAGACCGTAATTATGTTTTAAATTTTTTTTATACAACTATGAGTATTTAATTTCGTAGATAAATAGTAATTTTAAGGGCACGCTTCTCTCACACAAGCTCTATAAATTTACAGAATTTATTAATTCAGTTTAGTTTTTAAGCTTTTTTGTCAGAAAAGTAAAAGCTTAAAATCAATATACTTTAAATAGAATTTTAGACAAAAAAAAAATAGGTTAAAAATTCTGATACTCCTACACGGTTAACAGAGAGATGCATATTAAAATTTAAGAGTCGTGTGATCTTATTCTATGTTATTTAATTGTGGCAATACTTAGCTCTGTAAACAGCATTAAAAAGCCAAAACAAAAAAAGTTATTTTAATTTATTTTTACAAGTTAATGGCTTTTTTATAACAAAAACTGTATAAGTTTAATCCTTCTTGTTTTATATATACAGTTTTATTGATAACGAATTCATATTTTGTTTTTGTAAAAAATATTATTTATTCACAAATTGATGGCTACTAGTGTAATTAGCCCCTTGTCAAAATAATGTATCATTTGATAGTTGATAGTAGTATTTATGATAGTACTTTTATTGTTGGATAAATATCTTAATCATGTTATGACACATATTGTGTTATATATTTAATATATGTGTTAGTGTTTCAGATTTGAAGTATATATCAAACAACACTCATATTTCTAAGAAAGCATTTCTGGAAGTCAAAATCTCTTAATTCACTAACAGCTCGTTTGGATTGCGAGAAAATAAAAGGAAAGAAGTCAGGGGAGGAGAAAAGTGAAAGAATCTTGATTTTTCTCTTATTTGGATCAGCATAAAATGGAAGAGAGAAGAGAAAAGTACTAGTGGACCCCACGCAAAATATTTTCTGCGCCCGTGAGAAGAGAAAACTGGGAGATTAGAGTATGGATTAGATCAATTACTGATATACCCCTATTGATTGCTTTTTGAAATTATAAAGGATAACAACGTAAAAGTCATTTCCACATTTATATTTTCTTTTCTCTCACTTTTCCACTCAACCAAACAGCAAAAAAGAAAACATATTTTTCTTTTCATTTTCTCTTCTTTTTATTTTCTTTCTTATTTTCGCTTTTTATCCAAACAAACTATAAGAGATAAATCAATTGCAACAGACTTCATGTGTGTACCACAGCAAGAGCATTGAACATTTGCAGGGAAAATTAAATTCTATCCATTGCTGAGTCAGAAAAGGACAACTGCACAAAGAGACAGCTCACAAGGACAAAAACAAAAGAGAGAAAAGCATTTTTTTTTTAAAAAAAAGGATAAATGTGAACCAATTAAATGCTAAAAAGTGCCCATTGCAAATTCCAAAATGGTCACAAAGGACAGTACCTCTTGTACTAGCAGCCTACAACAATCAAAAACATTTTTACTATTTAAGGTAGCAAGCAGCTGCTATAGGACTCAACCTCATTTTTATCAATCTTTGGCATATTCTCAAGTCCATACATTTCTACTCTTTTTCTCATAGCAATGTTCTTGTATTTGTCTTAATCATTTCTGTTGTGAGGTGTATTCTGGTTTTATATTCAAAAGGTTTGAGTGCTGAGAAGCATCTTCATTCTGAAAAAGCCATTATTGAGTTTTGTTTGATTTGAAAATTTGTTTGTGATTGTTGAGTGCCAACACTTTGTTATTGAGAGATTTCAAAGAGTCTTCTTTTGTTGGTTCTGAGAGTGAGTTGTGAGTGCTTCACTTCTTGTAATTAGTTTGTAAAGAAAACCCTTTGTTAGTGGAAACTTTCACCATTTGGTAGGGACTGGACGTAAACTCCAAGGTTGGAGATAAAACCAGTATAAATCACTTGGTGCTATCATTTTAACCCTCTCTTTGATATATTTTGATTTTATACTGTCATTTTATATCAATTAGTTCTTATTGAAACTTCAATATCTGACTTAATCTTATTTGGTTCATCAAACAAACGTTGTGTTACAACTTATCTCATTTTAACTCAGTAGAATATCTCACTTGCGAATATAAGATTTTGGTGAATGTTTTGACTTGTGTTTTAAGTGTGCAGAATCAATTTTTAACTGTACTTAATTCAACCCCCTTCTCAAGCACTCTGATATCATCATTTTATAAAGGATGAAAGTATCAAACAATAGTATTACTTCTTATGCCTTACGTGAAGCCAATGTTGATCATCTTGCTAAACATGGAGCGCAAAGTAGTATTGACTCGGTACTTGGGTACACCAACCTGCTGTTCTTGCGCCTCTGATTCTAGCTGATGCAGTGGGTGAGGACAAATATAAGTCAACGGAACGACTTGATACAAAATGGAACGCGGTTACTTTCTCATTTCATAAGATTATTGCGCTGAAACTTGAAAGACATATTAGTTGTGCAGTATATATATGTGAAAGTGTCACAATTAACCGAACAAGTGCATCCATCACTTGCAAATTATTAGCCTGGAGCATCCTTGAATTTACATCCATTCATTTTCTTTTGGGCACAGAAACACAGATATGAAGTTTTTGTTGTTTCTTCAATGCTTGATCTGCGTGGGGCTGCTTCTCATCTATCCCTCCTTTGCTCTGATCGGGTAACTCTGCTCTTATTAACCATAACTAAGTTATAGTTTAGACTTCTTCAAATGAGATGGCTTGTTTTGTAACAACAAAATTTTGTAATTTTGTTTCAAATTACCTTGTACTTACTGTCATATTTTGTTGTGCTTGTATTTTTGTGACAAAATGTACAGAATTCCACATAAAGGCCGTTTCAAAGATGAGCCGATAAAGCCCCCGCCAAAACCACCCGGTTCCCCCATTAACCGCCCATAACGAATGCCTAGCGTGAGGAGCTTATATAGACAGTTTTCTTCTTCTCTCTATATCTCTTTGCTTCCAAGTTCTAAATTTGTTCTGCTTGGCATCAATAGTAATAAGCACAGACGTACTCCTCCAATGTTTTCACTTTCAGCTATGTAATAACTTGATCTTTCTTTCGGTGAAATAATAAAGTCCAGTTATCATGGTTCGTATCTGACTGTTAATTTAACGAGTTCCAAACTAACTCTTCTTAGTTGAAGAGGTTTTGTGGTTGTTTTCTTTAACGAAAGTTTCGGTTCGGGTAAGTATTGTGAATTCGAAAAAATAATAATTCTAACACACTGTAATAACTACATTAGCTGATCTAGGATAAAAGATCATATTCTGATAACACACAAAATTAAAATACATGATATTAGAATACCAATATACAAAGCAATAACGTGTATCTTGTAGGATTTTTTTCGATACTGACATGTATCTTTGTAGGATATCTTTGATATAGAGAAGAATCTGCTCTTAACAATTGCGAAAAATATATGTCTACAGTATACACGTATAAATGTTAGGAACATATTCAGCTTTTTCCCTTCATAAATTTGATGGATAATACAAGGCATAGTCCAGTCTTTTTTTTTTTTCGATAATTCATAGATGTCTCGACACTTAAAAAAGTGAAGAAAATTACAACATCGAGTTAGGCTTACTCTAAACAAAATATTAGAGACACATAAAAAATCCTACCCATACAAAAAAGATCTCAAAACCAAAACAAACTTAATTTACTTTTATTACACTCCTTTTTTCCTCTTGATCTTGTATATTTTCCTTCAGCCTCTTTACCTCTAATGCTTTTTTATAGTCTAGTCATAGTAAAAGTGTCTTGTCTCATTTATATAGGGACACATATTTATAGAGAAAGTAGGGAAATGACTTGCTTTTTTTATGGAAAGTTATCTTGTTCCACCCATCATAAATCAAGTAATTAAGCCAATACATATTCAATCACATTAATATATATTGAAGTTCAATGTCTAACATGTGATTTCCAACAATCCAACCGATCACAACGTATAGTAATGAATCTCAAGAAACATCAAGTTATATCATATTCAACCAATTTTAAATCAATGGTAGTTTAACAAATTCTAACACATCTAATAAACATTAGTGGTTTAGATAAATAAAATTAATGAGTTCCAATAATTTATTAAGATGTGTTTGGATTCGCTTATTTTGGATTAAAAACAACTGACAAGCAAAAGTTTTCTTACTAATCAAAATCGAAAATAAGAGCCAGTTGTAAACAACCGATAGGGTTTAGAAAAATAATTTTCTAAAAAATCCATCACCAAATATACAAAGTTATATTTAAATTAGCTTATTTTAGATTTGATAGAATTTATAATAATTTTTTTGAAATAATTTAAAAAATAATTATTTCTCGTGAATAATTAATTACCAAACATGCTTGAAGTTGAGCATGCCTATTATCGAGATCCTGAGCATGACGTACGATATGACAAGTCTCTTCCCCATGACACGACCATAGCACGAAATTCTTAGATGCTATTTGCGTAAAAGATTTTTCTTATTCTAATCTATACATTTTTTTTATCATATCATAATAAATGTGGATAACCCTTATTTGACATTTATTAATATGCCAAATAGAAAATAGATCATAATAAGAAATTTTCTCTCAAAAGTATCTAAAATTTTTTTCTGAACATGGCGGTCAGTTGTTAATAAAAATTAGTAAAATTGGTTAACGGAGGGAAGACACAAAGAAAAGTAGTTCCTTTTCATTTGATTTGGATAGCTTAATTAGTTAGGAGGAAGAAAAAATTGGTCCGAAAAAAATATTAGAAAAAAAGTGGGGCAATCAAACACAGATTCATGCAATAGAATTGAGAATGGAGAATTCTATCCAACCCCAAAGGAAAAAGAAAAAGTTAAACCATAACACTTAGTACAAAATAAATGTATATACAAGTAAAACCATAATCTGGAATGTATATGCTGGTAGATAACAACACATTGGCAGCACATTGCATTGAGCAATGTTGAATAATTAGAATTATTTATTAGGATTGTTATCAAAATTTGTCAAAAATTCAAAAAGAATGGATGGATAAATTAAAGGAGTAAAACCTATTCATTTATCCAAAGGTTCAAAATCATGCTATATCATTATTGTCAAGTATTTTACAATTGCCACATGAGGGGCAAAATAAATCTCCCTTCTAGTCACATAGGAAGCTGAGCTGCACCATTTTGAGGGAAAAAATGTATAATACTACCTCATTCAAACCTTAGTATGAAGTTAGTGAAAACTAAAAAGCTTGGTTGTATAAACTTTGAGTGCTGTTATTTTAACATATTAAGATGGAAGATAAAAAAGGGACACTAAAAAAAAAGATAAGAGTAAAAAAAAAAAATGGTTCCACAATAGTATATAGATTTAATTTGAATATACTGTCAGTGTAAAACTTTTTTACACAGACATTCAATCATATATTGCCACATTAGCAAAGGTCTTTGATATAACCACCTACTACTTGAATGGTCATGCAAATGGAAGATTTTGATTGGATGACAATGTAAAATTATTTTACACTGTCAATGTATCCCAATTAAACTCATAGTATATACCTATCATTAAGTATATTCCACTATTGTTCTCATAAAATAGTGTATAAATAAAATTTCTGATAAGCTTTAGGGTAGTCATGTCTAATTGACCAGACTAGATATTGCATGATTTTCTTCATCTGCACCTTGGCAATTGACAGGAACCTCCTTCGATCCCAGGTAGATCGAGCAAGCAGAACAAACCAATGCTGGAGAAATTATGGCTACAAATTTTGCTATTTGTTGCTATTTTTAATATATAGGCTAGCTTTACTCTAAAACTTTCCTTTCATGTTCTCCAGGCCTTTCTAACTTCATCCAATTGACCATCTGGAATGCTTCACTCAAGGAGATAAGAGAGGTAAGGGAAATAAGGGAGAGAGAGAGAAAGAGAATGGAAGAACACACAATACTTTAGATTTCTTGACTTGTTTTGCTTAACTCAACTACATGGCTATTTATAGATGCAAAAAGTACCTCTAGACTCTTCTAAGCTTAATGCTCATATTGACCACATCGCTGCACACATGCATCATGTGCATTTTGGAGCTACAAGTTCTTGAAATTATAAAATACACAAAAAACACATGCTCTTGAATATAGAGATACGCGTATGTTAGTGATTGAATCAAGTTTAATTATTTTATTTTTCCAACATTGACTGCTTGTCCAATTTCTCAACCCATTGTATCCAAGGAGAAATTCTTAGATACATAAAGTATCAGGTAGATGTGCTTATAGTTAATAGTAGAATGATATTTTAAGACATGACCCATCACTAACTTATACTCTTGTCTTAAATATCATTTTATTATTGGCTTTGACTGCAATCTACGCAATGCTCCACCCAAGAATTTCTCTTGCCCAAGGAGACTTTGATGAATCTAGGAACCTTAAAACTTGAGGCAATATAATAACAAACATTTAGAACTCATCAACTACTTTGAGAATTTGTTCTGATTCAACCATAGACATCATTTTAGGCCTTGTAAAGTTTCTATTACTTGATCTCATTCTAAATGTATGTCCCCTCAAAATGAAAACTTTTGGCGGGGGCAAGGGGGAGGACAATTCGTGAATACTTGAGTGACAAGTGACAATAAAATGATGTCCCTTGGCATTAACTAACAGAATTTAGAGAAAAGAGAGAATCGAGAGAGAAAGCTCCGAGCTTAGGAGAGAAGGAATTGACTAAATGAATCACTTGAGTTTATCATTGATGGAATGACTTGTTTATATACAAAGATGAATAACCTGAGTGCTTGCCAGATCAGCAAAACAGAAAACTAACTAATTAACTTCTAACAATCACTAACGGTTAAATACAACTATAATGACTCAAGAATCCAAGAATGTATTAACAAAAAGACCAACACCAAGCCAGCAAACTACACAAACCAGCCACCCCCTCAAGAACAAAGCCAAAGAAGCACCAGGGAAAAGTGCCAAAAACTGCCACCAGCGGAAAAATACTCCCAACAAAAGGCACAAAACAATACCAAGAAGGTCCAAACCAAAGCACCAAAAGAAGGTCAAACCCCATAACCCAACAACAAGGCACGCTTCCAAAAAACAGGAAAAGCAAAAGACCAACAGACCACTAAACCAGCACAAAAACAACCCATCCAAGCAAACCAGAACCAACATGCTAAAAGCATGACTAAATAATTAATCACATGCTAAAATAAAGAAGTAACTGCACTATCGTCATCTTTGCAACAAGGTAGTTAACACCATCAATTTGAGTGTAGCCCTTCGCCACTACATGGGCTTTGAATCTTTTCACTGAGTCATTCGCTTTCCTTTTGATCTTGTAGACCCATTTACAGCCAATGGGGGTCTTTTCTGGGGGCAAATCTATCAGAGTCCGGGTTTGATTCTGCTAAAGAGCTTCAACCTCAACCTTCATGGCCTGTTTCCCACAATATTCCTTAACAACTTAGGAATAATAAGAGGGCTCAACAAGAGAGGAACAACTAAATAAATAATTTTTGTAAGGAAAGGATAATTTGTCATAAGAAAAAATAAAAGAAAGAGGATATAAAGGACTAGATATATCTGTACCCAAAGATAGAGAGGAAGCTACAGTACCCAAAGATAGAGAGGAAGCTACAGAGGTTGAAGTAAGACTGCAATAATAGTCCATAAGACAATCAGGGGACCTTCGGATTCTGTTGGACCTCTGAGGTCAGGAAGTAATAAGCAAAGGTCATGTATCAGGTATGTAAGGCATTTTGAGGATGTCTGTGTTGTAAGGTAGTGGCCGGAGGCATTGGAGAGTTGACAACAAGATAAGGGTCATCAATATAGCTTTGAGGGAGAGAAAAGGGTAATGGGGTGGGGTTGGTGGCAGTAGATGGTGAGGGGATATGGTGGTAAGGGAAGCATTGTTCATAATATATGACATTTTGACTAAGAAAAATCTCCCCGATTTGTAAATCACAGAGCAAGTACCCTTTTGTTCCATGCATGTTTAAAACCAACAAAGATGCATTTTCTAGATCGAGGGTCCAATTTAGTTCTGTGAATTGATAAAGTGGATGCGAAGGCCACACAACCAAACAACTTAAGAAAGCTAAAATTAGGTTCCCTATTACGCAGCAATTTATAGGGCGATAAATTGTGTAAGTGTTTAGAGGGAATCCGGTTTATTAAGAAAACAACATGTGAAGCAGCTAGAGACTAAAAAGTTTTAGGTAAGTTTGATTGAAACAGAAGTGATTGAGTGACATTCATTATATGCTGATGCTTTCTTTCCATAGTCGATTTTGCTATGGAGTAATGAAAATATATCAAGCTATTATTATTATTATTATTATTATTATTATTATTAAGAAGTTTAAAAAGTTTGATTTGTACTCAATTTGAATTAGGTCACTAAAGTTGAGGTGCTCGTCAGCTTTTGATCAGCTAAGCTCAAAATTAAAATTTAGGGTTATCTTCCATCCATACATAGTCCCATGCCTATAATGTGTTATGAGTGGACTTTAACGGTTTTACAATGCTTAAATGACACATTTACAGGTTTGGCTGCAAAACTCTAAATCCACATAAAAACTTGCACTTGCTACACTTGTATACACACATTCTAGAATGAAATATCTGAATTAGGATATGAAATACCAAATGACCAAAAGGAACACACTAGCTAATCAAACTAGCTATGAATTGAATCTCATTGACTAATGATGTTCCCTTCATTTGTGCAAATTTACGTATGAAAAGTTGTCAAAATCACTTTAATTTGAATTTTTGACATGTGCTTTTTGTTAGGACTTTTGGAGTTTGAGTTTTTTCATGTTTAAGAGTTTGTTTTGTGTTTTATTATGTTCTAAACATAAATTTAATTGGATTTTCAGACTATGAAATAGCTATAATTAGTAGAGAAAATGAGCACATTACTCAAGTATTTGGGCACCCAAGCACTATCTTTGCAACACCCAAGTAGTGGAATGAAAAAATTGAGTTTGTTGTCAAGTGACCTGGCACCTAGGTGCTCAAGACCTAGTGCCTAGACACCCAACACCTAGCGCCTAAGCATTAGCGGCGAGATTGCTCAAAATTTTTTTTTTTTTTGTTTAAATGTGAAAAGCAAGAGAGGAGGTTGGGCATTTTTAGGTTAGGAAATAAGAAAAAAATTCTCTAACTCTGGGAAGAGGTAAAGAACAGCTAGAGGAGGAGAGATTACGGAATCATCACTCAAAATTTTGGATTTTTATGGTTTCTTCTTCTATTTTCTTCTTTATTTTCTTTTATAGCATGAGCCACTAGACTCCCTAGCTAGGGTGAGGGTACAATCTAATGTGGATGGCTTGTTTATGAACTTCTTATGACTTGGTATTTGTTTCTATGGATTAAGAGTTTATCCTTTATTTTTATTGCAATTTGTGAATGAGTTTTTCACAAATTGATTTAGGGTTCAAATATGAATTGGAAAATTTATGTATGTTCTTACTCTAGGGATAAACTTCATAATTCTCTAGATTTAGGAACTTATCTTGAAATTTTTTGGATTTTGGATTGGTTTAATTGCTTAGTCCCTCTTTTTACTAAAGCTTGATTAAGGAATTGATATGTTTTATATGACAGAGGAGAATTGGTTTCACCAAAGAATTGGGAATCAATTATTTAGGATCCTTTTTTTAATCTATAGTTTTCCAACTTAAGTATATAAGGATTCAATTAACTTATAGAAAAATTAGATAAACCAAACCCCTAACTTCTTTTGAACACTTGTTAATTTTGTTTGAAGTTTTTGTTTTCTTTTATTTTTAGTTGCTACTATTCTTATTTTAAGTTTTAATTTTAGGACTTCCTTTAATATGAAAATTTGTGGCAATCTAAATAGAAATTAATTAGTGAATTGTTGTTTAATAATATCAATCTTTGTGAGATGATATTCACTTAATGTGTTTATTGCTTGAATGATTTGGTACACTTGCTAGATAGTTATCAACTGAAAGGCCTAAAAAGGAAATAAATAAATAAATAAACTATAATGTGGTAGATCTGGAAGTACAGGCTAGAGATTCCCATAGCTGGACCAACTTCCCAGCCTAGGACTAGGTTGTTGAAGACAAACTTAGTTTGCATTCGTGGCATTGAGTTATCCTTGAAATTATCTGAATTGTTTCTTTCGGTGGCATTTGAGGTGGTACGCAAACATTTCGATGTTGTTGCTGTGTCCCTGATCAAAGCATCTTTAAAATGATGTTAGAGTTGCTGATAACTATATATGTGAAGAATATTTTTACTAAAGTAATCAAAAAATGTGAAGACATTAAGCTGGCTGGTACTGCAAAGGTTACCAATGTATGAAGTTTTCATGTTAAGATGGTAAAAAAGAAAGGTAATGTGATGATCTTTCTAACAACTTAGTATAGAAACTATGGTTATGTGGGGAATTGGATGGTAGGCGGATTTAAATAAATAAATTTAAAATTTTCCTTCTTATGAAACAGGAACTTGGAACAAACTGTTTAACCCCTTCTGTTTGTTTAGACTTTTAGTGCCATCAGAACAGATTTTCTATACTATGGTCCACTTACGCATCTCTTTGTGTCAAATGTCAAATGTCAATTTGATTCTATTTTAGACTTATGGTGACAATGGAACAGATTTTCTATACTATGTTCTAACGACACTATTGAAATTTGAAAGACATTGATGGTTTGAAGTTGGATAAATGATGAGGTCGGGGATTATCATTCCAAAGGACAACAATTTAATTGACTGACCTCATTTTCATAGTTGTACCACCAGAAGATATATATTAGAGTTTTGTTGGAAGTCCTTAACCAATCTTCATGACTTCTTATTTTAGGACAATCAAGTGTCTTAGGGTGCATTTGGGTGAGATATTTTTGGCCAAAAAATCACTTTTTTATTAAAAGAAATCACTTTTAATATATTTAGATAATTTTTTTAAAATAATCAGAATTTCAAAAAAATTTATTTTCGACTTTTTAGTAGAAACTAAAAAATATAACTTGTAAAAAATCTATTTTCACCATTTTTAGTTGTATAAAAAATTTTAATTTTATCATCACTTTTTCAAATATTGAAACAAATATACCTCTTAAATTGATACCTTTTGTATGAATAGGTAGCTCTTATAGTGGGTGGGTTTGAATAGGTAATTGATTTGGCCTATGAGCATGGCCTTATTAAGTGGCTTCTGCGCAATTGTTGATTTGCAACGAAAGAACTACTCACAACCATGAGAAAAAGCATTATACCCTGCCAATCCAATTCATTTTGAATCTTGGTGGAGTAAGTGGACGTGGATTTTCTCAACCATCACTACCATGTTCTTCCCTTGAATATCAAAAGAATTCACTGATTGGTCTTGAATGCTTGTTTCATCATTCCTTTGTTTACTCAATAATATCGAGGTATATATTATTTGGTACGGGATTTGGTTAATGACATGAATTTTCTACCAGCTAGTGTTGCACTATATATATGTATATATAAAAGCTCTACATTTTTGTCTTGGACATAAAATTTACTTCTCTCTTTCTTAATCCACTCCTCTTTTACTAAAGAGTTTTAACAATAATTTATTATATTTTTACCAACATTTAAGAATTTTATAATTTAACTGAATGTTGCTAATATATATATGGTATTGTAAATGCTCTCTTCATTCCTTTTTAATTGTTGTTTAGGAAAATAGCATAAAATTGAATTAGCAATTTCATAATCTATAATTATTTTAGGAAAATAATTTTAATAAACTGAATATCTTTAAATTTATTAAAAAAATTAGAATAAATTAGCAAATGTGGCAATAAGAAAGAAATTAAAAAATGAATTAATACAAAATATTCATTTATCTGTCAGAATTCTAAAATGACAAAATAAATTAAAATAATATTTATTAATGCAGTATTAATTTTGATACATTGTTAATATATAGTATTTTTACATTGTTATAATTATATTTTATTTTTACATGTCTTTTAAAAATAATTATGATAAGTGTAAAATACTATTAATGGCATAATTATATTTAATTAAATGATTATATAAAAAAAATTATAACAACAGGATGTCAAAATTAAATCCTATTAATAAATAGAAGGAGCAAAATTCTAGAGCACTGATTAATGAATTGTAAGAGCAAAATCCTTAGTTTAATTACAAGACTTTGACTGCCTCAGCGTCATGCGGTTTCTCTCCTCTTCATTTTTTTTTTCGTTGTGATAGAGAAAGGTCGTTGAGTGGAAACTCAAAACCACTATCGATAAAATATAATTAGTTAGTATCAACAATGGCTGAGTCACCTCATCGACCTTCCTAAGATATTATCATAACTTAGAATTCGATTCCCAAATTTTCTTTATTAGTAGATGATCTATAAATAGTTCTATAAGTGTTCAATAAATATAAAGACATGTTTTAATTTGATTCTGCACTAAGGGCATATATATATATATATATATAATCAAGTAAGAGAAGTGGTTAATTGTAAAAGTGAGAAAAGTAAATTTTGATCATTAGATCTTACATGAATGGTTAAAATTAAAATATAAAGTTATGTGATTTTTTTAAATAATTATGTGATTTTTAAATAATTTTAAAACTTAACCATCTATATATGATTTTATAGCCCAGAGTTATTTCTCTCATTCTCATAATAAATTATTTATCTCATGTGATATATATATATATATATATATATATATATATATATATATATATATATATATATATATATATATATATATATATATATATATATATATATATATTTTAGTGGCAAAGTTAACCTAAACTTTATATCAATATATGTTAAATATAATTTTTGACTTAACAAAAAAAATGTTTTTGACAAAAAATTAGTTAAAGACATTTTTCTACTCTTAAGCATTTTATAAGAGATAAATATTAAAATTTTAAAATTATATAAATTGATTATATTTTATTTAATTGTGCAATTATTTAGTTATGCAACTAGCATTTAAAAAAAAAAGGAAAAAGAGTTAATTGAATCTATTTTTGGCTATTAAGTGGCTTTTGTCACAGAAGGGTATGATTTCACTCTTTATTTTCTCTATATATAATTTAATTAATAACGAATTATTTTTTTTAGTAAAAATATTATTTATTAACAAATTGATGGTTAATAGTGTGATTAGCCAGCCAGTTCTCAAAATTTTATAATATTTTTAATGTTAATAACAGTACTTTATTGTATATGAAAGTATACATAATAGTATTATTTCTGAAATTAATAGTAGTTCTAATTGCCTTTTAAGGAAATTTTATTACCAAAATATAGGTATAGATAGATATGATACAACCAATAGATACTCCATCATCTAATTTTATATATTATTTTAAAAAGGTTTTATCTTATCTGTCATTTATAAAATTAATAAATTATATACTTTAAATTTTATCCTTAATATTATTAAGCGAGAAAAATAAATTAATAAAATAATAATATTTTAAGTTTTTACTAATAAAAATAATTTAACCAAACAAAACTAACTTAGCTTATAACCAAATAGCGGACAAACAAGAAGTCAACAGAAGGAAATACAAAATCAGACATGTTTACTTCTCATTTCATAAGGTTAATGCCATGAAAACTTGAATGAACATATGATAGCCGTGCAGTATATAAAGCGACACAATTAGCAGAACATGGTGCATGCAAACTGTCAGCCTTATGCGTGCTTAGTTGAATTTGCAGTTGCATCCATTCATTCTCTTTTCAGCACAGAGCCACAGACACACAGATAGATAGACATGATAAGGAAGAAGCTCTCATTGTTTCTTCAATGCTTGATCTGCCTGGCACTGCTTCTCATCCAAGCCTCGGTTAATTCCAGGTTAGGTTACTCTCATAAAGCATTACTAAGTTGTGTTAATTTCACAAATACAAAGTTATTTGAATGATATGGATTGTTTTTGTGACAGAGGATTCGATGCTTCGGGTGGAGGTTATGGTGCAGGCCGTTCCAAGCTGCCGAGAGACTCCCCACCAACACCAAGCGGGGGTGGAGGTTATGGTGCAGGCCATTCCGAGCTGCTGGAAGACTACCCAAGCGCAGGCCGTTATGGTGCAGGCCATTCCGAGCTGGTGGAAGACTCCCCACCAACACCAAGCGGGGCCCGTCGTTCACACCCGTAAACAACGCATGCGGAGCTTATACAGTTTCCTTCTTCTATTATATTTGTGTGTAGTGTATCTCTTTGCTTCGTTACTCTATCTGTCTGCTTGGAGTCACCAAAATAAGCATATAGGTGTGCTCCGCCGACGTTTTCAGCTATGTAATAATACCGTCATCTTTCTTTTGCTGCAATAATAACTCCATTTATAGTATGTGCATATGTTGTTTTTTACTTTTTTCCTCCGAGACAATGAGGAATCGTTATAGGTTAGGCCACTGGAATCGCTCACCAGATTAATCCGGCTCCTTCAACTACATAAGCATAATGGTTATATAGTCTCTCAATAAGAGTTGTCCCTCTACAATTGAGATTCAAATTCTCAATCTCCTTATAGAGGGTCAAAGTTACTTCCTGTCTCATCCAACCAACTTTATAGATAATATGTGTATATTGATTCAATAAGCTCAAGAATCCCATCTTTCCATAATAATTATCGTTTTGAAAAAAATATTTATTCTATGCTATTTATTATTATAGGGTTTTAACAAAATATTTATCATTTTATACTAATTTTATCTTTATCTTTATTAATTGTTACCCTTTCTATTTCTTTTATCACATCATTTGTTAATCTATCATAATTCTTTCTTCTCTCTTAATTAATGTAACTTAATAAATGTGACCCTTAAGTAACTTAAAATTTATCAGTCTTTCCAAATTAATTTTTTCAAAAATAAAAGCTATTGAATTGTTTATATAATCTCAGTGCTATTACTTTAAACGATAATTATTATAGAAAGGAGTAAGTAATACCTTCTTATTTTAAAATATATATTATTTTAATATTATTTTTCATGTTTCAAATTAGTTCATTCCAAATATTATGAAGATACTATCTTTATTTATATTTTATCCGTGTATTAATTATATTTAGTTATGAAATCAGTGAAAATTATACATAATGTTATAATTTCAATATAAAGATATCTATATAAATTTGCTAACTTTTTACTACTATTAAGGTTGTTTATTGATTTTCTTAATCTGTGTACAAACCTTAAATTAAAATAACATATATTCTAAAAAAAAGAGTAATTCGGCAAGTGTTAGAGATCACTTTGTTTAGTGACAAATTATTTGGATTAGCTTAATAATTAGTTCGTTGGTTATGAGTAGATAAACAGTTATATTTTTAATATTATATAAATCCTATTCATTTTAAGTGCACTATTATATAAATCTTATTATTATTCAATTGTTATCAAATCACTCACAATCAACAATAATTAAACCTTATTCCACTATGCGAGATTTGCTATATGAATCAAACAATATCATAGTGTTATGTCATAAATCAATTGTTCACTCACAATATTTAGAATTGTTTTTCTTTTTTCTTTTTTCCTTATTTTTTTTTGTGAATTCTCTAAATGCTTTGGACTCTAGTCATGTTTTTCAGCACAAAGATCATGGTAGTTATCCTGGTCGAGGAGGACGTCCTGTTATGATAAGCCTCTTCTCGATGAGACCATGACCAAAGCAACACACACAAGTTTTAGTATTACCCAAGTCACGGCAGTCATTTGTTGATAAAAATCTCCAAAACAGAGTAACGGAAAACAGAAACAGAAAAAAGCCAGTGCCTTTTCTCTTTTGCATAGGATGCCTTAATTAGTCAGGAGGCAAAAAAAAAAATAATAAATAAAAAAATAGAAGAAAAATGAGGCAAGCAAATGGATATTCATGCTATAGACTTTGGAAAGGAGAATTCTATCCAACTCCATAAGGAAAAAGAAAAAGTGATCTCAGGTTTTCAAAACCACAACAGGTATGCACAAAATGGAATGCATATAATGATAAAATTTTAATCTAATTCTTAATATGACAAATGATAAACAAATACTATAATTAGAATTAGGTGTCAGAATTACCTGGAGCAGTAGAAACTAATGAATCCATAATTGAGTTCTTCTTTTTGTCTATCAGAGAGAGAACCAAGCTACAGAGAGAATACAGAGAGAGAACTCCTCCTATCACCTCTTTAGTTTCAAAACTGTACTGTCTCAATGGGGCAACAGCACTCTAATGAGGTTAGGAGTAGGGGCCTCTCTGGTTAATAACAAAATGGGCCAAAATTTACCCATTATAGTTAAGCCCAATAATAATAACTAAGACCATATCCATTAATCAAATAAAGTTGTCACAAATAAGCCCAATAACAATAAGTAATTTGAAAAATGGGCTAAACAGCATGGTTCAATATTTTGGCATCCAACTAATATGGAATCAAATTAATATTATAACAAAAAATGATTTATGCCAGTCCACACACACATAAAATATCCAACATTCTCCCACTTGGACAGCATAAATCAAAACATCATATTATTCCAGATTAATCAACAATATGTGGCCACAATGAGATGCCAAAATAAGCTAATATTTACCATGAAAGAGGTCCAAAATGGAACTATAAGCATCTTGACAATGCAGAGAATCATATTCGAAGGAATAATGATATCATACATTGCAAGATACCTATATCCTGTGACCCGACAACAAAATGGAATATGGATAAATGGGAAAACACAACAAAACGGCATGCCAAAGTGTGAACAAAGTGCAATTTCCCAACAAAATGGCTCAAGCATCCGCCCAAAATGCTATATAAGTTACAATAAATCTTATCACACCAACAAAATTGAGATCGGGTCCAAAATGTCTACACAATATGCCATCATAATATATACATGCACAGTAATAATTATAATAATTAAACTGCACAAAACAATTTTGATATGGCAATAATAATAGCAACAAACAACCATTGTTTGAATAATGTCTCAAATATTATTCAATGTCTCGAAATATTACAAATAAGAGGTCATAAAAAAATATAAAACAAACTCCCACTAATCTAGAACATCAAAAGACCTCACTATACCCATACGGGTTACATGATTAACAAACGTTTTAACAGTTATGCCTTTTGTTAAGGGATCGGCAACCATAAGCTCAGTAGGGATATGCTCGACACGAGTTTTAAACTCTTGGATCTTCTCTCTCACAAACATAAACTTTGTCTCAAAGTGCTTTGTTCGCTTCGAACTTTTATTATTAAGAGAGAAGCTCACCACAGTAGAGTTGTCACAATATATAGTCAGAGGCCTGGAGATACTCTCTACAAGATCAAACTCAGTAATAAAGTTTTTTAACCACATCGCTTGACGCGTAGCCTCATAACAAGCTATATACTCTGCTTCCATGGTTGACGTAGCAGTAAGAGTCTGTTTGACACTCTTCCAAGAGATAGCTCCTCCAGCTAACATGAATACATAACCTGATGTGGACTTATGATCATCTGGATAACCACCATAATCAGAATCACAATAACCTGTCACCTCAAGATGATCTGACCTCTTGTATGTAATCATATAATCTTTGGTACCTTTCAGATACCTCAAAACACGTTTTGCAGCCTGCCAATGTCCCACACCAGGTTTACTCAAGTATCTCCCAAGTACACCAACAACAAAAGCAATATCAGGACGTGTACAAACTTGAGTATACATAAGACTGCCAACAACAGAAGAATAAGGAATTTTCTTCATATCTGCCATTTCATTTTCAGTCTGAGGACACTGGGCTTTAGAAAGTTTCTCACCCTTTTGAATGGGTGCAACACAGGGCTTACAAAATTGCATATTGAACCGGTTCAGGATTTTATTAATGTATCCTTGTTGAGAAAAACCAAGAATACCTCGAGATCTATCATGGTGAATCTCAATCCCCAAAACAAAAGATGCATCACCAAGATCCTTCATATCAAAATGAGTTGCAAGCATTTGTTTGGTCTCATTCAGAAAACCCACATCATTACCAGCCAAAAGGATATCATCAACGTAGAGAACAAGAATAACAAATTTTCTCCCACTATTTTTCAGATAAATGCACTGATCAACTGCGTTTTCCTTAAAGCCAAGAGAGCCTATAATATGATCAAACTTCAAGTACCATTGTCTAGAAGCTTGCTTCAAGCCATAAATGGATCTTTTCAATTTGCAAACCATATGTTCCTTACCATTTTCAACGAAACCATCAGGCTGGTCCATATAGACATCCTCAAATAAATCACCATTCAAGAATGTTGTCTTAACATCCATCTGATGAAGTTCTAGATCAAAATGAGCAACCAAAGCCATCACAATATGAAAAGAGTCTTTGGTCGAGACAGGAGAAAACGTCTCTTTATAGTCTATGCCTTCCCTCTGGTTGTACCCTTTAGTAACAAGTCTAGTTTTGTACCTCTCTATCTCTCCTCTAGCATCACGTTTGGTCTTAAAGACCCATTTACAACCAACAGTTTTGCAACCTTCGGGCAATTCCACCAAATTCCAAACATCATTCTTTCTCATAGAAGCCAATTCATCCTCCACAGCCACTAACCATTGTGAACTATGAGAATCAGAAATGGCTTCATGGAAAGTAATGGGATCAGAATCCTCAATAGAAGCATACTCATGTTCCTGCAAATAAATAATATAATCCCTGAATCTAGTAGATCCAGTAGATCTAGGAACACGATCAGATCTCCTCAATTGAGGCTCAACAATATCAGGATTCTGAACATGATGGTGAACATGTGGATCAATATCAGCATCAACAACGGGATCAATACCCTCATCATGAGTGATAACAGTTGGCATAGACTCGGGCAAGGAAGCAATTGGTACAGGAATAGTGACATGTTCTTCTCTGATGCTAACTACACACTGCACCTGAGTTACAACATGTTCTGAATCATCTTCGAAATAGACAGCACGATCAGATTCAACAACTCTAGTGGTGTGTGTAGGACAATAAAATCTAGAACCCCTGGAGCCAACACAATATCCTACAAAGAAACCGCTAATTGTCTTAGGATCAAGCTTCTTCATTTCTGGATTATAGAGTCTGACTTCTGCTTTACAACCCCAGACATGAAAATGCTTCAGAGTAGGCCTTCTCCCTGTCATAAGTTCATACGGAGTCCTTGGAACTGATTTACTGGGCACATGATTTAAAATATAAGCTGCTGTCTTCAAAGCTTCTCCCCATAAAAAATCAGGAAGAGTGGAATGGCTAAGCATGCACCTAACCATCTCCATGAGAGTACGATTTCGCCTTTCAGCGACACCATTTTGTTGCGGAGTGCCAGGCATAGTATACTGTGCCTCAATACCATAATCCTGTAAAAACTTTGCAAAGGGACCAGGATTCCTGCCAGTTTCATCATACCTTCCATAAAATTCACCACCTCTATCAGACCTTACACACTTAACTTGTGCGCCATATTTCAACTCAGTGGCAGCTTTAAAAGTTTTAAAAGCATCTAAAGAGTCTGATTTCTCACGCAACAAATTGACCCAGCCAAATCTAGAGAAATCATCAATAAATGTAATGAAATATCTAAATCCTCCCAAAGCAATGGGAGTAATTGGCCCACAGATATCTGTATGAATCAACTGTAATATCCTTTCACTCCTAGCAACTTTTTTCTTCCTGACCCTAGCAGTGAGTTTCCCTTTCACACAATCAATACAAGTATCAAAATTTGAGAAGTCCACATTGTGAAGAATGTTTTCTTTGATCAATCTTTACATACTTTCTCGGGATATATGTCCTAACCTCTTATGCCACAACATAGAAGAATTCTCAACAACCTTTTTACGCTTTTGCCCAACAACATTATTAACATTGGAATGTCGTTGTTCAATAGAAAGAGGATCAAGATTCAACATATACATGCCATTTAACTTAACACCATGACCAACAATAGCAGATTCATAATATAAAACAACTTTATTAGATCCAAAATGGAAAGAGTAGCCACAATCATCCAAAACAGAAATTGAAATCAAATTCCTTCTCATAGAAGGTACACAAACAATGTCTTGCAAAATTAACTCATGTCCACCACTTAATTTCAAAGCAACTACTCCTATATGTTCTACTTTGACATTCATTCCATTTCCAACTGCAATAGACACCTCCCCTTCATTTGGCCTTCTCCTGGTTTTGAGCTCCTGCATAGATTTTGTAATATGAATAGTCGTGCCAGAATCTAACCACCAAGTGTGAGAAGGTACATCAATAAGATTAGATTCAAAACACACTAAAGCTAGATGAATACCTTTCTTCTTCCACTCTAGCCACTTCTTAAACTTAAAGCAGTCAGATCGTTTGTGCCCAAACACATTACAATGCTTGCAAGTGCCATTAAATCTCCATTTCACACCAGATGGTTCACCATTTTCTTGAACTGAAGGAGGTCCAGAATTATCACTCCACTTCTTTTTGAATTGAGGCTTGCTACTCTTTCCTTTAAAATGATTCTTCTTCTTGTCATGACTCTTATGGGAAACCAACTGAACAACTTGAGCCTTACCCTTCCTCATAGTTTGCTCCTCCTGATTAAGAATGGCTACGAGCTCATCAATAGACCACTCTTCCTTTTGCGCATTATAAGAAGTCTTCAGAACATCAAATTCACTAGGAAGAGAGTCCAACACCTGCCAAACCAGAAAATCACTACCCAGTTCCACTTTCATGGATTTCAACTTGTTGTACCAATTGGTAAGCTTCATAGCATGCTCACGAACACCAGATACACCATCATACCTAGTCTTTGTCAGCAATGAAAGATAGTAAGCCTTCTCGATCTTATCAAATTTCTTAAATTTCTTGCCTACAGACTCAAGAAACTCCTTAGCACTGTTCGTCTCAGGAACATTATCTTTGATGGTCTTGTCCATAGTGAACTTCATGGTCATTAGACAAACTCTATTAGAATGAGCCCACTTATCGTGTTTTGCTATAACAGCAGCGGAAGACTCAGGTGTGGGAACTTCAGGCTCATCCTCAGTAAGTGCAGCATCAATATTAGAAATGGCAAGGAACAACTTAACAGAATCAGCCCAGTCCTCATAATTTGTTCTATTCAGCTTTGGTAAAGAGTTCATGTTCATTGGTAAAGCTGAAATTTATACATTAATGGGAGATTTTTGTCAAGCATATCCAAAAAAGACGAAATAGAGCTTATGCCAACAATAAAGTCACTTCACGCAATTATAATTTCGCCGAAGGGTCCCAAATTATAATACATGAGTTAACTCCCACATTACAGAAAATAATTATATTTTTAAAGCTAATATCGAAAGGATATTAAAACTTTAAAATATAATTACCAATCATCAGGAACTATATCAATAAAGACAAACCGATAGGGTAGGTGCATTATTAACATAATTCCTAATGCCCCAAAAATATGTCACAAAACTTTTTTTATAATAGCAATATGACATAATCACAACAATCAATAATATGCACACAATAAGGCACAAATTATTTAATTAACCAAATGATATCAAATATGAGATTGTACTATATATTATGTGCCTAACAGTGTTAGAAATATGTACAAAAAATTTCAGACAAAAATTCAGAGAATACCATATAGTTTTGATCAATTTAAATCTAGAATAAATTAAAATAAATATTTCTGGTGCTCAAAAAATTAATTAAAATTCACCAATATTTTTATTTTATTAAAAAACCCAAAACTGCAAATTTTGGTACAAAAATGGGCCCTGGAAGGGCCTCCACGCGCTGCACGCGCCGCTTGCACGCGAGTGGGCCACGAGCAGACAGCACTGTTCACCTTCATCAACCTTCAGACGGGTTGAATGACCCGATTCGCGACCCATCAAACCCGAAATGGGTCAAGCTCAATTTCTCCTTCGTTTCACAACCGTTTCGCATGATTTTAGTGTCTATGAACTCGTGATACAGAGAGCTACAAAACCTATACAATATCTTGAAGAACCATCGTCTACATTTTCTGGGTTTTCTTCATGAACTTTCACATGGGTATCTTCGGATTTTCGAGGATTTCTCCCTCAATTCTTAATGAAAATTCATGTTCTAGGTCTCAATAGATTCGAAATTTTATCATCTATAAAAGACCTAAGGTAATCGAAACCATTTCACACATTTATGAGTAGAATGTTTACAAAATCGAACCGGGTTCATAGTTAGGGTTCATATTTTCAAAACTAAAATTCTCTATGTACACTAATCCGTTTCACACGATATTTATGTCAATTTTCTCAGGAATTTATCAGTAATAATAACCCTCAGTCAATTTCGAAATAATCAGTCAAATCACAAAATCCCAAATTAGATATTAGGGCTTATTACACATACAAAATTCATCATCAACACCTAATCTGGAAGAGTAAAATCACTGCCACATCAGAATTAGACAAGGCTCTGATACCACTTGATAAAATTTTAATCTAATTCTTAATATGACAAATGATAAACAAATACTATAATTAGAATTAGGTGTCAGAATTACCTGGAGCAATAGAAACTAATGAATCCATAATTGAGTTCTTCTTTTTGTCTATCAGAGAGAGAACCAAGCTACAAAGAGAATACAGAGAGAGAACACCTCTTATCACCTCTTTAGTTTTAAAACTGTACTGTCTCAATGGGGCAACAGCACTCTAATGAGGTTAGGAGTAGGGGCCTCTCTGGTTAATAACAAAATGGGCCAAAACTTACCCATTATAGTTAAGCCCAATAATAATAACCAAGACCATATCCATTAATCAAATAAAGTTGTCACAAATAAGCCCAATAACAATAAGTAATTTGAAAAATGGGCTAAACAACATGGTTCAATATTATGGCATCCAACTAATCTAGAATCAAATTAATATTATAACAAAAAATGATTTATGCCAGTCCACACACACATAAAATATCCAACATATAACTCGAGTCAAACCATAATCTGGAGTGTATACGCTGCTAGAGAACAACACATCAGCGGCAAATTGTATAATGAGAAGCAAAATAATCTGCATTCGTATGACATAAGAAGCTGAGCTGGATAGCAACAAAGCCTTTTTCCACTGGGGATTTCAGAAGCTAAGCTGAATCATTTTGGGAAAAAAAAAATGTCTGATACAAACTCATTCACACTTTAGTTTGAAGTTATAATAATTAATTGAAAAGCTTCGCTATATAGCTTTGTGCATAGCAACGTCCAATTGACAGACTACGTGTTGCATAATTTTCTTCTCTGCAGTCTGCATCATGGCAAATGATATAAGAACATCATTCAATGCCATAATTGAGGAAGCAGAACAAGAAAAGCGGTGAAGTTTGGCCACAAGCAGAACAGATAACCAATGCTAGAGAAATTGTGGCTACAAGTGGTAAAATAAAAGTATCCCACAGCTGAATATATGTACTATGGATATGATACTGGCTTTACTCCAAAATTTTCCTTCCACGCTCTCAAAGCCTTTTGACTTCATCCAATTGAGGATGTGGAATGCTTAAATGCTTGTCCAATTTCTCAACCCATTGTGCCCAAGGAGAATTTGATGAATCTAGGAACTTCGAAACTTGAATGAACATAACAGATGTGTAGAACTTATCAACTTTGAGAATTTGTTCTGATTCATTCAATCATAGACA
Source organism: Pterocarpus macrocarpus (assembly GCA_031439585.1). Classification (NCBI taxonomy): domain Eukaryota; kingdom Viridiplantae; phylum Streptophyta; class Magnoliopsida; order Fabales; family Fabaceae; genus Pterocarpus; species Pterocarpus macrocarpus. The sequence continues at coordinate 18,281,622 of CM062514.1, forward strand.
CCATTTCAGGCAATCGTATAGTTTCCAGCACTTGATCTCATTCTGAAAAGTGTTACCCTTCAAAATCAAGACTTCTGGTGGGGCAAGGAGGAGGACAATTCGTGAAAACTTGATGAATAAAAGGATGTCGCAAGGCAATAACTTGTGCTTTACTACCACAGCAGTTCCCAAAGCACTGCAAAGATTCCAGCAAGTTAGAGAAGCATTGAGAGTCAAGGAACAACCCATTAAGGAGGTATGTTAATGAGTAATATGCTGTTACAATTGTTGAGTTAAAATGAGTTAGGGAGTTTACTTATTAGAACGTATTGTTTAGTGACGCATAGTGAAAGAGGAGTGGTTGAATGTAATTCTTAATCTCTAAGAGTTACCATATGTAATCTAAGCCACTCCTTCATCTAAAAATAGATGTACTTGAGCTGCATAAGTGAAATAACAAAGAATTTCAACCTTAATACCTTTCTTCCTACTCTTATAAAAGTGCAGTAGTATTAACTCATTAGTTCTTATATTTTCTTCCGTATTTTAGTCAATATACCAAATGCAACCAACAAGTGCCGATGTACTTATTTGGAAAACTCTGGTAAGAAAATAATTTTACTTATTTATAAACGATTTAATTTTTTTGTTACAATCCATAAATTATTCTTTTGTTAAACTTATGAAATCTTATTAATAATTCGATTCATATCTAATCTTCTAACTTGTAAGTTCTAATTATTATGACTTTTGATTTGATTTATGAATCATTTCCTTTAAATGCAATCTATTTGACTCCCGTAAAGAAACATTAGTCCACGCTAGATGTATCATTATGTACTGTACCACGACCAAAATTATGGTATGTCGTGTTCAACGTATGCATGGATACTAGCTCGTCTTCAGCCCAATCTGTTTGGACTGTCAGTGCGAGATACCAACATGATCTAAAGCAACTAGCAAAGTAGCTTATGTTTGCCACGAACGAAAATAGAACTACAATATCTTACTGGAATAAGGTTTAGAAAATCAATAAGAAAACCATACACAAAAGTTATTCGCTAAACGAATCTTAACATGGGTTCAATAGAAAAAATAACTAAAAGGTACTACGGCTTAGTGAAAGGGTCCATTCAATGATCTTCAGTCTTTCCAACCATTTCAGGATTTGGATGCTGCCGGAAACCAAGCCTTAGCGATGCAATTTTGGAGTAGGTTATAATTATGTGAGTTTTTTTTTTTTTTTCTTGATTATTATCAATAAAACTTGTCTGAAGCTATAATTTATTTTCAGTGCAAGAGGGTGACATTTACGTGTGAACTCCATTTTGCTGCGAAGAAAAACAAAAATAGAGTTAGGGTGGACTTTTCAAACCTGTTATTAGCCGCTGCTCCAACGTGTCAAGAAGCAAAACGCTGTTAGAAGAACCTATTTGGTCCCTTTCCTAGAAAATTCCTTGGAGAACAGAGGAGGGCTTCCCATTTTATCCAAAACAAGAAAAGCGCTCCTCTAAGTGTTTGTGAATGCAATTCTTACACACTTACCTCACTTCACCGATAACAGGATGTCCATGCTCATCCAAATTCAGAGATGGCTGATGATGCCAGAGGTATGGAGATTTGTGGGTTTTGCTTCAACTATAGTTGGACTGCTTTGTTACGCTCTCAGCTCCTCATTCAACTATCTATTCGGGAGATGGAACTTGTTCAAAATCTTTCTTTATAGTGTTGTCAGTTTCATCATCTGCGCTGCAGTTTCGTTTGCAAAGGTATGGCAACACTCAAGGAGTATTCGGTTCAAAGCTCATATGGCATTTCTGGTTTTGACCATCACCTCCGTCTACTCGTTCTTCTTTGATAAAGCAGTTAACAGGAAACCGGATGCGTATAGCCTGATATCCTGTGCTGCCTTTGCTGTGATGTCGCTTAGCTTGTCAAGGCAGATTCAGTGCGGATTCGAGGTGGATCTGCCATATTTCTTTCTGGGAGCTTTAATAATACAACTCATGAAGATAAGATTGTTGTTAGGTATGGTTGGAGTTGGATTTAGTTATTCCCTCGTCATTCTTGGTTCCTCCTTAGACGGTCCAACAGAAAATGGATATCTCAGAATTCAAGATCAAAAGCAAGTAGCCATTCAAATGGATGAACAAAACTTTAATAATGGTGGTGGTAGTGCTCTTCTTATCACAGCTACACCGGGTTGTTGTAATGTTACTATACCGGGGCTCATGCCTATTATAGATAGGCTCCGACGGACCCATCCGAGGGTTGTCATGATGCTTTGGAATAATTTGAAGGAATACCTTAGAGATGAGGACAAGATCGGGCCGGTGACGAAAGACCATGCGCCGTACACAATCGACTACCTGAACGAACACTTGAAGCTCCAGGGAGCGGCTCGAAGGTCCGAGGACAAATACTCATACTTGTTCAGGAGTGTGGTAAGAGAAGTACGAAAGAAAAAAATTTCCCTATCGCGGTTTGGGTTGAATGAGCACCCTAGATATGAGGAGCAGATCCCGGTGGCAGTGATAAAAGATGACAACTATGTGATGGATGCGTTGGCGCTGTATGCAATCGACGAGCTTCACGAAAAAGTGCAGCTCATGGTAGCCGGCGGGTTCGAGAAGAAGTGCTCAGACGAGTACAGCAGTTGGCGTGGCGAAGAGAGTTTTTACAAGAGTGCCTATTGCAGTTGGGGTTGAATGAGATCAACAACAAAGAAGTTGATGAGTAGAAGAGGATTAAGATGTGGATTAAACTTTCCAACATAGCTCTAAGGATACTATTCCCATATGAAAGGACACTCTGCGAGATAGCGTCTTCTTAGGGTTCTCTTCTGCCGCCAATCTCTCTTTCATGCAGGTTTGTAGTGAAGTGACGAGTGATATGCTAAATTTTGCTAACCATATTTTGTAAAATGAAGCCGTTCGCCAAATCATTTGCCCAGCCTCCTTCAAGTGTTGGGTGCATTGCATGACCTGATTCCAGAGTTCGAGTCAGTGTTTTTTGATCAGTACAGTTTATCACTCAGGACTGAGGCAAACGAGGCTTCCAAAAGATTGTGGGAAGCTAGTAGGCACAGTTTCACGGAGTTGGAGAATCTGATCTGCAGTGATACGAGTCAGGCAACATCTTCTGCTGGGATTTGTCCTATTACTGTGGAAGTGATGAAACACCTTAGTGCTGTTGTAGGGGCACTTTCTCCTTTGCATTCAGTTGAGGTAATAAGGATAGTAGAAAGGTTGAATAGACGTTTGGAAGCCATGTCCAAACGTTGTGCCGACCCTGTTTTGGGCTTTGTCTTCCTCGTGAATAATTATAGGTACATACTATGGACGAAATTATGGCATCCACCGGAAACCAATCTTAGTAAATATTGGATCCGAATACCAGCTGTCAATATCACAGACTACAATATCGCCGACCATTGGAGGAAAGTCGATGAAAGAGAAGCAAAATCGAATGGTATATCTAACTGAATGTGCTTCAGTGTATTATCTGCACTTTCACTGGCAAATATATGTTAAAATGGGCACAAGAGTATAGACTAGAGAAAAACATAGGTTAAACATAGGTTTGATTTTTTGGGTACAAGTAATACAAAAGTACAGAGTAGAGAAAAACAAACTTCAAAAAGGCTAAACAAATGAATAAGTTAACAACTTAAAAAGTATCAGAAATGCTATACTTTATGAGCTTCATTTTATTTTAAATGCATAATCAGTATAAAAAGTTTGTACTTATATTGAGTGATTTTGTGCTACAAGAATTAGACTTGTACCCCCAAGAAAAAAAAGGGTGATCATTGCTATTACAGTAGTATTAGTTACTACTTAGTTGTTGATGGAACAAGGTTTGCTTGTATATCAACTTCGAAGTTTCTTGATCATTTAGTGTTATAACCAATGAAATTATGTAGGTTTGCCCTGTACGTACCTTTGGTCGTGGGAACGTACATTTGGTGAGCCTCATTAAACCCTTGGTCCGTGTTAACTTCACTTAATTAATGTTTTTATTTGTTAATGATTTTTAACTTATAACAATTTTAGGAGATACTTGCAGAGATATTGTGGACTCAAGTTAAACTAACTGTCCGATATGCCGAGAAAGGATCACCGGTTGTCTCAAGTTGTTATCATTATAGAATATAGTGTATATTAAATAGTTTGTGTAAGATACCTGTCCTGCAGGGTTGATGGTGTGGCTTTAGGAGCCTTAAAGATGGACTTATTTTTTGTAAAATGTTGCTTGTATTAACAGGGATGGTTTAAGAGTGTTGCAAAAAGTGGACATACATTTGTGCAAAGTTCTATTTGCTTCATTGTTGCGGCGTTTGAAGTTGATTATTTCTGTTGGTAGTTGCACATACTGTTTATACTTGTTTCTTATGTTATTTCACTTATTTGACAGACTAGATTTGCATGATTTTCTTCTCTGCTGTCTGCATCGTGGCAAATGATAAGAACAGCCTTCAATGCCACGATCGAGGAAGCAAAACAAAAAAAGAGGTGAAGTTTGCCCACAAGCAGAACAGATAACCAATGCTGGAAAAAGTATATGATTCAATTTTATTTTGTTTGTTCCAGTTCAAAATAAAATTATTATTATTTTTGTTTGTGATAATACTCAGCTGTACTTATTCACTATATAGACACAATCCAAAGAAAAAGATACAATAATTTATTTAGACTTATTAATTGAATTTTTTCAAGACCTGAAAATTTCATAATTCTTTATTTTACAAAATATATAGATTTTAGAATCAAATATTAATTACATTATGATAATTTCTCTTAAAAATTTTAAATAAAACCGTTTGCATTTAATTCTTAAAGTTATTAATATCATTAATTATTTCTTCCTCGAAATTCTTATAAATTTTGAAAATAAAAAATTTCAGAAGATGAAGAGTCAAGAAAAATATAAAAGAGTGAAAAATCAATAGACAAAACACAATAATGCATCTTTCACTAACATCAAAACATGCAATGAAATTAATAAAGCTGCCAACATAGACAATAACAATGCAAGAGTTGCCATGTAGAGAAATAGTGAAACAATTTTTATATAATATTAATATTATAAATTATAGATTACATATACTTTGACAGCCCTAACGTCAACCTCACGGCCAGTGCCTACTTTAACGCACTTTCATCTATCATTGTTTTCTTAGAAAGGAAGGTGGCAGAGTAGAAAATCATGTAAACCACGACCTATATACAATGCAAGGTTCTAACTTGCGATTGCAATGATATTGCGATTGTTGGGATTACGGAAAATTGCATAACAATGTAATTGATGCGGCCATAATTACTATTACGATGTAGTTGTGGAGGATATCATAACAATAATATTATGGCTTCAATTTCAGTTAGTTTCAGTTATAAACTGTAATTTAAAATCATAATATAATGTAATTAGTTAGTTTACCATGAACTGTTTTAAATTTTATTTATACAACTATGACTATTTAATTTCATAGATAAATGGTAATCTTAAGGGCACGCTTCTCTCACACAAGCTCTATACATTTACAAAATTTATTAATTCATTTTAGTTTTTAACCTTTTTTATCAGAAAAATAAAAGCTTAAAATCAATATACTTTAAATAGAATTTTAGACAAAAAAAAAATTAGGTAAAAAATTCTGATACTCTTACACAGTTAATAGAGAGATGCATATTAAAATTTAAGAGTCGTGTGATCTTATTCTATTTTATTTAATTGTGGCAATACTTAGCTCTGATATAAATAGCATTAAAAAGCAAAAAAGAAAAAAAGTTATTTTAATTTATTTTTACAAGTTAAATGGCTTTTTTTATAACAAAAACTGTATTATAAGTTTAATCCTTCTTGTTTTATATATATAGTTTTATTGATAACGAATTCATATTTCTTTTTTTGTAAAAAATATTATTTATTCACAAATTGATGGTTACTAGTGTAATTAGCCCCTTTTCAAAATAATATATCATTTGATAGCTGATAGTAGTATTTATGATAGTATTTTATAAAGGATGAAAGTATCAAACAATAGTATTACTTCTCTTGCCTTACATCTGTTTCCTTAATGAATCGGATGGTCCTTCGCCCTTCATTTGATTCTGACGGCCGGCATAGAATAGTTTTTTAAAATAATTAACAGGGATGTCAGACTAAAACCATGATTAACTTTTATGTATAGAACTTAAAATCAAATTTAACCAAAATATTTGATAAAAATAATATTATGCTATAAGTTATAACAGGTTACATGAGTGTCAAACTAGAAAAAAAAAAAAAAAAAACATTTCACCCGTTTAATGATGTTTAACTGGGAAACATACCTTTATTAACACCTATATGAGTTCTTTTCTCAATAAATAAATAAAATTTTCAGGCCTAATCTGGATGCTCACATCGATTTTTTATGGCTAACATGTAACATTACCCAATTAGCTAATATGTATTTTGCCTTATTGCTCCGCTTTTTTGGCGAAGTTTGAGCCTTTTCTAATAATTATTAAAAAAATAAATTACTCGATTGGGTTTGTGTGATCTACAAGAAAAGCTCGTGTGCCACAAAAAAAGGAGATCCACAAAGTGAAAGTGAATTAGAACATCCTCTTTATTTTAAGATATGACATATACTCACACTTACCCAGTGAATAATTAATGTGGATCTGTGGGGTGTCTATAATGAAAATATATCAAGCTATTATTATTAAAAAGTTTGATTTGTACTCAATTTGAATTAGCTCGCTAAAGTTGAGGTGCTCGTAAGCTTTTGATCAACTAAGCTCAAAATTAAAATTTAGGGTTTTCTTCCATCCATATATAGTCCCATGCCTATAACGTGTTATGAGTGGACTTTAACGGTTTTATAATGCTTAAATGACACATTTACAGGTTCGGCTACAAAACTCTAAATTCACGTAGAAACTTGCACTTGCTACACTTGTATACACACATTCTAGATTGAAATATCTGAATTAGGATATGAAATACCGTATGACCAAAAGAAACACACTAACTAATCAAACTGGTTATGAATTGAATGTCGTTGACTAATGATGTTCCATTCATTTGTGCAAATTCAAGTATGACAAGTTTTTAAAATCACTTTAATTTGAATCTTTTGACAAGTGCTTTTTGTTAGGATTTTTAGAATTTGAGTTTTTTCATGTTTAAGAGTTTGTTTTGTGTTTTGTTGTGTTTTAAACATAAATTTTAGTTGGATTTTTAGGCTATGGAATAGCTATGATTAGTAAAGAAAATGAGCACATCACTCAACTATTTGGACACCCAAGGGCTGGCTTCCCAACACCGAAGCAGTGGAATGAAAAAATTGAGTTTGCTATTAAGTGACCTAACACCTAGGTGCTCAAGACTTAGCGCTTACGCGCCCAGGTGCCTAAGACCTAGCACCTAAGCACTAGTGGTGAGACTACTCCATTTTTCTTTTGTTTGTTTAAATGTGAAAAGCAAGATTAGGAGGTTGGACATTTTAGGTTAGGAAATAAAAGAAAATATTCTCCAACTCTGGGAAGAGGCAAAGAACAGCGAGAGGAGGAGAGATTGACGAATTATCACTCAAAATCTTGGGTTTTTATGGTTTTTTTCTCCTATTTTCTTCTTTATTTTCTTTTGTAGTATGAGCCACTAGACTTCCTAGCTACGGTGAGGGTGCAATCTAATATGGATGGCTTGTTTATGAATTTCTTATGACTTGGTATTAGTTTCTATGGATTAAGAGTTTATTCTTTGTTTTTATTACAATTTGTGAATGAGTTTTTCATGAATTGATTTTGGGTTCAAATATGAATTGAAAAATTTATGTATGTTCTTGCTCTAGGGATAAACTTCGTAATTCTTTAGGTTTAGGAATTTAGCTTGAAATTTTGTGGATTTTGGATTGGTTTGATTGCTTAATCCCTCTTTTTACTAAAACATGATTAAGGAATTGATATGTTTTATGTGAGAGGAGGAGAATTGGTTTCACCAAAGAATTGGGAATCAATTATTTAGAATCCCTCTTTTAATCTATAGTTTTCTAGCTCAAGTACATGAGGATTCAATTAATTTATAGAAAAATCAGATAAACCCAACCCCTAACCTTTTTTGAACACACTCCTAAAAATTACACAAATAGTGACGGAATTATTCCATTGCTAATTTACAAAAATCTGTCACTAAGCTATTTCGCAACGGAATTTGTCATGGCCAATAGAATGTCGTAGAATCCCTCATGGCTAATTAGTCGGTGACGGAAATTATTGTCTGTGGCAAACTAGCGACGAAAAATTCCATCGTTGACAAAGAAAATGTTCGTCGCCAATAACATATCAGCATTTGTGGCTAATGCATGGTTTGCGATGAAATCTGCGATGGAATTATTCCGTCATTGTAATCAAACTACATCACAATATATGCATCCATAGCAATGGAAATGATTCCGTTGCTAAATTTTTTTTTGGTTTTTTTTTTTTTGAAATTTTAAACAATCTAATTATACAATTTAAAATTATATACAATCAATCCAATAATATAACAAACCTAAATCAGAATCCAAATAAAACATTTAAAGGTTAAAAGTCATTAATTAAAATGTATATTAAATTTTACAACTAAATGTGTTTCAAAAGGTTATAGTAAAAGTATTTCGAGAGGACAAGATTAATACAAGTTTACTCTATGTAATAAATCCTAATCAAAACAAAGATAAAAATGCCATATCAAATATGAGGCAGAAAAGGATCATAATCATCCTTAGCCATCTCATCTTCATCTCGATCCTAGCCTTCTTGATTAAGTGGCTCATCATGATCTCCATGAACAATTTGAGAGCCACTAATAGATTTGTCCTAGCACTGCAAAGTAGTGTTAATCATGGCCTGTTGATCAATCAATTGCTTTGAGGTCCACTAGCTTATTGGGACCTATCCTTGAATATATCCACTTGTGATATTCAGGAACTTCCATTACTTTTGTAACTATAAAACAAGAAGTATGCATTAAAACCATTTGCTACTATGTATAGGATTTCCATATTCAAGAAGTGCTCAAGTAAAAAGGAACACAAGATTTAGGGATTAGTGCTTATAGGTTCCAAATAAAAAGAAAAAAGCATGCACAGGAAACTCGCAAGACTTTCACCAGGAGAATATAAATATATAAAATTTATATCAAAACATAATAAAATTAATAGAATAAAAAGCAATGCCAAACTATTAACTCATTGTGTCAATACTTGAACGTAGAAGCATTTATTTGATTTTCATTGTAAAGAACTACATGCAGTACATGATTTATAGACCATAAACCTTTTATAATCATGAAATTTAGTTGAATATCACTTCACGTCATGCAAAAAAATCCAAATAACGCATTTTTTATATTTTTTTCAATCTACCAAATAATTTAGTGTTTCATAAAATTAGGCACATAAATTGATTATGCATTGGGCATTCGAACATCATTTGGCAAGGAAGATCAATAAAAGCACATCTCAATAATATAGAGATGCAGAGCAAGTAGTTTACGTACAATATAGTTAGGCTTGTCATGTTCCCCAACATAAGAAAATCCTAGCTAGGACTTTCTAGTTTCTATAAAACAAGAAGAAGAGATGCTATTGATGCCTCATAGTTCACACTATTAAAAATAGATACCATGAGCCAGAGGAAACAATGAAACAATAAATAGATGCATATCCATTGAAAAATCAGCACAAGTTCTTTTTGGAATATTCTACATAGCTAAAAAGAAATCAAATAAATCAACATGGCCATGTCTAACATTTTCTTAGCCTTGATATTTACAAAAAGTGCGTAGAAATTCGAATAAAATAACATATATACCGGAAAATTCTAGCCACGTGAAGTCGGGCATAGTGCTGACTTGAGAAATCTATAAATAGGCATTGGCTTATTCTATTAAGTGTGTGCAGAGAAGTAAAACTCAAGTGAGTTAGTGAGTGTGTGCACCAAACTAAGTGCTAAAGTGAGTGCCAAGAGATGAGTGTCTTAGTGTGCACAAGTGTGAGAGAGTGCCTAGTGTAAAACTAAGTGAGTGTGTGTAGCGTAAGTGCAAGTGAGGTGGAGACATGGAGTGAGTGCCAAAGATAAAGAGTGCCTAGTGTGTGCACCTAGTAGTGAGTGCATGGTGAGGAATCAAGTAAGTATTTACGTGAAAGTTTTGTGTCTCATCAAATTGTAGTTTTGAATATTTATAAATGAAGAAAATATTATTATTTGTAAAGAGTCCACTTCTTTGCTCTGCAACCACTTCATGAAAGAATGAAAAAAAATAGCAAGTAAATGGGAAAGAAATTTGGTAAATAGCATGCAGAACCTAAGCAAGTAAGCAATTTGGTACTACCGCTCTAGCACCATCATAATTAAAATTTACTACATTGATTTATGTGTTGGCAGAAAATATACATTCACATCAAGGCATAATGGTTCCTTAAGCAAATCAGATATTCTAAACATAGAGAGCAAAATTAAAATCAAGGCTATAGCTTAAATATTCACATAAGCAAGATTATCAATCAAAGAAATCATGAACCTAGACAAGTAAAAATAGACATCAAACTTAAGCCTTGAGAATGTAAAGAAGACAAACCCCTATAACTAAGCCATAATTAGATATAAATTAATCTTTCAAATCACATAAACACAAGACAAAGAAGTGCATATGGAAACCTTAAATCACAAATGAACCCAACAGCATATAACAAGGCATTTAATCTTAATTCAGCACCACCACCAAAACAAAAGAAACCAATAATATCTTACCAATATTGTTTAGGGCTTGATTTGGGATGGAGCAAACCAAAGCCCCATGTTCAAACTTGGATCACCAACCAAGTGAAAGGAACCCAAGCCAAACAGACCCAAACCACCTAGTAGCAGCAATAGAGATGGAGGAGCGCAGGCCGGCGGCTGGGCGGTGTTTGGCGTTGCGTTGCGTCGTGGGTGGGTGGCTGGGAAAGATAGGCGGCACTGGGTGGCTGGGTCGCAAATAGGGAAGGACGATAGTGAATCAGAAAAAGGTGAGAGAGAGAGAGAGAGAAAGAGAGAGGGAAGTGAGACTCAGAGGCAAAGAGTGCCAGTGGGGGAGAGGAAAATGAAAAAGGGGATTTTGGAGTGTGTCCACAAATTAAGGGTGTAAGGTGGTCTTCAACAAAAGTAATTAGAGGGAGAGTGTGTTATTTCATTTTTTTCACTACATAAACTTCTTATTTTGCTACAATAGCACCTTCATCTAATTAATTTTTAATTTCTCCATTACTATATAGTTTAAGACAATTAAGAGAAAATTGAAAATAATCATTTTACATAATTTTATTTTTCATTTTTATGTATTATAAAAAGTACAATTGAAAAGTATAAAAATATTCAAGACAAGGACAGTATTATATATTTGTTAAAGTTTTATATTTTATTAAATAAAAATAATTATTAAAAACTATTGAAGTAAATATAATTAACATTAAATATAAATTAAATTTTATATCATAAATAAATAAAAATGACACTTTATTAACATCTATAATAAATATAATTAAAATTATAAATATATAAATAATAATATTTGTTTTTAAATGTATAATTAAATAATTAATCAAAAATATTGTTTATTATAATTTTGTTTTTATTAAATTTTTTTACTTATGATAGAATTATTTTTATAGTAAAAGAATATAGTATCTTATATAATGACCAAACACTATATAATAATAAATTTTAACAAGACTTATATTACTAGGCCTTATATAATCGGACCTTATATTATTAAGTTTTATCCTATCATAAAACTATTTTTATATGGAAATGAGCTTAGCGACGGAAAATAATCCATTATTGTAATGCTTTATATCAAGATTTTACATTTTAATTAATGAAAAAATTCTTAGCGACGGAATGTATTCCATCACTATGTATATCATACACTAAAATATCTATTTTTAAAATAATTAAATATGCTTAGCCATAGAATTTGTCATAGATTTATCAGCAGCAGAATAAAATGCATTGCAAATTCCGTTGCAAATTTCAATAAGAGATCCAGCCATCCCAGGCACATAAATCCGTGAGAATTTCCATAGCTAATAGCGACAAAAATGATTCCATGACTAAGTTCCGCTACTATCCACGTGTTTTTTAGTAGTGACACTTGTTAATTTTGTTTGAAGTTTTTGTTTTCTTATATTTTCAGTTGTTATTATTCTTATTTTATGTTTTAATTTTGGGACTTCCTTAAATCTAAAAATTTGTGGTAATCTAAATAGAAATTAATTAGTGAATTATTGTTTAACAACATCAATTCTCGTGAGACAATACTTATTCACTGTGTTTGCTGCTTGAACGATTCGGCGTACTTACTAAAAAGTTATCAACTAAAAGGCCTAAAAAGGAAATTAAAAAAAAAACTATAATGTAGTAGATCTGGAAGTACAGGCTAGAGATTCCCATAGCTTGACCAGCTTCCCAGACTAGGACTAGGTTGTTGAAGACAAACTCAGTTTGCATTCGTAGCATTGAGTTATCCTTGAAATTATCTGAATTGTTTCTTTCGGTGGCATTGGAGGTGGTAAGCAAACATTTCGATGTTGTTGTTATGTCCCTGCTCAAAGCATCTTTAAAATGATGTTAGAGTTGCTGATAACTATATATGTGAAGAACATTTTTACTAAAGTAATCAAAATATGTGAAGACATTAAGCTGGCTGGTATTGCAAAGGTTACCAACGTATGAAGTTTTCATGTTAAGATGGTGAAAAAGAAAGTTAATGTGATGATGTTTCTAACAACTTAGTATAGAAACTATGGTAATGTGGGGAATTGGATGGTAGGCGGCCTTAAATAAATAAATTTAAAGTTTTCCTTCTTATGAAACAGGAACCTGGAGGAAACTGCTTAAGCCCTTCTGTTTGTTTAGACTTAGTGCCATTAGAACAGATTTTCTACACTATGGTCAACTTACGCATGCATCTCTCTGTGTCAAATGTCAAATGTCAATTTGATTCTATTTTAGACATATGGTGACATTGGAACAGATTTTCTATACTATGTTCTAACGACACTATTGAAATTTGAAAGACATTGGGTCCGTTTGATTTAACTTTTGGGAGAAGATCTTTCGAAAGAAGGTCTTTTAAAAGAAAGCATTTTAGAAGAAGTAATTTTAAAAGAATGATTTTTATTTAGTTTGAATATGTCAAAAGGCCTTTTAGAAGAATGAATTTTATTTGAATAGGATAAAGTAAAATTACTTTTGGTTATTGATGTGAGAGAAATAGTAAGATTCCTTTTCAAAAGGTCTTTTCTAGAATGAAAAGTAACCCCAAAGATACTTCTTCCAAACTAGAAGGCCTTTTGGAAGAAGTTAAACCAAACACTACCATTTACTATACAAAGTCATTTTCCTTCTCTTAGCAGGCCTTCTAGCCATTGCAAACAGAGAACCAAACAGGCTCACTGATGGTTTGAAGTTGGATAAACGATGAGGACCGAGATTATCATTGCAAAGGACAACAATTTGATTGACCTCATTTTCATAGTTGTACCACCAGAAGATATATATTAGAGTTTGTGTTGAAAGTCCTTAACCAATCTTCATGACTTCTTATTTTAGGACAATCAAGTGACTTAGGGTGTATTTGGGTGAGATATTTTGGCAAAAAAAGTCACTTTTTCACTAAACGAAATCACTTTTGGTATATTTGGATAAATTTTTTAAAATAATCAGAATCTAAAAAAAATTATTTTCAATTTTTTAGTAGAAGCTAAAAAAATTAACTTTCAAGAAAAAAATCTATTTTCACCATTTTTTAGTTATATAAAAAATTTTAATTTTATCATCATTTTTTCAAATATTGAAACAGATGTACCCCTTAAATTGATACTTTTTATATGAATAGGTAGTCCTTATAGTGGGTTTGAATAGGTAATAGATTTGGCCTATAAGCATGGCTTTATTTTAAGGGCTTCGACTGCCATGTACTTCACAATCAAAGGTGCATAGTATACTTTGTGACTATAGCGCATTTGATGGGTTAGATTTATGAGGTGTATCGATATATCAATCATCTATGATGCATTATAGTAATATACTAATTTTAAAAAAATTTGAAAATATAATTAAATATATTTTAGAAATTAATTATCATGTATTGATAGTGTAAAATTATGCGGATAATATAAAATAATTTTATACTATCAGTATAATGTTACACTGTTAGTGTAAAATTAAACTGACAGAATTTTTCTGAACAATGTAAAATTACACTAACAGAATTTTTCTAAAATTTTATTGATTGACAGTGTAAAATTATTTTATATATTAGTATAATTTTACATCATTAGTTAATGTATGATAATTAATTTCTAAAATATGGTTAATCATATTTTTATATTTTCTTAAAATTAGATATTACTATAATATATCATAGGTGATTGAGTATCGATACACCTCAATCTTCACCGTCAGATTGCAAGTTGAACCATGCTTCTTGACAAGCAAAGAGTTCTGTAGATGGCGCCTATTTTAAGTGGCTTCTGCGCAATAGTTGATTTGCAACGAAAGAACTACTCATAACCATGAGAAAAAGCATTATACCTGCCAGTCCAATTCATTTTGAATCTTGGTGGAGTAAGTGGACGTGGATTTTCTCAACCATCACTACCATTTTCTTCCATTGAATATCAAAAGAATTCACCGATTGGTCTTGAATGCTTGTTTCATCATTCCTTTGTTTACTTAATAATATCGAGATATATTTTATTTGGTACAGGATTTGGTTAATGACATGAATTTTCTATCAGCTAGTATTGCACTATATATATGTATATATAAAAGCTCTACATATTTGTCTTGGACATAAAATTTACTTCTCTCTTTCTTAATCCACTCCTCTCTTACTAAAGAGTTTTAACAATAATTTATTATATTTTTACCAACATTTAAGAATTTTATAATTTAACTGAATGTTGCTAATATATGTATATATGGTATTGCAAATGCTCTCTTCATTCCTTTTTAATTGTTGTTTAGGAAAACAGCACAAAATTGAATTAGCAATTTAATAATCTATAATTATTTTAAGAAAATGATTTTAATAAATTGAATATCTTTAAATTTATTAAAAAATAATTAAAATAAATTAGCAAATGTGGCAATAAGAAAAAAAATTAAAAATTGAATTAATACAAAATATTCATTTATCTGTCAGAATTCTAAAATGATAAAATAAATTAAAAGAATATTTATTAATACGATATTAATTTTGATACATTGTTAATATATAGTATTTTTACATTGTTATAATTATATTTTATTTTTACATGTCTTTTAAAAATAATTATGATAAGTGTAAAATATTATTAATGACATAATTATATTTAATTAAATGATTATATAAAAAAATTATAACAACAGGATGTCAAAATTAAATCCTATTAATAGATAGAAGTAGTAAAATTCTAGAGCACTGATTAATGAATTGTAAGAGCAAAATCCTTAGTTTAATTACAAGACTTTGACTGCCTCAACGTCATGCAGTTTCTCTCCTCTTCATTTCCACTATCGATATAATATAATTAGTTAGTATCAATAGTGGCTGAGTCACCTCATCTACCTTCCTACTATATTATCATAACTTGAATTTGATTCTTAAATTTTCTTTATTAATAGATGTTCTATAAATACTTTTATAAATATTTAATAAATATAAAAACATGCTTTAATTTGATTCTGCAATAGGGGCAAGTACTTTATATATATATATATATATAAGTGAAAAAAATAAATTTTGATAATTAGGTCTTATATAAGTGGTTAAAATTAAAATATAAAGTTATGTAAATTTTTTAAATAATCATGTAATTTTTAAATAATTTTAAATCTTAACCATTTATATATAGTTTTATGACCCAGATTTATTCCTCTTACTTTCATAATAAATCATTTCTCTTATATATATATATATATATATATTTTAGTGGCAAACTTAACCTAAACTTTATATCAATATATTTTAAATATAATTTTTGACTTAACCAAAAAAAGATAAAATTTTTGACAAAAAATTTGTTAAAAACATTTTTTTACTCTTAACCATTTTATAAGAGATAAATATTAAAATTTTAAAATTATATAAATTGATTATATTTTATTTAATTGTGCAATTACTTAGTTATAAAATTATTACTTATTTTATTTACTTGATGGTTAATAGTGTGATTAGCCAGCCAGTTCTCAAAATTATATAATATTTTTAATGTTAATAACAGTACTTTATTGTATATGAAGTATACATAATAGTATTATTTCTGAAATTAATAGTAGTTCTAATTGCCTTTTAACGAAATTTTATTACCTAAATATAGGTATAGATAGATATGATATAGCCAATAGATACTCCATCATCTAATTTTATATATTATTTTAAAAAGGTTTTATCTTATCTGTCATTTATAAAATTAATAAGTTACATATTTTAAATTTTATCCTTAATATTATTAAGCGAGAAAAATAAATTAATAAAATAATAATATTTTAAATTTTTACTTACAAAAATAATTTACCAAACAAAACTAACTTAGCTTATAACCAAATAGCGGACAAACAAGAAGTCAACAGAAGGAAATACAAAATCAGGCATGTTTACTTCTCATTTTATAAGGTTAATGCCATGAAAACTTGAATGAACATATTGTAGCCGTGCAGTATATAAGGCGACACAATTAGCAGAACATAGTGCATGCAAACTGTCAGCCTTGTGCTTGCTTAGTTGAATTTGCATCCATTCATTTTCTTTTCAGCACGGAGCCACAGACACACAGATAGACATGATGAGGAAGAAGCTTTCATTTTTTCTTCAATGCTTGATCTGCCTGGCGCTGCTTCTCATCCAAGCCTCGGTTAATTCCAGGTTAGGTTACTCTCATTAAGCATTACTGAGTTGTGTTAATTTCACAAATACAAAGTTATTTGAATGATATGGATTGTTTTTGTGACAGAGGATTCGATGCTTCGGGTGGAGGTTATGGTGAAGGCCGTTCCAAGCTGCTGGGAGACCCCCCACCAACACCAAGCGGGGGTGGATGTAATACAGACGCGGATGGAGGTTCTGGTGCAGGCGGGGGTGGAGGTTATGTAGGAGGGGGTGCAGGAAGTTCCGAGCCGCTGAGAGACTCCCCAACCTGCACCGAGCTGCCGGGATACTCCCCACCGCCACTAAGCGGGGGTGGAGGTTATGAAGCAGGCCGTTCCGAGCTGCTGAGAGACTCCCCACCAACACCAAGCGGGGCCCGTCGTTCACACCCATAAACAACGCATGCGGAGCTTATACCGTTTCCTTCTTCTATTATATTTCAGTGTAGTGTATCTCTTTGCTTCGTTACTCTATCTGTCTGCTTGGAGTCACTAAAATAAGCATATAGGCGTGCTCCTCCGACGTTTTCAGCTATGAAATAAATAATAATACCTACATCTTTCTTTTGCTGCCATAATAACTCCATTTATAGCATGTGTATATGTTGGTTTTTTTCTTCCCCGAGACAATGAGGAATCGTTATAGTTTAGGTCACTAGATCACTCACAAGATTAATCCTCCTTCAACTACGTAAGCACAATGGTTATATAGCCTTTCAATAAGACTTGTCTCTCTAAAATTGAGATTGAAACTTCCGATCATCCTCTAGAAGGTCAAAGTTACTTACTATCTCATCCAACTAACTTTACAGATAATATGTGTATGTTGATTCAATAAGCTCGAGACTCCCACCTTTTCATAACAATAATCGTTTTGAAAAAAATAATTATTCTATGTTATTTGTTATTGTAGAATTTTAACAAAATATTTATCATTCTAGAGTTTTAACAAAATATTTATCATTTTATGCTAATTTTATCTTTATCTTTATTGATTATTACCCTTTCTATTTCTTTTGTCACATCATTTGTTAATCTATCATAATTCTTTCTTCTTTCTTAATTAATGTAACTTAATAAATGTGACTCTTCAATAACTTAAAAGTAATCAGTCTTTCCAAATCAATGTTTTCAAAAACAAAGGCTATTGAATTGTTTATATAATCTCAGTGCTATTACTTTAAACAATAATTATTATAGAATGAAGTAAGTAATACCTTCTTATTTTAAAATATATATTATTTTAATATTATTTTTCATGTTTCAAATTAGTTCATTCCAAATATTATGAAGATACTATCTTTACTTAAATTTTATCCTTTTATTAATTATATTTAGTAATGAAATGAGTGAAAATTATACATAATGTTATAATTTCAATATAAAGATATTTATATAAATTTGCTAACTTTTTACTACTGTTAAGGTTATTTATTGATTTTCTTAATCTGTGTATAAACCTTAAAATAACATATATTCTAAAACAAAGAGTAATTCGGCAAATGTTAGAGATCACTTTGTTTAGTGACAAATTATTTGGATTAGTTTAATAATTAGTTAGTTGGTTATGAGTAGATAAACAGTTATATTTTTAATATTATATAAATCCTATTCATTTTAAGTGCACTATTATATAAATCTTATTATTATTCAATTGTTATCAAATCACTCACACTCAGCAATAATTAAACTTGTTCCACTAAGTGAGACTTGCCACATGAATCATACAATATCATAGTGTTCATTCACAATATTTAGGATTGTTTTTCTTTTTTGTTTTTTCCTTTTTTTTTTTGTGAATTCTCTAAATGCTTTGGACTCTTGTCATGTTTTTCAGCACAAAGATCATGGTCGTTTTCCAGGTCGAGAAGCATGTCCTGTTTTCCAGGTCGAGAAGCATGTCCTGCTATGACAAGCCTCTTCTCCATGAGACCGTGACCGAAGCAACACACACAACTTTTAGTATTAGCCAAGTCACGGCAGTCATTTGTTGATAAAAATCTCCAAAACAGAGTAACGGAAAACAGAAATAGAAAAAAAGCCAGTGCCTTTTCTCTTTTGCATAGGATGCCTTAATTAGTCAGGAGGGAAAAAATAATAATAATAAATAAAAAAATAGAAGAATAATGAGGCAAGCAAATGGATATTAATGCAATAGACTTTGGAAAGGAGGATTCTATCCAATCCCATAAGGAAAAAGAAAAAGTGATTTCAGGTTTTCAAAACCACAACAGGTATGCACAAAATGGAATGCATATAACTCGACTCAAACCATAATCTGGAGTGTATACGCTGCTGGAGAAGAACACATCAGCGGCAAATTGTATCATGAGAAGCAAAATAATTTGAATTCGTATGACATAAGAAGCTGAGCTGGATAGCAACAAAGCCTTTTTCCACTGGGGATTTCAGAAGCTGAGCTCAATCATTTTGGCAAAAAAAAAAAATGTCTGATACAAACTCACTCATACCTTAGTTTGAAGTTATAATAATTAATTGAAAAGCTTCGCTATATAGCTTTGTGCATAGCAACGTCCAATTGACAGACTACGTGTTGCATAATTTTCTTCTCTGCAGTCTGCATCATGGCAAACGATAAGAACATCATTCAATGCCATGATTGAGGAAGCAGAACAAGAAAAGCGGTGAAGTTTGGCCACAAGCAGAACAGATAACCAATGCTAGAGAAATTGTGGCTACAAGTGGTAAAATAAAAGTATCCCACAGCTGAATATATGTACTATGGATATGATACTGGCTTTACTCCAAAATTTTCCTTCCACGCTCTCAAAGCCTTTTGACTTCATCCAATTGAGGATGTGGAATGCTTAAATGCTTGTCCAATTTCTCAACCCATTGTGCCCAAGGAGAATTTGATGAATCTAGGAACTTCGAAACTTGAATGAACATAACAGATGTGTAGAACTTATCGAGATTTTGCTCTGATTCATTCAATCATAGACACCATTTCAGGCACTCGTATAGTTTCCAGCACTTGATCTCATTCTGAAAAGTGTTACCCTTCAAAATCAAGACTTCTGGTGGGGCAAGGAGGAGGACAATTCGTGAAAACTTGATGAATAAAAGGATGTCGCAAGGCAATAACTTGTGCTTTACTACCACAGCAGTTCCCAAAGCACTGCAAAGATTCCAGCAAATTAGAGAAGCATTCGAGAGTCAAGGAACAACCCAGTAAGGAGGTATGTTAATGAGTAATATGCAGTTACAATTGTTGAGTTAAAATGAGTTAGGTAGTTTACTTATTAGAACGTATTGTTTAGTGACGCACAGTGTAAGAGGAGTGGTTGAATGTAATTCTTAATCTGTAAGAGTTACCATATGTAATCTGAGCCACTCCTTCATCTAAAAATAGATGTGCTTGAGCTGCATAACTGAAATAACAAAGAATTTCAACCTTAATACCTTTCTTCCTATACTCTACTTTACTGCATATATAAAAGTGCAGTAGTATTAACTCATTAGTTCTTATATTTTCTTCAGTATTTTAGTCAATATACCAATTGCAACCAACAAGTGCCGATGTACTTATTTGGAAAACTCTAGTAAGAAAATAATTTTACTTATTTATAAACGATTTAATTTTCTTTGTTACAATCCACAAATTATTCTTTTGTTAAACTTATGAAATCTTATTAATAATTTGATTCATATCTAATCTTCTTACTTGTAAGTTCTGATTATTATGACTTTTGATTTGATTTATGAATCATTTACTTTAAATGCAATCTATTTGACTGCCGTAAAGAAACATTAGTCCACGCTAGATGCATCATTATGTACTGTACCACGACCAAAATTATGGTATGCCGTGTTCAACATATGCATGGATACTAGCTCGTCTTCAGCCCAATCTCTTTGGACTGTCAGTGCGAGATACCAACATGATCTAAAGCAACTAGCAAAGTAGCTTATGTTTGCCACGAACGAAAATAGAACTACAATATCTTGCTGGAATAAGGTTTAGAATATCAATAAGAAAATCATACACAAAAGTTATTCGCTAAACGAATCTTAACATGGGTTCAATAGAAAAAATAACTAAAAGGTACTACGGCTTAATGAAAGGGTCCATTCAATGATCGTCAGTCTTTCCAACCATTTCAGGATTTGGATGCTGCCGGAAACCAAGCCTTAGCGATGCAATTTTGGAGTAGGTTATAATTATGTGATTTTTTTTTTCTTGATTATTATCAATAAAAGTTGTCTGAAGCTATAATTTATTTTCAGTGCAAGAGGATGACATTTACGTGTGAACTCGATTTTGTTGCGAAGAAAAACAAAAATAGAGTTAGGGTGGACTTTTCAAACCTGTTATTAGCCGCTGCTCCAACGTGTCAAGAAGCAAAACGCTGTTAGAAGAGCCTATCTGGTCCCTTTCCTCGAAAGTTCCCTGCAGAACAGAGGAGGGCTTCCCATTTTACCCAAAACAAGAAAAGGGCTCCTCTAAGTGTTTGTGAATGCAATTCTTACGCACTTACCCCACTTCACCGATAACATGATGTCCAAGCTCATCCAAATTCAGAGATGGCTGATTGTTAGGGATATCAGAGTAAGGTATACCCTAAGTGTATTAAACACTTTATGGATGTAAGCGGAAGTGTGCCCAAATTTATGTGGAGAGTAACAGATAAATAAAACACATGAATAGTATTTTATAATGAAACCCACTCATCACTATTCACTCCAACAAAATATATCAAGAAATTGCACACCAAATTTTAACATGGAAAACTCTTTGAAGTAATGAAGGAAAAATCATGGGACAAACTCTGAAAAATATCCATTATATTTAAAGATAATTACAATATAGTATTTTGTAGTAAGACTCTTTTCTACTATAATTAGTAGTATTATAAAGACCTAGAGAATATATCCAAAATCTCCTGTGTATGTCACTCACTACACTCTTAGAATTTTACACTTCTCTAATATTACTCTCACTCACTAGAAGCTCTCACTTTCAAGAAGCCAATGAATATTTGCTTCTGTTGGATGCTCATTCACGATGGATTTTGGCCTCTATTTATAGAGCCTTCCCACACAATTGCATTAAATGCAATTTACAACCTTCCAACCACCCACATGCATTGACAGCTTATTGCACCATAAAACCAAAGACTTGGTCTTCCTGCAATGTTGAAATTGTGAGTAAAAGCATGCCAAAATTGTTGACATTGGCATTGTAAAATTTGCAAGCCTAATATTGTTGACGTTGGGCATTGCAAAAGCAAGCCACCATATGACAAATATCCACCTTGGCTTGCATTTTGCAATAGTCTTCAACCTCTGCAAATATTGATCAAGTCCAAGCAATGCTTGAACTTATCAATTGACAATGGTTTAGTCATCATGTTTGTTGGGTTCTCAGTCATGGCTATCTTCTAAACTGCAATAGTGCCATTACTAACACTTTGTTTGACAAAATGAAATCTAACATCAATGTGCTTAGTCCTTTCATGATAGACTGGGTTTCTAGTCAAATGAATTGCACTTTGACTATCACAATGTACGATTGGTACATGTTGATTCAACGCAAAACTATCCAAAAGACCTTGCACCCATATGCTCTCTTTAACAGCCTCAGTCAATGCCATATACTCAGCTTCAGTAGTTAACAATGCCACTGTAGTTTGCAATGTTGTCTTCCAGCTAATAGTACATCCAAAGACTGTAAAGATATAGCCTGTCAGTGACCTTCTTTTATCCAAATCTCCTGCATAATCAGAATCTACATAGCCCACAACTCCACAATTCTTCTGACCTTCAAAGACCAAACAAACATCGGTGGAACCTCTCAAGTACCGCAAGATCCATTTCACAGCTTCCCAATGTACCTTTTTAGGTTTGCTCATAAATCTGTTCACTACACTTACTACATGTGAAAGATTCGGTCTAGTGCACACCATGGCATACATTAGACTACCAACTGCACTAGAGTAAGGTATACGAGACATATATGCTCCACCTTCTCCTCAGTTCTTGGACATTCCTTCGAAGATAACTTGAAATGTGCAGCTAATGGAGTGCTAACTGGTTTGGACTGATCCATATTGAAGCGTTGTAGCACTTTCATGATATACGTTTGCTGTGTCAAGCACAATCTGCCACGATGCCTCTCCTTTAAATCTCCATTCCAAGAATCTTCCTTGCTGCACCCAAGTCTTTTATCTCAAATTATTTTCCTAACTGAGTTTTCAACATACTAATTTTAGCCTTGCTTCGAGTTGCAATTAGCATATCATTAAACATACAACAATAAATAAATCTGCGAACCATCTGGAAGCTTCTTAGAGTAGATGCAATTATCATATTAATTTCTATTGTATCAAACATCAATCATAAATGCATCAAACCTTTTGTACCACTACCTTAGGGATTGCTTTAAGCTATATAATGACTTCTTTAATACACAAATATGATCCTTCTTATTAGGAACTACGAACCCCTCTGGTTGACTCATGTAGATCTGCTCCTCTAGCTCACCATGTAAGAATGCCATCTTGACATCAAGCTGTTCAAGCTTCAAGTCAAATGTACTCACAATAGCTAATAGGATTCGAACAGAGCTATGCTTCACCACAAAAGAGAATACTTCATGGAAGTCAACACCGTCTTCTGAGTATAACCCTTTGCTACCAGTCTTGCCTTGAACCTAGGAGGTTCAATGCCAATGATTCCTTTTTTCCTTTTAAAGACCCATTTGCAACCAACTACTCTTTTCCTCTCTGGAAGTTATACTAGCTCCCATGTCTAATTTTTCTGAAGAGATTCAATCTCTTCATTCATTTCTATTAGCCACTGCTTTGACTTTTTGCTATTTACTGCATCACGATAGGTACATGATTCATCCCCAATTGCACCATCAGCCATAGCCAAGGTAAAGGCTATAGAATCTATATCTGATGAGTCAACTGCACAAGCAACAGAATTCAAATATCTCTGTGGTTTCCGAATTTGTCGCCTTTCTCTGCCAATAG
Source organism: Pterocarpus macrocarpus (assembly GCA_031439585.1). Classification (NCBI taxonomy): domain Eukaryota; kingdom Viridiplantae; phylum Streptophyta; class Magnoliopsida; order Fabales; family Fabaceae; genus Pterocarpus; species Pterocarpus macrocarpus. The sequence goes on from CM062514.1 coordinate 18,305,527, forward strand.
CAATACTGTATGGCCCTACCTCTTCACCAACGTCTTTGTCTGCAGGTTCATCTTGTTGTTCTACTTCAGGTTGGGTAGTCCCTGAAGTACTCGGCTGATTTATATCATCTCCCTCCTGCCTTATGTTCCCACAGTCAATCTTTAGCTCCACCTGCTTCATAGCACCATGATCTGTTTCTACCTGATCTACTTTAGATTCCTGCTTCTGATTTAACATTGCTGCTTCGTCAAAAGTGACATCTTTGCTGACAATGATTTTGGGTGAACTTGCCTTTTCTATACACCACAGTCTATAGCCTTTCACCCTTCGTGCATATCTTAGAAATATACACCTTCTTGCCCTTGCCTTAAGTTTACCATCATTCACATGGGCATACGCAGGACAACCAAATATCTTTAAATCAGAATAGTTTATAGGTCGACCAGACCATACCTCTTGTGGAATCTTCAGATCAATTGCAATTGATGGAGATCTGTTTATCAGGTATGCAGTTGTATTGACTGCCTCAACCCAAAATGATTTGGGAAGTCTAGCATTGATTCGCATGCATCTTGCACGCTCCAGAAGCATTTTGTTCATTCATTTTGCAACTCCATTCTGCTGTGGTGTTCCAGGTAGAGTATGGTGCCTCACTATACCAGCATTCTTGCAGAACTCAGCAAATTCTTTACTGCAAAATTCTCCGCCATTATCAGTTCTCAGTCTCTTGACTGATCGCCCGGTTTGCTTCTCGACCATGGCCTTCCATTGCTTGAATTTGTTGAACACCTCATCCTTTTGCTTCAGGAAATAAACCCAGACTTTTCTGGAATAATCATATATCAGAGTAAGATAATAAGGAGCTCTACCTAAGGAGTTAACAGGGGGTGGACCCCAAACATCCAAATGGACATACTCCAATATCCCTTTGCTGATGTGTTTTGCAGTACTGAACTTTACCCGTTTCTGCTTTCCAAATACAAAATTTTCATATAAGCCGAGTTTACAGCTCTTTAAGCCTTTTAACAAGCCTCTACTAGCTAGTATGGTCATTTCTTTTTCACTCATATGACCAAGCCGCATGTGCCACAATCGTGTAGCAACATCATCACTTCTTTCAAAGGATAAAACAGCAGCAGTTCCATTTATTGTGCTTCCAAGCAATAGATAGATCCCTCCTTGCAACTTTCCTTTCATCACACCATCGAGCCTTTGATCACCTTCAAGAAACCACCATCTCTAGAGAACTTGTACCCTCGATTATCTAGGGCACTTAAAGAGATCAAGTTCCTACCCAATTATGGTACATGCTATGCATGAAACGTCCTTTCAGTACCGTCATCCAATCTGACCCGCACCTATCCTTCACCTATAATCGAAATTATTCTATTGTCTCCCAATATGACTTTTCCTTCCCATTTTTTATAACAAGTAAAAAAGCCTCTATTAGCTGTCATGTGAAAAGAAGCACTAGAGTCTAGGATCCACTCGTTTCCTGAGTCATTAGCGGATACTGTTAAGGCAGAACCAACATCACTATCATCAAAACTTGCAACTGTTATATTGGCAAAATTTCCTGATTTCTCCTTTCTCTCTGGGCAGTTTCTTTTGATATGCCTTATCTGATGACAATGATAGCACGTCACTGATTTGTGCTTTTTGGACTTTGACCTTCTCTTGCTTTTGCTTCTTGATCCTCTTTCTTGACTACGCCCTCTTGTCACGAACAGTCCATTTACAGGATTATCAACACTGGGTCCGGATACTAACTTCTAATGCTCCTTTATCATTAAAGCCTCTTTGACATTTATTACTGTGACATCAGATCTACCATATAATATAATATCACAGTAATTATGATAGGATGGAGGTAGTGAAGTCAACAAGATCATAGCTTGATCAACATCTTCTACTTTTATTCCAGCTGCTCCAACATCAGAGATCATCCGATTGAAGTCGTCTATGTGGTCTCGAATTGATTTCTCTCCTGAAAATTTGAATGTATACAGTCGCTTCCTCTGATAAAGTTTATTTGATGGAGTCTTTATGGAATATTTTTGTTCCAAAGCTTTCCATAGTGAATCAGTGGTCTTCTCCTCCATAACCTCTCGCAGCACATTGTTTGCCAGGCTCAATTGTATTGTACTACGTGCTTTAACCATTATCTCTTCCTTCTTCTCAATAGATAATGATTCTGGCAGTTTCTCCTAGCCCTCCAATGCCATTACTAGACCTTGATGATCCAGCAATGCCTGCAATTTTAGCTTCCATAAACTAAAGTCGTTGGACCCGTCAAATTTCTCAACTTCAAATTTTGGCATCGACATCTTGAATCTAAAACTAAGTGGCACTGTAATTCGTGCACCAGGTAAGTTCCCAGGAAAGAGAGGTGGGTCACAACGGATACGCTTATACCAAGTTTTTCCTAGCCAGTACCTTTCCAAAATAGCACTCTCACGTTATCACACCTCTCAACAACCAAGGATAATTGTCAAAATGACAAAGAATAATTCTTTTCTGATGTGGAGGATCAGACAATGCTGCAACCACAGAGCATACTAAGAATTTAATATCCTACTGAACTAATAGCTCTTATACCACTTATTAGGGATATCAGAGTAAGGTACATCCCAAGTCTATTAAACACTTTATGGATATAAGCGGAAGCGTATCCAAATTTATGTAGAGAGTAACAAATAAATAAAGCACATGAATAGTACTTTATAGTGAAACCCATTCGTCACTGCTCACTTCAACAAAATATATCAAGAAACTACACACTAAATTTTAACGTGGAAAACTCTTTGAAGTAATGAGGCAAAAATCACGGGACAAACTCCAAAAAATATCCACTATATTTAAAGATAATTACAATTTAGTATTTTTCAGTGAGACTCTTTTCTACTATAATTAGTAGTATTACAGAGATCTAGAGAATATACCCAAAATCCCCAGTGTATGTCACTCACTACACTCTTGGAATTTTACACTTCTCTAATATTACTCTCACTCACTAGAAGCTCTCACTTGCAAGAAGCCAGTGAATATTTGCTTCGCTAGATGCTCATTCACGGTGGGTTTTGGCCTCTATTTATAAAGCCTTCCCACCCAATTGCATTAAATGCAATTTACCACCTTCCAACCACCCACATGCATTGACAGCTTGTTGCACCGTCAAACCAAAGATTTGGTCTTCCTGCAATGTTGAAATTGTGAGTAAAAAGCATGCCAAAATTGTTGACATTGGCATTGTAAATTCTGCAAGCCTAATATTGTTGACGTTGGGCATTGCAAAAGCAAGCCACCGTCTGACACTGATGAAGCCAGAGGTATGGAGATTTGTGGGTTTTGCTTTAACTATAGTTGGATTGCTTTGTTACGCTTTCAGCTCCTCATTCAACTATCTATTCGCGAGATGGAACTTGATCAAAATCTTTCTTTATAATGTTGTCAGTTTCATCATCTGCGTTACAGTTTCGTTTGCAAAGGTATGGCAACACTCAAGGAGTATTCGGTTCAAAGCTCATATGGCGATTTTGACCGTCACCTCCGTCTACTCGTTCTTCTTTGATAAAGCAGTTAACAGGAAACCGGATGCGTAAAGCCTGATATCCTGCTCTGCCTTTGCTGTGATGTCGCTTAGCTTGTCAAGGCAGATTCAGTGCGGATTCGAGGTGGTTTTGGTATATTTCTTTCTGGGAGCTTTAATAATACAACTCATGAAGATAAGATTGTTGTTAGGTATGGTCGGAGTTGGATTTAGTTATTCCCTTATCATTCTTCGTTCCTCCTTAGACGGTCCAACAGAAAATTGATATCTTAGAATTCAAGATCAAAAGCATGCAGCCATTCAAAAGGATCAACAAAATTTTAATAACGGTGGTAATGCTCTTCTTATCACAGCTCCACCGGATACTTGTGATGTTACCATACCAGGGCTCACGCCTATTATAGATAGGCTCCGACGGACCCATCCGAGGGTTGTCATGATGCTTTGGAATAATGTGAAGGAATACCTTAGAGATGAGGACAAGATATGGCCGGTGAAGAAAGACCATGTGCCGTACACAATCGACTACCTGAACGAGCACTTGGAGGCTCGAAGGTCCGAGGACAAGTGCTCATGCTTGTTCAGGAGTGGCATAATACGAAAGAAAAAAAGTTCCCTATCGCGGTTTGGGTTGAATGAGCACCCTAGATATGAGGAGCAGATCCCGGTGGCAGTGATAAAAGATGACAACTATGTGATGGATGCGCTGCCGCTGTATCCAATCGACAAGCTTCACGAAAAAGTGCAGCTCATGGTAGCCGGCGGGTTCGAGAAGAAGTGCTTAGACGAGTGCAGCAATTGGCGAGGAGAGTTTTTACAAGGGTGCCTATTGCATCTGGGGTTGAATGAGGTCAACAACAAAGAAGTTGATGAGAAGAAGAGGATTAAGATGTGGATTAAACTTTCCAACATAGCTCTAAGGATACTATTCCCATATGAAAGGACACTCTGCGATCGCGTCTTCTTCGGGTTCTCTTCTGCCGCCAATCTCTCTTTCATGCAGGTTTGTAGTGAAGTGACGAGTGATATGCTAAATTTTGCCAACCATATTTTGTAAAATGGAGCCGTTCGCCGAATCATTTGCTCAGCCTCCTTCAAGTGTTGGGTGCATTGCATGACCTGATTCCAGAGTTCGAGTCGGTGTTTTTTGATCAATGCAGTTTATCACTCAGGACTGAAGCAAACGAGGCTTCCAAATGATTGTGGGAACCTAGTAGGCACCGTTTCATGGAGTTGGAGAATCTGATCTGTTGTGATACTAGTCAGGCAACATCTTCTGCTGGGGTTTGTCCTATTATTGTGGAAGTGATGAAACACCTTAGTGCTGTTGCAGGGGAACTTTCTCCTTTGCATTCAGTCGAGGTAACAAGGATAGTAGAACGGTTGAATAGACGTTTGGAAGCCATGTCCAAACACTATGCCGACACTGTTTTGGGCTTTGTCTTCTTCGTGAATAATTATAGGTACATATTATGGACGAAATTATGGCATCCACCGGCGACCAATCTTAGTAAATATTGGATCCGAATACCAGCTGTCAATATCACAGAATACAATATCGCCGACCATTGGAGGAAAGTCGATGAAAGAGAAGCAAAATCGAATGGTATATCTAACTGAATGTGCTTCAGTGTATTATCTGCACTTTCACTGGCAAATATATGTTAAAATGGGCACAAGAGTATAGACTAGAGAAAAACATAGGTTAAACATAGGTTTGATTTTTTGGATACAAGTAATACAAAAGTATAGAGTAGAGAAAAACAAACTTCAAAAAGGCTAAACAAATGAATAAGTTAACAACTTAAAAAATATCAGAAATGCTATACTTTATGAGCTTCATTTTATTTTAAATGCATAATCTCTATAAAAAGTTTGTACTTGTATTGAGTGATTTTGTGCTACAAGAATTAGACTTGTACCCCCAAAAAAAAAAAGGGGTGATCATTGCTATTACGGTAGTATTAGTTACTACTTAGTTGTTGATGGAACAAGGTTTGCTTTTATATCAACTTTGAAGTTTCTTGATCATTTAGTGTTATAACCAATGAAATTATGTAGGTTTGCCCTGTACGTATATTTGGTGAGCCTCGTTAAACCCTTGGTCTGTGTTAACTTCACTTAATTAATGTTTTTATTTGTTAATGATTTTTAACTTTTAACAATTTTAGGATATACTTGCAGAGATATTGCGGACTCAAGTTAACTAACTGTCCGATATGCCGAGAAAGGATCACCGGTTGTCTCAAGTTGTTATCATTGTAGAATATAGTGTATATTAAATAGTTTGTGTAAGATACCTCTCCTGCAGGGTTGATGCTGTGGCTTTAGGAGTCCTAAAGATGGACTTATTTTTTGTAAAAAGTTGCCTGTACTAACAGGGATAATTTAAGAGTGTTGCAAAAAGTAGACATAGATTTGTGCAAAGTTCCATTTGGTTCATTGTTGCGGCGTTTGAAGTTGATTATTTCTATTGGTAGCTGCACATACTGTTTATACTTGTTTATTATGTTATTTCACTTATTTGACAGACTAGATTTGCATGATTTTCTTCTCTGCAGTCTACATCATGGCAAATGATAAGAACAGCCTTCAATGCCACGATCGAGGAAGCAAAACAAAAAAAGAGGTGAAGTTTGCCCACAAGCAGAACAGATAACCAATGCTGGAAAAAGTATATGATTCAGTTTTATTTTGTTTGTGATAATACTCAGCTGTACTTATTCACTATATATACACAATCCAAAGAAAAAGATACAATAATTTATTTAGACTTAGTAATTGAATTTTTTCAAGACCTGAAAATTTCATAATTCTTTATTTCACAAAATATATAGATTTTTTAATCAAATATTAATTACATTATGATAATTTTCTCTTAAAAATTTTAAATAAAACCGTTTGCATTTAATGCTTAAAGTTATTAATATCATTAATTATTTCTGCCTTGAGAAATTCTTATAAATTTTGAAAATAAAAAATTGCAGGAGATGAAGAGTCAAGAAAAATATAAAAGAGTGAAAAATCAAAAGATAAAACACAATAATGCATCTTTCACTAACATCAAAACATGCAATGAAATTAATAAAGCTGCCAACATAGACAATAACAATGCAAGAGCTGCCATGTAGAGAAAATAGCGAAACAATTTTTATATAATATTATAAATTATAGATTACATATACTTTGACAGCTCTGACGTCAACCTCACGGTCAGTGCCTACGTTAACGCGGTTTCTCTCATCTATCATTGTTTTCTTAGAAAAGAAGGCGGTAGAGTAGAAAATCATGTAAACCACGACCTATATAGAATGCAAGGTTCTAACTTGCGATTGCAATGATATTGCGATTGTTGGGATTATGGATAATTGCAGAACAATGTAATTGATGCTGCGGCCGTAATTACTATTATGATGTAGTTGTGGAGGATATCATAACAACAATATTATGGCCTCAATTTCAGTTATAAACTGTAATTTAAAGTCATAATATAGGCTTCGATATTTAAATATGGTAATAGTGTATAATAATAATCGAAATATTGTATTTTGAAATTTTTTACAAAAATATGGGATTGTTGTGAGACTTTTCGCCACGAAGAAGGGAGAATCGTGGCCAAAAAAAATTGCAAAGGATCACCCTATAGGGGGGCAAAATTTGTGCAAAGAATTCACCCTCCACGGGGGCGAAATGTGATACAAAAATCAACACACATTTCGCCCTACAATGAGTAGAAATTTGACCAAAATCTGTCTCATATTTTGCCCTACAATGCGTAAAAATTTGACCAATGTTCAAAATTTTTAACGGTAAAATTTTAATGGCTCTCAGTTCACTTATATATATACATAACATTTTACAGTTCCTTCGAACGAGTTGTTTTTCATTTTCCTTGTTTTTCCTCACTTTATTCTAGCTATTCTTCTATTCAATTATTCTTATTTTGTTACATTTTTAGTTATAAGAGTGAAAAGTAATACAAAAAAAGTGAGAAAAATTATGGATAATAGTTTAAATGCTACTATTATTGTACATTTTAATGGCTCTGTTATTAAAAATACAGAGGAATGTGTGATATTTATGTCTGACGAACCGCTTATTATTTTTGTTCCTCAAACCATATTGTTTGATGAACTAATTATTATACTTTGTCGAGACATAAATATTAACACTCCAAAAAGAGTGGTGAGAATTAGATATAGATGTCCAGTTTCAAATATTAATGACAAAATACAATTTCGACCAGTCAAAATAAGCAACGATAGAGAGATGCAAATAATGTTTAGGACGTATAGGCAGTACCTACAGTACATTACTGCCATTGAACTATATGTCGACTTTGAAGAAGTTGTTGCTAAAGCTGGTGGAGCAAGTTTGCATCACAATGAAAATGCTCAAAGTGCATATTCAGCTATGCAACATGAAGACACTATCCCCAATTTATATCAAGTGAGTCAGGTAATAATTTATTAAACTTTTTTATTTCGAAGTAAGTTATGTAATTTCTTGATTATAGTGCAATATATTGCCCAATCTGGTCCAACTGTAAGAGCAATGGAAGATACTTTCCATGGATGCTGGATGACGTCTTGTCCGGCATTATTTTACAGCCCAATAAGCGCAGTATATAAACACGCGTAAAGTGCTCTATTGTCTGCTGGTCGGCATTCTCTGCAATTGTCGAATTAAGATGCTCCAACCAAGACAATCTGATTGCACAACCAATAAAGTCATTGGCTTCAGGTCGTTCACCAAGGCATGCCTCACACATATCCTGAATTAATTGTACATTTAGATCTGTTGTTCCAGTGACAACCAGCCCATTGATGGGCAGGCCAAGGTGCAGTGCAACGTCTTCCAGTGTCAAGGTATACTCCCCACAAGGAAAATGAAATGTGACACTCCGGCCTCCATCGTTCTACCAATGCATTAATTAAATTTGGAAGTAGATGAAATTTGTTAATACTAGCAACTTCATTCAGTCTTGCCCTTTGTAAGTACCCTTCTATCATATGATGTGGTGGCTCGATATTCCTAACTCGCATGCGCATCTGTCTACCATCCTATAACATTATCATAAATTAATAAATTAGATAAATTTATAATAAAAATTGTTGCATTATTATTGTAAATAAAAACAGGAAATAATAAATCGCTCTAAACCCAAAATAAAAATAAGTATCATTACTTCTATTCTACTTTTTTGTTTAAATTAAATGTCACTTTAATTTAATTTAACTATTTGAATCGTATGTTATTTTTATATTATCTATTCTTTGTTGCAACAAAGAATAATAATAATCATAATAATAATAATACCACCAAAAAATAAATTAAACTTCTATTACCGATTTATTAATTTAAATTTATATTCTATTAGTTACAGCCATCTCTTAAATATCTATTGAATATTTCTATTGTTAATGTAATTAACAAATAAATTAATATATTATAAAATATATATATATATATATATATATATATATATATATATATATATATATATATATATATATATATATATATATAACCTTATTATTATAATTATCTAATGCTTTTATTCTTACATAAACAATTAAAACAAACATTTGTTGAGGTGTATCTTTAGTAACTCTGCCATTCACCTAAATTGAACCCAACAATTATCAAAACTAAATATGCAGTCTTAAAAAATAGAATAAAACCAAAATTACATACAAAAGTTTGAAAAATAAACATCGCACAGACCTTAAAAAGATTGAATAAAAAATATATATAACCATTTTTTAATAATTGTCTAATATTTTAAAACTAATAATGCACTAAAATTAATTTCAAACATAATATTACCACAAAATAATAATACCTCTTACAATATTCATCTTATGATCAATCTAATTTGATATATACAGAATCCTAACAAATTAAAATTAATTTTAAACATAATATCAATATAAGTTTTTAAATATAATTTTTGAAAATAAATATATTACCTTAGAAATTTGCACTGCAATATGATTGCTTGAATCCACTGTTGAATCATGGCGTCGATTGCGTCGACTCATTCTTGTCGTCTCGTTCTATCTTTCTTGATCACACACTAAATTAGATCACCCACTCAAACACTTCTTACTCTCGTTAACAAAACCCTTCACTCCGAAAAAACGAAGAAGTAAAGTTCATTTATAGAACTTACAATCCAACTATCAACAGTATTATTTCATTTCACCTTACACATGTCAACTCCCCGTCTAACATACTTTTGCCCCCTCCAACTTATTTGCAGAAAGCATCACGGACAATGCTCTTTTTTTTCAGACTGTAAGGGCACTTCAGTTTGTATTTGAACACTCACATTTTGCCATATTGCAAGGCGAAATGTGCTTCACTTTTTCACTGTTAATGCTATTTGTTTGTGTCACAATTCGCCTTGCTGCAGGGCGAAATCCATGCAATTTGTTTGGGTCAAATTTCGCCCTACAGGATGTAGAATTCGGGTAAAAAAAATAAAATATAGATACTACTTATAGTATGGCGAAATGTGTATTAATTCCTACACCCGTAATTTTGTTATCAATCCCATATTCCTGTATTTTAAATCTACTATTCCTATAATATAATTAAAAAACCGCATATTGATACACAAATTTAAATATTTAAATATTTTAAACTGTTTGTGTGCATGAGGTCGAAATGCTTCGCATGAATTTCAGCATGCTTTTCACTGTGCTTCATATGCATAATTCACTGTGCTTCACCTCTCAATTTTCGCCATCCTTAAAGTAGAATTTGATTAAAAATATTATTGCAGGTGGTGTCTCAAGTTTCGCCATCCTGCAAGTAGAATTTGATTAAAAAATTAATAAATACTAAACTCTACCTCATCCATGGCGAAATATGCTAAACATTCCCATCACTCTGTACTTTCATATATTATCCCATATTATCATAATTTTAACCTATAATTCTCATATATAAAATAAAAGCCCCATAATATAATGTAATCAGTTAGTTTTCCGTGAACTGTTTTGAATTTTATTTATACAACTATGAGCATTTAATTTCATAGATAAATGGTAATTTTAAGGGCACGCTTCTCTCACACAAGCTCTATACATTTACAAAATTTATTAATTCATTTTAGTTTTTAACCTTTTTTATCAGAAAAGTAAAAGCTTAAAATCAATATACTTTAAATCGAATTTTAGACAAAAAAAAAAAATTAGGTAAAAAATTCTGATACTGTTTCACAATTAATAGAGAGATGCATATTAAAATTTAAGAGTAGTGTGATCTTATTCTATTTTATTTGATTGTGGCAATACTTAGCTCTGTTATAAATAGCATTAAAAAGCAAAAATGAAAAAAAAAAGTTATTTTAATTTATTTTTACCAGTTAAATGGCTTTTTTATAACAAAAACTATGTATAAGTTTAATCCTTCTTGTTTTATATATATAGTTTTATTGATAACGAATTCATATTTCTTTTTTTGTAAAAAATATTATTTATTCACAAATTGATGTTACTAGTGTAATTAGCCCCTTGTCAAAATAATATATCATTTGATAGTTGATAGTAGTATTTATGATAGTATTTTATTAAGGATGAAAGTATCAACAATAGTATTACTTCTCTTGCCTTACGTGAAGCCAATGTTGATATTCATCTTGCTAAGCATGAAGCGCAAAGTAATACTCGACCCGGTACTTGAGTACACGAACCTGCTGTTCTTGCGCCTCTGATTATAGCTGATGCAGTGGGTGAGGACAAATATAAGTCAACGGAACGGCTTAATACAAAATCGAACATGGTTGCTTTCTCATTTCATAAGATTATTGAACTGGAACTTGAAAGATATATAGCAGCGCGTTATATATATTTGGAAGTGTCACAATTAACAGAACAAGTGCAAATTACAAGCTTGGTGCTTCCTTGAATTTGCATCCATTCATTTTCTTTAGGGTACAGAAACAAAATATGAAGCTTTTGTTGTTTCTTCAGTGCTTGATCTGCCTGGGGCTGCTTCTCATCCATCCCTTCTTTGCTCTGATCGGGTTCCTCTTATATAATGACTAAGTTATATGTATTTCAGACTTAGTTAAATGAGTTGGCTTGTTTTGTCACAACAAAATTTCGTATTTTTTGCTTTTGTGATTTAATTAAAGATTTTGTATCAAAGCTTATATTTCTGTCATATATGTTGTGCTTGTACTTTTGTTACAAAATGTACAGATCAACAGCAACAGGTCGTTTCAAAGATCAGCCGATAAAGTTCCCGCCAAAACCGCCTGGTTCCCCCATTAAACGCCCATAACGAATGCCCAGCGTGAGGACTGGGGAGCTCATATAGATAGTTTTCTTCTTCTATCTGTATCTCTTTGCTTCTAAATTTGTTCTGCTTGGTATCAATAGTAACAACTAACAAGCATAGACGTGCTCCTCCAATTTTTTCACTTTCAGCTATGTAATACCTTGACCTTTCTTTCCGTGCAATAATAAGCCCAGTTATCATACCTGAATGTTAATTTAACGAGTTCCAAACTAACTCTCCTTTAGTTTCAAGAGGTTTTGTAGTTGTTTTCTTTAATGAAAGTTTCGGTTCGGGTTTTAGTATTGTGATTTGTGAATTTATTTTTTTTTAAATAATGCTATACTCCAATGTAGGATAAAATATCATATTGTTAAAATACATGATATTAGAACAGCAATATACAAAACAATAACGTTATCTAGTAGGATATCTTTGATATAGAGAAGAATCTATTCTAACAATTGCCAAAAATATAAGTGTACACGTATACATGACAGGAACATCTTCAGCTTTTCTCCTTTATAAATTTGATGGGTAACATGAGACAATAGTGTTGTCATACTAAAAGTGTCTTGTCTCATTAAGATATACATATTTGTAGAGGAAGTATAAGGAGAAGATTTGTTTTTTTATGAAAAGATTGTCTTGTTGCATTTATTATAGATCAAACTAAGCCAAAATATATTCAAGCATATTAATATATTTAAGTGCAAAGCATAATATGTGTTTTCCAATAATCTAACAGATCACAACGCATAATAATGAATCTCAAGAAACATCAGGTTATACCATTCAACTAATTTAATAAATAAATCAATGGTAGTTTATTAGTGGTTTAGATAAATAAAATTAATGAGTTCCTATAATTTAGTATGATGTGCTTGGATTGGCTTGTTTTGGATTAAAAACAACTGGCAATAAAAAGCTTCCTTACTAATCAAAATCTAAACAGAAATGATATTTGGCACAACAACATTTTCATGTTTTTAATATGAACAGTGTTAAATTTTTCTCACTTGTAAATTAACGCTCTCTCTCCTCCTTGATTTTTGTTGAAAGAACGGATTTTATTGGTTGTCAAATATTTTATACACTTTCGTGCTCTTGGTATTCGTACCAAGTAGCACCTCTCAAATCTAAAATAAGAGTCAGTTGGTTTAGAAAAATAATTTTCTAAAAAATATCACCAAATATACAAAATCATATTTAAATTAGCTTATTTAAGATTAGAAAGAATTCATAGTAAAACTTTTTGAAATAATTTAAAAAAAATATTATTTCTCATAAATAATTAATAACCAAACATTGTTGAAGTTAAGCATGCCTGTCATCGAGATCCTGGGACGAATGAGCATGACCTACTATATGACAAGCGTTTTACCCATGACATGACCATAGCAAAAAATTCTTAGAATTTAGGGTTTAGGATTTACATTACAGAATTTAGGGTATAATATACAGGACAGACACAATATAATACATAAGACAGACATAAATCTAAGTCCACCAGTCAGTTGTCAATAAAAAATCAGCAAAATAGGGTAATGGAGGGCAGACACAAAGAAAGGTAGTTCCTTTTCATTTGCATCGGATAGCTTAATTAGTTCGGAGGAAAAAAAAATTGATGGAAAAAAAAATTAGAAGAAAAATGGGGCAATCAAACTGAGACTATTGATGCAATAGAATTAAGAATGGAAAATTCTATCCAGCCCAAATGAAAAAGAAAAAGTTAAACCATAACACTTCGTACAAAATAAATGTATATATAACTCGAGTAAAGCCATAATCTAGAATGTATATGCTGGTAGACAACAACATATTTGCTTTTTCTGCACCTTTGCAAGCGATAGGAACCTCCTTCAATCCCATGATCGAGCAAGCAGAACACACCAATGCTGGAGAAATTATGGCTACAAATGGTAGAAGTATACCACAGCTGAATAGGTGTACTACGGATCTAACGCTATGCTCTAAAATTTTCCTTTCATGTTCTCCAAGTTTTTCTGACGACCTCATCCAATTGAGCATCTGAAATGCTCGATTGAAGGAGATAAGAGAGGTGAGGGAGATAAGGAAGAGAAAGACAGAGAATGGAAGAACACAGAATGCTTTAGATTTCCTGGCTTGGTTTGATTAATACAAATACATAGATATTTATAGATGTAAAAAATACCTCTAGATTCTTCTAAGTTTAATGTTCCTAATAAACACATGCTTCATGTGTACTTTGGAACTATAAAATCTTGAAACCATAAAATACACAAAAAGCATATATCTCTTAAATATAGAGATACATGCATGTTGGTAATTGGATCAAGTTTAATTTTGATGATTTCTGTGGTACCCCTTCAAATTAAAAGGGTGTGAAACCCTTCTTACTTGGCCCAATAGTATTTGATCGTATGGTTAATAATTATCACATGTCATTATTTCATTATTTAGATATTATCCCCTTTAACAATTTTTTTTAAATATTTTTGCCCCAAACTCTTTGAAAAATTTTAAACTTTCGGATCTCAGACATCAAACCAATTTACTTAGTACCAACTGGAAAATGATGTAAAGGAATGGCTGACATAAGTCCAATAGGCAATAGCAATGGATCCAGTTTCGGAATTACAAATCTCTTTGACTTTTAGCTTCTTGAATATGTACATATATTATATGTATGTATAGGCTACACACATCAATATATCGAAAATTAGAGATACAATCCAATAATGCAAAGGAATCCAAACCCCAGATTAATTTTATCTAAGAACAATAAAATATTTTGATGTTGTTTTCGGATCAAAATCTAACGTTGAACACGAATTTCAACTTTTAACAATAACAAATGATCCAAAATGTAAATCAACACAAGAGTCAACTAACGTTGAAAAAGGTTCAAAAGGGGAAAATGGTTATGGTGGCAGCAACAGAGAGGAATATAGTGGTTGGTGGACATAGCGGAATGATGTGGAGCAGAATGATCGGTGGATCTTAGTGATACCATTTTCTCCATCGTTTGCACTCACGAGAACGAAAGAAGAAGAAGCTCGATGGAACAACACCCACGCTTCATTTTTATGGTTTTGTGCGCTATAGAGGAATCACTATGGTCATACACAAAATTTTGCTGGATGGAGATCTTAATACAATTCGCAATGGCGGTTACATTCAATTTGCGATGATGGTTGCCAAGGGAGAAAAATGTGACTAGATTGAGCAAAGAGATTGAGAAATTTAGGGTTCTTGAGTTTAAGTGGAAGAATTAGGGCTCTCATGTATGAATTTTGTGAAAAAAGATTGTTTAGATATTTTAGAATTAGAATAAGTAACTTGATTTGATGTTTGAGATTTGGAAGTTTTAAATTTTTCAAAGAGATGCAGGGTAAAAATATAAAAATAAAAAGTTAAGAATTTAATTTAAATGCACTGACTGTGTAAAACAGTTTTATACTGTCAGCCAATAGAAATAATGAAAAGTACCAACTCATATAAATAACTACCCATTATAATGAGAGACCCACTATGATTTCTCATTTTTCCCTATTTCTATTGATTGATAATATAAAACTATTTTATATTGTCCGTATATACCAATTAAACTCAAAAGTTAAAGGGGACAAAATCTAAATAATGAAATAATGATATGTCACTTTTTATATGGATAATTATTAACCACATGGTCAAATATTATTGGACCAAATAAGAAGAGTTTCAAACTCTTTCAAATTGAAGGGGTACTATAGAAACCATCTTTTTATTTTATTTTTCCAACATTGACTGCTTGTCCAATTTCTTAACCCATTGTGCCCAAGGAGACTTTGATATATAAATCTAGGAACTTTGAAACTTGAGGCAACATAACAAATGAGTTTAGAACTTATCAACTGCTTTGAGAATTTGTTCTGATTCAACCATAGACACCATTTCAGGCCATGTAAAGTTTACAGTACTTGATCTCATTCTAAAGGTGTGTCCCCTAAAAGTCAAAACTTTTGGTGGAGGTAAGGCGGAGGACAATTCGTGAATACTTGATTGACAAGTGATAATAAAGCGATATCTCTTGGGATAAATTTTCGCTTTACTACCACAGCAGCCCCAACCATTTTGCACATATGACTAGTCATTCAATCAGTGCATGATTAATTTCAAATAACTAGTGTAGTCAACAATAGAGTAGAACAAAGAAAGGCATAAAGATAAGTTATCTCATTAGTATGGAAAGAGCAACATTATAGTGCCTCAAAAGGGGACATGAAGAGTGAATATCATGGAAAGAGACGACGCAAAGCATTGGGGCCAAAATTTTGTGTATGTCTTTCTATGGTGATTGGTGACCACTATTTATCAAATTGGACTAATAATTAAATGGACTATTAGTTATCCTGTTCCGACTTATACAATATTTGGTGAGCAGCAGATTGTACAACTTATCAAACAACATTTTATATCTAGTGTACATGAAATACCAATAGAGATTAATTTTGATATATTGCTAGTAATTATGTTGTGTATTAAAATCTCAAAAGGAAAACAGATCTGCTATTCCAAATGATTATGTCATGTATCTACAAAAGTCAAAAAATGACTTAGGAGTTGATGATGATTCAGTTTCATATTCATCGACCATAAATTGTGATAATATTGATAAATGATTAGATATCATAAAAGTTGATATTAAATCCATGGAGCAGAATATATAGTGTATGGAACCTTGTGGGATTATCTAAAGGGTGCAAGAGAATAGGGAGTAAATGTTCTTTAAGACAAAGTGTGACTCTCTTTCCAACCTTAAACGTTACAATGTCTTGCTGCTAAAGATTTTATGCAGAAAGAAGGCATTGATTATAAGAGCCTTTTTCACCCGTTTCCAAAAAAGACTCTTTTAGGTTTAATTACCATGACATTGGTAGCTCATCATGATTTAGAGCTACATCAAAATTGAATGAAAAACTGTTTTTTTGAGTGGGAAAGTACACATGATGTTTAAACTTAACAAATCAACATACGTAATCAAGCAAGTTTCTTGCCAACGATATCTCAAGTTTAATAATGCTATTATATCATATGAATTGAAGGAAAACACTATTGATTGGTGTATATTACTGAAGGTTAGTGAAAGTAAATTTATGTCTTTGGTTCTACTGTATGCTGATGACGTCTTGTGTGCAACATTATTTTTGTCTATTAACTGGAACTAAGAAGTTTCTCTCTAATTAATAACTTTGAAATGAACAACATGGTAAGGCAAGTTGTGTGATTGGAATGAAAATATATTTCAAGATAGATCATAAGGATTGTTAGCATTAAGCATATATCAATCAAGTTTCAAAGAGATTCAGAATGGAAAAATACTGAGCATCACAAGTTCCAATTTAGGATGTGTCTAAAATCCTCCTAATCCAAAATCTTACTCAAATGTAATAAATAATCACTAAATATTATATAAATTATAACTCATGCTATTGTGAGTGAAATTTTGAACTAAAAGGATTTTTAGGTAGATTGTTTAGAGAATATATCAACACTCCTTGAAATATTATCTAGTTTTTCTAATTTTTAAAATTCTTATTTAAAAATACAAATATTCAAATTTAATTTTTTAATCTAATTCAACTCTAAAATGCCATTTACTAATAACTAGGTTATGTAATACTAATGCAAGTATCTAAATAAAATCAT
The DNA here is from genome assembly GCA_031439585.1 of Pterocarpus macrocarpus. Classification (NCBI taxonomy): domain Eukaryota; kingdom Viridiplantae; phylum Streptophyta; class Magnoliopsida; order Fabales; family Fabaceae; genus Pterocarpus; species Pterocarpus macrocarpus. The sequence goes on from CM062514.1 coordinate 18,323,019, forward strand.
ACTCATACTAAATTTATCGAGTAAACTTAAATCAAGCACTCATCAATTTTCTAAATTTTTTGGATCAAAGACTATGTAACTAAATAAAACTATGTTCTTTTTAAAATAATACTAATAATAATCATAATAATAATAATAAGTTAAGCTAGTTAACAGATTGACCCACTAATCCATAAAGTACAATTCACTTAACGCACAAGATAAACAAAGCAGCCATATAAAATAAAGTTTTTCAAAAAAGGTCTGATCCAATTAATTCACATGAACGCAGGTTAAACATATTAGCACGCCGAAAACGTTCCATATACTTGCTCTAGTTCTGGCAGATACGAGACTCAGCTTTAGAATGACGCTTTCGTCCCACCATGCTACGTTAAGGTATAATTTCCCTAGGCATAGATTCTGAAACTAGTGAGTGAATGTTTGGATACACTTTCGAGAGTTAGAAATCCTTTTATTAATATGAAAATAAAAATATATAATAATTATTATATTTTGATATATAAAAGTAATTTTTTAGTAGATCTTTAAAATTTTAAATAATTTTTTGAAAGAAATATTATTAAAATTATTTTTTATTTTAAAATAAATCTTTTAAAAAATAATTTTATAATTATATTCATATCAATAATAAAAAATAAATTTTATCTAATATAAATAAATTTTATTCTTTTAAATTTATTTTTGATATATTTAAATTAAATAAAAATTATTTATTTAAAAATAATTTTTTTAAAAATTTTTTTTTAAAAAAACTTCTCCCAAAAGTTAATACGAGAGGTCAACAACTGAACGGGCCTGGGTCATATAGCTCCTGGGGTACACAGTAAGAGCCAAATTAATATACAGAAGCGGCAACTGAGGTTGGCACAGGTGGTTGGGATCCGGGACTTTTACCACGTTGACTGCATAGGGGCTTCCCTTGGTTGCGAGTTCGAATCCTTCTAGTTTGAAAAGTCCTCAGTTGGTGGGCAATCGGCAATCCTCTGCGGGAAGATCCCCTGCCACTCGAGTTTTCTGGGTGGCCAGTGGCCCAGTTTGGTGGGATGGGGGGAGTGGCACCCTCTGCCTTCAATTGGCTGGATCCCCATCCAGGCACCGATCCCCTGCGCCCTCTAGTATTGGCGATACCTCTCCTTATTCGCATTTTTCTGTAGCTATAAAAAAATAAAAAAAAATGGAGAAGCAAGTTCTTTGTGATCAAACAGATAAGTTTCTTTGTTCAATTACAAGACTTTGACTACCTCAGCCTCGACCCTGCTGTCCCCACTTTAACGCGGTTCCTATCTCTTCTATTCATTTTTTCCTTTGACAAGACGAGATCTTTGAGCGGAAACTCAGGCAGCTGCTTCTTCTGTTCTCCTTCGTCTGTACTTTTCATAAGTTGTTTAAGAAAATTAAAGACTTATAAATTTTTTTTTAACTTGATTATTAGTATTAATAAATAAGAAAGAAATTACGTAAAGCGAAGACAAAATTAATTTTTGACAATGAATGACAATAAATAATAATTCAATCAAATAAAACATATAATTTAAGACATATAGTGCATATTTAGTTTTTATTAACAATGGAAAAAACTATTTTTAAAATCGGAATAATTTTTATGTACTTTTACTGTAAAATAAGTTTGCACTATTAATTAAAAAAATCAAGAAAATTTTTATATCATGTTGAACAATTACATAGGTTTAAATTTGAATAAGATGACATGGAAAATTTCTTCGCTTCTATTGAATAAGGATGTAAAATTGAATTATAAAAAAAATGTAAAATTGAAAATTTGAAATAAAATTGTTTTATTTGTTTTACACAGTCAACGTACGAAAATAGTGCTCTTTTTGAAATTTCACTGAAAATATTTTTATTATAAATTAATTAAAATATAAAATAAGTTAATTTGAAATAAAAAAGTAAAGCGAAGGATCGACTCACCAAACACCAAATGGGATAGCATTGAAACATTATATATATATATATATATCCCATCACATGCAAGTTTTTCTTATCGGCACAACGAATAGACATGAGGCTTCTTTGGTTTCTCCAATGCTTGCTCTACCTGGCGCTGCTTCTGATTCATCCCTCCATTGTTTCCGGCTTCAGGTAACTCTCATTAACCAAAATTAAGTTGTATATATTTGAACACTTTTTTAAATGAGATGGCTTGTTTTGTTGCAACAAAATTTGGTATTATTTTCTGTCGTGATTTAATTGAAGATTTTGTATCCAAGTGTTCACTTCTATCATATTTCATTCTGCTTGTACTTTGACGGCAGACATCGACGTCCCAGCCATGGACGTTTCAAAGATAAGCCGGTAAATCCCCCGCCAAAACCGCGAGGGGCCCCCACACATCACCCATGAATCAATATCATTACCATGATTTTAAATTGCAGTTACAGTTCCAATTACTATTATGCTGTAATGTGAAAAATCACGGAAAAATATAGTTGATGTTGCGGTAGTTGCCGTTGTGATGTTATTGCGGAGGACATTACAACAGTAATATTGCGGCCGTGGACACAATTTAAAACAATGGTCACCACTAAAGAATGCCTAGCTGAGTGAGGAGCTTATATAGAAAGTTTCCTCCTTCTATTGTATTGTATCTCTTTGCTTCTAAAATTTTTTCTGCTTGGTATCGCTAGAAATAAGCATAGAGGTGCTGATCCAATATTTTTCAGCTATATATGTAATACCTTGATCATTCTTTCGGTGCAATAATAAGTCCAATTATCATATCTGTATGTTCATGTAATGAGTTCCAGTAATCCACTAAGAGCATGGCCATGACCTGTTATGACAAACCTCTTCCCGTGACATGACCCCGGCAACACGCACACATATAATAGTATTATCTAAGTCCAGCAGCCAGTTGTTAATAATTATCTCCAATATAGAGTAACGGTGAGCACAAACAAAGAAAGGCAGTGTCCTTTTTCTTTGCATTGGATGGCTTAATTAGTCAGAAGGAAAAAAAATCATTAATAGAAAAAAGATTGGAAGAAAAATGGGGGCAACCAGACAGAGATTCGTGCAATAGAATTAGGAAAGGAGAATTCTACCATAAGAAAAAGGAAAAAAAAAAAACTTAGGCTTTCAAAACCACGACACATGAGTACAAAATAAATGTATACAATACAACTCGAGTAAGACTATCATATACACGTAATGTATATGCCGATAGACGTACAACAACACATCGGCAGCAGATATTGCATCACGAGGTGCAAAATAAATCTCCCTTCAAGTCACATAAGAAGCTGAGCTATACCATTAAAATAAAAATATCAAATATATATATATATATATATACACCACCTCATTGAATATTTAGTCTGAACTTAGTAATTAATTGAAAACTTTGCTATATAAGCTCTACACGTAGCCATGTCCGGTTGACGAGACTAGATGTTGCAAGATTTTCTTCCTCTGCTCCCTGGCAAACGAAGGGAAATACCTTGAATGCCATGATCAAGCAAGCAGAAAAGATAACCAATGCTGGAAGGTTTTATAATTAATGCATTGACACTTGACAGGTTCAGCTTCAAGGCCCTTGTGATATTCTCTTACAGTAGCATGCAAGTTCTAGAGTGACTGTTGGTCTCTCTCTCTCTCTCTCCCCTAGAAGAGTAACATATTACAATTTACAAGGATTTGGCAGGCGAAGGGGATTTGGTAGCGAGAGGGGCATTGACTGACCCAGTGTTATAGCTCCGCCGCCTCATGCGAGTAGCAAGTACTTATTCCATTTTGTGAATTGTCATCGAACAAATACTCTCTTTACTCCTTTTTAATTGTCGTTAGAAAACAGCACAAAATTAAAGAAGCGATTAAATATTCTTTACTGACTAAAAAAGGATAAGTTTAAGATACCGAATCATCTTTGAATTTATTAATTAAAAATTATAATAGATTAGCAAATGAGCCGGCAAGAAAGAAAGATCAAGGATAGAATTAATAAAAAATATTCATTTATTTGCTAGAATTCTAATAAAACAACACATGGTATAAAAGCTAAAAATAAGTTATAATAATAGATTTGATATCTCCTTGTAAATATATTATCTCATCATAAAAAAAAATTAATTTTTATAATAACTATGTCAGTAATCATACATATAAAGCTATATGCTATATGATTTGATTGATAGTGTGTAATACTTTACCGCAATATATCAAAATTAATCTCCAAAATAAATGTCACTGTTGTACTGAAAAAAAAATCATAAATTGAAAGAGCTAGTAACATCTTTTGTGCAATTACAAAACAGACTACCAACAAGAATTAGGTGCAGAGACAGTAAGTTGCACTTTAAAAGAGAGGATACAAGTTTAAACTCTAAAAAAACCAAAAAAATTGTTGCAAGGATCTCTTAATCATAATAGTATCGAAGGATAGAAATATCTTAAAAAATTATTAAAAAAAAAGGAATTACAAGACTAAGACTGCCATTGCCTCAAGAGTCCCTGTTTTTAACATGGTTTTCCATCCTTTTAATAGAGAAAGGTCAACGAATGGGAAACTCATAACCAATCTGATACAATATAGTTAGTTTTTCTATATAAATTAAATACAACTAGTTGGTTTTCCTACCGATTGATTTAAATTTTATTTATGTAATAAGTCTTTAGGGAGTGTTTGATAGAAGGTTTGAATTTTTATTTTCAGGAATCTTGTACTTAGATTTTCTTAAATATGTGTTTTTTAGAGTATTTGGTAGGCGGATTAAATTTTTGATAATATATTTTTCAATCTCAAAAATACTAGTGATAGTCCGATGACAGAGGGCTATCATGGTTCGACAATGGTAGGTAGTGGTTTGGTGGTGGCAGCTGGATGTGGTCTTGTAAAGGTGGCGCCAACAAGTGGTCTAATGGCAGAGGGCAATCGGTGGTGGGTGGCAGTGGATGGCGATAAGAGTAATTTGATTTTTTTTATAAGGAAAAATATTTTCATTTCATGGGAATGTTGCAATTCAATGTGTGAGATGAGAATCTTACCCCAAAATCAATTCTATAAATGTAACATTTCCGATAATATTTTTCCAAAATTTATACCAAACATAAGAATTTTCTTAACTTTCCAAGAATATGTTTCCTAATTCTCTACCAAACACCCCTTTAGTTTAATAGATAAAAAGCAATTTACACAAGCAGATTAATTAATTGGGTAATTATCATAAACCACCCATGAGATTTTACTAAAACAAAGCACCCCATTTTCCCCATAATATAACACTCCACCCCATCTCCTTTGAACACCGTCAGTGACCAGTGATTGAGCCTTCCTAAACGAACCAAGGTTACATAGTGAGTTAAAAACACTTCCAAAAGTTAACCAAGGAGTAACCCAAGCTCACCTGCCCCTAGTTTACATTGGTATTCTTCGTGGGAGACAAAAATGCCTCACCACTTCTCCCATATGTACAGAACCTCAGCAAAGAGAGAGAGAGAGAGAGCTTCTCAAAGTCCAAACCCTTCCTTTTCACACAAACTCACATTCACCAATAACCAAATCAAAATATTTTTAAAAATAAAAATAAAAAAGTTAGAATCAATCACACAAGCCCAAAGCCTTCCTCTTCACACAAACTCACCAGCGAAGTGCGAGACAGCACCAACAAAGCTACTGAACAGCCACCAGCATGCAAGCCCGACTCAACAGTCGGGACCGCTACAACCTTCCTCTTCTCATATGATGACTGATGAGCCGCAGTAGTGACTCAAACCTGTAGCAGCATCCACCCACCTCCGCACGCCACCCCTGTCGACCAGCGAAGCTGCAATGAAGCGGCACCTGGACACGCGATGTTCATTAATCCTATATGGGTTTTGTTCATTTTGGGCTCAGTTTGGCTCATTTCATTTCAGATCTTTGAACGCTTTTAATCCCTTTTTTTTTCAACGATTCTGAAGAGTTGGCTGTGTTGAATAGCTGTGAGTTTCTCGATGAGGGGCGGAATTGTTGTGAACTTGTGATTGTTTTTGGGTCTTCTATTGGAAGGCTATAAAGGATTTTGATGATTTTTTCTTTTGTTTCAATAGCACATGGGTTGCTTGTTTTATTGTTATCTTGCGTGCATTAGACTTTCTGACTTGAAAAGTGTGTTATCTGCTACCCATCAATGTGGTTTTAGCAGTTTGGAAGCTTTGTCATTAATTTTTCTCAATTTTGACTATCTGAATTGTGATTCTATTCTCCAGTCAATGACGATGAAGAAAGGGACGAAGAAAGGAAGGGATAAAAGAGGGGATGATGATTACGGTGGTTGGGTTTGATAGCTCTCAGCTGACAAAGAAGGGGAGTGGATGGGTATAGCAAATGGCAAAAAATAGAAGGAGGAGCTTGCCCCAACGGAAACATGCAACAGCCACTTTTTTTTTTTTTTGTCAAATTTAATTTTAGTGCATCATAACCATGGTTAAGAGAGAATATTCCAACAGAATATTCTCACTTAATCCGTTAATCACATTAAGGGGTGGGGTAGTGTTATATTTTGAGGAAAATGGAATGCTCTGTCATTTAATGAAACCTCAGGGGTGGTTCTAATAATTATCCTAATTAATTTTATGTTTTAAGTGTTTCTCCTTTTTTTTTCCGTTAGAAAAGACAACGGTTATAATCAATATATTTTAAATGGAATTTTTGACTTAAGAATTGGATAGAAACATTTGTTTACTCTTAACTAGTTAATAGAGAGATGCATATCAATTTTCAAAAATTATATAAACTGATTATATTTTATTTAATTGTGGAAATACTTAGTTATGTAAATAGCATTAAAAAAAAAGAAAAAGAGCTAATTGAATTTATTTTTACTTATTTAATTGGCATTTTCTAAAAGAAGTATGATTCTCCGCTTTCTTTTTTCTATACATAAATTAATTAATAACGAATTCATTTTTGTTAGTAAAAATATTATTTATTAACAAATTGATGGTTAATAGCGTGATTATCCAGTTGTCAAAACAATATAGTACTCGATTAGTGACGTTAATAACAGTGTTTTTATTGCAGATGAAAGTATCAATAATAGTATTACGTCTCAAATAAATATTTTTATAATCTTTCCTAATAAGTCAAAAGTAATTCAATCTTTCCTAATTAATTTTTCCAAAATCAAGGCTATTAAATTATTTTTCTAATCTTAGTGCTATTACTTTAAACATAACTATTACAGAATTGAGTGAGTAATACTATCTTCATTTTAAAAAGCATACTCCCTCTATCCACAAATAACTGTCAGTTTGACAAAATTGGTATATTATAATATACCAAATTTGTCAAATAGATAGTTATTTGTAAATAAAGGGAATGTTATTTCAAGATTTTTTTTTCATGTTTCAAATTAGTTCATTCTGAATATCGATAATATGTTTTTTTTTTTTAATTTTATCCTTATATTTATTATATATATTAATAGAATGACAGACTAGATGTTGCATAATTTTCTTCTCTGCAGTCTGCATCGTGGCAAATGATAAGAACGTCCTTCAATGCCATGATCGAGAGGAAGCAGAACAAGAAAATAGGTGAAGTTTGACCACAAGCAAAATAGATAACCAATGCTGGAGAAATTGTGGCTATAAATGGTAAAAATAAAAAGTATACCACAACTAAATATATGCAATATGGATCTGATGCTGGCTTTACTCAGAAACCTTCCATGTTCTCCAAGCCTTTCTTGAATGCTTGTCCAATTTCTCGGCCCATTGCGCCCATGGAGACTTTGATGAATCAAGGAACTTTGAAACTTGAGGCAACATAATAGATGTGCAGAACTCATCAACTGCTTTGAGAATTTGTTCTAATTCAACCATGGACACCATTTCAGGCCTTGTACTGTATAGTTTCCAGCACTTGACCTCATCCCGAAAGTGTTTCCCCTCAAAATCAAAACTTCTAGTGGGGCAGGGGTAGTGTCAGAATTTTGGCATTGGGATATTTGGGCTTAAATGATTTGAATTGTATTAGAGTTTGGCACAAGGGGGTGTTAGACTTATTTTTGGATTTTGGTGTGGATTGAACTCTTGACCAAAAAATTAACCTTCAAGTCTTCTTCCAATCCAACATATTATAAATCCAACATGCTATAAATCCTTTTCTCTTCCCTAACTCATCCAATGTGGGACTTTATTATCACCACTTTCTCACACACATGTGTTTTTTCAACACTCTCCCTCACATGTGTGTGTCATTTTAAATTTCTCTTTTGTTTTTTCCATATTGAGGGACCTCTATGGAACCTCTAAACTGTATTGGTCATGATTCATGATTGGTTCTCCATTTGTGGCAACTAGTCATTGGTTATAGTTATATGCAGTCAATCGAATCATTTGTTGTGTGGGCTTTGCAGCAGTCTCCCCTTCATGTTTTTCTAGCACAGAAAAACATCTAAAATCATTTATAAATTGGATTATTTGATCAAAAGGTTAACCTAATAGTCTTCTTCAATCCACACCTTTTAAACCTTTCTCTCTTTTTCATCTCATCCGATGTGGGACTTATATCCCTTACACAATCACACCTTCTCACACATATGTGCATACTTCAACACTCTCTCTCACATGTGTATGTCACTTAATCCTTCTTTTTTTTTTTCTTCCACAAATTGGGAGATCCCTAGACTATATTGGTTATGATCCTTAGCTAGGTCTTGTTTCCATGACTGGTTCTCCATTTGTAGCAGCCAATAATTGGTTATGATTATGTGTAGTCGATTCAATCACTTGTTATGTGGGTTTTATGGCAGTCTCCTCTTCATGTTTTTCCAACACAAGCCCATCTAAGATCATTTAAACTCTAATACTATATTGGAATTTTAGCATTGGGTTATTTGGGCTTAAATGATTTGCATTGTATTAGATTTTGGCATAAGGGGGTGTTGGACTCATTTTTGGATTTTGGTATGCATTGGACTCTTGACCAAAAGCAGAGTCCACCAAAAGCCCTGCTTTTGGTCAAGAGTCCAATCCATACCAAAATCCAAAAATGAGTCCAACACCAATGCAAATCATTTAAGCCCAAATAACCCAATGCTAAAATTCCAACATGATATCAAAGTTTAAATGATTTTAGATGGCTCTATGCTAGAAAAACATGAAGGGGGGCTATTGTAAAGCCCACACAACAAGTAATTGGATTGACAACATATAACTAACTAGTGACTGGCTGTCACAAATGGAGAATTAGTCATGGATGCAAGCCCTATTGAGAACATAAGAAAAAGCAGAAGTCTACTTATGGCCCAGCTAAGGATCATAATCAATATAGTCTAGGGGTCCACCAATATGGGGGAAAAAAGGATTAAAGTGACACGCACATGTGAGGGAGAGTGTTGGAACAACACGTGTATGAGAGTGGTGATAATAAAGCCCCATATTGGATGAATTTAGGAAGAAAAAAGAGTTTATAAGGTGTTAGATTAGAAGACTTGAAAGTTAACATTTTAGTTAAGAGTTCAATCCACATCAAAATCCAAAAATGAGTCCCTCCCTTATGCCAAATTCTAATACAATCTAAATCATTTAAGCTCAAATAACCCAAAGCCAAAATTCCAACTAGGAGGACAACTCGTGAAAACTTGATGAGTGACAATAAAAGGATGTCTTTATAATTGTTGAGTCAATGAGTTGTGGAGTTTAATGTTTAGAACATCTAAGTGACTCAGAATGTAAGAGGAATGGTTGAATGTAACACCTTAATCTCTAAGAGTTAATTTATGTAATTTTGGAGCCACTCCTTCATCTATAAATAGATGTACTTGAGTTGCACGTTTTAAACGAAAAAAATAAAGAATTTCAGCCTCGGATACCTTTCTCCCTACTCTACTTTTTTGCATAACATGCAGTAATATTAATTCATCAATTCTTATATTTTCTTAAGTTTTCTAGTCAATATACCATCTATATAATACTGCCATTTAGTACTGAAGTAATTATTTGGAAAACTCTGGCAAGAAAATAATTTGACTCATTTATAAACTATTTTCTTTGTTGCAATCCATAAATTATTCTTTTGTTAATTCGATTCATATACTAATCTTCTTATTTGTAAGTGGTGATTATTATGACTTTTGATTTGATTTATGAATCATTTCCTGTAAATGCAATCTATTTGATTTCTGTAAAAAGGCATTATTCCACGGAAGATGCATCATTATGTACTGTACCACGACCAAAATTATCGTACCTCGTGTTCAACACAAGCATGGATACTAGCTCGTCTTGAGCCCAGTCTGTCGGACTGTCAGTGCGAGATGCCAACATGATCTAGCAACTAGCAACGTACCTTATGTTTGCCACAAACCAAATAGAAATACAAAATCTTACTGGTATAAGATATTGAATATCAATAAGGAAACCAAACACAAAAGCCATTCAAAGACAAATCTTAACATGGGTCCAATAGAGAAAATAACCATAAGGTACTGGCCTAACCTAATTAAAGGGTCGATTCAGTGATATTCAATCTTTCCAACCATTTCAAGATTTGGACGGTTGTGGCAAATGAAGACTTAGCGATGCAACTTTGGAGTAGGGTACAATTACGTGATTCTTTTCAAAGAGGTGATTTCACGTTCAAATTTTCGTCATTATCAATAAAAACTGTCTGAAGTTATGGTTTATTTTATGTGCAGGAGGGTGACATTTACGAGTGAACTCGATTGTGCTGCAAATAAAAAAATTGAGTTGGGGTGGAGTTTTGAAGCCTGTTATATTGCGAGAAATTCTTCCTTACTCCACGGAAGATGCCTTTTTTTCTTTTCTCTACATACAACATTCACCATTCAACTTTGTTAATTTTATTATCTTTCCCATTTTTCAAAGTCAATTGATGGTGTAAGATGGATATAGGGAAAGAATTTTCTTCCTTCATGATGGACCAAGTATTTCTCAGCCATTGCTCCAACGCGTCAAAAATCTAAAAGCAAAATGATGTCAGAACTCAGAAGAGCCTTTTTGGTCCCTTTCCCCGAAACTTCATCGGAGAGTTGTGGAGGGCTTCCCATTCCCATTCTATCCAAAACAAAAAATGGCTCCCCTCAGTTCCTGTGAAAGCAATTCTCACACACTTATCTCACTTCAAAGAAAACATGACGCCCACCCTCACCCAAATTCAGAGCTGGCTGAAGAAGCCAGAGAGATATGGAAATTTGTGGGTTTTGCGTCAACCGTTGTTGGACTGCTCTGCTACGTTCTCAGCTCCTCCCTCAACCATCTAATTGGGGGCTGGAACTTGCTCAAAATCTTTCTCTATAGTGTTTTCAGTCTCATCATCTGCGTTGCAGTTTTGTCTGCAAAGGAGTGGCAACCGTCACCAAGTCTCCGTTTCAAAGCTCATATGGCATTTCTGATTTTGACCATCACCTCCGTCTTCTCCTTCTTCTTCGATATCAGGGTTAACAGAAAACCAGATGCGTACAGCCTAATAGCCTGCGCCGCCTTTGCAATGATGTCGCTTAGCTTGTCAAGGCAGAGGCAGAGGCAGATACCTTGTGGAATTGAAGTGGATCTGCTATATTTCTTTTTGTGATTTTTTATAATACAATTCATGAAGATCAAATTGCTGTTAGGTATTGTTGGAGCGGGATTTAGCTATTCGCTCATCATTCTTCATTCCTCTCTAGATGGTCTAACAGAAAATGTGGATCTCGGACTCCAAGGCCAAAATCACCTGGCCATTGAGATGGATTCACTACATTCCAACAATGGAGGTGGTCCTCCTCTTATCACAAATCAGCAAGCCAACACTGATAGTGCTCCTATCATGAATTCTTCTCATGCTCCTCCGCCAAATAATCCTGATGCTCCCGTGGCAGGGTTCATGCATATTTTAGACAAGATTCGGCAGACCAATCCGGGAGTTGTCAGCATGCTTTGTGATAGTTTAAAGAAAGACGTAAAAGATATGGGCAGAATCCCAGTGGCACTGACGAGAGACCACATCTATGTGATGGATGCGTTGCCGTCGAACCTAATCAACGACCTTAGCGAAAATGTGAAGCTCATGGTGGCCGGCGTGTTTGAGAAGAAGTGCTCAGACGAGTACAGCAGATGGCGAAGAGAGTTCTTACAAGAGTGCCTATTGTGGTTTGGGTTGAATGAGCTTAATAGCAAAGAAGTTGACGAGAAGAAGAGAATTAAGAACTGGATTAAACTTTCCGACATAACTCTGAGAATACTATTCCCATATGAAAGGACACTCTGTGATCGCATCTTCTCGGGGCTATCTTCTGCTGCCGATCTCTCTTTCATGCAGGTTTGCAGCGAAGTGACGAGTAATCTATTGACTTTTGCCAATGCTTTTGTAAATGGGACTCCTTCGCTGAACCTTTGGCCCGACGTCCTCCAAGTGTTCGATGCATTGCATGACCTGCTACCAGAGTTCGAGTCAGTGTTTCCTGATCAACACAGTGCATCACTCAGGGCTGAAGCATTCAGGACTTCCCAGAGGTTGTGGGAATCTAGCAGGAACCTTTTCATGGAGTTGGAGAATTTGATCTGTCGTGATATGAGTCAGGGAACATCTTTTGCTGGGATTTGTCCTATTACTAAGGAAGTGACGGAATACCTTTTTGCTGTTGCAGAGTTAGTGTCTCCTTTGCATTCTGACGAGGTAACTAGGAAAGTACAACTGTTGGAGAGCCATTTGAAAGCCAAGTTCAAAGACTACACCAACCTTAATCGGCGCTTTGAGCAGACGGGAATACAGGATCAACTTAAAACCGTTCTGGGCTTTTATAGGATCCTATGACGAACAGTCGCAGAAAAACACAAAAACAACGAAAGAATCATATTGGACATGTCTGGCATTTCACTGGTCTGGAGCGCTGAGGAGACTGAGGAAATTATTTTAGAACGGGTTTATAATCAAATCGAGGTCAGTGAACAATGTTTGGCATTACACTCAGATTTGAGTGATGTTTTGCTACGAAAATTAGACTCATGCCCAAAAAAATGTTATGTGATCATTGCCATTGCAGTAGTACTAGTTATTACTTTGTTATTGGTGGAACAAGGTTTGCTTTTGTGTCAACTTTGAAGCTGCTTGATCATTAGTTAAGAGTTATAACCAACGGAATTATGCAGGTCTGCCCTATATGTCAGACCAATGGAGGTCTTTGGATGTGAACATATGGTAAGCCTCATTAAATCCTTGGTCTTTTTTAATTTCATTTGATTCGTTATTTGTAAATGATTTTTAACTTTGAGCAGTATTTTGGGGGGAGCAGTTTTGCAGTGAATGTGAACACGAGTTTTATAACTGTCCCATCTGTATAGAGGAGATCATCACTAGGATGAAGTTGCTCTGATTGTAGAACAAAAATCATGTACATTACATAGTTTGGGTAAGATACCCATCCTGCAAGGTTGATGGTGTCTGTAGGAGTCTAAAAGATGGACTTATCTGTTGTAAAAAGTTGCTTGTCTTGACTGGGATGATTTAAGAGTGCTGAAAAGTGGACATGGATTTGTGCAAGGTTCTATTTGATTCATGTTGCTACGTTTGAAGTTGATTATTTCAATCGGTAGGTGCACATACCGATTATACTTGCTTCTTATTTTTGTTAACTTATCCGGTTCATAGATAGACTGCTTAAATTGGATTGTCGTTAATTCGACAGCATTAAATACAGTATACATCTTTTAAAAGAAAACAAGGCTAACAGCATTATTCGTAAAGAGGAAATAAACAACTTAATTAGCAGTTTAGCACATTAAAATAAAAAGCCACAAAGTAAAATCTTTCAATATCTTAGTCAAAGAAGTAGCATGCTTACAATACCCTAAGCTTGCAACAAGCTGGCATTTTAATTGAAGAATTCACTTCAGAGAAAAGCACAACATTTTCAACATAATCAATCAGGGGAGATCTATCTTAACTACTGTTTATCCTAACAAATTAAATCTGTTAGGTATTAACATAAATGGATAATTCCACAACAAGGAAGCATAATACAAATCAATAATGGTATACCACAAAAGCATTAAGTTTACTGTTGAACTCCGAAATATGAAAATCAGTTTCATCCTCACTGAAATGACTCTGGATTCCTAAAATATCAGCAGGGAGGAAGTAGGAATATTTCCGCAGATTGCACTCCCTTCTAGGATCAAATCTCCTAAAACAAGCCAAAATTATACACTGAGAGTGCATCAATAAAAAATAAAGGAACACTTTTTTGAGTCACTTGAAAAATCATTGTCACTAGTCCGAAGTGCTTTCTTTATGTATTCCCATGGATGGCATTTTTAATCTGAAAAAATTTTCATGCAAGTAAAATGTTTTCTAGTCAATTCTAAATTATTTTTGCTACATTATCAATTTCCTAGTTGTTTATAACAATTTAGTTATTGCATAACCTTAAGAAATCAAACATCTTATATAATCAACAAGAAACTAAACGTCTTGCTTCTTTGAAGGCAATATGCTAAAAACGCGGATAGTAGGAGGAAGGTAAGAGTTAATGCAGTTTGCAAGCGCAATTCCATCATCATCTCCTTTCCATGCACTCTCAGGGATTTCCATTTTAAAGGATATCATTGTTGCTAGAGAATGGACCTACCACGTGCACATCATAAAAAGTCGAAAGAAATTAAGACACATTTAATAAGAGAGTAACAACAGCCAATTCATAGAGTAGATAAAAAAGGGGATATCAAGATGGTTACTCCTTTATCAGTTCTGCTACTTCGGCTCCATTTAACTTTGTCTAGGTCCCCAAAATTACTATCACGAATTCCGCCAGCCTTGAAGATAGCAGTTTCGAGTTCTTTCGCGATAGCTACATTATGTCAAAATTCTAATGCTTTAGCAAGACCCCATTCACGCCGTCTAGGCTGATTGAAGTGCATGCCGGTAGTCAGAATTTACTGTAAGCTTTGTTCATTTGGAAAGAAAACAGAATAAATTCAAATAACAAAAACAAACTGACATTATTTCACTATAGGCAGTTATTAGATCATTATTCATAACTCCGGATGAATCAATGCAATCACAAAATAACTCATACAAATATTCAATACTAAAGTACCAAGTGGGAGAAAAATTTCTTTTCATCCATTATAGAAAGGATAAATTACACTTTTCACCAGAGTGATTTTACAATTTTGTTCAAGTAACCAGCCTATACTTTTCGTTTTTCAATTTAACTCCTAACTTTGGTTTAAGTTGAAAGTTTAAATTTTTTGATAATTTCGACGGCATTTACTTTTTAATTGTACACATTATACTTTAGGGAGTAACTTGAAAAAGTATTAAACTGCCGTTAAAGTTAATTGAAAAGTAAAAGTTAATATTTTCAGCTTAAACCAAAGTTAAAGGGAGTTCAGTGAGAGGGAAAAAAAAAATAGGCAAAGGGGATAATTAATTAATAATAATAAGTTGAAATTTATGCTTAAAGAAATGTATGCATTTTCACATTTATGAACTAAAAATAATCTCACTTTATCACTGGTTCTTTTATACTATATGGAAGAAGAAAATAAAGAAGAAAAAGCAAAAGGGTCTTAATTGATAATCTATGTTCATCTCGTTGCATTTGCAAACCTGTAAATTAATAACCTCATGAAATCAAATTGCCCCAAAATTTCCTCAAAAGTAAATGAAGAGAAAGAAGAAAAAAAGGGGGTGACCTCTATAATCGGTACAACGCAACCGACTCTCATTACAACCTTCTTCTTGATAAAAGGTTCCCACTTGTCGTGTGAGAGTGAGGAAGGCGAATGCGTCGAGGTTTCAGTGGAAGAAGAACAGAAACACCTGAAATAGTGTTGGAGGCAGAGCTTGTATGTTCGGGTTACGTGTTGGGTATGTGAATTTGGATGGTGGGAATGGCAGAGAAGAAGTGAGCGTCATTGCAGCAAAACTTGGTACTCTGTTACACAAGCTGGGACAACATTGTGCGAAAACAGAGCATACAAACTCATCACTTCTTGTCAAGTCTTCAAACTCTATCTTCCAACACTGTACCGGTTGCAGTTATAACTGAATTGATAGTTTTATCAACAGGTAACAATAATATTCGTATAGTCATTTTTTTATGCGTTAAAAATAACATCAAGATAATTACATATAAAATTTACAATAACATAACTAAAATTCGTAATTATTCATACATAATCTCCTAAATCTTATTTTAATGTATAAAAAAATAGAGATTAATTTTGGAGTTTAAATTTGATATCCCATCACTATAAACAAAAGTTTGAGTTTAATTTTGATACAATGTAAAATATATCATCCAATTATACCCTTTTATTTATATGATCATTGAAATAGTGGAGGTAAAAATTAATTATTTTTTACTTATATGACAATATATGATTAAATATTTGTATAAAAATTTTTTACACTGACAATGTATTAAAATTAAATTCTTAAAGTTTTACATTGTTATTTATCCATATGACACTATATGCTAAACTTTTGAAATAATAGGTATAAAAATCAAATACTTTAAATGATATGATAAAGCATGATTAAATATCTATATAAAATATTTTTATACTAATAGTATATTAAAATTAAATTAAAAAAATAATGTGTTAACATCATTTTCCTAGTTAAATGCACTTAAAAATATCACCCCGTGAGCCAACTCCCGGTTGACTCTAATTTAGACCTATTAATTTGAACGATTAAATCAAAGTATCAAACCTCACCTATTCATTAAGATTGGTTATGCATTGCCAATATATTAGCATTGTTCATGGTATCCTTTCCTGATTTACCATTTCGTTATTTATTCATAGATAATTTATTATATGGCAAATATAAAATAATTTGATTATGACAAGTATGTAGAAGTTTGATTCCTAAAAGTTTTAGCAACAATTTCTTGACTTTTTGGTAAATAAATTTTAAGTGAATTATAAAAAAAAATAATTAAACAGACAAATAAAAGTTGGAATCACATAAAATAAAGAGCAATTTCATTCTAAGTAATGAAGATTCTTGCACTTAGGTTTGACCTGTACAAGCAACAACCCGTGATACATGGCACATATTGCGCCTGACGAGGAATATATGCGCCACTGTATAATCTTGTAACGGGCCTTCTCGTCCTAAACAGAGAGTGTTATGTAAGAAGAATAGGATCTTGGCATATCACTAGTTAAATTGGTATATTGAGGTGTCGTATGTTACAGATAATTATGTCATGGAGTGTCAAACAGGATATGATGAGGTATCTTTAAACTACTTGGCTTTAAATTATGCTCCACATGGCATTTTCGAATTAACATGTCCTTCAATAGTTTTCACTTCCACATGGCATTGAATTTTTTGTTTTTTTTTTTCGTCCTTTGTTTTTGTGGTTTTTTTTTTTTTTTGGGGGGGGGGGGGACGTTTGGGTCTCTGACCCTTGATGGGAGTCGAACGCACTCTCTTGAGGCTAACGCGGATACCATTTGAGTTTTGCCTCATATATTTTTTTTTTGGTCCGATGGCATTGAAATTAGTCAATCGAGAAAATCTTCTGGATCCCACACTTATTAGCAAAGCCCATTAGGCCACAAGTGTTAAATTGATCAGGCTAAAGGGTCCAGATCAGGATTTTCATTATTAATGGGAGCTACTAAAAAAAGACATACATAATACCAGGAATTCTGGTAAAGCAAGTTAATATTGAACTTTGTTGTGCATTCTACTACCAGATAAAAATAACTACAAAAAAAATGTCTCCAGAGCTCAAAATTAATTAATCACAAAATCTATATTTAAAGCAGAAGACAATAATGCCAGCGGTACATTAAAGTATACAACCGTTTCGGAGGGTAAATTTTGTGCCTGAAGCAAGTCAGAACTCAGAAGCCTTCCATCTCTAACCAAATATGAAATATTATTCTAGCAGCTTGGGGAACCTGAAGCTGATGTTTTCATTGACTACTAAAATTTTGTCAGCCTCTGAAGTTGTCACCTGCTTGGAAGTTGCATTTGATAAATTCTTGAGTAATTATTTCCAAGGGCCATCAATTATAACTCAATTGAACCCAAAGAAGATAACCTCATTTAATTTTTATTTTCTATTTTAATTTTTTTTTTCACTTTTTTGGTGTTTGTATTTCTTTTATTATTATTATTATTATTATTATTTTTAATCATTTGACCTTTTTTTTTTAATCTAGGGAAGGGGGAAATTTGGGGGTACAGATGGTAAGGTCGAACCGAGGATGCAGTGCTAACAAGGCTACAAATTTGCCAACTTACCTCGGTTTCATCTACATCTTATCATTTTTTTAAATAAAAACAATTCTTATGTACGTAGATGGCACCAAAATTTTCTCTCCATGGCAAAAGTATAGACATAACTGAACTAAAAAAAAAAAATCAAATAAAGGACTTAATACTATTAGGGTAAAAACCTTTACATCACAAATTAATTATATAGAATTTTTTGAGTAGTTATTATAAGAGTTAAATAACAATATAGAATTAAACAATAATACATTCATAAAATATCAAAAATTAAATCTTAAATAACAACTCCAAAAAAATAACTCTTAAAATAAATTTAGACATTGCCAGCATCTCAATAGAGTCCAACTTTGAACTTTCGGCGGGCGATGGTTTTCGTACCACTTGTGGAAAAATAATAAAATTGTTAGTTTATAAGGCAAAGTTATTTACATTCATTTCATTTTAAGGTTTATTGGTGATTGCTCTGCACCATCCTTATTTGATGTGGAGCAATTGAATAGGTACACCTGTATGGTACTGTTAGTGGGTCACAATATTTGCGACGGGATTAGCGGAGTGTAATTAACCTCAGGCGAAATCACACCCTTCTTGTTCCATCTACCTAACCTCGTTCGCCTCAACTTGGGCTTCGACAACTTCTCCGGCATGCTCCCAACGGCCTTCAACGATTTGACCAAACTCAGAACTCTACTCCTCCAAAATAACCAGCTCTTTGGTTCCATCCCGCAACTGAACCTCCCCGACCTGGAACAGTTCAACGTCTCCAACAACTTGCTCAATGGCTCTATCCCCAACAAGTTGCAGACATTCCCCCAAGATTTGTTTATGGGGAATTCATTGTGTGTGAAACCCCTTAGCCTCTGCCCTAGAGATGTAACTGCAGCTACTCCTTCATGTGACATTTCAACAGGTGGTAGTGAGGGTAAGAAGAAGAAGAAGCTGTCTGGCAGTGCCATTACTGAAATCGTTATCGGATACGTGGTGTGTCTTTTACTGTTAGTCGTTTTTGCGCTAATCATTTTTTGTCTTCATTTTGCGTGGTTGTTGGTCATCATCTACTCGAACTCCTTCAAGTTGACATTGCCTCTGCTCATACGGGTTCCACCAATGCCACATGCCTTCTACTTATTGCCTACAACTATAATCAGTATGGGGCAGACTTTTTTCAATCAACACCAGAAAATGGCCTTATTTTAAAGGTATATTAAAATATTTTTTAATATTAAAAAAATATGAAATCCATTCTTAATGAATAATTGAGGAATACTTTAATATAATATATTAAAATAACTCTTAAAATGTGTATAATTAATATATATTTTAGAGTTTAATTGATATATATTGATAAAATAAAATAGTTTATATTGTCAATCAATAAAAATATTGAAAAAATAATAAATTATGATGGATTACTCATTATTATGGATGATTATTTATATGAGTTGATATTTTTTATTATTTCTATTAATTAATAATATAAAATTATTTTACTGTATTTAAATTAAATTCTATATTTTATTATAGTTTATATTGTATTTATCTCCCTTAAATTTTTTTCACCTCCGTCAGTTTATTTTCCTGCAACTTTTCGTGGTGTTTTCCTTCATACCAATTAGCAATCCTCTTTTGTTAAAAGCAAAATAAAGCGTGTCTACCCAACGGCATCTCGGAGGAATGGGAATGCCTAATCAACCCATTTTAGAATCAACAATTATTATCAGCCTGCATTATCAAGCAAAAGAAAACATCCGATTTCATCTTGTTGACCAAAAGAAAAGAGTTAAGTCATCCTTTGAAAAATGGGAAATTATAACTGTTGTTATAGTGATTATTAGGAAAATAACAGAAAAAGATCGAGTTAAAAGATATATTAAGGCATGCATAATTTGGGTTCATTTACCTATCTGGTTAAACAACTTGGAGGAGGAATGACGCGAGATCCAGAGGAAATACATTCGAACTTTTATTATTATCAATAAAACTTGTCTGGAGTTTTCAGTGCAAGAGGGTGACACTTAGGAGTGAACTCGATTTTGCGGAGAAAATCAAATCAGATTTGGGGTGGACTTTGCAAACCGGTTATCAGTCCCTGCTCAAGCGCGTCAAAAAGCAAAATGTAAGAGGAGAGATTTTTTGGTCCCTTTCCTCGAAATTTCCTGGAAAAACAAGAGGAGGGCATCCCATCAAATATGGCTCCTCTGAGTGTCTGTGAGAGCAATTTTTACAAACTTCTCTCACTTCACAGAAAACATGACGCCCCCTCTAACCCGAATTCAGAGATGGCTGATAAAGCCGGAAGTATGGAGATTTGTGTGTTTAGCTTCAAACATAGTCGGATTGCTCTTTTTCGCTCTTAGCCACTCCTTCAACTATCTAATCGGGAGATGGAACTTGTTTAAAATCTTTCTGTATAGTGTTGTAAGTTTCATCATCTGCGCTGCAGTTTGGTTTGCAAAGTCGTGGCAACCCTCACCAAGTCCCCGTTTCAAAGCTCTTATGTCATTTCTGTTTTTGACAATTACCTCCGTCTTCTCCTATTCCTTCGATAAGAGGGTTGCAAAACCGGATGCATACAGCCTAATATCATGCGCTGCCTTTGCTATGATGTCGCTTAGCTTGTCAAGGCAGAGGCAGATACCCTGTGGATTTGAGGTGGATCTGCTATATTTCTTTTTAGCATTTTTGATGATGCAACTCATGAAGATCAAATTGTTGTTAGAAATTGTTGAAGCGGTATTCAGCTTTTCCCTCATCTTTCTTCATTTATCTCTAGATGGTCTAACGGAAAACGTGGATCTCGGACTCCAAGATCAAAATCACCTCGCCATTGAAATGGATTCACTACATTCCAACAGTGGAGTTGGTGCTCTTCTTATCACAAGTCAGCCAGACAACACTGACAGTGCTCCTATCATGAATTCTTTTCATGCTCCTCCAACAAAGACTTCTGCTGATGTTACCATGCCAGGGCTCATGCATATTTTAGATGAGATTCGGAAGACCAATCCGAGCGTTGTCAAGATGCTTTGCAAAAGTTTAAAGAAATACCTAGAAGATAGGGGCGGAATCCCTGAGATACTGGCGGAAGACCACAACTACGTGGTGGATATGTTGCCGTCGTACCTAATTGACGACCTTCGCGAGAATGTGAAGGACATGGTGGCCGGCGGGTTTGAGACGCAGTGCTCAGACGAGTACAGCAGATGGCGAAGAGAGTTCCTACGAGAGTGCCAATTGCAGTTCGGGCTGAATGAGGTCAACGCCGGAGAAGTTGACGAGAAGGAGAGAATTAAGATGTGGATTAAACTTTCCAATATAGCTGCGAGTGCACTGTTTCCATTTGAAAGGACACTGCGATCGCATCTTCTCGGGGTTCTCTTCTATTGCCGATCTCTCCTTCGTGCATGTTTGCAGCGAAATGACGAGTAATCTATTGAATTTTGCCAACGCTTGTGCAAACGGGAGTCCTTCGCTGAATCTTTTTCCCAGCATCATCCAAATGTCTGGTGCATTTCATGACCTGCTGCCAGAGATCGAGTCGATGTTTTCTGATCAACACGGTCACAGTGCATCACTCAGGACTGAGGCAATCAGGACTTCCCAGAGATTGTGGGAAGCTCTCAGTCACCTTTTCATCGAGCTGGAGAATTTGATCCGACGTGATATAAGTCAGGGAAGATCTTTTGCTTGTACTATTGAGGAAATGAGGGAATACCTGAGTGCTGTTACAGAGGAAGTGTCTTCTTCGCATTGTGTCGAGGTAACTAGGATAGTAAAACTGTTGGATAGCCATTCGGAAGACATGTTCAAAGAATATGCCTTCAAAGACTACGCCAAGAATGATATACTGTATCAATTGAAAGCCATTTTGGCGTTGCACGATTTTGGGATCCGACAACCAATTCTCACAGAAAACGACGAACAACTTCTCCCTTGGTTGTACGAACTGTCTAAAGAGGAAGGATGGACAAATATCACTGCTTAATAATTTTTGTACCACTCATAGAATAGATATTCCAATACCCTCTCTGTTTTTTCTCTTTCCATCACCTTTTTTTCACTTTTTTTTTTTATTTTTTTTTTATAATTTTTTTTCTCCACTATGTATGTAGGTGTTCTAAGTGTCTAAAGAGGGAGAATGTACAAATATCACTGCTTTTTAACTTGATCAGTATTTTGGGGTGAGTAGATTTGCAGAGAATGCGGATCTAGGTCAACTGAGTGTTACATATGCGGAGAGAGGATCACTCCTCGTATCAGGATATACAAATTGTAGAATAAAATTAATGTACATTTCATAGCTTGTGTAAGATATCTGTACTGCAAGGTTGATGCGGTGGCTTTAGGATCTAAAACGTGGACTTATTCGTTGTAAAAAGTTGCTTGTCTTAGCAGGGGTGATTTAAGAGTGCTCAAAAGTGGACATGGATTTATGCAAGGTTCTATCTTGTTCAGGTTGTTGCTACGTTTGAAGTTGATTATTTCAAACAGTAGTTGCACATACTGTTCATACTTGCTTCTTATTTTATTTCACTTATTTAGTTCATAGATGTACTACTTAAATTGGATTGTTGTTAATGCTAATGATGATGGTTTATTGAATACTTTAAAATTGATCAAAAATAGACTTTCCCAATTTGATTATTATCTTCATTTCTTATCATGTGTATGCTAATTTAATCAGTCATTGTTTGACTAATAAGAAAAGCATGGTAATTATATCTAAAAATAGTTAGATACATTAAAAATGACTTGTAAACTTAAAATGAACTTTACTTGCAATGTCATAGATTCAAATACTAGAATCGCTGCTTTGGAAATCAGGAAATTTTTAAACTAAGTCTTGGATTCAAATTTTATAAAAAAAAAAAAAAAAAAAAAAAAAGATAATGCTTAATTCAGTAGTAAGTCGGCTTGGGTTGAACCACAACACTCTCGCACAAAATAGAATGCATATTACTCGAATCAAACCATATCTGCAATGTATATGCTGCTAGACAACAACACACTGGCAGCAAATTGCATCATGAGCAGCAAAATAATTTCCCTTCATATGATAGAAGAAGTAAAGCTGAAAACCAACAAAGCTTTTTCCACATGGTGGGGGTTCAAAAGCTAAGCTAAACTATTTTGAAAAAGAATGTATGATACCAGCTCATTCAAACTTTAATTTGAAGTAAGTGAATTAATTGAAAAGCCTTGCTATATAGACAGCTTTACAAGAAGCAACGTCCAATTGACAGACTAGATGTTGCATGATTTTCTTTCTCTGCACCTCGGCAAATAATAAGAACATCCTTCGATGGCATGATTGAGGAAGCAGAACAAGAAAAAGAGGTGAAGTTTGCCCACAAGTAGAACAGATAACCAATGCTGGAGAAATTGTGGCTACAAATGGTAAATGGTAAAAATAACAGTATACCACAACTGAATATGTGTACTATGGATCTTATGCTATCTTTACTCTAAAATTTTCCGTCCATGTTTTCCAAGCCTTTCTGACTTCATCCAATTGAGCATCTGGAATGCTTGAATGTTTGTCCAATTTCTCAACCCATTGTGCCCAAGGAGACTTTGATGAATCAAGAAACTTTAAAACTTGAGGCAACATAACAGATGTGTAGAACTCATCAACTGCTTTGAGAATTTGTTCTGATTCAACCATAGACACCATCTCAGGCCTTGTAAAGCTTCCAGCACTTGATCTCATTCGGAAAGTGTTTCCCTTCAAAATCAAAACTTCTGGTGGGGCAAGAGGGAGGATGATTCGTGAAAACTTGATGAGTGACAACAAAAGGATGTCTTTTGGGATCAAATTGCGCTTTACTGCCACAGCAGTCCCAACCATTTTGCGTATCTGGCGATTCATTCAGTCATTCTATGGTTAATTTCAAATAATTAGCAGACTCAACTAGTGGAACCAAGAAATGCATAAAAATGTTGGTAGATACTGATATTTGAAGAGCAGAAAATGAAGAAAAGAACACTAGTATATTGATATAGCTTAAGCTGGTAATCAGTATGATACAGCCAAGCGTAAATGGAAACAAAAAATGATGGTAACAGTGGAAAAAAGCACCCTGAGCTTTCGAGAGGCTCATATCTCTCTTCTACCCAGTTCAAACTAATTTCCTACCTCTCACTACTTCCCTCCCATTACAAATATTGCTCCCTCATCACAGAATCCCGCCAAATCCTATCCTCTCTCCACTCTATGCCAACTCAGCAAGTTAATTACCACTAGAGACCCCTCATTCTCTCTCATATTCCCCTCACTTAGTGACTTCCGAAGTTTCTTTCAAGTGTTTACATGCGTCACCCTTGTATCAGATATGTTGTCATTTGTACAGAAAAGCATACAAATGCAGCCATTTACAGGGTTTATCTAATGAGCAAAAGACGGGATTGGCTTTTCTTCATGCACCTCAAAATAGATACATCAATAACCAGTTTGATTCATCCTATCAACACTAACAAAATAGCTGCAGCTTAATCAATTTAGCTTAGCTACAGCCTCTTAACCTTGATATATCATTAGCATATCTTTTGAGTTTTGACGTTACAGAAATTATGTGCAGACCAAGTAGTTGATACCTTTCAAATCAAAGAAGTATGTGTGAATACATGTCCGTAAGAAAAATGGTCAGATGTCTATAATGAAAATTTTCCACATGTGTACTGTTCAGATATAAAAAATCAAAAAACAATTTGAAAAAAAAAATTATGATATAAGTAATAAATTAAAAGTAGGACTTAATTTTGATCCAATGTTGATGCAAAACTTTTCACATAATTTAATCATATCTCACATCCTTTAAAGAATTTGACTGCCCTAGTAGTTGTTATCATAGTCGAACTATTGTAATGATTTAACAATGCATTATTAGATGATAACGTACAAAAGTTTAACATTAACAGTAGAGCAAAATCAAACACTTAAATGTAAATTCAACTAAGACTTACTTGGTGTAGCATGAAGGACTCCCCCCATATGTTGAGCTCAATGTAATTATGTCCAAGTGACGTTTCCAACTTCCCACAAGAACAATGGAAAATCTTTCTGAAATGGGAAGCGCTTAACCTATCTGTCTCATCAGGTTCATATAACCATCTTGCATGAACACCTAAACTAGAGTTTTGATCACTCAAACCATTGGATTCGCTAGACCCTGAAGGCTTGTGGCTCTGTTCCTTCTCACTTAAAACGGTTGATCTACTTTTCAGAAAATCATCAACATCACTTTCCTCACTCTCAGACTCACAAGCTGATACCAAACTAGATGATCTTGTTCTGTCTGGCACACTACTATTTCCTTGAGATTGCCTTGTATGATATTTTTTCCTGTACTTAGACCGAACAGTATAATTATGGAAAGGATGTTCTCCCTGCAATATAATATCAACAGATACAAAAGTAAATAAATGCCTAACTTGAAATCTTCTATGCATGCATGGTCGTTTCCACTTGTTAATAATACAATAATAGTCCCCAGTCAGAGTTAAGTTTGACTCATTAGCAAATAGGCAAAATAGAGTTAGAACCTGCACTGAACAGAAATCTTAGACAAAGGAAAAACCACAAGGAGAGGGAGGGTAGTGGAGAAGAATTTGGGTCAATGTTGCAGGCTGTCAAGGTTTTTTTGGAAAAGGAGAAATAAACAAATAATATATATTTCACCATTATTAAGCACATTATATACAATATAATATACATCTTGTAAAAGAAAACAGGGCTAACAGCATTATTTGCAAAGAGAAATAAACAACTTAATTAGCACATAAATGTAAAGAGCCACAAAGAAAAATCTTCAGTATCTTAATCCAAGAAGTAGAAAACTTGCAACAAGCTGGCATTATAATTAAAAAAATTCACTTAGGAGAAAGGCCCAACATTTTCAACATAATCAATCAGGAGAAATCTATCTTAACTACCATTTAACCTAACTAAATTAAATCTGCTAGGTATGTAACACAAATGGATAATTCCACAACGACAAGAAAGCATAATACAAATGCATAATGGTATACCACAAAAACATTAAGTATACTGTTGAACTCCGAAATATGAAAATCAATTTCATCCTCATTGAAATGACTCTGGATTCCTATAATATCAGCAGGGAGGAGGTAAGAATATTTCCGCAGATTGCACTCCCTTCTAGGATCAAATCTCCTAAGACAGGCCAAAACTATAAAGTTAGATATAACAGCAAGAGTGCATCAGTCAAAAATAAAGGCACACTTTCAAATTTTGAGTCACTTAAAAAATCATAATCATTGGTCCAAGTGAATGCAAGTGCTTTCTTTACATACTCAATTGGATGACATTTTAAATCTGAAAACATTTTCATACAAGTAAAAATGTTTTGAAATCAATTCCAAATTATTTTTGGTACATCATCAATCTCCTAGTTGTCTAAAACAATACAGTTATAGCATAACCTTAAGAAATCAAACAACAACAACAACTAAGCCTTATCCTACTAGGTGGGCATGGATCAAACGATACCATAGTATCATGCCAAAAATCATACATGGTTAAGATATCAAACATTGTATACAATCAACAAGAAACTAGTTGTCTTACTTCTTTGAAGGCAATATGCTAAAGACTCGGATAGTGGGAGGAAGGTAAGAGTTAATGCAGTTTGCAAGTGCAATTCCATCATCGTCTCCCTTCCATGCATCCTCGGGGATTTCCATTTTAAAGGATATCATTGTTGCCAGAGAATGGACCTACCACATGGATAGCATAAAAGTGGAAAGAAATTAAGACACATATAAAAACAGAGTAACAACGAACAATTAATATAGTAGATAGAAAGGGAATAACAAGATGGTTACTCCTTTATCAGTTCTGCTACTTCGGTTCCATTTAACTTTGTTCAGGTCCCCAAAATTACTATCGCGGATGCCACCAGCCTTGAAGATAGCAGTTTCGAGTTCTTTCTCGACAGCTACATCATGTCAAAATTCTAATGCTTTAGCAAGACTCCATTCACGCCGGCTAGGCTGATTTAAGTGTATGCCACTAGTCAGATGATACAAATAATGGACGTCTAAATGAGAATAGACACGTGGCAGAGGGTGCTCAAACAATGGTAACTCACAAGGGCACAGGAAAATTGAGAATAAACACCCGAATACACCAGGAACCCAAGTGGTTAGAGGGATATACACACTAGCCAGAAGGAATAAAGGGCGTGTGTGAATTGTGAGTCTCCTCCCTCTTACTTTCTCTCTACTGATACCTTCTCGAGTTTTCTTACTGTCATATCTTAATTCTCTTCCGTTGAATCTGTTAAGGTTATCTCAATCAGAGCTGTGTGAAGATTGAATTTGCATAGCTGGAGTTACATGATTTTGCATTCCATCTAGTTGTTGAAATTACCGATCCATTCTTTTACTTGACATTTTGCTGTCATAGAACTCTATATTGGTTTGCTTTCTTTCTTTATAATGGATTATCTCCACACTCGGTGATATACAGATTGTATCATCAGAGTTCACCTTAAACTTTGTTCGTTTGGAAAGAAAACAGAATAAATTCAAATAACAAACACAAACTAAAATTTCACCATAGGTACTTATTGGATCATTAGTCATAATAACACCAGATGAACCTAACATTAGTCAATGCAATTACATAAGAACTCATACAAATACGCAATATTAAAGTACAAGAGGAAAAAAGAAATTTCTTTTCATCCATTATAAAAGGGTAAATTACACTTCCTCCTGTGTGATTTTAATATTTTATATATATATATTTTTTCACAAGTAAGTGAGTAACCAGCCTCTGCTTTTCTTTTTTCAATTTAACTCCTAACTTTGGTTTAAGTTGAAAATTAAATTTTTTTTTTTTTGGTTAACTATTTTTTGTTTCATTGTTAATAATAAGGTTTGAACCTATGACTTCATGCGATCTATCTAAACCCCTCACCACTAGATCAATTCTAGTTTATTTTTCCTTTTTTTTTTTGGTAACATTTACTTTTTATTTTACACATTATACTTTAGGAAGTAACTTGAGAAAACATTAACTGCCGTTAATGTTTTCAATTAATGTTTTCAGGCTAAACTAAAGTTAAAGGGAGCTAAGTGAAAAATAAATTAATGAAGGGGATTATTGATAGAGATTAATTTCTATGTATTGACAATATAAAATAACTTTATATTATTAACTAATAGAAATATAAGAAAATATCAAATTATGGTGGGTTCCTTATTATAGTGGGTAACTATCTAATATAATTTGGTATTTTCTTATATTTTTATTGGTTGACAATGTAAAATTATTTCATATTATCAGTACTTAGAAATTAAACTCTTATTAATATATATTTTTTTACATTAAAAAAAAAAAGTGAACCTACGGGGATAAAGCATAATTTAGCCTTAAAGAAATGTATGCATTTTCAACATTTTTAAAACATTTATGAACTAAAAATTTTCAGATTATCACTGGTTATTTTCTGCTATATCTTACAAGACAATAAAAAAGAAGCAGCAGCAGAAGGGTCTTACTTGATAATCTATGCTCGTCTCGTTGCATTTGCAGACCTATAAATAAATAACATCATGAAATCAAACTACCCCGAAATTTCCATTAAAAAACAATTGAAAGAAATGAGAAAAAATAGGGGTTACCTCTATAATCGGTTCCAACGTAACCGACTCTCATTACAACCTTTTTCTTGATAAAAGGTTCCCACTTGTCGTGGTAGAGTGAAGCCGAATGGGTCGAGGTTTCGGTGGAAGTGGAAGAAGAACAGAAACATCTGAACGGTGTTGGAGGCAGGGCTTGTACATTCAGGTTAGGGGTTGGGTTTGGGTTTGAGAATTTGGATGGTGGGAATGGCAGAGAAGAAGTGAAAACCATTGCTGCAAAACTTGGTGTTCTGTTTTCTGTTACACAAGTTGGGACAACATTGTGCGAAGACAGAGCATACCAACTCATCACTTCTTGTCAAGTCTTCAAACTCTATCTTCCAACAGTATACCGGTTGCAGTTATAAGTTATGGCTGAATTGGTGGTTTTCACTTTTATCAACAATAACGTTCGTATAATCTTTTTTTTCCCCAGTACGACAAGTATTCAAAAATAATTTAATTTTAATATATTATTAATATAAAATTTTTTTCACATTATCATCTAATTATGCATTATCAAATCAATAAATATATAAGACTTTCACATCTATTATTTTAAAATGATGTATATAAGAAAATTTGATTGAATGATAATATAAAAATATCTTACTGCATTAATATAACCTAATTCGTAATTATTCATATATAGTTTTCTAAATTTTATTTTAATGTATAAAAAAAAATTTATGTGTCAACATCTTTTTTCTAGTCAAATGCCGTTAAAAGTAAAAACCCAGTTAAACTGGTTTGTTCACTTATTTTGTTAAACCATTGATATGTTTAAACAAAACTCAATTTATTATGTTTGTAAATAGAGATTAATTTCTTTAGGATTTAATTTAAATACACTGACAGTGTAAAATAATTTTACACTGTTAGCCAATAAAAATAATAGAAAATACCAACTCACATAAATAACCACCCATTATAATGAGGGATCTACCATAATTTCTCACTTTTCCTTATTTCTATTGGTTGATATTATAAAACTATTTTACACTGTCAGTGCATACCAATTAAACTCATTTCTTTATACAGAAAATATAAAATAATCTTTATATTATTGACTAATAAAATTTAAAAAAAATGACAAATTATGATAAATAATTACTCCATCATGGTGGATATTATTTTATATTTTTGAATTTTCTAACACTACAATATCTCTTTGAGAGGTTGCGTTGCTCCTTTAACTCACTTGTTTATCCACTTTGAATAGAGGATTTGTTGCTCAATGTACTAGAATTATCATATAAACAAATTCTTTAAGATACCCATGTCTAATCTCGAAAGGTTGCATATCAAAGTCATTCCATGAGCTTTACCCCATGTAAGGCGAAGATAAACCCTTCAATACAATACCTAACATGATTTGTGGTATGCTTATTCTATCTCTTCCTCACTTATTCTTAATTTCTGGCTTTGTGTTCTGATTTTGGTATTCTTCCAACAGTCAAAATATTAATATTGACTCCTATATTTTCAGTACATCTTATTAGACCTATTAATTTAAACGATTAAATCAAAGTATCAACCTCAACTATTCAATACAATTGGTCATGCATTGCCAATGTATTAGTGTGGGGGGTTTGTTTATTCTGAACCCGGTAACAAGGTCCAGTACTGACCTTTGTTTTTTCCACCAATAGATTAAAAAAATATATATTTAAAAGTAAAAGCTTTTCTAATTGGATGGTCACAGTATGGTGATCAGTACTGAACCTTAATTCCAAAGTTTAGCATAAATGGAAAAGGATCTTTTAAAATGAGGTAGTTGAAAAGTGAGAAAATGAAGGGTTATTCATCCTTGAATCAATAACTTCTATTATATATGGTTCTTACCAAAATAATCTGATAATGAATAGTCCATCACTTTCTTACTTTAAAATTACTCTTATTTTGGAGGATTCAAATCCTACATAAACGGTCCATAATATTGGTCATGGTATTGTTGCCTTAAATTGTGCCGATTATCCTTTCCTGTTTACCATTTCATTATTTATTTATAGATAATTTATTATATGGCAAATATAAAATAATTTGATTATGTCATTGACAAGTATATAAAAGTTTGATTCCTAAAAGTTTTAGCAACAAATTTTTGACTTTTTGGTAAATAAATTTTAAGTGCATTATCAAAAAAAAAAAAAAAGAATTTAATTTTTATGTACTGACATTATAAAATATTTTTATACAATTAACCAATCATATCATTTTATTTACATGACCATTCAAATAGTAGGTATAAAACTTAACTATATTTATTGATGTTACAAGATATAATTCGATGACAATCTAAAAGAGTTTTAAATGCTAGTGTATTAAAATTAAATTCAAAAAGAAATTTAAACAGACAAATAAAGTTTTGGATTGCATAAAATAGCAAGTTCATTCTAAGTAAAGAAGATCCATGCACTTAGGTTTGACTGTACTAGCAACAACACATGACACATATCACGCCTGATGAGGAATATATGGGTCACGTTATAATCTTGTAACGGGCCTTCTTGTCCTAAACAGATAATGTTAAGTAAGAAGAAAAGGATCTTGAAATATGACTTGTTAAAATTGGCGTCTTGGAGTGTCATATGTTACAGATAATTATGTCTTGGAATGTCAAATGTTTAACTGGATATGATGAAGTATCTTTTAACTACTAAGCTCTAAATTCTGTTCCACATGGCATTTTCGAGTTGACATGTCCTTACAAATGCACTGAAATTGGTCAATCAAGAAAATCTTATCGATCCTACAGATAATAAAAAGGCCATTAGGCCACAAGTGCTAAATTGATCCGGGTGCCAGCATTATCATTGGGAGCTAATAAAAATAGATACATACAACCAGCAACTCTGGAAAAGCAATTTAAAATTGAGCTTTCTTGTGTATCATATTGTCAAATAAAAATAACTACAAAAAATGTTTCTAGAGCCCAAAATTAATTTATCACAAAATCTATATTTTAAGCAGAAGACAATAATGCCAGCATTACATGAAAGTATACAACCGTTTCAGAGGGTAAATTTTTGTGCCTGTAACAAGTCAGAAGCCTCCCATCTCTAACCAAATTTGAAATATTATACTCGCAGCTTGTGGAATATGAAGTTGATGTTGTCATTGACTAGTGAAATTTTGTCAGCCTCTGAAGTTGTTATATCCTGCTTGGATGTTGCATTTGATGAATTCTTGAGGAATCATTTCCAAGGACCATCCATTCAAGCCAAATTCCTTCATAACATTAGTATTGAGCCAGCATCATTGTCCGTTGGATAGATCCACGTCCCAGTGGACTGAATATTCAGCTATAGTACAGAAAAGGCATGGACACCTCTTGTGTTTTTACTACAAACCAATCACACAATGCAAACATGTTGTGCAGGACATTCAGAATCGATATATAAAAATGAATTCCTTCTTCATACATTAGCAAGAACAGGAACATCAACATACTCTTTGGCAAATGTAGAATGAAAAATGCAGGTGCTAGCCAATGGAAGCTTTAATTAAGGCATGTTAGAATTAGATGACCAAATTCATAACAAACTGATGAAAGGATAAAAGACCTCATCACCTTTTCTCCTTCACTTATGACTGATGAGCACTCCTTTTACTTTCGAAATTTTCTTTCCATGATTTCCAACGCTTCCTGACATCGTCCAACTGACCATTTGGTATGCCTGTGTTAGCATCCAATTTCTCAACCCATTCTTTCCAAGGAGATCTTGATGGGTCCAAAAATTTCGAGATTTGAGGTAACATAACTGATCTGTAGAATTCATCAACTGCCTTATTGATTTCTTCTGATTCAACTATTGTCAGCATTTCAGGCCTTGTGTATCCTGGCCGTGTTCTTACAGAGAAGCTGTTTCCCATTAATATTAGAACTTCTGATGGTGCAAGGGGTAGAATAATTCGTGAGAACTTTGTCAGTGACAGCGTTAGAATGTCTCTGGGCAGTAACTTGCGTTTTACTGCCACAGCTGTCCCAACCATCTTTCTTATCTGGTCAGAGTATAAAATGTCATATCATGAAACAAAATGCTAGTGGATGACATAATCAAGCATTGACAGATCAGGACGTGTCTACAACAAGAAAATAGAAGTTTGTATTCTTGAACATAAACATTGCTGAACTACAGGATATTGTAAAAAGGGAACAGGAGAAAAGGTATGTTGCAAGATAGTACACATAACTTCACCAGCTGTTACAATATGAACATGCTCAAATAAAGTGATTGATATTTCTGAATAAGAAATAAACTCAAATAGATTAATAAGTATCATAGTGATTCGTTGTTTGGATCAAAGGGGCACCGTTTGAGATAATTTTCATGTATAAATATAATTTATGCATAAAAAGTTATCTAATTTAGATGCACTATCAGTGTGATAGTATTTTACCCAATCATTTAATCATTCATTAACACATCATTAAAAATCTTTGAATTTTACAATAAATACCTTAAAAGTCACATATATGGTAATATGTGATTAATTGATAGTGTAAAGTTTCTTTATGCTAACAATGCATCAAATTAAACTATAAAAAGTTTGCCAAAAAATGTGCATACTAGTATCTATTATGTACTCCTATGAGCCTTAACTTTGGAGTACTATAAAAATGTGAAGAAATCAAGCAAAAGTTCTATCAGGATAAAAAATTTGAATAATAATGTGGGGAAAGATCTACCTGATGCAACATGAAGGACTCTCCCTGTATGGAGATCTCTATGCAATTATATCCTAGTGATCTTTCCAGCTTTCCACAATAGCACTGAAAAACTTTTCTGAAATGGGAAGCACTTAATCTATCTGCTTCATCAGGTTCATATAACCATTTCGCACGAACAACAAATTTACAGTCTTGATCATGTGAACCATTTCCATTCTTATTGACAATGCCAGTGACATGTTCACCAAAATCACAAGTTTCTGAAGATTTCTGATTTTGGCACGCTACATTTTCTGTACATGCCTCATCAATTTCAAAATTTTCTTCCCCATCACTATCCTCACTTTCTGACTCGGAAGCTGATAGACTCACACTTGCTGATGTTCTACTCTTTGATGGTGACTGCCTATGAGGGAAATGTTTCCTGTACCTGGACCTGGCTGTATAATTATGGAAAGGATGTTCCCCCTATGAAAGGCAATTATAGATGGTAACTGACAGCTAACATCACGAATGCTAACATACTCATGTTAACCAGTTCCATAAACATCAGAGAAACAATGTGAAATACCATAAAATTTGCATGTAATTTAATTAGAAATTTAAAAGTTCTGGCATGCAGGGCCCTAATAAAAAAAATCATGCAATCAAATTGATAACAACCTGCAAGAGGAAGAATCAGCCAACATCTTAGTTATGTGCTATGCTAATATGTTGACATTTTAAGTCCACACAATTTTTGGTACAAAGACAAACAGTGTGATAGATGAATACATGTATGAATCCTCAGATATTAACTAGTACTAGAAAAAAACTTTCATTATAAAGTTCCATAATGAAGACAAATTTCAGTAGTTATGAACCAAAAGAAATGCAGATTTCACAATGAAACAAATAAAAGAGCCTAAAGGAGAGTTGAATACCACACCTCAAATGCATTAAGAATATCACTGAACTCTGATATGTGGTTATCAATTTCATCATTGCTAGAGTGGCTTTGGATACCAATAATTTCGGCAGGGAGGAGGTAGGAATACTTCCTCAAAATGCACTCCCTCCTAGGATCAAGGCTCCTGTGTCCAAGAGACAAAATACAAATAATTAGAGAGCAGGACAAAGGAGCAATAGAAACTCAGAAGTCTATCAATAAGAATATTGAATATCAATGATCTTGGTTTCACACCTAACCCTTGTGCAGGCAAAATGCTAAAAACTTTGATATCTCGAGGAAGATAATAGTTAACATAATCTGCAAGGGCAAAGCCATAAGGGTCTTCATTCCAAGAGTTTTCTGGGATTTCCATTTTGAAAGATATCATTGTTGCCAGAGAGTGAACCTAATACATATACATATTAGAAAGGATGAAATAATAAATCACATCCTAGCTGCACATACGCCAAAATCACAATAGAAAGCAATTTCAATTAAAAATCTGGCATCACAAATTACTCCTTTGTCAGTTCGGCTACTTCTTGCCCACGCAATCTTCTCCAGATCCCCGAAATTACTGTCACGGATGCCACCAGCCTTGAATATGGCAGTTTCCAGCTCTTTCTCAATTGCTACATTTTTCAAATTGTAACATTTTATCAATACTCAATCCATTTCCTTAGCTATGTACTCATTATATGTGATGTCTTTTCACTTTCCTGTTTAACACTTACAAAAATTAAAAGGCTTTAAAGATACACACTTTTTACTAATCCTAAATTCTTTTCCAAGAAATTTCATGCCCCCACAAACAGCTAGTGCGTTTCTACAAACATGTTATAGACTCCAAAGACAATAAGTGAACTGGAATTTTGTTTCCCAATGAAAATAGCAGCTAACATTACCAACCAGACCAAGCAGTTAGATTAGAGCAAAGAAGAGAAAAGAACCATACTCAATAGTGAATGTTCATCTCTTTGCATTTGGAGACCTGAAGAGTTAACAAACAATGCATGAGAAACAAAGCTATCTCTATACGACTATGTATTTTCTTTTAATAATAATAATAACAACAGCAACAACAACATAAGATGGGACCTCGGTAATTGGTGCCGACATAGCCGACTCGCATAACAACCTTTTTCTTCCGAACAGGGTGCCATGCGCATGATTGGGTTGTTGTTAAGGTTAAGGGTTGAGTTGAACATGAGCGACACCAGAACCGTTTCCATGTTATTCTTTCAATAAAGGGTGTAACCGTTTTTGGTACCCTTCTCAACAAAGTGAAGAGAGGGACTCGCGTAGACAAAGAAGCCATCCTTCACTGTTCACAGCTCACAGCTCACAGCTCACAGCTCACAGCTCAGAGTTCAGTGCCCCAAAACAAAAAATGGTTTTAATATTTTATTTTTATTAATAAAAAGGAGCTTTGATTTTTTTTAATATAATGGGAACACTGATATAATGCTGGCCCCTTTTTCGACCCAAAAAAGGAATACTGATATAATGAGTTCAGCCCTATTCTTTTGAGCACGGTAAAGCAAGACTGTTATGTTACTGTATGTATAATCTAAAATATAAATAATTTGTTATGGTCATCCCATCATATAATATGTGTAATTTTTGATGAATTGATTGTAAAAGTCAATAATTGTGTAAAAACTTTTATGTTAAAAGTACATTAAAATTTATTTTTTTATATATAATTCAAAATATATGTGGATATAATTTTGATATATTAATCATATAAAATGTTTTATATATTCATTTAATCATATGTAGAGTATGTTTGTTCTACTTTTAGAAAAAGTGATTATAAAATTTAAATTTTATATATAATATAAAAAATTGATAATTAATTTTTTTAGAAGCTACATTTTCAGTTTTTCCAAAAAAGTAAAAAATAAATTTTTTTGATAATTTAATTATTTTTAAAAAATTATTCAAATATATAAAAATTAATATTTTTAGTAAAAAAAAGTGATTTTTTTAATCCAAAAAATTACAAACAAACTCATCCATAATTATATTATTTTTTATTAAAAATATATGACTCTTATAGTAATTATTTTAAAATTTATATAAAATAAAATATAATTAGTTAATTGCGTAAACACTTTATATTAATAAGGTATCATAATTCAATTAAAAAAATAATATATCAAAATTAATCTCAATGTACATTACAAATTTATTTGCAGACAATTTCATAAAATTTTGAATTAGAGCGGTTTTCAAGATGATCTTACTTTTTAAAAAAATATTTATTCTTGTAATTTTTTTTAAATACAAAATAAAGGAGTTTATTCATATATTTAGACTCCTAGTGATGTTTTACATTTTTAAAAAAAAAAAAAGTGAAAGCAAAAATATATGATGTAGTAACGATATCTGTTTACATATCAATTTTATTACATTATTTTTCAATGATGAAATAAAGAATACATATTGCAATACACTTTTTCATTTATTTTCAAACAAATGGTGTAAGAATGATAATATAATTTGGTAATAATAAAATTTCTCATACAATAATAATATAACTTAAAGTTTATAGCTTTTACAAATCATTCAAACTCCTCTCAATTTAAACTAGATGAATTGTAAATTCATGGACATAATAAAATTTACACGAGTAATGTAAATGTAGCCTTTGCAAAAAGTAAGTTTATGGAAACCTATCAGGAGGAGTAATTGTTTCTTATCTTTCTATTTATAAAGATTGTAATTTTCAATTTTTGGTGTACATATAGATTGTAATTTTCTATGCAAGTAACATTGCAAAATTTAGTCAATGAGTTATAATTCAAGTGGCATTTTCCTTGATCTTTGTGTGAAAAAGTTATTGGTATTAAGTTAGGGGTTTGATTTTCGTATGTCTATTATTTTCCTCTATCTTCCTAACTCTACTAAAAGCTCCTTAAACCCTTAAAAAAAAACAACCATTGCAAAATTTACACAAAGTTTCCCAATCACACTCTAGGAACTACTTGAACAAAGTATCAAGTCATGATCAAGTTGTTTAATTGCACTATAACCTATCATCTTACTCCTCGTAATTTTTGTCATGCTTCCACCACTCTTATCACTGCCACTAAGCTTTTCAGCTCAGCTGAAGTTCAAGTAATGACAAAAGAAAAATGTATATACCTAATTATGCACAAAATAAAAGATATTATTTTACATTATTAGTATATAAAAATAACTCTCAATTAATATTTAAAACAGCTAAATTACAAGAAAAATATCTATAAGTGACCAAAATTTCAGTTACTATATTTTAAAAATCAGTAGCTAAAATATATAGCAATCGAAAATATGTAGTCATTAAATTTTTGGTCACTGAATTTTAGCGACTAATTTTTGTCAGTTACTACACTTAGTGACTAATTGAGTAATCAATTTTGTATTACTAATTTTAGTTAAACTTTACTTACTTTAGCTAACAACTAATTTCAAAAAATAAATCATTAACTTATAACATTTTTAATAAAATTCATTGCTAAATTAGTAATTAAAAAATCATTCCCTAACTAATAATTTTTTATTAAAATTAATCATTAAATCAGTCGCTAATTTAGAGATAAAAAATCTATCACTAAATTAATTTTTAAATTAAATAAAACATCTATTGCTAAATTATATAATCAATCACTTATGTGTAACTACAATAAGAAAAATATGATTAAAATCTCTTTTTTTTTTAACACCAAAATAAACAGACATATAACACCAAATATAAAATTAAATAGATTTAATTATTTTACATGTCTTTATAATTTCACTTAATTTTTAATTAAATAAATTTTATAATTTAAAAAATTATAATCAGAATCCTATATTAAATAAAAATTTATAATTAAGTTGCTCAACCAATTCACTAGTAGAAAATCATTAGAAACACTAATGTGGCATTTGATGCAACATGAGGGACTTACTTGAATTTTAAATAAAATTACATGAACCTAATTGAATAATAAAACTATTAACTTTTAAACAAAATATAAAACAAGGTTAAATTAGTATTTCTATGTTATTAAAGGTAAATATACTCTTATTTTCAACTTTAAAGAATATAACAACTTTTACAGTATTTATTATTTTTTATTAAATTAAAATACAAGCTTTGAAAAATTAAAATATAATAGCATTTTATATAAAACTGTTACTTCAACTTTTTATTTGTTTTCTTCTTTACAAGAGAAGCAGAGAAGCGTTACCAACTATCATTATACAACAATCAAAAAGAGAAAATAATTTAACCATCATATTACATATTTTATCTATATTTTTAGAACTAAAATTGTAAAATAAACCCAAAATTACTAGAGACCTAAATTTGGTTTATGCTTACATTTATATTGTAGATTAGAGACATTCTAATTATACAAGTATAGTCTTCCTCAATGAATCAGAATGCAGTCTACACTAATATCTTTTGATTTGTAGAGTATAAATTATGTAGGAAATTATATTGTAATAAATTAATCAATATTCCATTTTTTGTTCCTAAAATTAATTTACCATGTGATAATGAAAATATAGCATTTTAGCTATTTAGTTTTATACTGGTGAATGCTCAATTTATTTCAAAAATTAAGCATACTCAATTCAATAGTTGAACCAACAAATATTACTTTGTTTACAAAATTATTTGGCCTAAGTGCAGTAAATGACCTTCATGTAATATGGCACTAATTGAAGAAAAGAAAGCCAAAGGAGGGAGAATCACTCAAGGTTAAGGAAATTAAATGGTCTAGCATTGTATATCACCAAAGTTTGGCAAGATTGGTCAAACAAATCAAGTCTTACCAGGCTATACATTGAGAGTTACATAGAGGAGCAACATAAATTTTGATTTAGAGAACATTCATAGATCTACAAGATCAACTTTTTAGTTTATATATGAAAACTTTAGTGGTTAAGATATATCTATTTTGGTTCGGTTTATTTAGTTTTTGAGTTTTTTGTTGGTTAATTTGGTTTTTATGTATGACATTTGTTGGATCTTTTGTTTTTTTTTTTTATAGACCAATAGTTCCTTTCTCATTTGAAGTTTTTGAAACTTTTAATTATCCAAAAAAAAAGCAAAAAAATTAGAAGAATATCCTAAAATATGGGGAAAAAAAAGGTGAGTCTAATCAGCCCTTAGAAAAATTTTGAGTTAAAACATTAGGGGATTAGAGGGTGGTACAAATTAAGCAACTACTAAAAATTGAATACGGAGAAAAAGTCAAAACTTTCTGATGTGATGTTCTCAATTAACTTCCCTTTACATAAGGGTTGAAAGCCTATTCTATATAAATGCAAAAAATAAAAATATTTTTAAAAGATTATAGTGATATTTTGTATGAATTAAATCCTAAAATTAAATTCATAAGATATTGTATAAATAATTAATAACACAGAAAGGCTAATTTAAGTGTTATACTTAACTTAGCTTAGAAATTAATTATTTAATTATTATATAAATCCTTATAATTTTACTCAAAATTCAAGCCGTTATAGCTTTACTCAAAATTGAAATAGGTCCCTGGTTTACCGATGTGGATATGAAATGGTTCCATATTAGATAATTCTATATACACATCATGCAGCATTATCTAAAATAACAAAATATTTTATTTTATTTCACAGTGTTATAACAATGGGACCCACTTACAAATTTTCAATTAGCGTAAAAACTTGATTACAAATTTTTAAATTATAAAAATTTATTTAAAAATTGAATAAAATTATAAAAACCTATAAAGCAATTAAACCAACAAAATATCAATGATATTATCACAATACTAAACACTATATCATTAACTAGTGTTCAATTAACTAAAATTTTAGTGTAATATATAATATTCAATATAAACTACAAACAAGACCTAATAAAAGGAAATTCATTCTAACTCCTCCTCGTCCTCCTTATCATCATCTTCTACCTCAGTTGTGTCTCTAGTAGGTGGAAAATCTTGAAAACCACTAGAATGTTGTAGATCAAAAAGTTGAAACATCATTTGCCTTGTCTCTCGTATTAACTGATTGTTTTTCTTCAACTCTCTATCATGATTCTCCAACCTAACCAGAATGTCATTTCGAGCTTCTTGTATTTTCTTTGCAAGTTCTTCATGTTCTTTTCTCTGCACCCACTCATTTGATTTCGAACATGACCCACGAACATATGATCTTTCAGGCACTACAGTAGACTCTAATCCAAGGCCATAAATTCTTCCTTTTTTAACTCCAACCGTGTCACACCATACATCTAACTCATTTGGTGGATGAGTTCCTTGTTCAGATGCCTTTTGGTTCATCTCTTCCATCATACGTGTATATTCCGGCTATCAATAAAAATATGACACTAATTAACACAAGATATTAAACTTAGACAAAATTGTGACACAATAATAGGCATACACTATAATCTAATATAGTAATACACTATATTTTTTAACATATTGAAAAGACATACAC
This sequence comes from Pterocarpus macrocarpus, assembly GCA_031439585.1. NCBI lineage: Eukaryota > Viridiplantae > Streptophyta > Magnoliopsida > Fabales > Fabaceae > Pterocarpus > Pterocarpus macrocarpus. Next base: position 18,363,951 of record CM062514.1, read on the forward strand.
TATATATTGAACAATTTAATTCATAAATCACTTACATCTACATGTGCTGATCTCTTATCCACCCATGTCTTATCCTTATATTTGTGTGTGTGGCGAAACAACTCTAATGGAGAAGGAGCTTCCCCAGTCAACTTTGTCTGCATGTGCATCAATTATATAAATTAAGAACATATAAGCTTGTTATGAAAACAATATATAAGTAAACTTTAAAAATATTAAAAAAAAAAAAGTAAGACATTTGTAAACTTAACCAAATTAGCTTTGTGCTGAGATGTGGTAATAGAGCCACCAGTATGAAGTGAGCTCCCAAATCCTCCACAATCAGATGCTCGATTTGTTTTTGCTTGTTTACTCTTCTTCTTGAATGCTTCACTTGCCCAATGCTCACACAATTTGTCCCACACAGTATTTCCAAGCCAGCTCGGCCTATTCATTGCATTATGAGCTTTATTTAAAGCATTTTTTAATAAAGCTGCACCTCGCATTTCAAAATTCTTCCGTGCCCAAGTATGATCAGGTGGACAAATAGAAAATTTTGTCTATAATAATCAAAAGCAACCACATTAAATAAAACAAATAAGTTTATACGAATAAAATTTACACATAGTAATGAAATTTTGAAACTTACTGTAAATTTCTCAAACCATGTCTCTCTTACTCGAGGTGGTATCTTTTTCCATGATGGCCATGGATCAATATAATGACTTTTGAAGATATCACTTATTCCATTAGCCGCAAGGTGTGAGGGCAAGAATCTACAAGCATACATGTCATTAGTTAAAAGATAGTAAATATACTCACATAATTTAAAAATTAATCACATACCCGAGTCCATCAAAATTTAAAATTGTCTTGTTATCACATGTTTTTCTGTTTGATGGATCTTCAGATCTAGATGCAAATACTCCAATTTGAGAGATGGATGAATTTACAGTTGGCACCGAAGGTGATGGAGTGAAATGAGTTGTTGTTGGAGATGAACTAGCTGCAGCAGGAGATAACGTCGGTGATGGGGTAACTGTTGGAGAGGCTGTGGAAGGTATCTGGGATAATATGTGGGCTGCATGTAACAAATCATGAACCACAGTCTCAAATCTATGTGAGTGTTCATTGTTACCAATTTGTGTTGTGGAGGTACTAGACTGAGAATCGAATACTTCACACAAGTCTGGATCATTTTCCCCATGGCACGTCCAATACCAATAATTAGGTATAAATCCTTTTTTGTAAAGATGAACTCTAACTTCATCAGGATTCACGTACTTGAGATTTTTGCACTTAGAACAAGGACATTTGATTTTCCCATTTGATGAATTTGTTTGTTGGCATGCAAAAGAAACAAATTCTTCTACTCCATTTAAAAATTCATTAGTATACCCTTTTTGACCCGGTAAAAGCCTATTATACATCCAACTATGATACTGTCGGATGTTCATATTAATCTGTAAATTATCAATGAACAACATAAAATTATACAAAATTCGAAAACATTTTTCAATAGAACAACTCAAACATAATGTGTAGAATCATAATATGCAAAACCAATTTTGTTCAACAGGCAACTATTCATATTGTGTTCAACTAACCATAAAAACTGTCTATGATTATTTCCACAATACTCACCTCCAAATGCCCCTCTTAACATGATATGACCCTATTCCATTCAAGAAATTCCTTTTTCTTTATTTAATTAATATTTGTTTCTTAAATCTCAAAACTTATACTTGACGAAACTTCAACAACATTTTCATTGATCTCCAAATGCATGACTTGAATGTGTGATAACATTTAACACAACCAAGTATGTACTAGAGAACAGAGAGAAATGTAACAAACAAAATTTCATCAAATATAAATTTTGATATTTAAGCAACAAATTTTAACTAAATGAAGAAATAGTTTCTTCTACCTGTCTAACATGAATAATTCAAAATTCAATAAAATGAGTAGTACAAAAGTGTATACACACTCACTAATATTGAATGTCAAATGGGAAACTAAGATTTCGCTCAAATCAACAGCAATAATATAAAAATAGCGAATTAAGCATATCAGTTTGCAGATAATTAGTAAGCATAACCAAATGCCACCTTCATTTATGAAGATCATGTCAATAATATGACTATAGCGTGCTCCTTATATCATCATCAAAGGCCCACATCTGATTTATATAATCTATTCTATATGAGAATATGGCCAATGGAATAAGACATCTTGATGAGGTTCCAATTATGAGCACAAAACAATAAGCTGATAATGAAACTGCTGAATATGCTTCTTACCTAGCACTAGCTAGAGCTGCAAAACAACCAGTACTGGGAAGTGAAAATAATATAGAACTAAAAGGCAACACTACACATATTGATTATTTTTTCTTTTCCTCAATCAAATATTAAATTATTTGATTAATGGAAAGGAAGAGAGAATAAAATTGTGCGCCTCTTCTTCAAACCATACTCTTTGTGTTTGAGACTATTAGTCCCCCACTGAGCAATCAATTGCAACACTAGAAGCATAAAAGATAATATTAACAAAACATAAGTGCAAGTCAGTAAATAGAGACAGCAATGGATATCTATGGCATGTTTGTTACAATCAATAATCCCTATTGATAAGAGATCAACGCTAACAAATGCACCTCTTAAAATTTTCAGAGCCGAGGTAACAGGAACCTTATACTGAAAACTGATATATGATGTTTTAAATTCAGTTTATTGTACTTATTTCTTAATAGACCTTTGATTTTCTAAGAATTTGGATTGATGGAATTTGCTTGCATATAATAATATCAACTGTCAAGAGTACTACTGCCATGAAATTTAAATAAATTCTTATGTTGAGCCTGATCAACACATGAATATCATAAATTTCATATTAAGTAAACAAAGAAAATGTGATAATTAAATCATGAGATTTCATAAAAAGACTTTCCTCATATCCTTAATTCATAACAATGACCTTAATTGTACCTGGAGGGCTCCAGAATTTCTCTCCACGGCAAAAATATAGACATAATTTTGAAAGGAAAAAATAAAGTTCAAATAAAGGAATTTAATTTTAATATATTATGGGACTCCCTTTTGTCATAGCAATGGCAATCACTCATCTAATTTGAACCTTTTGGGCCTTGGCAATTTTAGAATTAGCGATTATTATCAGCTCATACTATCAAGAAAACATCAAATTTGAGTTCAGTCATCTTTATATGAAAATGGTAAATCAAACTGTCTTTTTAGTTATTAATAGGAAGATAACAGAAAAAGATTAAGTTAAAAAAAATATTAGGGAATACATAATTTGGCTTTATGGACCTATCTGCTAGAGGGTTGAATAGAATAATTTGGAGAAAGAATGGGGTAAGATGCAGAGAAAATATAAGTTGGTGATTACAAAGAAAAAAAAATCCTTCTCAAAGATGCATGAATTCTTCCAATTGTAAGAATAAGTATGATATCATAAAAGTTACCAAAATCATGAAATCATAAAAGTGGATGACTTTAGTTTCATTTCACATAAAATAAATTTATTTCATTTGTAAACACAAATATTTAATCAGTTGTAACACATCAACAATGAAAAAGTGTAAAATCATCAATTTATTCATGTTTATGACAAATGAAATATAAACCAATATTCATACCTTCGCATCTATTCCCATATACAAGTTCTATTAAAGAAAGTCCCGTCTAATAAAACAAATAATTGATATACTTCTAATTACATCAAAGCTACCCAAAAAAAAAAAAAAAAAAAGAAAAAGAGTGAGGTAATAGTGAACTGATTTGGTAAACATCAATATAGCACCAAAATTTTAATTACTTATGCCAATCTACCAAACTTAATGTAAACTTAAAATCAATTTAGGGAATCAAAATATCCCATGATCTACATTTTCTCACTGGAATGAAACACAGTTATCATTCAGAAGCCATGAGTGGAAACCGGAAACCAGGAAGTAATGCAAAACGGCTATGTGGGGAGAAGTACCCCATTGATTTTGAATTCTATTGGGAAGCAGCTCTGATTTACATACAATGCACACTGGTTTACGGCATATATACCTAGTTACAGTGTATCACATTGTCTCTTAAACACTCAAATCATTATTCAATATTAAGTATTTCTAACAACAGACATATTTTTTTACTATGGTTTCTCACAGCTTTACACATGTCAAATAACAAACCAGACCTAATTAATAATTAATTAATTACTCATCTTCAGATAACTGTGTTTAATGCAAATATTAGGTACAGGGCAAAAGGTCTCATTCTATATACTCTGTAATTGAAATTGAGAAAAACCGTTGCTCATAGATTTACGGCTGAGGAAATAATCTAAGGGCCAACTCAGAATCCACGATTAATGTATGCGTCCTATTGTGTTCCCAAAACTCATCTCAAAAAGCATATTACCGAGCATCAAATTGCAAAGAATAATGGTTATAACCTTCTATATCAATTAATAATCAGAAACAAGACACTCTTTTCAGCGTCTTCTTGCTCAACAACACTGCATAATGAAATTATTTTTTCAAAAAAACCCACATTTGTTGAATGTTAAAGGAAAACAAAAAAGAAAAAGAAATAAAGTGTGATACCCTTTGGGTGAGAGAAGTGAGGAAGAGGGAAGTGCTTAGTATGATCCCTTGGGAACCGCAGAGAGGAAGTGATGTGGGAGGTGCCGGCGGCGGCGCTGTCGGCAGAGGAAGTGGTAGCAGTGACGGGAAGAGTGGAAGGGAGGGTTTGGTGGCAGCCGAAAAAAATGAGAATGGGGAAGGCGCTATGGGCCACGAAATTGCAATGCTTTAGCGACCGAATCTATCGCTATTTTGACTTTTGAAATAGCGACTGAATTTTCACCAACAATGTTAGAATAATTTTTAGGATTTAGTTTTTTATTTTTGATTTAATTATCTGCAAGTCTCTATAATTTTACTCAATTTTTAAATAGGTCTCTATAATTTAAAAATTTATAATTAGTCCCTATCACAAAAAATATTTGATCAATATTTTGGTATACTTGATGAAGTTAGATGCAATATACACTTTGCTTATCCAACGTTCAATCTATATAAAATAGAAATCCAATGCTAAAACTAGTATAAAGTATTAATACACCTATTTAATATAATATATTCTAAATGCCTATCACTCTTTTCAATCACATTCCCTCCCTTTGCTCATTGCCCCCACCACCATTTTGCTACAACAGTTGCCCCATCCCCTTGCCCACTACCTCCACCATCTTGCTTCACTATCAACAATTCTGTTTTCTTGCTTTGCTTGAGGAAGTGGAGGTTGTTTTGGTTTTTTTGCATAAAGATGGAACAATTTTTTGTACTATTTCCTTTAGAGCTTCAAGGTGGAATTATATTATGAAGAATTGCTTTTGTGCTGTTTTATGGTGGTATTTGAAGTTCTAGTGCGTTTTGAGGCATGTTGGGAGTGGTCTCCATGAGAGAATCGGTTTTTAGGTATTGTTTTGAGTGGTTGAACGGTATTTGGTTTTATTAGTTGGTGCTTTATTGTTTTGGTTGTTTACTGTCTTTATTTTGCTTTAATGTGGCTCTGGATATGTGTATGTTATGTGACTTCCATTTCCATGAAGGAGAATGGATAATTTGGTGAAAAAAATTGGACTTTTGGTGGCCTAGAATTCTTGGGTGTTTATATGTGTGTGTTTGAAGATGGTGATGAATGTAGAACAAAGTGTTTAAGGGTGGGATTTTGATGAACAAGGTGCAGATGGGGTGGGGCGTGGTGGGTGAGGGATAAGGGAAGGGGTGAAGAAGAATATTCTATTAAAATTGGCATTTTTGTAACGACAAGGATTTGATTGAAAAATTTTTTAAAATATAGGGATCTGATTACAAATTTTTAAATTATAGGAATCTATTTGACAATTGAGTGAAATTATAGGAACCTGCAGATTAATTAAATCTTCATTTTTTAACAAATTAGAATTTAATTTCAAGAGTTTAATTTTTATATACTAATTTCAACTAATAAAAATTCAAGAATATATTAAATCACGATAGATAATTAACTAAAAGAAATTTTTAGTTGCCCCAAAGCAAAACACAATTTTTACTCTGGTCCATTTATTATGTGAAACATCATACTCATTGACCTCACATGCAGCGGTGGGCATGATTTGGTTTACATGAAAAACCAACCAAACCAAATTAAATTGGATTGTTTATTCGAATAATTGAACCAAAATTAGAAGAACCGGTTTTAACCCGATAAAAAGAGTCTTGTGAGTTAACTTGCCACTTCACATGGAGAATATAGTCTCCGACTCTTCTCATCTATACTTCACTATTACATGTCACTCGCACAATAGATAAGTTGTTTACCATATGGTAGAAAGCAAAATGAAAATGGAGAACAAAATTGCAATGGACCTTTAAGACACAAGTAAGGCAAATGCTATAGTGCCTTTTAATTGTAAAGGGCACCATATGCCTTGTGAAGGTATAACATGATATGTGGATGTGATTTAGAAATGTATTAATAATACACCAAATACTTGTAGTGTATTGTAGTAATTCTTTAATTTTAGTTAAACTTTAAGATTGTGATTAAATGTATTTTAAAAGTAATTAAAATTTATCTGTGTAATTGTAGAATATTTTCAACAACATCTGTTTAATTTTAGAATCATACAAATAAAATTCTGTTTTATTTCAAGATCACACAAATAAATTTTGCAATATTACAGTGCACCATATGTATTTTAAAAGTAATTAAAATTTATTTGCGTGATCCTGAAATATTTGCCAAAAATTCTATTTAATTTTAGGATTATACAAATAAAATATTATTTAATTTCAAATCATACAGATAAATTTTAGAAATTATTACAATATATTATAAGTGATTAATTTACTAATACACCATCAAATCTTAACATTTAGATTTTTCAAGTTGAATGGTGCAACTTGCAAGTGAGCTACACCAACGGCAAGTCAAGCAAGTAATCTATGTTGGCAGCAATACAAGATTTATGTGGTGGCAGCAAAAACCACTTTTTAAATACTTTCATAGTAAAAAGTCTAACATGATGCAGTGAACTATAGAAGATGAATTAGGGCACGTTTGTTTTAATTTAAAAAAAAAAGATTTTAAAACTTAAATTTTATATATAATTAAAAAAAATTAAAAATAGATGTTTTAAAGATTTTGATTGTTTTTAAAAAAATATCTAAATATATGAAAATAGATATTTTAATAAAAAATAATTTTTTAACCAAAAAATCTCAAACAAACACACCCTTAATAAATATGCAGAAGCTTTGCCACTTACATTATATAGCCATGAGATGTTTGGTTGAGGTGCATCAAACTGAAACTTGAGTTTAGTAACTGAACCACACTTTAATATATTATTAGGGGTGTTTGACACACTAGCAAAATTGGATAACTAGGTATAATAGGATCTAGTTTTTAATAAATATTATTTGGTAACTACTAAAATATTTTAAATCTAGTTTTTATCTAAACCATTTTGCACCCAAAACTAATTCTTAAAAAAATCAATTTTAAATTAGTTTTATTTCATCCCAAATTTTTCTTTTTCTATTTTATATCTTCTCTCTACTTTTCTTCTTACTTTGTGCTAATTAATTCTTTCTTCATTGACCTTGTCAACCATCCGCCACTGTCGTCCACCATTATCCACCACCAACTGCCACTGCTAGCTATCACCAATCGCCACTATTGGCGTGAGAACAACCGACAACATGAGCATAGGTTATGAAGTTGTAGAGAAAGGCCAAGGTCAAGAATTGGAAGACGAGCGCTAAAAAGCGACGGAACGGCGCCACAAACGAAAAGACCGCAGAGAGCATTCCTATCACCTAGAGGATTGCACCAAATCCTATCCTTCACAATTAAGACAAGCAGATCACCAGTCCCATCATAGGGAGGGGCCTCAATATAATTTAGAAGAGGGTGAAGAACTTCTATTCTTCGACCAGATTATGAGTATCCCTCTCCCAAAAGGGTTTAAACCTCCTACTGACATGGAGCCTTATCAGTGGATTACCAACTCCCAGGAGCATTTGGATGCTTTTAGATTGTGGATGACCAAAGTTAAGGCCTTTAACCCAGTCAAGTGTCGAGCTTTCTTGATCACACTAAAGAAAGTGAATTAAAGTGGTTTAATTCTCTACCTCTCACATCAATAACATAGTTCTCGGATATCTCTTCCCAGTTCTTGCCACATTTCACAACTAGGAAATTCAAACCTAAATTAGCACCTTGCCTATTAGGTTTTATTCAGCATCCTAATGAATCGCTCTGAGATTACCTCAAGCATTTCAATGCCAGATCTTATTACTTGAAGAATTGCAGACTTAGACTACATTATTAACCATGATTCACAGCCTTTGACCTAGTTCATTTAAAGATTCTCTATCAAAAAGACCTGGGAAACACAATGGATGAAATCCAAGAAAAGATAGAGAAGTACATTTATTTTGAAGAAACTCAGAGAGTTACCACCGAAACAAATAGAAAATTTGGAAATCAATAGGGGAAGTCTAGCCCTTGGAAGAAGGAGCATCCTTGGAAGAAGCAACATATATCGAGTGTCAGAAGTTTACAAAGTATATTCCCCTCAACCTCTCATTAAGCAAATTGCAGAAGGAGGTATGCCATACAAGTTAGTTGCCGAAGCTTAATGCACTTTGAGTAAGAGCAAATACAAATAGATCATTGTTCTAAAAAACATAGGACTATGACGACCTCTGGGATGCCATTGAACAACTCAAACGAGAAGATAGGCTAGCCCGTTATGTAGCTTCCCTTTGTAGCTCGAGGAAGAGAAGAATTACTCCACCAAGAGATGATGATCGAGGGAACCCCATGAATGGAGGTTAGATGAACAGGAGGAAAATAGGGACCTGCAACAAGGAGAATTGGTGACAAGAATGATCAACATTATCTTCAGAGGTTCGTTGGAAGAGGAACAACAAAGTCTACAAGAAAAAGACACCTGAAGGAAGTACTTCATCTAACTTCTGCTGACCTAGGTCAAGGATAAAAATGGTCTACAACCCCTGACATCACATTTACAAGCTTTGACTTCAAGGGCGTCACCTTTGAACATGATGAACTGATGGTAATCTCTGTAATTATGGTAAATGCCAAGGCAAAAAGGGTTTTTATTGACTAGGGAAGCTCGATAGACATAATCTTTTGAGAGGCTTTAGATAAGTTAGGGCTCAAAAATTTAATCTTACATGGAAGAGCTGGAAGGATTCTCTGGCGAAAAGGTGCACCCAAACAGTTTTGTCACTTTGCACCTTACTTTTGTGAAAAGTTAGAGCCTATTGATGTAAAGTACTATCATTATTCATTTATGTAGAGTAACATGTTCATACTTAAAAGCCTATTTATTAGAAAAAGCTTCTCTCTCTCTCTCTCTCTCTCTCTTTCTCTTTACACACACACACACACACACACACACACACACACACACACATATATATATATATATATGTATAAGTTAATTTTGGGAGGCCTATGACCCCATTGTCTATGGCAAGATCCGCGTTTATTGGTGATCCTAATAGAGGAATGAGGAGATATCACAGTAAGCTTTAGCTGCTGGCATCTGCTATGTGCTTCTAAATTATGAACTTCGCGATAGGTAGCATATAAATGATTAACGGGATCATCAACCGCATTCTAGCATTATCTCCGATGCCATAGCTTTGAAGCTTGTGATCTTCATCCACAGCTCAGGATTTGTTTTTTACAAGGGCAAAGATTATGTCTTGTTCCTCTCTTACTCACATATATTTCCAAGACATGACTTAAAAAAAAAACAAAAGATATTGACGTTGTCAATCAATATGACATTTTTGACATTTCATATTCTAGAAAAGCAATGTTTTCCACATAAGGCCAACTCTTGACATGTCACTCGTCAAAGTCTATGATACTAGTTGTTTGGATTTTCAACCAGTGACTTTTAATATTGAAGTAAGGAATAAAAATATTGGTGATATTGGTATATTTGTTGATTATCCATATGATCTATACTTGTGCTATTGAAAAACGTTATTAATATTTTATTTTTTTTTATCCTTCACATATCGCTTCTCAAAGTCTATAATATTTAATTTTATATATAATTAATTTATTTTTGATTTTGCTGAAAATCTAAAATGTGGTGGAATGTTAAAAGATATCAATTGGGGAATGCTGAGAGATGATGTAGTGGAACATAATTTGTATTAAAAAAACTTTCAATTTGTACTAAGTCACATAGTTATGATTTGTATTAAGGAACTTTCAATTTCGAGAAGTTCTCCTTAACCTAACAACAAATAATTTTTAAAACAAGTCCCAGTTCATGTCATTTTTTAACAAGTCCAATTCAGATAACTACCACAGAAACCAAATACGTATTGATCATGAATCACATCAATAGCATGTAAAAAAATAGTTACTTTTTCTTTTCTTCAATATAATTAAGAAAGACTGAGAACTTTCATAGAGGAAAGGAGCAAAGAACATGAGTCATATTATACCAATAGCGCGTAGGTTTTAAACTAGGGCATTGGAAGATTCTAGCACCTACTAAGGTTGCCTATGCTCTACAAGGGTTGCTTGTCTCCTCTACGGAATACAGGGGAGCGGCTGAAAACTTAGCAGAGCACAGGTAACCCTAGCAGCCACCACATCATTAAATGAATGCTCTATGTCTCTAACATCTACAATGAAACTCATTTTCTTCTCTCAACTCGCTAACAATGAAATATGTATTCCTTAGCCACAAAGTCTACCAAATGATCGCAATGATGTGTACTTTTTCAGCAACATTGTATACTCCCTCAACAAAGACATTCTTTGCCATGTAGTTTTATTTTACTTTTTTACCATCAATGTTTATATGATAATTTTATTTGCCATATAGTTTTATTTTTTTGCCATTAATGTTTTTATGATAATTTTATTTGCCATGTAATGTTATTTTTTTTACCATCAGTATTTATATAGTCATTTAATTTGCCATGTATGCTCTTGTTGTTGGCATTTTGCTATGCACCTCTAAATTATGAACACCACGATAAGCAGCATATAAGTGCTCAATAGGGTCTAATAAAATTAACTATTGAGCATCGATCTTCCCATAAAAAAGGCCTAGCTTCGCCTTTGCTAAAGGATTAAAGATTTAGAATATTTGGCAGGTGCATAAAAACTGTGTAATGATAAGACTCGTAATAAAATTTTACCTCATCTATATAAGAACCTAAAATTTCCCTAAAAAAAAATGACAAACTTTCACATAATGGAAATGCAAAAGGCCCTAGTAAAAGTTAGAGTTGTATTATCACCCAACATAGTTATCATTACCACTTAGCAGTATCAAACAAATTTTGACATAATCGGAATGCAAAGAGCCCTGCTTCTGCATTTATCCTTTGATTTTGCCCTAACATTCGAGACTGATTTAACTTTTCATTTTCTCCAATCTCCCTCACTCTACTTTTTCAGATTTCATCAAATATTTTTCTAGTTTTCACCAAACATGGATAGTTGTACCCATGAAAAGAGAATACATTTATGATATGAGATGTGATGCTCTCAAATCAGTAGTAAGAATCAAAGTTAAAAAAAGTAAGAAGATTAATTTTCATAGCTCGGGATTTGTAGTCTACAAGGGCAAAGATTATGTCTTATTCCTCTCTTGCTCACATATATTTCCTTCCTAGACATGATTTAAAAAAGTGAAGATAAAATTGTCAATCAATATGACACTGGAAAAGAATACAAAGCAGTTGTTTTCCATATAAGCCGAAATGTTGACATGTTACTCCTAAAAATGTATGATACTAGTTGTTTGTATTTTCAACTAGTGATTTTCAATACTCAAGTAAGGAACAAAAAAATTCGTGATATTGACATATTCATTGAATATCCATATGATCTGCACTTTACTTGTGCTATTGGAAAATGTTATTAATATTTTACTTTTTTATCCTTCACTTATCACTTCTTAAAGTCTATAATATTTTATTTAATATATAATTAATTTATTTTTTATTTTGCTTAAATCTAAAATGCAGTGGAACATTGAAAGATATTAATCATGGAATACTAAGACATGATGTAGTGGAACATAATTTGTATTAAAAAACTTTCAATTTGTACTAAGCCACATGGTTGTGATTCATATTAAAGAACTTTTAATTCCAAAAAGTTCTTCTTAATCTAACAACAATAATTTTTTTAAAGAGTCCCAGTTCATGTCATCTTTTTTAACAAGTCCAAGTTAGATAACTACCATAGAAAATAGCATGTACTTATCATGAATCACGTTAATAGCATGTAAACAAATAGTAAATAAAAATGCTACCTTTTCTTTTCTTCAATATAATTAACGAGGGCTAAGAACTTTTAATGAGGAGAGGAGCAAAAAACATGAGTCATATCATACCAATAGCATGTAGGTTTCAAATTGGGATATTGGAAGATTCTAGTGCCCGCTAGGGTTGCCATGTAGTTTTATTTTTTTGCCATTAATACTTATATGATAATTTTATTTGCCATGTAATTTTCCTTTTACCATCAATACTTATATAATTATTTAATTTGCCATTCAGGCTCTAGTTGCTGGCATTTTGCTATGCTCCTCTAAATTATGAACACCACGATAAGTAGCATATAAGTGCTCAATAGGGTCTAATAAAATTAACTATTAAGGGTATATTTGGTTTAACTTTTGAGATAATTACTTTTGAAATAATATTTTTTAAAAGAATTACTTTTAGAGGAATTACTTTTAAAAGAATGATTTTTATTTGATTTAAATGTGTTAAAAGTAAGTTTAAGAGAATGATTTTTATTTGGATAGGATAAAGTAAAATTACTTTTAGTTGTTGATATGAGAGTAATAGTAAGATTCTTTTTCAAAAAACTTTTTTTTAGAATAAAAAGTAACTTCAAGGATACTTTTCCCAAAAGCCCTTCTAGAGTTCTAAAAGGCCTTCTAAAAAAATGTCTTTACATACTCAAACACATTAATTACTTTGTATTTTCACTCTCATAACAACAAAATATCTTCTGACTTTCCCAAAAGTATAACCAAATAGGCTATAAGTATTGGTCTTCTCGTAAAAAAGACCAAGCTCCGCCTTAGAGATTGAGAATAGTTGGTAGATGCATAAAAATTGTGTAATGATAACACTCCTAATAAAATTTTACCCCATCTCTACAAGAACCTAAAATTTCCCTAAATAAAAAAATGACAAATTTTGACATAATGGGAATGGAAAAAGCCTTAGTAAAAGTTACAGTTGTATTATCACCCAACATTGTTACTATCACCACTTACTAGTACCAAACAAATTTTGACATAATAGGAATGCAAAGAGCCCCACTTCTGTATTTATCCCTTGATTTTTGCCTTAACATTGGAGACTGATTTAACTTTTCATTTTCTCTAATCTCCCTTTCTATTCTTTTATAGATTTCATCAAATATTTTACCTGTTTTGGTCAAACATGCATAGTTTTACCCAAGAGGAGAGAGAGAACATTGATGATATGAGATATGATGCTCTCAAATCAGTAGTAAGAATCAGAGTTAAAAAAAGTGAGAAGATAAATTTTTGCAGCTAAGGATTTGTTGTCTACAAGGGCAAAGATTATGTCTTATTCCTCCCTTGCTCATATATATTTCCTAGACATAATTTTAAAAATGAAGATTTTGAAGTTATCAATCAATAAGACATTTTTAACATTTCATATTCTAGAAAATAATACAATGCAATTGTTTTCCATATAAGGCCAACTCTTTACATGTCATTCCTCAAACTTTATGATACTAGTTGTTTGGATTTTCAACCAATGACTTTCAATTCTGAAGATAGGAATAAAAATATTGGTGATATTGGTATACTCACTGATCATCTATATGATCTGCACTTAACTTGTGCTATTGGAAAACATTATTAATATTTTATTTTTTAATCCTATACCTATCACTTCTTAACGTCTATAATATTTTATTTTATTTATAATTTTGTTGAAATCTACAATGCGATGGAATGGTGAAAGATATCAATTGTCGTATGCTAAGAAATGATACTGCGGAGCATAATTTGTATTAAAGAACTTTCAATTTTGAGAAGTTCTCCTTAACCCAACAACAAATAATTTTTAAAATAAGTCCCAGTTCATGCCATTTTTTCAAAAAGTCCAAGTCAGATAACTACCACAAAAAGCAATATGTATTTATCATATTAAATAATCATGATACTTATTCTTTTCTTTGATATAATTAAGCAGGGCTCAGAACTTCCATAGGGAAAAGGAGCAAAAAACATAAGTGATGTAAAAAGAGGAGTCATATCATACTAATAGCATTAGGTTTTAAATTGGGGTATTGGAAAATTCTAGTGCCCACTAGGGTTGCCTGTTTTCTTTATGGAATGCAATGGAGCAGTTGAAACCCTAACAGAACACAAGCAACCCTAGCGGCCACCACAACCTTGAATGAATGCTCTATGAGACTCATTTTCTTTTTTCAACTCACTTACAATGAAATTTGTATTCCTTAGCTGCAAAGTCTCCCAAAGGACCGCAACAATGTGTACTCTTTCAGCAATACTATATACCACTCACATCAATGTCCGAACTTTGTTCTTGTAGAACTAGAATATGTCACCATCTTATCTTTAATGCCACTCAAATATGCAGGCATCTATGAGAAAAAATTTGCAAAATGAAAGTTTCCCATTGATTGAATAATAAGGGCATGCTTAGGGTTTCTATTTCCAAGTGTTTTTATGATCAATAGATCTATAAATTCGTTGCCCGTTCAAAGGGTTTCTGCATTGTTCTTCCTTGCCCATTCTTTTTCTTTTCTTTAAAACACTCTTGACCTTTTTCTTTTCTCTCACAATGAAGTCCAACGAGCTTATTATAACTCTTGTGGGGGTAGTGGCAATAGTTGCCATCTACAAGGTTTGCTATGACTTCTATAGGAAGGCCGCTGCACAAACACAAAATGATAACAATGTAGAGGTAGAGGCTGGGGAGAATAATGCAGAGGCAAAGGCTAAGGAGGTGCCAGGACACATTGTTGAGTTAGAGGCTCTTACAGGCCCAGCGCCAGAGATATATTGTTATTTTGAATAGGGTTATAGATTAAACCAAGAAAGTCAACCTAGTAGAGCACAGGCAACCTTAACGGCCATCGCAACCGTGAATGAATGCTCTATGAGACTCTTTTTCTTCTTTCTATTCACTTGCAATGAAATGTGTACTGTTTAGTCACAAAGGCTCCCAAATGACTGCAATGACGTGTACTCTTTCAGCAACATTGTGTACCATTCACATCAACCTAAGAACTTTGATCTTGCAGAATTAGAATATGTCACAATCTTATCTTTAATACCACTCAGATATCTACACAACTTTGAGAAAGAATTTGGAAAATGAAAGTTTCCCATTAGTTGAATAATGGGGGGCATGCCTAGGGTTTCTGTTTCCAAGTGTTTTTATCATAAGAACCTTGGGAGAACCACATCACAAAAGCTAGCTATTGTGATGGGAGAGCCCAAGGCCTTATAAACCCCCCATCGGAATCCCATACTTCCGATGTGGGACTCAAGTCCCATACCTTGCAATTGGGTCCTAACATCCCACCACGCTCCGCAGCCCTGGCGCCCCCGCGGGCTGGCTGTGCATTAGCCCCTTTGACTAGTCCCGGGCGAACACTGCAATGCCGACGTCACCACCCGCGCCGCTCGATTGCAGCTGAGAGACATGGTGGAAGGCTCTGATACCAATTGATAAGAACCTTGGGAGAACCATATCACAAAAGCTAGCTATTGTGATGGGAGAGCCCAAGGCCTTATAAACCCCCCATCGAAATCCCAAGAGATCCATAAATTTGTTGCCTGTTCAAAGGGTTTCTACATTGTTCTTCCTTGCCCATTCTTTTTCTTTTCTTTAGGACACTTTTGACCTTTCTCTTTTCTCTTACAATGAAGTCCAACGAGCTTATTATAGCTCTTGTAGGGGCAATGGTAGTTGCTATCTATGGGATTTGCTACTACTTTTGCAGAAAGACCGCAGCACAAACGTAAAATGAGAACGATGCAAAAGTAGAGGCCGAGGAGAACAATGCAGAAGTAAAGGCCAGGGAGGTGCTGGGACACACTACTGAGTTTAAGGCTCTTGCCAAGCTCTGTGCGAGAGACATTATCATTATTTTGGAGAGGGTTATAGATAAAACCTGAAGAACCTTAGCGGCTACCACTATCCTGAATGAATGCTTTATCAGGCTCATTTTCTTCTTTCAACTTGCTAATAATGAAATGTGTACTCGACAGTCACAAAGTCTCCTAACATGTACTTTTTTGGCAACATTGTATACCACTCACATCAACCTCGAAACTTTGTTCTCACAAAATTAAAATATTTCACCATCTTATATTTAATGCCACTCCAATATCTAAACATCTCTAAGAAAGAATTTGGAAAATGAAAGTTTCCCATTAGTTGAATAATGGGGGTTGTGCTTACGGATTCTATTTCCAAGTGTTTTTATGATTGATAGATCCATAAATTCATTGTCTGATCAAAGGGTTTTTAATTGTTCTTCCTTGCCCATTCTTTTTCTTTTCTTAAGGATCTTTGTTCTCTCACAATGAAGTCCAACAACCTTATTATAGCTCTTTGCGGGGGCAATGGTGTAGTTGTCATCTACAGGGTTAGCTACTATTTCTACAAGAAGACCACTGCACAAATGCAAAATGAGAACAATATAAAAGTAGAGGTCATGCAGAACAATGCAAAGGCAAAGGCCAAAGAGGTGCTAGGACACACTATTGAGTTAGAGGCTCTTGCATAGGCTTAGTGCGAGAGGCAGTATCATTATTTTGAAAAGTATTATTGACAAAACTCGGAGAGGCCAACCTAGCGGCCACTACAACCCCGAATGAATGCTCTATGAGATACATTTTCTTCTTTCAGCTCACTAATAATGAAATATGTACTCCGTATCCCCAAGGTCTCCTAAACAACCGTAATGATGTGTACTCTATTCAGCAACATTGTATACCACTCACATCAATCTCAGAACTTTGTTTTCGCAGAATTAGAATATGTCACCATATTATCTTTAACGCCACTAAGATAATTAGACATAACAGGAATACAAAGAGCCATAGTATCCCTTGATACTTGCGCTAACATTAGAGACTAATTTAACTTTTCATTTTCTCTAATCTGCCTTTTACTTCTTTTCTAGATTTCATCAAATAGTTTTCCAGTTTTTGTCAAAACCCAAGAGGAGAGAGAGAACATTGATGATATGAGACATGATAATATCAAATCAATTGTAAGAATCAGTGTTAAAAAAAGTGAGAAGATAAATTTTTATAGCACAGGATTTGTTGTCTACAAGGGCAAAAATTATGTCTTGTTCCTTTCTTACTCACATATATTTCCTAGACATGATTTAAAAAAATGAAGATATTGAAGTTGTCAATCAATATGACATTTCATATCTTAGGAAATAATATGATGCAGTTGTTTTCCATATAAGCCCAACTCAAAGTCTATGATACTAGTTGTTTGGATTTTCAACTAATAGCTTTCAATTCTAAAGTTAGGAATATTAATATTGGTGATATTGGTATACTCGTTGATCATCCATATGATCTGCACTTTACCTATGTTATTGGAAAATATTATTAATATTTTATTTTTTTATTAATTACCTGTCCTTTCTCAAAGTCTATAATATTTTATTTTATATGTAATTAATTTAATTTTTATTTTGCTGAAATCTAAAATGCAGTGGAATAGTGAAAGATATTAATTGTGGAATGCTAAGAGATAACACAGCGGAGCATAATTTGTTTTTAAAGAACTTTCGGTTTCAAGAAGTTCTCCATAGCCTAACAACAAATAATTTTTAAAATAAGTACTAGTTCTCTTTAACCTAACAACATGAATGATATAAAAAATATGAGTCTTATCATACCGATAACGATTAGTTTTAAATTGGGGTATTGGAAGATTCTAGTGACCACTAAGGTTGGCCATACTCTGCTAGGTTTGCCTGTCTCCTCTATAGATGCAATAAAGTGGCTGAAACCTTAGTAGAGCACAAGTAACCCTAGCAGCCACCACAGCCCTGAATGAATGCTCTATGAGACTCATTTTCTTAATTTAGCTCATTTACAATGAAATGGGTACTTTTTAGCCACAAAGCCTCCCAAACAACTGCAACGTGTACTCTTTCAGCAATATTGTATACCCCTCACATCAACCTCAAAACTTTGTTCTCGCAGAATTAGAATATGCCACCATCTTATCTTTAATGCCACTCAGATATCTAGGCATCTCTAAGCAAGAATTTGGAAAATGAAAGTTACCTATTAGTTGAATAATGGGGGTGTGATTAGGTTTCCTATTTCCAAGTGTTTTTATCATCAATAGATCTAGAAATTCATTGCTTGCTCAAAGGGTTTCTGGATTGTTCTTCCTTGCCCATTCTTTTTCTTTTTCTTTACAACACTCTCGACTTTCTTTTTTCTCTCACAATGAATTCCAACGAGCTTTATATAGATCTTGCTTTGGTAGTGGTGGTAGTTGCCATATGTGGGATTTGCTACCACTTTTGGAAGAAGATCGTTGCACAAACGCAAAATGAGAACAATGTAGAGGCAGAGGCAAGGGAGGCATCAGGATACACTATTGAGTTAGATACTTTTGCACAAGCCTAACGTGAGAGACATTATTGTTATTTTGAAGAGGGTTATAAATGAATCCAAGAAAGGCAACCCTAGCAGGGCACAAGCAACCCTAGTGGGGCACAAGCAACCCTAGCGGCCACCACAAACCTGAATGAATACTTTATGAGACTCATTTTCTTCTTTCAGCTCACTTACAATGAAATGGGTACTCTTTGGCCACAAAACCTCCCAAATGATCGCAACAACGTGTACTCTTTCACCAATATTGCATACTACTCACATCAAAACTTTGTTCTTGCATAATTAGAATATGTATCTTTAGTGCCACTCAATATCCAAACATATCTGAGAAAGAATTTGGAATATGAAAGTTTCGCATTTGTTGAATAATAGGGAGGCATGCCTAGGGTTTCTATTTCCAAGTGTTTTTATCATCAATAGATTTATATACGAAAACATGATAAAGAATGAGAGATAAATAATTTAGTTAAGAATTGAATCCTCAATAAAATACGAATAACTTATTTGATAGCAAAAAATGCAAAATAAAATCCCGCTATTATAATCAAGCATCGCGACACCACCAACACCATCAATGCGGCCAAAACTATCAATTGACGTCACTATCAAACGTCCTATAGTTGCTACAACCATACGTCACTATCAAACGTCCTATAGGTGCTACAATCATCTCCATGATTTGCCATTGCTATGTGCTAAACTATCTCCATGATTTGCCACTGCTATTTTTAATAAAGTTTGCTACTATTATTGCTATCACTAATGTTTTGTGTTGCTATGTAGAATCATTGTTGTTGCTACCACCAAGCCACTGTCACCACCATTGCCACTGCCATCACCATCACCATCACCATCACCATTGCAAGTTGTTACTTTTGTCATTGCCACTCATAATGCCATGAGTTGTTGTTGCTATTAATGCTAAGGTGTTGGTAGGGGCGGAGCTTCATTAGGACAATGGAAGGCCGTGGCACCCCCTAAATTTTTTTCAAAAAATTAATTTATATACATATATAGAGAGAAATAGGCTAAAGTCTAAACATGTTACTTTACATAAATGATGTTACTCTATACAAATGAACTTATCTAACTTAAAAGTCCATTAACTTATTTTAAAAAAAATTAGAAATAAGTAAAAACAACAAGAATCACATCATAATTGAGTATTATTTTAGAGTGAAAATATATTTTGTTACAATAGATAAGAAATTACAAGAGTTGAATGGCAGGTTTAATAGTCAAGTAATAGATTTGTTAACTCTAAACTTTGCTTTGATTCATAAGGGTGCTTTCAAAATTTTTGACATTGTTAGGTGTATATTCAGGAATGCAAGAAAATAATTTTTTTTAATAAACACTATTTTGAAATAATTTCATATGTTTGGATAAAAAGTTTGAATGAATTATAAGTAAAAAAAAAAATTCTAATTTTATGTATAAAATCCACTTATAAGTAAAAGTAGATTTTTGAAACTTTTGATTAAAAGTAAAAATGGATTATTTTAGAAATTATAATGTTTTTACCAAAATAACCTAAGTATCAAATATTATGAAATATAAATAAATTATTTTGTACCTTTTTTAGTAATTTATCATACAAAAATAATTATTTTCATACAATCCAAACAAAATACACTATTTTAAAATTATTTTTAAGTTAATATATCTAACACCATAAGGTATTTTTTAGTCCCTTCTCTTTAAAACTATTTTATTTTGTTAGCTATTTGCTTTAAAGTTTATATATGTAATGTACAATTAGTTTTAATTTAATTATCATCATCTAATTTATATATTAAATTCTTTGGTCCTCCAAAAAATTTTGTTCAAGGTCCGCCACTGGGTGCTGGAAGGACAGATAGAGAAGAACAAGGGACAAGATTTACCCTCATCCTAATTAGAGTAACAATTATGTTCATATTGGTAGTAAGTAGTGGAATAAACTAGAATGAAATAAAATGGGATGGAATGAAATAGAGTGAAGTGACATAATCACCTAATCGTTCCGCTTTATTGTTTGAATATTTTAGTAATGGAATGAAGTAATACTCTATTCCATTATTTGGATATTCCAATGGAATGGAAGGAAACACAAAGGTGATAATTATAACTTTTTTATTCCAATAATACCCTTGTATCAATATGTGAGAGAAATAACCTAATGTTTTGGTATTAGAAAATAGGTAATTCACTATTTTAATTATTTCTATTAATGAACTAAAATGGGATTCCATCCTATTCGCCCCAAATAGGGGATTTGGTGGAATATGGTGGAACCCATTCCATAATGTACTACTCCACCATATTGCAATTTTGTTAATCTAAACAATAGAACCCCATTTCATTTCATTGAGTTCCATTTTACTTTATTGTTCACCACTAATCCAAACATACCCTTAAAGTTGGAGGTATTATTCCTCTCTTTAAATTTTCACCTTTTCATTAAAAGGATATAATTTGTATGCGCTATTAGTGTAAAAAAGTATTTTACAAACATCCAATTATATATTATTATATTAGCAAAAGTGTTTGATTCAATCACTCACTATTGTAAAGGTCTTACAAACACAAGTATTTGATTGGATGACTGTGTAAAATTATTTTATACTGTCAATGTATAATAATTAAACTCTTCTTTAAAAACAAACCAAGCAATATAGTTTTTAAAATTATGCTCCTCTAAATTTTCTCCTCATTTTACTCTCTTACCAAACATAGCCTAAATAAATAAAAAATGTATTAATTGTTGTGCATTTTGACACTATCCTTAGAGCAAAAGAAGTCTTGTCTCCTCCTATTGACCTATTGAGATACCTTCTTTTATGCTTTATTTGGATAATAAAAGAAAATGAAAGAAAAGAAAAGAAAAGGAAAGAAAATGATGAGAAAAACATATTTTCTTTTTATGTTTTTGAATGAAGAGAAAATAAGAAGAAAGAAAATGAATATTGTATTAAAATGACATATATGCTTTTATTACAATAAAATATAAACATATGTTATTTTATTCAATTTCTAAACACTTATTTCTAATTTACATAAATAAATAATTTAAATTTAATATTAATAAAAAATTAAAATTTATTAAGCTATAAAATTCACTATCAAATTATTTGTTTAACATTTATTTCATTTTTTTAAATCATTACTAACGTTTCTCATCAAGGGATATTATTATAATTTAAGTCTCTTTCCTACCTACTCAGGGCCTATTTGGATTGCAGTTTGCATCCACCAGAAGGCCTTCTAAGAAAAGGAAAATGACTTTGTATAGTAAATGGTAGTGTTTGGTTTAACTTCTTACTTTTTAGAAGACCTTTTGAAATTTCAAAAGGCCTTTTGGAATAAATATCTTTGAGGTTACTTTTCATTCTAGAAAAAGACCTTTTGAAAAGGAATCTTACTATTACTCTTACATCAACTACCAAAAATAATTTTACTTTATCCTATCCAAACAAAACTCATTCTTCTAAACTTACTTTTGACATATTCAAACAAAATAAAAATCATTCTTTTAAAAATAATTCCTCCAAAAGGCCTTCTTTCAAAAGATTTTCTCCTAAAAGTTAAACCAAACGGACTTTCACTAGTTTTCTTTGCAAGGTTGAGTGGAAAACTTTTGAATGTGGGTCCCATGCATTTTTTTCTCCTCCCTCTCTTTCCTACTGTGATCCAAATAGAGAGAAAAGTACAAATATGTTTTTTTTCTCTCTTACCCTCTTCTATCTTTACAATTTCTCTTGAACTAAACAAATGGTTAGTTATGAACATTTGCTGAAGCATAACTTGTGATTCCATGCCCGTGACATATTGGAGTGTGGTAGGACTTACTTCCATTGGCCTGCGTCTTCTTATAGTTAATACAAAAATTACTACATAAAAAATATTTATTATTATCTTAAATGAGGTATACTAAGCAAGGTTGAAAGTAAGTCAAGTCAGTTTGTAAGCTATTTTTGGCTCGATTGATTAATAGCTCGATAAGCTAGGTTTGTGAGCTCATGAGTCAAGCTTCAGCTCATTTTTTAAATGAGCCAAACTTGAGCTTTACTATATTTGACTCATTAGCTCGTGAGTTGGCTCAATATATATATATATATATAGAGAGAGAGAGAGAGAGAGAGAAGGAGAAGACCAAGTGAGAGAAATGGTTAATTGTGAAAGTGAGAGAAGTAAATCTCGACTATTTGATCTTTCATGAATAATTAAGATTAAAATATAAAATCATGTGACTTTTTTAAGTGATCATATGACCTTTAAATAACTTTAAATCTTGACTATCCATGCATAGTTATATGGCCCAAATTTACTCTTTTCACTCTCATAATAAATCACTCCTCTCATATGTGATATGCTCCATATATATATATATATATATATAATTGTTATTATTATTATTATTATCATCATCATCATCATTGTTGTTGTTATTGTTGAGACTACTTTTTACCACTAAATATCATATCGTTTATTAAGTCAAAAAAACTTAATTTATATTTAATTTGAGTTATCTCATTAGGTTTGAGCAGCTCGTGAATTAACTCGAGTTCAATGAGATTAAGTCTAGATATTAGGCTTAATTTGAACTCAAATTTGGTCTAATATTAACGAGCCAAACCTGAGTTATACCAAGTACATGCTCGGCTTGACTCACTTCTAACCCTATTATTGAGCATATTTATATGGTAATAACTCTTCCTTTGGGGACTCATTATAATTTTCCATGTCACAATTGTATTTCCTTCCTTCCTTCCTTCCTTCCTTCCTTCTTTCTTTCTTTCTTTTAAATTTTGTGGTACAATCACAAGTGTATTGTTTTTTCAATTGTAGAAAGCTCCTAATGGATTAGAAGGAAATGGAAAAGGGGATAGGTAAAAAGGGATTTAACTCCTTACCTAAAATTAACGTATCCCTTGTCACATAGATCAATGAAAGTGCAACTTGAGTTACAACCCATCGACATTGTATCTTTTATTTCTACATAACCGAAGAAAAAAAAAACCACTGCCTTTGGGGAAGAAAACGTCCAATTTGACAATATTCATTTTGTACCCACCTACCCTATCATAATTAGCGAGTATTGCCCACAATTTCTTCAGTATTCGTCCAGCACCCCACTATACCATCATAATGACGAGGGGCACCCCCAACACTTCTATCCTCTTCTTCCCTTTCCCCTCATCTCATTCATTTTCGTTGAACCCTATAAACAGCAGCTCACTCCACACTCCACACTCTACTTCACCCTGCACCAATCAAGCCCACACGACGACGTCGTTTCACCCCGAACCATGAATCCTTCCACCCTCAGCCCTTCCCCTTCCTCTTCGCTTCTATCACCTTCTCCCTTCCTCAACCCTACTCTCACCCAACGACGCCGTTTCAGGGTCTCACTCCCTCGCTGCTCCTCCTCCGATGACCGCCCTTCCTCTTCGCCGCCGCCGCCGTCACGAGCACCGAGGGAGCTCAAGGGAATCGAAGTCCTCGTCGACAAGCTCTCGCCGCCGGCGAGGCTCGCCAGCTCCGCCGTCATCGTCGCCGGCGCCATGGCCGCCGGGTACGGCCTCGGGACGCGCTTTGGTGGCAGTCGAGCTGCCGCGCTGGGAGGCGCTGTCGCTCTCGGCGCGGCCGGCGGCGCGGCCGTGTATGCGTTGAACGCTTCTGTTCCGCAGGTTGCGGCCGTGAATTTGCATAACTATGTTGCTGGAATCGATGACCCTTCGAAGTTGAAGAAGGAAGACATTGAAGGCATTGCCAACAAGTTAGGGTCAATTGCTATTTAACTTTTCCTTTAACTTTTTCAGTTGAATTTGTTGTGAATTCTAAGGTTTTGTTGGAGTGAACCCTCATTTTAGTGCTGAAATTATAAGCGTCTATTATAATAGTGTCTAACTTTGGGAAATTTGCTTTTAAGTTACTAATCTGACTAACGAAAATACAATAATTTGACTATGGAATATTATTTGACTAATGAGAATATAATGTTACATACTAATGTGATTACGAAATAAAATTTTTCAGGAACTATTATGATTGATGCTTACAATTTCAGTGACTAGAGTGAGGGTTTACTCGTTTTTGTTGCTGCTATAATGGTTGATTTTGAAATTGGGTGATTTTTTTATTTTTTTTCAGGTATGGTGTGAGCAAGCAAGATGAGGCATTCAAGGCCGAGATTTGTGATATATATTTAGAGTGAGTAGCTAATTGGTTTTTCAGTGTTGATTTGTTAGCATGTGTGGATAATAAGTTATGATTTTGGCTACATGCATTATGCATTGAATGATTGATTTGCATTTTTTGACATGTTGTTTAATGGTTAGGTTTGTGTCCTCTGTGCTTCCTCCTGGTGGCGAGGAACTTAAAGGTGATGAGGTTGATAGGATCATTAACTTCAAGAACTCGATTGGGATTGATGACCCGGATGCAGCTGCTATGCATATGGAGGTATTCTTGTGCTAATTGTGCACATACATGTGGAGATTTGAGTGTATTTATTGTTTGGAGTGAAAACAGTTTTATATCTTACTGGTTTGGTGCTTGTCAACCCACCCAGATTGGTAGGAAAATATTCAGGCAAAGGCTGGAAGTTGGGGACCGTGATGCTGATATTGAGCAACGCCGGGTAAGTCAGTTGTTTACTATTATCTTAGCCAATAGCTGGTGATATCGTCAGGTCTTTAAATGAAGACTTGGAGCTTGACCATTTTTAGTGAGTCTTCAGTGCAGGCATTTCAAAAGTTGATATATGTGTCAAATCTTGTATTTGGAGAAGCATCATCTTTCCTTCTACCTTGGAAGCGTGTTTTCAAGGTCACTGATTCCCAGGTATTTAATTACTAATGTGTCAATTGGTTGTCTAGTATAGTTATTTTCCTGGAAAGCAATAACTATTTTGCTGCATGAATTGCACTTTGCACTGTTTGTTAACAGTGAGGGATATGGTCTCAATTGTTATAATTTTATTGTGTCTTTGTTGTCATTCTTTAAATCTTTGTGTTTACATTTTCTTCATTGTGATTAGTTGTCAATAATCTATTTGCCAGGTTGAAGTAGCTATACGAGACAATGCCCAGCGATTGTATGCTTCCAAGCTGAAATCAGTTGGTAGAGGTAATTGTGAATGCATCTGGGCTGTTATTTGGTCTTAATGTAACAAAAGTGCTCAACTAGCTAAAGATTTGTCCTCATGTCAAGTTGTTGTCTTTTTTTATAGTTTTAGGTTTACTTGTTAATGGGAAGATAGTTTGGCACTTTGTCTGATGTATATTAATGGCGAGAAATGATTGCATATTATACTCTTATTTTGTTGATTGTGGATGCATTTATCGTATTAAATGAAGCCTTAAAATGTTCTAGTTGTTTTCATCTGCTGTGCTGCAGTTTATTCTGTAATTCTCTAAAATTGCTGTTATTCAAACAAAAAAATTCATCATTTAGCAATTTTAAGGAGTTGTGAATTGGGTTTGCTTCCTTAAGTGCTAACCAATAATGTTCTTGCCAGATATTGATGCAGGACAACTTGTTGCACTTAGAGAAGCTCAACGTTTATATCGCCTTTCTGATGAGGTGCAATTTCTTCGTTTCTTCTTTCATAACTTTCAAGCCTTTCTCTTGCCATTGTAGAGTTCTGCGGTGTAGTATATTTATCTATTTATTAATTAAAAGGAAAATTTCCTTTGAAGATTGCTGAGAACTTGTTTAAAGAGCATGCAAGGAAATTGGTGGAGGAAAATATTTCCATGGCGATTATTGCTCTTAAATCTCGCACAAGAGCAGGGTAAGATTCCTGGTTCTTGAAAATATATCTATAGTCATTCTCTCAAGAGCCCAATGTAACAATGTTGATGGTTTTCCTGACTCGGATATTCTTTTATTTGAGGGATCAGGTCATTGTGGGTTTTCATTAATCATTGACCATGCCTATTATGTTAATGTTGCAAAGGATGCTTGCATGTTAAATATTGATTTCCGGATATTCTTTTTCTTGCCATTTGTTTCCTTAGTATTACTATTTATTTCTTGATTTATTCAAATGTTGCAATTGTTGAATTTGCCCCTTCTAACCAACTTTTAAGTTTTCCAGTCCTGGAGTCAGCCAAGCAGTTGAGGAGCTTGATAGGGTATTGGCATTCAATAATTTGCTTATCTCATTACAGAATCATCCAGATATAGATCGCTTTGCCCGTGGTGTTGGTCCAGTTTCTTTAATAGGTAAGCATTCTGACTGACTATCTGTTGTTATTTTATTTATTTATTTTTGATTCTGTTCTAGTTTTGACTTTATATTCTTGAAGTTGACTTCAAATAATCTTTGGGCACAGGTGGTGAGTATGATGGTGATAGAAAGATAGAGGACTTGAAACTTCTTTACAGGGCGTATGTTTCAGACGCTTTATCTGGTGGGCGCATGGAGGGTAATAAGGTAAATGACCAGAACATTCTAGTATAAACCAAGGACTTGTTAAACATGTATTTTGTCAATAAACTAAGATATTTTGAAATTGAGTTCTGGTCTGTGTTTTCCTGAGGTTTGTTTTGATTGAGTAGTTTATTATCTAAAATAGTTGTATGGGACTATGCAGAGGCTACTCATAGTTGGACTGCAATTACAGTGTGGCTATATATTGGTGCTACATGCTTTCTTATAATCTTCCAATTTCACTTCTAACACTTAGTATGGGTGTAACTGTCGATTTGATTATTAATATGGAGTAGACTGAAGCCATGCTGTTTAGCTTTGCTGGCTATTCTTTGTTGTCTATTATGTTTAAATCTTCCTCTCTAACATAATACCGAAGCCTGACTGAGCAGGATGTATAGTACATGCTACCAAATCCTTGTTGCCCTTAATCTCATGTAAATATTTCAATTAAAGTATTTACTTTCAGAAATTTCAGTACGTACTTATGGGGGCATTTTAGCTTTTATAAAACAATTCTTGTCTCGTTGCTTACCACCAACAACTTAAGCTTAGTTAGGTAGTTTGTGTGCTGTTAAGATGCACGAGCATAAGATTCCCCCTTGAATGTTGTTACATGTGTTTTCTAATTTTTGCTTTCATGAATAAGCATTCAGTCAAGCAAAGCCACATTCATTACCATAAAAAGTTGTTATTAGTTTAAGGTAGGAAACTTGATCTGTACAAACACTCATTTATTAATATATTTGTAATTCATTTCAGCTTGCTGCACTAAATCAGTTAAGAAATATATTTGGATTGGGCAAACGTGAAGCAGAAGCCATTTCACTTGATGTTACGTCCAAGGTATATCGTAAACGACTTGCACAGGCTGTTTCAGATGGTGAGTTAGAGATGGCAGATAGCAAAGCAGCATTCCTTCAAAATCTATGTGATGAATTGCATTTTGATCCGCAAAAGGCCAGTGAACTTCATGAGGGTAAGGCTTTTCTCTGACATCTTTTGTAATCTTCAGAGGTAGTTGAAATTTTAGTGTATATCAAGCTTGGATTGTTAAACAATTTATGTTCTGTAAGTTGTGTATCTATGTGTGATTAGCAGCCAAAAATATATTTATGTGTGATTCTTAATATTACATTTTACATGATGTGTTGTATTTTTTTTAAATGCTTAATTTACTTCATTAAAACACAGTCTAATGGTAGTTTCTTACTTTCAGAAATATATCGGCAAAAGCTTCAGCAGTGTGTAGCTGATGGGGAGCTCAGTGAGGAGGATGTTAAAGCTTTGTTGAGGCTGCGTGTAATGCTCTGTATACCTCAACAGACTGTTGAAGCGGCTCATGCAGATATCTGTGGCAGTTTGTTTGAAAAGGTAATGTTTCATTTTTACTGTCTAATTTGTTGGTAATTCAAAAACAACAAGAAGAAGAAGTAAGCTTTGTACCACTAGATGGGGTTGGTTACATGGATTAAATAACACCATAATATCTTGTCATGAATCATGTTTACATTTAAACCATTAAAATCTAGATCTCTTTTAACAGTTTAATTTGTTGGTAATTTGAAGGAGTCAAATTACATGCTTCCTGCTATGCAAAAGGGAAATTCCTGCATATATTGTGGATAACTACATGTAACCCAAACTTATTTATGGTGCTGTCCATAGTTGTTGTTGACATGTCAAGTAGAGTGGTTTGTTGTTGTAGGGGGCAGGTAGGGGTTTACTTCAGGACATTGTTGTTTCTGACCATCCACTTCTTGATTGGGGATTGTTTTGGCTCTGAAAGTTCTTCCTTTGTTTTGCCAAACTATTATACTTTCTATTTGAGTATTGGTAGAATAAAAAGTACCTTTTTGATGTGGATGGTGCTCTCATTTACTAATAGCATGGTATGGAGACATTTCCACTTTTTCTATCTTAAATTTTCAGATACTTGTGCTTTTATAGTGTCTGCATACTATAGAATTGGTCAAGAATTTCTAGAAATGAGTCATTTGGAATTCTTAGTCTGAAATTCTTGAAATTTATTTAGGTTACGTCTTTTCACTTTATACATCATTATCTTATATCCATGCTGCACAAGGTCAAAACGCAATTTATAGTTTGCTGATGTTATTGATATGCAAAGAAATGGGGTTATTCTTTTTATTTTGCTGTGTGATGATGCATGTTTCAATCTCTGCCAATATAGTGAAAAGTTTATTGAGTTATTACTAATTCATGCTTCTTCTTTGATAGATTGTCAAGGATGCAATTGCATCGGGGGTTGATGGATATGATGCTGAAATCAAGAAATCTGTAAGAAAAGCAGCACATGGCTTGCGACTTACCAGGGAGACTGCTATGTCTATTGCAAGCAAGGCGGTGAGTATCCATTTGTCAGGGAATTTGATGCTCATTTTTTGAGGATTTGAATACGCCTAACTTTTGTAACATTACAGGTAAGGAAGATATTTATTAATTACATAAAACGTGCACGAGCAGCGGGAAGCCGTACAGAGTCTGCGAAAGAACTGAAGAAGATGATAGCTTTCAACACCTTGGTGGTGACTGAGTTGGTGGAGGACATTAAAGGGGAGTCTGCTGATGTTTCAACTGAAGAACCAGTGAAGGAGGACATTGTACAAACAGAAGATGAAGAATGGGATTCACTTCAGACACTCAAAAAAATTAGACCGGACAAGGAACTTGTGGCAAAGTTGGGAAAACCTGGTCAGACGGAAATTACTCTCAAAGATGACCTTCCAGAAAGGGATAGGACTGATCTTTACAAGACATACTTACTTTTCTGTCTAACTGGTGAAGTGACAAGGGTTCCATTTGGTGCTCAGATCACTACAAAAAAGGATGATTCAGAGTATGTTCTTCTAAATCAGCTTGGTGGGATCCTGGGATTGAGTGGTAAAGAAATAGTGGAAGTACATCGGAGTCTAGCTGAACAAGCTTTTAGGCAACAAGCTGAGGTAATTTTAGCTGATGGACAGTTAACAAAGGCCAGGGTGGAGCAGCTTAATAACCTTCAGAAGCAAGTAGGCTTACCTCAAGAATATGCTCAGAAAATAATCAAGAGTATAACCACCACAAAAATGGCAGCTGCCATTGAAACTGCTGTAACTCAAGGAAGGCTCAGTATTAAGCAGATAAGGGAACTTAAGGAAGCCAATGTTGATTTAGACAGTATGGTATCGGAGAACTTGAGAGAGACCCTCTTTAAGAAAACTGTTGATGATATTTTCTCATCAGGTACTGGAGAGTTCGATGAGGATGAAGTATATGAAAAAATCCCATCAGATCTCAACATTAACAAAGAGAAAGCAAGAGGCATCGTTCATGAACTCGCACAAAGTAGATTATCTAATTCCCTCATTCAGGCCGTGGCACTACTAAGACAGAGAAACCGTGCGGGAGTGGTAAGTAATTATCTAAAGCTTCATGTATGCTTATTGTAATAGATTTCTAGATTCGGTTGTTACTGATAGTCGGGTGTGATTGTGTCGTGCCTTATGTGCAGGTTTCTTCTCTCAATGACTTGCTGGCTTGTGACAAAGCAGTACCCGCACAGCCACTCTCATGGGAAGTGCCAGAGGAACTTGCTGATCTATACACCATATACATGAAGAGTGATCCAACGCCTGAGAAATTGTCTCGTTTGCAGTATCTGTTGGGCATAAGTGATTCCACAGCAGCTGCTCTGCAGGAAGTGGGAGATACATTACTTAATAGTACCGCTGAGGAAGAGAAGTTTGTATTCTGAGTGTTGTAATAAAATGTTTGGCATCAGGCATATTGGAGAGGCCCCCAGCGAACACCAGTCTGCCATTTTTTTTGTTTGCCATTTTGTTTAACAGTGAAAGAGAAAATAATATCATGTAATTCTTGGAATAGAGATGATTGCAGTGTTAGATGTTGAAATCTTAGATAACCATTATATTGTGACGATTAATCAGTTGCAGTTTTGTATGAATGAAAGTAGAGTTGTGTTACTCTGGCAGACAGAATTTCCTTGCGGAACTTATGAAAGGATCCCTATCACAATCTATTTTTCCTTTTCTTTCTAACTTTTTTCTTCAACAGCCCACATTGCATCTTGTGTGTAGCAAAGCAAGCCGGGCTATACAGGAGAGGTATATGGTTGTGTGGAAAATTTTAAATGATTATTTGTCTCTTGAAAATTGAAAACTGGGAGGGTTAGAATGTGATTTTCGAATTAAGAGAGAAGGAGCGAGCGTAATTAAAGAACAAAAATGAAAATTGAACGTGGTCAATGAAATCTCTCTTTTCGAATCATACATACAATATTAATAACATGGATTGATCCACAGGGCAATGTAAATGCCTAGTTCTGGTTTTTGAAATATGCATAATTTCACTGCTTAGTAGCTTAACTGTTATTTTTCTTTCTTTTTTTTTTTCAATAGAAAAAGAAAATGCTGCTATTGTTCTTTTGATGTATGAGAGGGTACCAGAAGCGTGCGATGCATCCAATCCATTTCCCCCACGCGAAGCTAGGTGAATTATGGAAACGAGATGATGAAGAGGACAAAGTTGAACAATACAACCGTAGAACACTAACAATTATATGATTATGTTCCCATATACTAGTAAGGGTGAAAGTAAGTTTGGCTAGACTTTAGCTTAAATAGGTCTGACTTATATTTTAAATAAGTAGTTTAAGTCTGAACCTATTATTTGATATAGATTTTTTTTAAGGTTTGATATGGCCTTTTTAAAAGTTTGGTCTAGTCTATAAATCTATTTAGAGATCTACTTGAAAATAAAACTGTTAAATAGACTAAAAAAATTTCTCTTAAATAAACCAAAAAATCTTTCTAAATAAGCCAAAAAAATATTTAAATGTGTCAAAAAGTTTATCTCTAAATGGATTAAAAGGCTTCTATTATTATTAAATTTTTAAAATAATAATATAGTATAAATATGCCAACTTATTAAATCCAATAGGCCTTTTACAAAGCCTGTAATCTAGCCTTTTAATTTAATTTTTTTTTAAAAAAAAAATCTTAATCTAACTTATTTAGTTAAAAAACTAAATTAAAATAGACATAACATAAATTAGGCTGAAGGCCCGACAAGGTGCTGGCCTATTTCCACCCCTGTATACTAGTCATACCGGCATTGTTTTATGACATCTTTTGCCACAAACGGAATAGAGAAAAAGGAATAAATTAGTAAAATTTGTGCTACCGGGGTCAAAACGGTATAGAATATTAGAATCCACTAACCCAATAATAACCACTTTCCAACTTGATACAAGATTTGGTAATTGATAGCTACCTGCCGCTGAAAATGCCGAAGTGACATCGAATACTATACACCTTGTTGGATTGACTATTGTTGAAGAAAACCATTTATAATTTTCAGGTTAATACTTTCCATTTATTAATATTTTATATATTGAAGTTAAACTTCAAACTCTCACGGAAGTACTCCAAAAGGCCACTCGAGGTAACCGGGAGGAAACTTGTATTACCACTCTCAAGTCTAAATAACAGTGAAATTGTAAATGGTTTATTAATACTTTTTCCGGCCTATTTTATCTTATTTGTTACTTTCTCCATCCATTTTTAAATTTTATTTAAAGTTTTTACACAAAAATTAAAATATCATTAACACAGATATGGAGAAGATATAATTTATTTGGACTAAATCTCTTAAATCTCACATCATTTTCTTTGCTACATTAAAGACGATAAGCATAAGATAATAACACATTTTTTTATACATATCTCATTTAACTATCTTTTGATTGAATATTTTATTTAAAAGTAGAGATTTGAAACTCCTGTACAGTAGCATTTTCAAAAGACTGTTGTGGGGTGTTGGCGTAGTGGCAGTGCGGAAGTAGGTATTCTTGCATACACTATTTCAAATCTTCTTTGTTGTAAATTCTAATTATATTTTAGCCTATTGTGGGTTGCTTAAAAATTCTCAGCATAGGGGAAAAGTAAGCAATCAATATTATCCCTAATCCAAAAGAGACACAAATGAGGTTCAATATGCTAGTGACATGATCAAGACGTCCCTTATGAATGAAACGTACGCTAATTAATTAACTGATAATTAGTACGATTATCTCCGTCTCTCGGTTTAGAATTGAATTTTTTTTTTTGGGTATACAAGAATTGATTTAATTATGGCACAATTTTCACCAGTTTAGTTCCTCTAACAAAACATATATTTAAAACACTAGTACTATATGCCGTTTACTTTTGGGAATTATCACTAATGTACATTATCATCATTTTGAGATGTAGACACTTGATTAGAAGTCTTACTCGAAACACTTGGACTGTTATGAGGTTTGGCGGGTTCGCAGAACTTGGTTTACAAGTATCTCAAATAATTTTGACTAGTTAGATTCCTTTTATCGCATGTTCACACTCCAAATTATTCTAACTTATTAACAAATGAGGCTATCACGGTTAGCAAAATAAAATAAAACAAAATAAAATGACAGTTATATGACGAGTCAAAAGGATTTTAAAATCAAATTAGCTTATTGAACTCATATAAATTTTTTGGCCGAAATTTACTATTTTATAAATATCTTTGGTGTATGCCAATTTGTTTATGTTTGCGTATATGGTTCGTGCGAAATAGAAAATTCTATATGGAAAACACCATATAGAGATGGAAAAAAAAAAGTTTAAAATTTCATTTATTTTTTTCTTTTTAAAAATGACTTACTGCACATAAAATATCTTTATATAACATCACTATATAAAAAATTTAAATAATGAATTTTTTTTTTATATCAAAATCATGTAGACTTAACAATCTCGATGGGGAAGTCCACATCTGATATAAGATCTTCAAGTCCTTCAATATATAAATAAATAATTAAATACTCTTCAATTAAGAGCTAGTACCGCAATTCATAATTAATTCATAGAAAACGAAGGCATACAATCGAATGTATTAAACACTATATCTCTTCAACTGAAAGACACTAGCTATTAATCCAAAAGGGAAAAAAAAAGTTAGCTACTATAGCATTTTAATAAGAGTGATATTATTTGTGTATCACTTTTTAACACCAAATATATTTCTTTCACATAAATATATAATATATTTGTTTTTTAGTTTTGATACACATATACTTCAAAATTCACTCACACTCGTATTCATACCATGTGTATGTTATGTCTATATAATTTACATAATTTAAATTTGCCAAATATAAGTACACAAGCATTTGAGACATCTTTGGTCAGTTAAAAATTACATGGGAAGCGCTATTTGTTGTAAAAGCAAAACACGGACGTGATTACAAAATTATGGACGTATAGAAGTATGGTTTTTATACAGTTGTTGCAAGCAATAACGTCTTCTCTATGCATATATATATATATATATATATATATATATATATATATATATATATATATATATATATATATATGACCTGATGGAACTTATATACCTAATCCAGCATTAGGCCATAGCTAAAAACAGTAAGATAGTGGAGGAAAAAGCGAAAGAATATTTGACTGTAACTCAAAGTTGGTATAGCATTTATAACTACTCTTCATTCATGAAGATTAGGCTATCTTCCAAGCGTGCTGGACCGAACTAGGTTTTGGAGATTGGAGCTCTGAAACAGTAAAACCGTATGCCAACTATCAAGCCATGCACGGAACCATTGTAAATAAGAAAAGGAAATTAGAGCTATTATGATATTTCAGTGGTGCTCCTCACATATATGAACGGATGCAATTTTTTTTTTAACATAAATTGATTTTTTTATCTGTTAAAAAATTGTTCACATAATTTCAAGTTGAAAATATGGATTAAATAATTTTTTTCCAAAAATAACAAGTTTAAAATAAAAATCCTAACATTACAAATAAAATTATCTTGAAATTGTAATCTACTTTTATTGAAATCAATCACTATTTGATAAAAATATACAATAAGTTTATATAATTAGGTCACAAGTGAGTTTTTTCCCCTTCTATATAAGTAATAATGAATTTGTGCATGTTTGATTTAAACTTTTCGCTTCTTTATTTTTAATTGAATAAACTCACTTTTTAAATAAAAATATGTAAACCTAAATCACCATACTAAGTTTCAAAAATCAAGTTAATCCAAACTCAATTTTTTCAACTATAAACACACGGAACATATATACTAGTGTTTTTCCTTCTTCAAGTAGAATACTAGCGTATTTAGTTGTACTTTTATAAAATTGATTTTAGATAGAATCGATTTTGTTAGAATTGATTTGGTTAGAATTAATTTTAAGATAAATTGATTTATGGGTGCATTTGTTTCAGATTTTGAAAAAAATGATTTTAAAACTAAAATTTTATATATAATTGAAAAAATTAAAAACTGATTTTTTTCAAAAACTATTTTTTTCAGCTTCTATAAAAAAGCTGAAAATAAATTTTTTTAAGATTTGATTATTTTTAATAATTTATCCAAATAAGTCAAAAGTGATTCTTTTAGTGAAAAAAGTGATTTGTTGGACAAAAAAATCTTATCTAAATGCATCCTATATTTGATGGTTCATCTAAAAGTGATTTTAACATAAAATAAAAAATTTTCATTTTTTTCAAAATCAATTTTATAGACAAAAATTGATTCTGATCTATAGAATTGATTTTGATAGTGAAAAACTAAATATTATTAAAATCTTGTAAAATCATTATAATCCCCTAAAATTGATTATAGAGAATCCAAACGCATAGCCAAACACAGGCTACGTTTGACTAAAGTTCACCATAGACGTACAATTGATTACAATTGCACCATAGGGTCCAAAATGGAGCGCGCATAACCCTCACTATAAATAAAGCTTGAGGAGCAGTGTTTGCTTCACAAATGCAAAGTCACTTCCCAGTGTTGGTGACAGCGTTTAACTTAGACAATGGCATTTTACTCACGTTGTAACATATTTTGCTTCTCCATTTTCGTTTCCATGCTTGCCATGGCCTCTTCTCAATTGACCTCAAATTGCTATCAAACAACATGCCCCCTAGCCCTCTCTATCATCAGATCTGTAGTGATCAGTGCAGTTGCCAAAGAGCACCGCATGGGCGCATCCTTGCTTCGTCTTCATTTCCATGATTGCTTTGTTAATGCACGTTTCTCTTCCTTCATCTCTTTTACTCTCTCACTTTCATTCTCATGCATATATAAATAAGATTGTATTTTGAAAATATGGCTGAGCATGCATGTACGTCTCCTTATGTTATTATTTAAGTGAAACTCACCTAAGTACTCCATAACTATGCAAGATTTTCTCTTTATTTGGATCTAGCTTTTTATGTGTCAATGGTCTACTAGTGATTTGTAAGCAAGGCGCAGCTCAAATGGCAAAACGCCAATAGCCTCTGCAATTGCATTCAGACAATTGAGGATTCACAAGTTCGATTCCCAGGATCTGAGACCCCTGTCTACCTCCAACCAAAAAAACCAACAAAAATATATTTCTGGTAATTTATATACAAATAAGTGGAAAATTTGGGTATATAATTAGAAAATTAAGCAGGTACAGTGATAGATGATAATATTATTACTCCATTTTTCAATCATATATATGAATTTTTCACTTATTTGCATAAGAATCCTTAGTAGTTGATTGACATACAAATAACTATTTTCAAATAACAAATTTTTTAATCTAATTTTGATATATTAAAGTTTGTTCACCTATGTATCATATGTGTAATTTCTACAATAATTATTGTTATAGTTGTGTACTTATAATGATGTGATAATATATAATTAAATAAAAATATAAAAAATGTTTACATGAATCAAAACTAATTTTTTTTAACAAATTAAACTCCCCAAATATTTACTAAAAACTACCATTTTTCAATTCTTTTGTAGTAAATATTTTCATCATAAGTTCGGTTTTTATGAACTATATATAGTGTTTTCTACCATAAAAACTATATATACTATTAAGAGCTTGATGTTAGGTATATTTGCGAGTGTTTAAGTACTCGTGTATGCTCCAAGTTTTCTGGTCCAACCTGACATGCATCCAGTTGTTGATAACCATGAGTGCGAATTTTAAATTCAAACTGCTTTAACTGAGTGGAAGAAATAGAAGATTGTTTGGTGCATGCATCATCGGTTATATAAAAGTTAATTGAATTTAATTATAGCACACGTGAAAAAATATATAGAGATGCAATTTTATGGTGCCATGGTCGTGATCTAGAGCACAAGACTGAATCCCTAATTCAGACTTTTAGAACAGTACCAAATTATTTTATTGGAGTTCATAGGTTTCCAGTTACAATGTTTCTCATTGTCACGAAGTCAAGTTGAAATCTTCTGTTTAACCAATATAAGATTTTTTTATACCTTCTTAATTCTTATGTCTCTTTATAATTGTTTGGCTATTCAAGGGGATGTTTAATCTCCCAAGCTTACATTATATTAAAAGCATCAAGGGAAAAAATTGTATCTTGACTGATTTTTAATTTGTTATGTATAAAACTTGTAGGGTTGTGATGCATCTGTTCTATTAGATGACACCCCGAGCTTTACTGGAGAGAAGACAGCTGGTGCAAATGTAAATTCTCTGAGAGGTTTTGATGTAATTGATGACATTAAAACTCAAGTTGAGGCTGCTTGTCCAGGAGTTGTTTCTTGTGCAGATATTCTTGCTCTTGCTGCCCGTGATGCCGTAGCTGCAGTAAGTTTGACAGTCACTAGCTTAATTCCATAATCAATATGAGCAGATAAAATCCAAAATAATAAACAATATATGTTAGATAATGATATATATATTTGTTCAATGTTGTTATCTGTCCATATCCATTAATTTGATATATTGATTGACATGTGTGGACTACAATTTAATTAAGTATGAATTTCAGATATATAAATATCAAATCGATACTTCGTCTTTACTAAGAGCACAGATCCATTTTTACTTAACATTACGTTTAACACTTAATTAACTGAAAATTACAATCACCCCATATCAATTATTAAATGTCTATATACTGTGAACAAAAAACATTTCTCATATTTGTTAGCTTAAAAAGAGTTCCACTAAACAAGTCTCTTGTAATCTTTAGAAAAAACTTCTGTATATAAGCTATTGGGAATTGTTGTCATACAGTCATACATTGACATTTTGATGCAGAAAATTCATGTCTTATTGTAGATATGGTTAATTCAAAGCTTTAGTTGATTAGTATCTTGGATTTTCACTATTTCTCAGCTGGGTGGTCCATCATGGAATGTTGGGTTAGGCAGAAGAGACTCAACCACGGCAAGTAAAGATGCTGTCGCTAAGGATATCCCATCCCCTCTAATGGATCTTAGTGCTCTTATATCTGCTTTTGCAAATAAGGGGTTTAACACCAAGGAGATGGTGGTCCTCTCAGGTAAATTAGAAAATCTCTCCGATATACTCAATGACTAATACAAATGCTAAGCCTTGCCGCAACGGTAATATTACTATCTTGTAACCAGTCACAGGTTCAAACCCTGGAACACGCTTTTTACGCTCAGTGACTTTTACTTGTCTATGGTTCATAAATTACACTCATATAATAAAGATTATTTCAACATTAACACAAGTGAATGATCTTGTTATCTAATGCATTTTTTTCTCCCTGAAATTCTCATATATAGGAGCTCACACAACAGGGCAAGCCAAATGTCAGTTTTTCCGAGGCAGGCTTTATAATGAAAGCAGCATTGAGTCAACTTTTGCTACATCACTGAGGCCAAATTGTCCAAGCAGTGGTGGTGACAGCAACCTTTCCCCACTTGATGCCACCACCAGCGTGTTATTTGACAATGCCTACTTCAAGAACCTTGTCAACCAAAAAGGACTTCTACATTCAGATCAGCAACTCTTCAGTGGTGGTTCCACGGACTCTCAGGTCACTGCCTATAGCAACGACCCCGCAAGTTTCTATGCAGACTTTGCTAGTGCCATGGTGAAAATGGGAAACCTTAGCCCTTTAACAGGGAAAGATGGCGAGATCCGTACTAATTGCCGCAAAGTTAATTAAAGGGGAAAAAAAAAAAAAAAGAGAGATGAGCATGTTAGCAAAACATGCTCATCTAGTAACATTACTCTTATGTTTATCATGGTATTCCTTAGTATATGTCTAGCGATAATGATCATCCAAGAATCTGAAATGTAAGGTGTTGTGGCCACTGGCCAGTCAGAAGCTATTGTAATAGTCTCTCTAGAAAAAGGAAAATAAAGGAATGCGGAGGAATTGAAATTCTGTGGTTTGTTAAAGTCTTCCATCATCATTAGCAAGCAGAAATTTTCAATTACACATGAGGCGATAGACTTTCTTGCCCGTGAAGTCAGGGGTGTCATAAGGCAAAATGGCAGAAAAATACATCAAGTGCGCTTAACCTCCATCCATTACTTTGATGATAGTATAATTAATGCAAATGATTGTTGAGTGCAAATAATGGTAACTAATCATTCCAATTAATGGGTGAAGACATTTTCCCTTTGGCAGAATATGTTTTTTTTCTTTAAATTTTTCGTGGAAAAAATTATATATGTCCATAGCATTAAGAAATCCTTGGGTACTCAGAATATTCTCAACGGCAGCGAACTTACTTGAATTTCATTAAATTTAACATTATAGATTTAGTCAGATTGCACACATTCATGTTCTATGTGCCTTGTGTTATGTTTTCATTGGATTGATGTATGACTCTAACATTGCATAAGAATTTTTGCTTAGCAACCTGAGTTGTCTTTATTTATGTTACAGGCAGAGTTGGCATGAAAAATATGCAAAGATATTTTCCGGTTCCAGTGGTATAACCTTAACAATATGAATGAAAATTCCAATCAAGTGCCCTGGGGAATCTAGTCAATGAAAAAGGAAAAAAGTCAAAACTTTGCAAAAGAATACCGTTTAGCACTACCAAATGGTCCAATCATTGAGATCTGTCAGAATATATGTCAATGCTCCAAAAAGCGGAAGAATTTGTATTCCTTATGCTTCATTTGATTTGAACCATTCAGATATGGCAACCGAGCTATCAACTATGAATTTTATACGCACCGCCACGGCAAAAACATCTTCTGAAAATGTAAGCAAAATATTTATTTATTTTCAAATTGCAATCGAATTACGCATAAATAACTGGGTGACACGTTTTATAAAGCTTATTGCATACGAATGGTTTACTTGTTTGTTCTTCAGTCAGTTCATATTCGGTACCACATGAAATCAATGTCTCCTTCAGCAAATAGAGAGACACAAGCTTCCATTGCGAGTAGCTGAAAGGTTAACCATCAGAATTAAGAAATTTAGCTAAAAAGAAAAACCAGTCAAGGTGTTTGCTCCTGAATTCCGACGCTGATCCTTATATTTTGAAATATGTAAAACTTCCAATTCATAATTTTTCATCTTTTTAGATTGCATCTCAACATCTCTAACATATTCAATTATATAAAGAATATAAAAAGTTTGTTGAATATACTTAAGATGAATTTGGTTTCATTGTCTTAATGGTTTGTTTTCAAAAGTTGCACCAGGGATGGGTTCATAAAGCAGGATTTCTATGTACCCAAGAAAAAAATGCAGGATTTCTATCCCCATAATTTCAATAGCTGAAATGACACCTTCCATGGTCTAAGTGACAAGGAGTTCGTTGGTGTCAGATCAAGAGTTTTATCCTCATTTATCTATTCTCTTCTCCATTTCCCCCTAACTTTACTAAAAGTTCCTTAGAACCAAAATAAATAAATAAACAAGGCAGGATTTCCATGTTAAATAAGCTGTTGCACTAGTTTATAATTAGAGAAAACTACTAGTGAGCACTATTAATGAAGGCTATTTAGGAAGAAAGATTAAAGACATTTAAATTATTAAAAAGAATTAATAAAAAATTTTAAGGAAAAAGACCAAATAATTTTAACTGGTTGACAATGCTACCTTAATTATAAGAACATTATTTAAATTGTTAGTCACTTAATAGTAATAATGACCATTATACAAAAATTAAAGCCAATAGCAAAGTTTTCTCTAATTACCATAGTTCGCTCAAACCAAAACAACAAAGTAAGGATTTTAGAACTTAATTTTTTATGCATCACAATAATAAATTGATAATAAAACATTTATTATGTTAAAAATATCAAAATATGGCGCATTCTGTGGTGCACTGGGTTAATTATGGTGCACCACACATTAGTTGATCCGATGCTAATGATCGATAGTGTATCAATACAACTACTATCCTTTGGTGTATTGTAGTACTCATTCCCTCTCTCACAAATTAGCACATGCCAACCACATTAGTCGTTCCGTCTTCCTCGTTCATATCGCACAGCAGGTATTTTCTGGATGAACTTTGAACTATTTTCACTAGCAAAATAGCATCTGCAAGTTTCACCAGTTCCTTTTTGGGGGAAATTGGTCTTGCCTTTCATGGAAAGACTCCTTAATCTAACTCAATAATGGCCTTGACTCTATTACTTTCCTAAATTGGAAAAGCCAATCAATGAAACTGTCACAACAAAATCCTCTTCCGTCTCATCGATGCCTTGTTCCCATAAGCCATAACCAAATATGCTCGTCACCCTCTGGTATCAATGTGGCAAGGTGCTTCAAGCTCTACTCCAATGGCGGGTTGTGCACAACCCACATGAACATTTGTTTACTTCTCTTCAACCCACAAAAACTTTGCAACTAATGGACCCACCTAGAAAACTGAGGTAGCAAGGGCGGACGGTGGTGGTGGCTGGTGGCATTAGGGGAAGGGCGGTGGCACCGATGAGAGAAGAATGATGGCGAAGACTATGAGAAAGAAAGTGAGGATATTACCATATATTCGAACTAATTGGTTGTACCGATGCACTATTGATCATCAGCATTGAATCAAACTAGTGTGTGGTGCACCATAGTTAACCTGTTACACCACATAACGCGTCTCAAAATATATATAATACAATTGATAAAGTATCAATATATTTATATTTTTTAATTATATTTCATATTATTATTAACTCTTCTGATATTTTTGGTTACATGTTTTTTAGTTAT
Organism: Pterocarpus macrocarpus; assembly: GCA_031439585.1. Lineage (NCBI taxonomy): Eukaryota > Viridiplantae > Streptophyta > Magnoliopsida > Fabales > Fabaceae > Pterocarpus > Pterocarpus macrocarpus. Next base: position 18,406,155 of record CM062514.1, read on the forward strand.
GTATTTTATAACATAGGTTCATTTGTTGGTTCAATGTTATAAAATGACTACAAAATTTAAAGAAATAGTTATTCACAAATTTGTTTCTTAATTTACTTTTGCGTATAATCTTTATTTCAGTAATAGTCATTTAGTGGTAATAAATGACCCATCGATAAAAATGAAGAGAAAGATTCTAAGATTTTCCTAGAGCAAGATATTTGCTCTAATTCATTGATTGCTTGTCACTTCGTTTTTGTGCTCTACCTTTATTTTCTCATATACTGACTTTTGAAGATTTACCACCATAAAGTTAATATTGCAAGCAATCAATGGGTCAAACTAGAGCAGTGTGTTACTTCGAAAGCACCCAAAAACTTCTCAAAGAAATAATTGTTCAAAATTATTGCCAATGTATCAGAGTATTTGAGAAGGGAGTTGAATTAAGTACTAGACCAGATTAAAGTTTCTGTACTCTTAAAAATGTAGGTTAAAATATTCACATAAAGTCTATTGATCAACTAAGAGATTTTCTTAAAAAGTCTCTCTTGATATCTTAGGAGATAAACAGAATCACAAATATTAAGAATAATATATATAGAAGCTTATTTAACATGTTAAGTCAAAAGTTTAAATGCACACAAACATAAAATAAATGAAGAGTATAGGGCAAGGTTAAGAAAATTAGACCAGACATTGAACCAGTCAAGGTAGAGGTTCAAAGGTTCAGAGGTCCAACCAGAACATAATAAAATATATGTATTTAATTATTTATATATATAAATATCTATATAATTAAATAAATTGCAAAAAATTATAATATAATTAATACAATATATTTATATATATTATTTATTTATTTATTATTTATTTAAAAGAAAAGACAATAACAACATTTCACAAAATAAAAAAGCAAATCGACAAAATCGGTGAATCGGACCGGCTCACACCAATTCTCCAGTTTTTATTGGTTTAGTCCGATTTGATAGTAGTTTTCAGATATAGCAGTTTAACTAATAAGACAAGACCGGACACTAAGCTGGTTCCTAGTCTGACCGGCCAATCTGGTTCGATTTTCTCTTTCATAGTATAGGGTTAAAAGAATTGTACTAAGAAATTTATACTGGTTCGATTTTCAAAGTGAGGTTTACATCCAGTACCCATTAATAAGGTGAGATTTTTTACTATCGAAAAGTTTCCCTTACAAATAGTATTCCAAGCTTACAAACAAACTAACAAATGAGAGCCCTTAAGAACAAAAACTCTCAAAGCAAAACAAACTCATAAGAACACAAGTTCACTTACCAAGACAAATTTTTTCACTCAAGGCTTTTACACAAGAAAGTTCTCACCAACTCTCAAACCTTTTTTACAAATTGATATAAACCAACATAAACAAAGATATGTAGCTTACAAAGAAAACACTCAAAGTGTTTATAAAACAACCCAAATATAGAGGAGAAAAGAGATGAAAAGAGAAGACTCAAAATATGAAGGAAGTAGTAGCTCAATGACCAATATTTTTGGATCTCTTTTCTAATTTTCAATGTAGCAGAAGGCTTCCTTATATGGACAAGGATTCTAAACATTGGGAGGCCTTGCTACAATTGTTAGTAGCTGTTTTTGGGGTGGTACTATCCTTGTAGGAGGCCTTTCAACATTTTATCGGCTCAAAACTTGTCCTTTTATGCTTTTCTTTTTTTGAATTTTCCTTATTCACAGCTATCATAAGCATTATTATCCTTAAAAGTTGTAAATGGTTTCCCTTTAGCATCCAATCATTTTCAAGCTGAACTTTGATTACTCGTTGACCAGAATATCTGATTGCTTCTTAGGAGATTATTCATTATCAAGCCAAGAGATTTTCAGTATTTCCTGAAACACTAATAAAAATATTAAACATTACAAAACAATATTTGTCATCATTAATTAGAAACCATAAACCAACAATATCAAATAGACTTTATTTACACGGTTAATCATTCAAAAGTAACAAACGGCTTCTCAAAAACAAAAAAAAAAAACACTAATAAAATTCTTGACTAGCTTCATTAGAACGATATTTACATATTGTAAATGACCATTTTACCCCAAAAAAAGCCAATAACAAATTTCATTTTAATTAACTGTTTTCTTATATTGGATTTGTTAACACTAAGTGATAGTTTTAACAAATGACTATTCAATAAAAAGAAAACGTTATTTAAAAATATATTCCTGATTTTATTAAAGATATTATTTTCCACTAATTAAAATTATATGGTTCTTTTCTTTAGACTATTCTGATTGTCTCTGTTAATAATTTTAATACACCTCTTCCCTTATAATTAAATAACTTCTGTTAGCAGTCTTTATCATTAATTTTCTCTTGTAATTAACTAGTATTATACTTTTAAAAAATAAAGTGTTCATAAAATTAATAGGTGTATATTTTATATATTATTTGTTCCACTAACTCAATAAATTTATTAAAATAAGCTTTTACGTGAAAAAGACATGTTTAGAATAGGAATATACTGTTTAACTTAAAAAAATAATTACTATTTCATATTGTTTGACATCAGGAATTAGGCATATAATTAGAGTTTAAAATTAAAATTGATTTTTTTTAATTTCAATTTTTGTGTTTAAGCATATATATAGACATTTTTAATTAAAAGTATCTTTTTAAACCTACACTATATCAAATATTATATAGACATCATATATAATGTACATAAAGTATATATGTATCTAAATGAAATAAAATAGAGTTTAATTTTGATATATTAATAATATAAATTTTTTTTATACTATTATCTAATTAAATCATTCTATTTGTATGACCATTCAAATTGTAAGTATAAAATTCAATAAAATATAATAATATATAATTTGAACACAATTTTGCAGTGTCAATGTATTAAAACTAAATTCAATAAAATATATTATATATTTATGTAGGTTCCTTCCCCCTTCCATGGTGATCCAGACTTGTAACATGCAGATTTAGTTCACTTTTCTGCAGTTAGACCTGATCTGTCCCTGATCCCTAGGAAGAAGCTTAATGTTACCCATCTTAATCATGGATGCTCCAAAGTCCTTAGCAAAAGCCTCAGGGTTACCACTATATAGCTGCACCAATTTGTCACTCTCACCACCATCACCCTTATGGAGCTCTTGATCAGAATGGAGGAGACCCTTTTTTCCCAACAAAGCAGTGTAGTATGATGTGTCAACTGTTGCAGGCTTATCATCGAATGGAAATACATTGGGACCCCCAGTTGGAGGGCAACGTCTTTTCAAAGTGAGTGCAAAATTGGGGTCTATGTTTGTGTCATTGTAGAGCCTGCCCTTGAAGGACTCACACTGAGCATATCCAAGGGTGTGTCCACCAGAGAGGACCACCAAGTCTTTGAGGTTCACCCCAATAGGTTGGAAGAATTTTGCGAGGGAGAAGCTACCATTTTCGGGAGGGAGTTGTTTGTTTGCATCGTCGAAGCTTGCAGTTTTTGCATCTCTTCTGCCTAAGAACACTTGGTACCAATGTTGTTGACCTCCCAACTGTTAATAATAGCACAATATGTTAGTTAGATTTTGGAATCAGAAATAATAATAAATGGTACAAATGGTGCATGTACGAAAACCTCTACGAATCCATTAATACGGTTGATTATAGTAATTTCTTGTTGTTTTATTTAATTTTCATTTATTTTAAAAAAAACCATATAACTACCGTCCATCCTGGTTCGTCATCGATTCGTATTATGTCCTTCGTATCAAATAGTACCACTCTTTTGGAATATGTTTTGTTTCATACTTTGATTATTGTATTAGTGATGTAATGCAGCTCGAATGGGTTCTCAGAAAAGTTATTACTAGATACATATGACAAATTCTAAGTGAAAATACAAAAATTAAAGTAAAAATATATGAGGTGTGGTTTATTTCACTATCATACCACTTAATAGCAACAAATTTTGGACAAAATTCCCGGCCACATAGCAATTTTCGAATTCAAATGCTTCTTTAACAAAAATTAAGAAAGAGGGAAAAAAAATATGTAGTTTGAAGTGTATTTCCCTTATTTTATTACTTGAAAAGGAAATGATTTAAGAATGGTGTAATAAATAAGTGATGTTATTTAAATATAATTATAAATGTAATATCTTTCTAACATCAATGTATAATATATTTATCTTATTTTAATTTATGTATATTTCGATGCACATTCATATTCACATTGATATAAAATATTTGTATAATATAGATTGCAAATCAATTTTATTTCGATGCGCCTTCATACTTGATATAAAATATTTGTATTATATAGATTGAAAGTACATTTTCCCTAATAGAAATAAACATTTTCCATACTGAAAATAGTGCGAGAATACTTTCAGTTTTCTGTGTATGACATAACATGTAGCCAAAATCGCAAGAATGAAAGAATTGTTTAACACTCACTTTGGCTACAGAGAAGATTTTGGCTTAAGTTTGGTTCAAAGGATAACAATTAGGTTAAGGAATATGTATGCTAGAATTAGGTTGAGTGATTTTGGCCATGGTGACGAGATTAGGTTAAGTAGGATTAGTTAGAGCTCTATATTCGATTGGGAGATGATTTTCTCTCTTTTCATCGATGGTCTCCCTTGGGAGATGAACTAGAGTTGGCTAATGCAAATTTTTAGAGAGGTAGGAGAAGTATTTGATATCTATATCTCACAAAAAAGAAGAGGGTTCAAGTGCAATAAGTTTGGTTTTGTTAGATTTAAGAGGTTAGAGGCTAAAAACGCAGTTAATAACCTGAATGTAGCAAAGATTAGAGGAAGGAGAATAAAGGTGGCTTTTGCTAAATATGGCAAGAAGGACTTCTTCCGAAATGGCTTAGTCATCGTGGAGACTGAGAAGGCAGAAGAGCAGGCTATAGATGATGAGAAGATCAAAATAAATACAAGAGATGGTAGGAGTTTCAAAGAGGTGGTGGAAGGTTGGACCCAACATCCAAAGGTTGATGATTGGATGAGGAGATATACAAGAATGATGGAAGATCCTAGTGATGATGAGCATAGTAGACAGCTTGAAAAGGTGAAACTCAAGGGGATGGTGAAGGGATTGATTAGAGAGATCTTCTTTTCTAACAATTTAGAAAAGATCAAAAGAAAACTGGGGACTGTGTTGGAGTAAGTGAACCACGCAGTTGAGGCCGCACTTCATTGAAGTAGAAAGGAAAACAAGAAGCTGTGTGACGAAGGAGAATCTGTCCGGCGAAGGGTATTCCTAGGACAGGAATTGGTGGACTCGATGATGCACAGTGGACAAAGCGTTTCCTCCTCTCCTATTGCTGCGTTTGAATTCTCCTGGTTAGACAATCATTGTAGTATGGAGGTGGGGCCATCTTGGGCCAGTTTTGGTGCAACAACTTCCGCCAGTTCTTGAATCGGAACCCAACGTGTTGGGCCTTTCGAAGTCAGTAAGTTGCGGGCCTTTGTGCCCCACAAGCGCTGATCTTGTGGTTGATGTGGATGGGCCTTCAGACATATCTCCTTTTCATCTTGAGGCAATGGACAACGTGGAGGATGTTTGATCCTGGGAGAATGGAAATGAAGAAATGCCCAGCTCCAGTATTTCGTTTGGTTCTCTCTGAGAGGTGATAGTGATGGTTCCTCAAACCCTGTTGTCTGAGACAGTACCAAGATTCCAGAGTGGTGCAATTGAAATTGTGCTTCCGTTCGATGAGGAGCTGGAAGCACAAAATTCGTAGAATATAGAAAAGGTCTTGGGATTAAAGGTTAGTAATGAATTAGCTGTGGTTGAAATTTTATCTAAGATTAAGGAGTTTCAAGATTTTTCCCTTCCATGGAAAAGGAGTAGACCTGGAAAGTGCAAAGTAAATTCCTAAGTTTGCATTTGTAGTGGTTGTGGTTTGCTTGCTTGGAGAAGTGTCGGAGTGGTTGGCTTTTGGGCTGTTTCTTGTTTGTCGTTTTTGGTTGCTTTTGGTAGGGTGCTAGTAGTTCTGCATTTTGTCTCTGAGGCATGGGTTGGGTCGTTTTATTGTTTAGGATGATTTTTTTTTTTTTTTTTGCCTCTATTTGTTCCTGCTTCGTGGCCGCTCTCTTGGTGGTCTTTCGGCTCTTGTTTCGGGGTTTGTGCTGTCTTCTGGTGACTCTTTTGGTTTGTTCATTGGGGTGTTTGGGTTGTTGGGGCGGTGGTTGCCCTGTTTGGTTTGCGGGTTTAGTGTTGGTCTTTTTGTTTAATCCTACTTTCTTTTTTGTGCTCCTCACTTTTGGTGAGTCGGAGCTCTTTAAATATAGGCTACAGAATCACGAGCCGCTACAGCTAGTATATCTGCACATGATACTACACGGTCGTCTTTGCAAGCTTTGTCAACCGCTGCTTTGATTTCATCAACTACCTCAAAAGCTGTGAGTGAATTACTATTGGGGATTGCGGTCTTCTCTCCCCTTAAGGAAGGGTTGTCATCTAGCAGAACCGATCCGTCACAACCCTGTAATTTTGCAAACAAGGACATTTCAATTAAGGGCATATAGAGTACTATACTAGAAAGTGATGTGTCACATGTAATTCTCATTTTCTAACTTTGTAATATGGTTTCTTAATTCATGGTATTTGAAAATTGTGTAATTGTATGATCGTGGAGAGTAGATTTTCTCGTATGAAAATTTTACATAATATTATTATATATATAATTTTATTATTGATTAATAAAAATTTAATCAATAATAAAAACCTACATGTTATAAGATTATGTGAATGAAATTTTTAAGTAAAATCATGCATTTATGTGATTATGGCCTCTGACTTAAACTACTTTTCCTTATCCATCATTTTGCATCACGCTACATTTTAAATGTTTAATAGTGCAATTTGCTCCAATTTGACCTGCTCATGTAGAAAAAAAAGGAGGCTAAAATTAAATCATAAATAAAATATTTAATAATAATGATGGTTACACACTTCTTGATTTATTTGGAGATATAACTGAACCAAAAAAGTGACTTGACATCTACGATAAAGTTAATGAGAGAAACTAGACAACAATAATTCTCAATTCTACCATGTAACTCATGATGTATAACACTAGCTAGAACATCTATAACTCACATTAACGAAGCAGTCAAGGAAATGCAAACGCAGTAAAGATGCTCCATTACGTGTTTCACGAGCGATTGCTTGCTCGACAACTGCCTTTATGGTTGGCAATGCCTGAGGGCACACTTTCTCATAATAATCAGGAGTCAGCACAGCATGAGTTGCGTTCAGAAATGTTGCCAAAGTGACCATAACAAGCACAAGGAAATATTGGAGATTAGAAGCCATTGTGTTTTGCTTCGATTGCATGTGGCTTTAAGCTAATGAAGATTTATATTGCTTTGTGACCAATATCTAGCTAGAGGGAGGATTTGTATAGAGGGGAACGTTTAGCAACTTCCCCCAGTCATTTATTTTTGACACCACGTGTAAGGGTAAAGCTCTTACATTAATATTTAATCATTAATTTTAATTTGATCTCTTGGTTTAAAATAATATAATTTAATGAAGAAAAATAATAGTATAATAGAGTTTTAATAAAGAAAGAGAACAGTCAAGTTTAATAATTAATGAAAAAAGAAAATTTAAGTCTAGTTATATTTAAAAAAATAACAAAATTTTTAAAAAAATTAAAAAATTAATAAAATATTATATTTAAATATATTCAAAATTGAAAATAAAAGCAATAACAGTAATTTTTATTTAAAGAAATTAATGTTAATAATATTGGCAAATCGCAAGTAATAAATGTTATTGCCTTTGTTGTGTTTTGTTGACCTTCATTATTAATACAACTTTAGACAATTATTATTACTTGCGATTTGCCAATATTATTAACATTAATTTCTTTAGACCCATCCAAAAAAAAAAAAGTTCTTTAGATATTTTGCTTATCATTATATTTAAATATTATATAAAAAATTTAAAACATCAATGTGTTTCAATTACAATTCAAACACCAATTTTTAATGCAATATTATTTATTCAAAAACAAATAAAATAAACTTTTTAGAAATCTTTTATATATAAAGATAATGGAGTCTAATGTAACTATTGCGATATTCTCTCCCTCTCTTTTGTTAGAGTTTTCTAGACAATATACATTATTTAGCTTTAATATCATTTTTATTTCTTACTTAATGGGTCATTAGTTTTGTGAAATATTCTTATTTCACTATTATTATTGCTTTCGATGTCTTTTATTGACATTCAATCTCACTTTCAATATTGTGATGTCTTTATAAATGTTCTTATTTCACTATTATTATTCTCACATTCAGTCTTACAATTTTTGGTCATTATTGCTGCTTAATTTGTCAATATTATTGTTCCATTACAATTCTTTTTAAGTATTTTATTGCTATACTTAAATATTATATTAAAAATATTTAACTACTCAATGTGTCTAAATTTTAAGTCAAATGTCAATTTTTTATACAGTATTACTCATTCAAAAACTAATAAAATTAATAAAAATTATTTTAAATAATTAAAAATAATATTTTATAACAAATTTACATGTTTCATTTTCACCTTTATTGGCGACAATTATTTTAAATCAATTTAAATTTTTATGATTGATACTCCAAATAAAACAATGTTGAACCTGAAACTGATATAAACCTAATTGAAAGGCGTTTTAAATTTGTTGCTAAATTTATTTGGTTCAAATTGAAGTTAAATTAATCAACAATCAATGAATGACCCCAACTCGTTTTCTAGATTATAAATTATTACATTTCGCAAGTTTGTCAATCTGTTGAGCGGTGTAGATTGACAAGCTAAAAAAGATGCAATTGGTGTTTTCTTTAATATAATATTTTATCCTAATTACCAAGTTGTGCAATGAAAAACAAATATTGAAATGTTTGACAACTACTTAAAAGTGGTTTTGCTGCAGTCGATGTGAATTATGACCTTGGATGAATTTTATTTGCAATGATAGGAATTTAGTTACCAGAATTGTTAATTTAGGGAGGATTTTACCCAATCATTATCTCTCACCTAAAATTATGTGAGCAATTTCTCAAAAAAAAAAAAAACACTTGATGCCTAAAAGATTACACTTGACGACTAAATCTAATGATAAATATTTTTATATATTCAAAAATATTATATTTTCACTATTATCATTTTTGTGCAATAATTTGATTAAATGAAAATAGTGACGTATCAAATTTAGAGCATATTTCCAACCAACTAACTTCTGAGGAGCTCTTATTCTCTCATCAAGTTTGGCTCACACGATTTGCGGGTAAGAAAAATTATATTAAAAACTTTACATTCATTTGTAACATATGCACAGTTTTTATTAGTTTAAATGTGTAATATATAGATATATAGCTTTTACCAATTATATGACTTTTTAAAATTGTGTTTAGGTTTAATTTATAATTTTCATAATTCGGATAATTTGTACAGGTATTTTATTAAATTCTCTTTATGTGGTCTACATGAAATATGTCCATTATGCTTTAATTCATTTTAGTGTAATAATTCCTCTTTCTAGATTAGTAGATTGGCTATGTTTAGGAGGGTCTTTTTTTTTTTTTTTTTTTGCTTATGTAATTTCACATCAAAAGTAATGGTTAGGTTGAAAAGAACTAGTCCGAATAACCTCTCAACAATTGTTTTTTTTTTTTTTCAAAACAATTGGGAGCATATTGGTGAGTTACTCATCTCTTGCATGTTGTAATGGTAAATAATGCATTTATTTCTTTGATTTATTTCTTTGATCCGGAAAAATGAAGTTCCTAAAAGTTTTTCCTAACCTAGAAACATTAGCCGTTACAATGATAAATATAAAGTGATAATAAAAATTATTACATCTAGGCTAAGGGGAATGAATAATTAGTGAACCATACTCATTGTAACCTTGTCTTGAGGAGATTAAGTGCTCATAACATCTCGGTGGTCCAAGAGGTGGTACATAAAATGAGGAGAGAAAACGGTAAGACAAGTTTTATGACTACAAGAATTGTCTCCATCTGATTCTTCTCATTTCAAAATATTATAGGTGTGGTGCTATAAGTCCAACGGAACAGTAGCTTGATTGAGATCCTTTCTTGTTCTTTATTAGTTCATTTTATTACATTTCATTTTGTTTTGGAATTACAGTATTTCCATATGCAATATTGAGATTACTTTTTAGGCCTGGGATTTTATTTCTACTTGAAAATAGTTTTTACGTATTGTATCTCTTTAGTTTCGATGCAATTGCTTTACAATGGTGCTAAGACCGATTCTTTCTAGCTGTCTCAGGGGATTATGCAGGATGACCCTATGTTACCATATCTCTTTGTTTTATAAATTGAGAAACTTCCGCAATAATCTCTATGGTTGTTGAATGGAATATGGGAGTCTACTTATTTGTCTTAAATTGGCCCAAAGCTCTCGCATCTGTGTTTTGCAAACAATCTAGTGTTGTTTGTTTGCTAAAGCGTTTCCGGAGCAAGTTCAGGTTAAAGAGGTTTTGGAATTATTTTGTGCAAGTTCTGGCTAGAAGGCAAATGTTGCCAGATCATGTGTGTTCTTCTCCAAGAGCGTGCATGTGCATTATTCAAGAATTGAATGATGCTTTGGGCTTTCGACTTAATTACTTTAGACTTGGGTCGTTACATAGGATGATAGGAATGCCCTTTTTCCGTGACAGATGTTCGAAGACTTACTTTCAGTTCCTGTTGAATAGATTGAAATCATTGAATGGAAGGCTAAATGGTTGGAATTGGAAGGGAAACTCCCTCTCTCTGGTAGGGAGAATTAATCTTGCACAATCTGCCTTAACTAATGCAAAGCATGAAACTTTCGGTAAATACTCGTGATAGAATAGATCAAATTTGCCGGAGCTTCATTTGGGGAAGAATGGAGGAAAAACGAAAGGTCCACTTATGGAGTTTGGTTATGAACGAAATGTGAATTTTTGGAATGATCAGTGGTGGTCTGGGCTGAATAGGCTGTGGGATGTTGCGCGTATTGAGCTAGATGAAGCCTTGCTGTCAGAGATAAGATGGTGCAATTTGTGAACTCGAACGGGGTTTTCGAATTAGGAGAAATTCGCTCAAGTTCTATCCCAGGATTTGTATTTTCACGGTATATTTGATTAAGGGTTGAAAATTTTATGTAAGAGATCCATATTCATATTATGTAAGATATCCATATTCATATTGTTTTCACCCCATTTTCACCTTAAACCAAACATGCACACTTTTAGGGTTGCTTTTTGCTCAAAGCTAGGCCCTTGCTCCAATACTTTTGCAGAGTTTTGTTTTTTGTTTTTTTTGTTTTTCTGTGTAGTTGATTCACTAATACTTCTCGTTTTCAGTTAAATTTAACAGAAGGAATAATTGTGAAAATTATTTGTAGTTTAAGAGTTTAATTAGAATATTTAATAGTTAGTGGTGGTTATTTATAAGTGAATAAAAGTTTAATAATTAATTCAAAAATTTAATAATTAGTGCTGATTATTTGCAAGTGAATAAAATTTTACGGATTCAATTGAATAATTTAGTGATGATTATTTACAAATGAATTTAAATTTAAGGAATTATATGCACTTTTTTCAAGATTTTGTAACAATTTAAATAACCGACAAATATTACAGAATTTAAGGATTTAATAACGGACACAAATTTAAGAATTTAATAACCGCTAGTTAGCACCCCTCCCCCCCCACCCCAAAAAATAAAAAAAAACGACCACAAAATCGCTTTTTTTTTGTGTAGTGTCTTTGTAGTATAGATAATGTTGTAAAAAATCAAACTTTTATGTAGTGATCAAATCCATCAATCCACTAATTGGAGGCAGTTATTATATATAAATAATGGTGATAACTATTATTAATGATTTTTTTTTTGGAAAACAAAAAAATCTGCTATTGCCTGCGATTCGTTGCATCCTTTAGTCAATAACATTATTGTATGTTAAGTAGTGAATATAAAATTGTTATATAAACTCCAATAATTTTAAACTATCATAGTTAATGAATTAATTAAAAAAACATGTCAGCACAATTTGAATCTTTTTTGGGTACATTGTGCAATTTATATTTAGATACAATAGTTTCAGTTGACATACGTCAATATGATATCATTGTTTATCCGAATTAACCTGAGCTAAGAGACTTATATTGTATCATCCTCCAAGTTGGTCTTTAGTTTATTAAGAAGTGCTGCAAGAAGAAAACCGAATTGAGTTGCAGATCCCTCCATCTTGGATGAAAATCATTTGTACTCAAATTTTGTATCGTCCTCTATTCTATCAATCATACCACCTAAAAGATAATATAAACATACTTAATTGATAACCGGCTTAAGTTTTCAAAACTTTTTTAAGTGCCTATTTTTCAATGGTCAAAGTATAATTGATGGGATAGAGGAGAAGAGAAAGTTTTGAAAGAGATGATTTCTATCCATCTTTATAAATCTTGACTAAAGATTTAATTTTATTTAAACTAGTCCAGCACATATTACTCCTCCTTTACCATTTTACCAACTCCTTTAATTTCTTTTTCAAAGTTGACGGACTTCTTAAATTGATCTAGCACCCTAATTAAAATTTAAGATAATATAATGAATGTCTTTAATATATGAACCCAAATAATATACGAATAATCATAAATTTTTGGGGATTTGATAAGATCTAAACTATCCAGAGTAGAGACGTGCAAAAGCATGATCCAAGACCAGCAGTACAGCACACAAAAAAAAGGAAAATTAAAACATAACATAATTGGATCAAACTCTAATCCATCCTTGAAAACTATATATATATATAATACAATCTTAATATAAACACTTAAATTAAATGTCACGTTGAACAGACCCCTTTTTGATCCTTCATGGTCCATTATTTGAGCCTAGAATTCTTATTAACAATTTTTCAATCCAATAGCTCACTTTAACATAATTTTGATACATATGGCATAATTAACTTAATTTGAGACTGAATAACAAGAATCTAAAGAACTGGACCCAATTTTTGTCCTTTTAGATAATATATAGAGAACACAAAAAACAGACACGATTTTGCATTAAACAGTTTCATATTCTTTGCCCTTCTTCCTTCCAGGCTTATAATGTGCTGTTTTAGTTGACTTTTCTGCAGTTATACCTGATCTCTCCCTCATACCCAATAAGAGGCTTAATGTTACCCATCTTAATCATGGAATATCCAAAGTCCTTAGCAAAAGCATAAGGGTCACTGCTATACAGCTGCACCAACCTGTCACTCTCACTACCATCACCCTTAAAGAGCTCTTGATCTGAATGGAGGAGGCCCCTGTTATACAACAAAGCAGTATAATATGTTGTGTCAACTCTTGCAGGAGTAGCATCCAATGGTGCCAAATTGTTATCACCACCACTTGGAGGGCATGAATTTTTCAAAGTGGCTGCAAAATAGTGGTCTATGTTGGTGTCATTGTAGAGCCTGCCCTTGAAGGAAGAGCACTTTGCAAATCCAATGGTGTGGCCACCAGCGAGGGCCACTAGATCTTTAAGGTTCAGCCCATGAGGCTCGAAAAATTGAATAAGCTGTGCGAAATTCGAAAATGGGGGAGGAAGACTTTTATTTGCATCATCCCAGCTTGCAGTTCTTGCATCCCTTCTGCCTAATAACACTTGGTACCAATTTTCTTGACCGCCCAACTGTTAACAAGAGCACAATTTGTCAATTAGTTTTCCTAATATGTTTGTCTCACACTTTTTTTTTTCTCCAAACACTTCGATTACACTAACAGTTATCTTAAGATTTGACATTATAATCTTGATACACGCATATCTTAATAACTCACCTACACTTGTATTAATATACGGTTTCAGCTCGTTTGGTTTTCAACACCGAAGGAGAAATTGCACTTTCCGAAGCAATTTTAACAAAAGAAAGCATTGACTTTCTTTAAATGAATATCCCTAAGTCTCCAGTCAAATCCAAAACCAGCATTCTCTTATATATTTCAATTTTCAAGTTAAAAACCATTATATTTTCTTACACTAATACTTATTTGTGAAATAGAAATAAGAAAACATATGTACATGTAGGTGTATTTCTCTCTTTCTCTCTGTTTTTTTCAAACTCAAGAAGGAAATGACGTAAGAATGATGTAATAAAAATAGTGTGAGAATACTGTTAGTTTTCAGTGTATGAAATGACATGCAAGCAGAATTGCAAGAATGAAAGATTTGGATAAACTCACTATGGCTACAGAATCACGAGCTGCTATTGCTAAGATATCTGCACATGATACCACAGGACCATTGCAAGCTTGGTCAACCGCTGCCTTAATTTCGTCAACCACCTCAAAACCTCTGATTGAATTGATATTGGGGAATGCAGTCTTCTCTCCCCGGAAGAAAGGGGTATCATCTAGCAGAACTGATCCATCGCATCCCTGTTGTTTGCAACTAATTAGGACATTTCATTTTCAGGGCATATACCGTGTTCAGATTAAGTTATTTTTTGGATAATACAACTAATTAATTTCAAAAGTTTTCTGAGATAATTTTATTTTTATAAAAAATGATTATTCATTCGGAATAGACTGTTACCAAAAAAGAATAGACTGTTACCAAACGTGCCTATAGTATTATAATAGAAGTGATATATGACATTGAAGGTTTAAATATATTTTAGTCCCTATAAATATAGGTTATCTTAGTTTTAGTATTTGTAAAAAAAAATTTTTATTTTTGATCTCTTATTTTTTTAATATTATATTTTTAGTACTTATCATTCTAAATTTAAGTTTAAAAAATTATTTTAAAACATAAATTTAACTTTTATAAATATTAAAAATTTTATTTTATCCTTATATATATTTTAATAATCTTCTTTTGGTCCTTATAAGTGTTATTATTTAATAATGCTAACTAATGATAAGGATAAAAAATATAATATTAAAAAAAAGGACTAAAAGTCAAAATTTTTTTTTAAAGAGATTAAATTCAAAATATCTATATTTAGAAGGACTAAAAATATATTTAAGCTGACATGTAATATTGCTCATGTTTCAAAATTTGTACTATGGGTTCTTAGTTTATAGTATATCGAAATTGTGACCTATTGAGTTCTGACTTTAACCACTTTTCCTTTTCAATCATCATGCATCACGTTATGTACAGTTTTAAATGTTTAATATTGCAATTTGACCCAAATTGACCAATTCATGTATGCTACTCGATTAAGCGTGCGTTTAGTTCTGCTTTTATAGAATTGATTATATATAAAATTGATTTTATCGAATTTAATTTGGTTAAAATTAATTTTAAGTTAAAGTGATTTATGTTTGGTAGTTTCTTTAAAAATAATTTTAACATAAAATAAAAAAATTTTACTTTTACCAAAATTAAATTTAAAGACAAGAATTAATTTTAATCTTGCTAAACCAAATATCATCAAAATATATTAGAATTGATTTTGGACCAAAACCAATTATTGGATGCACGTTTGGACATCCAAACACACTATAAAGAGTCCAGAAATATTGTTGGGCTCTTCCTTTTAAGCTTGAGGCAACTATACAGTAAGAGAAGCAGCATATAGAAAAGAAAGGAGGCTAAGATTCAATCATAACAAAAATATGTGTAGGTGCATTTTAGAGAATAAAGTTTAGTATTTGAACCGTTGATTAGAAAATTAATGCCTGAAAATTTTATAAAATACAAACACATGCATGATAAACCATATATGAAAAATAATCTATATCGTTGATTCTCTTATTAACGGTTCAAATGTTGCACCTTGCATATTAGAGAAGCCAAATCTATAAATTATTTATCTAAGGGTGTCAAGGTGAATAACCTTTTATTTTTTTTACTTTAAAAGAATTCTCATTATAGAATATCTAAATCGATCCTTTGACATGAAAGTTGATAATTGCACACCTATAATTTGATATATGAACGAACTTAAAAATAATTTGACATATATGTATGATTAAGTTAACCTGGGAAACTACACAAGAATGATTCTCAATTCTACTATGTGACTTATGATGACACTAGATAGAATATACATCATGGACCTGTTACTCACATTAACGAAGCAGTCATGGAAATGCAAACGAAGTAAAGATGCTCCCATACGTCTTTCACGAATGATTGCTTGCTCAACAACTGACTTTATGATTGGCAATGCCTTAGGGCACATTTTGTCATAGTAATCAGGAGTCAGCACAGCATGATTAGGGTTCAGAAATGTTGCCAAAGTGACCACGACAATCACAAGGAAATATTGGAGATGAGGAGCCATTATGTTATTGTTACGCTTCAGTTGCATGTGGCTTTGAGCTAATAAAGATATTGCGTTGTGACCAACTTCTAGCTTGAGAGAGGATTTATATACAGGGGAACGTTTAGCAACTTGCCCCTAGTTGTTTCCTTTTGAGTTATATCAACATATTATTTTAGTTCATAATAGGGTTGCGTGCTCCAGCGGAAATTAAAAAGTTCATTGTGGGTTGTGCTTAGTACAATATTGCTACCACTCTTGGATATAGTTGTGACTAATTCTACAGTAGTTTAGATAATAACAGGGATACGCATTTCTGTTTTAATTAGTCACGCCTATATATCCGAAAGTCAGAATATATTATAGCATATCAAATGAGAGAAGTGATTTATTATGAGAGTGAGAGGAGCAAATCTTGATTATTGGATCTCACGTAAATGGTCAAAATTAAAATATAAAGTCACATGACTTGTTTAAATGATCATATGACTTTTAAACAACTTTAAATTTTGATCATTTATATATGGTTATATGATCCAGATTTACTCATATCACTCTTATAATAAATCACTCCTCTCATATGATACGCTCCTATATATATATATATCATAAAAAGAAAAATTATGCAAAAAAAAAAGCATGAATATACAATATGTGCTAATTTTTTTTTTATTTTTTAGTAAATAAAAATTTAAAATAGAAGATAAACATTTGATTAACGATTTTCATAGTTTAGCATTTTCATATTAAACAGACGGAAGTGTTGAAATTTCTATGTCACTCCTCGAGTAAGTGATAAATTAGAGTAAGAATGTGTCATTATTCTTTTTCGCCAAAAAATAAAAAATAAAAAAAGGTTGAATGTAGACTTTCTATATATCGTATATTAGGCTGACAGCTAATTTAAATTTCAAAACAAAACCACTTTTACTCTTCTTAATAGATATATACACGCATGTTGTGAGCATGCTTGATAGCCACTTTATGAGTAATGTAATATATTCATATAGATTGGCAATTATCGTTGACAAATTCAAGTTGAAAACTGCAAAACTCAATAAAGTCTATATACTATAAATAAAAAAAAATGAAACAAAATCTTATCCTTTAATTTGTTTCCATTTTGTATATATGTCCTTGCTAATAGTTAATTAAATTGAGTTACTGGAGCTACGTACTGGTTTACTTGTAATTAAGACAAGTTACACCTAGATTACAAAAACTAGAACTAGTGCAAGTGTTTAAATCTTTTGGTATTCCAATTCCAATATATTTATTCTACAAAGAATTATTAGAAGGTGTGTTAGTGTAACTTCAGAGTCGTTGCAAATCCTTTTGTCAATTTTTCTTATAAAAGGAAATTTATTTGTTAATTTCAAAAAAACTACTTTTATGAGTGATTAGATACTTTTCTCATTTTTTTAAAATGTGTTAATTATCGTGAAATCATATTTAAGATTAGATTTCTTCAATGATTTGCTTCTGTAAGTCATATTTATCATGAAATTCTATATTCTGTGTACCTCATTCAATATGACCATTCAAATTAACACCTCCTAGGAAAATGTTATTTCTTCTTCTTATAAAGATATTTCCATAGATTTTCGTGTAAATATTTCTATATTACAGTAAGAACTAAATTGAATAGTGTTTTCATGGATGAATTCATTACGTACACACCATCTAATCACATTCAGATTAATTCATGTTTTCTAAAGCAGAAGTTCACTTCAGAAAGAAAAATAAAAAGTTATACTGTAGTAAATATTATTACTTTGTGCTTTTCATCGCAAAACGTCCAATGCATTTAGATTTTACTTTTCCTAAAGCTTGTTACGCTTTTTCATATATGTGTCACTAAACGGTAAAGTATTAATTAACAAGAGAGTTGGCATAATAATAGAGGTACATTATGATCTCGGGGAGAAACTCGCAGTTTAATTCCTAAAGAAAACTCCGATTGAGAGGGCAAGTCTGACTATATCCAAAGAAAATTAGTCTCTTTTTTTTATAATAAAGAGAGAATACCCTTAAAAAAAAAAAGGTAAAATACTAATATAACTTTAGTTTTAATCACCATTATAAATATTTTTCATTGGATAAACGAGTAAAATTACTTACTTGAATCATTATTCTCAATTAGTTATTAAGAAATTAAGTATAGCTTTTCTATTAAAATGAAACTTTTGATTCAAAAGCTCTATATATAATTATGTTTTGTTAATTATATTATAATTTAGAGATGGTATTTAAATCTTTTTTTTTTCTTTATTTTGTAAACGGCAGTCTCAAATCTTTCACATTTTAAAAGTGACAATTCCAGCATTTTTCATGCAGGTGATTGATTTAATGTACAATCCACTAATTAAGTGTGTGTTTGGTTTAGCATTTTGCATGCCAAACTGTGGTTGGAGTGTCCTCGAATGCCGTGTTGTTATGTTTGAATTTTTTGCATTTTGGTTGCATCAACATATTTTGCCACCCAAACCCCAGTTGGCATCGAAGCAAGAATTTGTTGCTTCTCAGTTGAGGGGCACAACGTTCAATACACATATAGCACTCATATTATTATTTTGGCCTTAAAATATCAAATGATTTTTTTTATTTTATATTTTTTTTAATAATTATATATCCAAAAGTGATTTTAACTAATAATAACCAAATAATATTTATTCTATAATAATCATTTTTAATATAGAAGTTTTTAAACATAAATTACATTAATATCAATTTAATTTTGATCAAAATTAATTTTATAGAATCAAGCTGGTGTAAACCTTAATTTACAAACACTAATCGAGACACACACTAAATATGCAGGTAATTACATTTTGTTTTTATTAGAGACGTGGTAACATATATTACTATAATATAAAACTAAGAGTACTGCTTATAGTATTTTCTTGTGCAAGTCCTCCTTATAATTGCTAATCTAAGAGTTTGACAAAAAGGAAAAGGTAAGTGAGACCCACAGGTAGTTAGCATAGCTATTTCAATAGTTTTATACGATTTTATATATGTTGAGATAATTGTTGCAATAACTTGTACGTAGAATTAACCTACTTGCTATGAGTTTGTAAGGTAGTACACGGTATCTAAATCAAAGTTCGATCTTGATATCAAAAGAAAAATATATAAAATGTTTAGTCATGTTAATTAAAGAATGAATTGGTCCTTATAAAATTTAATCATTGCTAAGAATGTCCTTATCAAGACATAGTCATCATGGACTCATGGCATTAATTAGAAGTACACATGCTAAGAGATGTAACACTTAACTACTTGAAAATTCCATGGTAAAAAATTGCTCAAAAGCCAAAGGCGGTGTACGATACTTATTAACTTGATGAGAATATCATTAACGCAATGCCATGGAAGAGCAACCTTAATAGAAATAGAAATAAAAAACATTTCTTAGATACATTGCATTACCAGCATGCTTTGAATTAACTCTACACAAATATATTAGTGAGTTGACGAAGTATGAGAGGGACAGCTAATCTTCCAAGTAGTTGTTGGACGAGAAAAGTGACAGTGCCCCAATTTCTTAACTGTATTCTTTTCTTTTTTTTTGGCTCGTGAATTCCTTAACTGTATCCGAAAGTTTCTTATTTAGATATTTGAATAATACATTATCATGATATGAAAGGACTGCATCCTAACCCTCTACAGGCCGCCATTGCGAGCATAAAGAGCGTTAGAAGAAATTGATAATTATTTTCATTAAATTTTAATTAAGAATAAATTAAGGGGTTGTCTTAATAATTAAATTGTGTGCCACTGTTTTAATTATTTCAGTACTTTTATTTATTTAGGAAAAAACTTTAATTCATCTCTTTTGTTTTCAGGACTATGTGTATTTTAATTCTCAAACTTCGAAAATGTGTAGTGCCGTTTCTAACTTTTTTAGCGTGTATTTTAATCCTTTTACATAATTAGAATTATTTAACTTTTATAATAACTATTTCAAAAGTTATATAAATAATTATCGTATTGATTTACAATTTTTTTTCTTCGATAAGTGATATAAAGCTCGACCCACAGAATGTGAGGAGCGATAGTCAATACACAACAGACATGAAACAAGACCAGATAAAACCAGAATCAGAAACAATAAGAAAACATCCACCAAGAAACTTCAAAACTGCACCATCTTGTTATGATTGTTAGTCTAAACCGTCTCTGAAGCTGATGAAGACCAAAGCACCTGTCTGACTGAGAATTCTCTGCTTTTATTGATTTACAATGTGTTATATCTTATACTAACAATCCATTAAATACACTTTTTCATTATCCTACAACTTGGAAAATTTACAGCACATAAGTATCATGTAATTTCCGATGTGGTAGTATTCATACCCCAATCCATGCAATTTATTTACTCGAGTAAGAGATATTCGTATTACATTTGAAATAGAGTTTTATTTTATTCAAAATTGTCACTTGAAGAAAATTTGTATATATTGTGTTTTTGCCTCTCGGGGATGACGGTGGGGTTAATGACACCCCAGTTCTGTTCAGAATCCGTTAGCTAAAAGAGTATTTTGCGTTGGTATTAAAAAGTACCTAGTAGGCTGGGCTGGACCTAGGGATAGTCAAAAAAATTCATCAAAGCAGGTACCCACGATAGGAACGGAGATGAAAATAAGTTTGGTCCTGACTAGAAGGGGGAAAAGTCTATATTTAATAGATGGGATAGGGTGAGGGATAAAGTCTCTTCCCTATAAGTATCCGCTAAATCTTTATTAATATGAATTTATTTGAATGTTTATATATATACAACCAAAAAAAGTCAAAGTTATTATTCCCTTAATGAAATTTGAATATTTATATTTTTGTGATTTTAGATATTTTTAATTATTTTTGAATAGATTTACATCATATACTTTATTTTTAATTTGGATTGTATTGTGTTAATGAGTTATAGATATTTATAAATATTTTATTCATATTTAAGAATATTTGTTTATAATTTTTCCTTTTTTTTGGATTTTTTTCTGAATTTTTTGTATAAATTCATAGATATTCGTGTGACTTTTGTCATTTAGTGACTTTTTTTTTTCCTCCTTTTTTTCTATGATTTTTGTCAACCAAAACAAATAAAATCAACAGAACTTATATATATATATATATATATAGAGGCAAATAAGCTCTTTCATTGCCGAACACGTGTCCTCAACAATTACTTTCCCTAGCTTGCCACATGTCTTCGATGACTTATAATTCGTGCCATGTCTATTTCACCAATAACCATTGACAACCGTTCAAGGGGTCACAAATAAACTATCGATCATTCCTCATAGTTCCCAGCAAACCCAAGTATTTTACCAAGTGTTGCAAGCGACAAATCCATCTTTGAATAGCCTTTGCAACAACTTCAAGAACTTGCCTCTAATGGGAGCGACTAGTCTTAAATGTTGCTTTTAACTAATCCTTACTTTAGGTTGATTCAATGAACCTTACCTCTAGCTCAATCGCCTTGATAACAATGTGGATGTAAAACCCTTGTCGAACGAGATTCTTTTAAGTAACTTAGACACCTCACTAACCGACAATACCTCATCGACAGAAATGGTCAAACACTCCTCATGACAATACATGATACTTATATGTTTAAAAAAATATTAATAAAAATCTTGTAAAATTTGGAGCTCTCATAAAACCTACAAATGTATTTTCTGAATCATAATCGAGCATAGGTGTGGTGGTTTGTTGCGTTGATTGAAGGACTTTGCTCCTAGCACTAACCAAGGGATACGTGATGGGACAAGGACACGCTCAAGTTAGATTGTCAGGATTGTTTCCCAATTCTATTTCTCACCATTGAGTGAATAGGTGATAAACGAAGGAGTTCGGTGGAAAAAGGTTCCACAGGGTAAATGCAAAAAGAAAAAAAATTACAAATCTACCTAGAGAATTAAGTACGGGATACATGCTAATGACGAGGAAACCCTACTCGACTTAACAAAATGGTCCCATAGCATTAATAGTGAATATTGGGCCGCATGGCCCAAAATGAGAAATTAGGTTGAAGGCAAATTTTGGGCTTTTTTTTGGTCTGAGGCTATTTTTCTATTAGAATGCATCCGGGGACTAGTTTTAGGGCTTTAACTGGAGTATTCAATTGGCCTAAACGTGCTCACATATTATCTTATATATTTCAATCACATGAAAAAATAAAAATTGAATCACATGCACGAGGACCCAAAATAAAATAAAATAAAGTGACTTGCACATGCAATATATTCAGTGTGTGACATTGTAAAAATATGACATAGAAGTTATGTGTAAGGGATTTATTTAATCCGCGGCTTATAAAAATTATAAACCCGTACATCTTTGCTAACCTTGACGGCAAACGTCACGCACAAAACAAACGTTAACTTGATCCACCCGAAAAAGGGGAAACGCATTACTCTATTGCAACTTTTCTCTTGTACAAGCCCAATTGGTAATATATTAAGTATATAAGTTTTTTGAGTGTTGATTTCTCCATCGGAAGGTTGAAAATTGAAAAGTATTCTTACTTCATAGGCGGTTCCATGATTCCATATGCATACCGTCAATTATTTGTGCATGCTAACTGAAGTTAAAAAAGAGATTATCTGAGTTAGATTTGGTCATGGCCTTCCTTAGTAAGATATGACTAATTGCATCCAAAAGACACAAATAACACAAAAGAATACGTTGACATGCAAAATCAATTAGTTGAAATCAAGTGATTTCTTTTCTTTTGGGTTGAAAACAACACAAACCAACACAACCAATTAAATCCTAACATAGGCACCACAACACTCATCGTTTAACTGCTAGATTTTGGCACTTTATGTGGCTCCATATTACATGAGCCTAGCTAGCATATTCTTAACCGTAATAATCTCAATCTTAAATAACAGCTACACCAACAGTTAAAATTGACATGACTTGGCAAATAATCATACAATTTCCTAATCTTTCCAAGTACTCTTTTATTGTGGTCCACACTTGTAATTAACATGCAATTCTAATTGACCCTTCTGCAATTGGCTCTGATCTCTCCCTCTTTCCCAGTAAGAGGCTTTCCGTTACCCATCTTGATCATGGCAGCCTTAAAGTCTCCGGCAAAAGCTAAAGGGTTCTTACTATATAGCTCCACCAATTTGTCACTTTCGCTGCCTTTTCCCTTGAACAATTGCTGATCAGAACGGAGGAGGCCCTTCTTCTGCAACAAATCCGTGTAATATGAAGTGTCAATTCTTGTAGGAGTGGGATCCAATGATCCTAAGTTGTTGTCCCCTCCCTTTCTAGGACATTGCCTCTTCATAGATGCTGCAAACTTGGTGTCTACGCTGACATCATTGTAGATCCTGCTTCTGAAGGAAGTGCACCTTGCAAATCCAATGGTGTGTGCACCAGAGAGGGCTACAAGGTCCTGAACATCTAGTCCATGAGATTGGAAGCTGGAAACAAGCTGTGAGAAGCTAAAACTTGGTTTAGGAAGGTTTTTGTTTGCAGAAGCCCAACTTGCTGTTCTTGCATCTCTTCTGCCTAACATCACTTGGTACCAAAATTGTTTACCTC
Source organism: Pterocarpus macrocarpus (assembly GCA_031439585.1). Lineage (NCBI taxonomy): Eukaryota > Viridiplantae > Streptophyta > Magnoliopsida > Fabales > Fabaceae > Pterocarpus > Pterocarpus macrocarpus. The sequence continues at coordinate 18,429,951 of CM062514.1, forward strand.
CCAACTGTTAATGTTAACAATGTCAGTAAGTATAACACATTGCGTAAGTTTTTCAGATTTTTGGCATATATGGCAGAAATTTTTGCATAAATACAAATATAACAACTTATAATTAGCTAAGTCACACTTAGCTACATCAATTTTGTTCAAGATACATTTACACGTTATGGACCTCATTAACTTTATTGTGAGAGTGTTTAAATATGAGGGGAATGAATCCTCTCACGTGAAAATTTCAGATGATCTGATTATGTATAAATTTTTATCATATTGATTAGTATCTCTTGTGGGACTTAGGTTAAGGTCCACACACTAATCAATAATAAAAATCTATAGATCATGTCAAATTTTCATATTGGATGATCCATTTCCAAATATGAGATATTAAATTTGTATTCATATAAGAATTTGCTAGGGTCTATCTTCCTAATCAATAGTAAAAAACTACTAATCATATAAAATTTTCACATCAGATAATCCATTCCCAAATATGAGGTGTTAGAAATATTTATGATATAATTTTTATATAACCAGAATCCATGAGAAGGAAAGATTTATGTAACACTCACTATGGCTATAGAATCACGAGCTGCTACTGCTAAGATATCTGCACATGACACCACAGGGCGTCTGCAAACTTTGTCAACCTCTGCTTTGATTTCATCAACCACTGAGAAGCCTCTGATTGAATTGTTATTTGGGAATGATGTCTTCTCGCCTTTGAAAGTCTTGGTGTCATCTAGTAGAACTGATCCATCACAGCCCTGTCGTTTCAAATATTGATATTTCAGTAAATTATATCACAATTGAAGAGTCATGTTAATGTAACAAAAGAAAAGTGTCATAAAATATGTTGTCTTGCTTAATAATTAATGGAATTCAGACCATTTTTTTAATTATATAGGCAGGGGTCTTGTACTAATTCTTGTACTGTTATACATCGTTTTAGATATAGTTCAATCTTACATAACATTAATGAAAATTGAAATTTTGCTTGAAGCTGTAAGATAAACTATTTTTTCATGAGAAACATAATCGAAGCTAGCAGCCATGAATTAGGAATGCCGCATTTTTTTATCTAACAAATAAAAAATAGTATAACTCATGCGGTGACATGATTTCTGTCTATGTAAATTTTTTTTACACACGTTTTAAGTACAGTGAATGGTATTTTTTTTATATATCGATGATAATATTTTTTTTTTATTAATGCATGCACACCTTCACGAGAAGGGGTTCATATGCCACAAATCAGGTTTTGCTTAATATCGAACTTAGGTGCAGTTAGTGAGAGGTAGAATCTAGCATTAAGCCAACGCTTCAATAGATGGTAATGAAATTTGAACTTATGACCTTACGTATATTATTCAAACCCTTCACCACTAACCCACTTCTAGTGACTTAGTGAATGATACTATTAAATTGACTCAACAAAAGCTTTTAGCTTTCAAAAATGCTAACAAAATCATCCTATAAAACCGAGAATATGATTTATACCACTGAAAATACAGGGAAGGAGATGCAACAAACTAAAATTTTGACTTAGGTAAGTCAACACCCTCCTATAGTCCAAATTATAGCTTCACTTTGTTGAATCTCCTTTCTTATATTTCTGATTTTTTATAGAATAATTTTATTAGTTTTGCCTTCCTGTGTTTCAATTTTATGGGATAATTTAATGGATTTCAATTATAACATTATCAATATAAACTATTTTTATACAGTTATTCAATTATATGTAGTCATGCCATTCAAATTGTGTAACTTTTATGACAACTTCCTTCAAAGTCATATGAAAGATGGCAGAGTCTGTGGTGGTCCTGGTTGATTTTGTGACCATTTTGATCCTTGATGATGATTTTGGGTTGCTCTATTTTTGGGTGCTTATGGGTTGCTCTATTTTTTTTTTTTGGTATTGATTTTTTTTTTTTGACCTTGGCTCTGTTCAAATATTGCTCATTACTGGAGTTTTGGCTTGATTTTAGTGTTTTGTTGTTGTTTGGATGATGATTTTGTTGCTTCAATTTCTTCATTTATGAAATGTTTCTGAAATTGGGAATTTTTTCTTTTTTTTGGTATTTGTAATTGTTGGTTCTAAATGTGGAGTACGGAAGGGGGCAAGGGTAGTACCGATGTCGATGTCGGTGGCGCTGGGGCCAACAAGGGGCGAGGAGAGGGCAACAATGGGACAAAGACATAGAGTGGTCGAGGTGGAAAAATTAGGAAAGTGGAAAAGTAAAATAGATGATTCATGTAGAATTATTTTATAAAATTATTTAAAATATAAATATAAATTATTATAAAATTATTTTTTCAATAATAAAATTTTGAATCTCGGCCATTGATTAATTTTTTTATGGCTAATATTCAAGAATAAGTTGATCCCAAACTCAAAGTGGCCTATGACAAACTTCAATATAGAAGATAAAATATGATTGGTTGATAGGAGAAAGCATTTCATAGTAACATTGTATCAAATTATTAATCTCTAATTTTATAAGCACTTTTGAAAGATAAGAACTTATATACAATACCACTTGTTATGGCCGGAATTGGGAGTTGAAGGTCATTTTTTTCCTTGCATTTTTTGATGAGTTGGTTGATGTTATTATTGAGTCTTTGTTTTGAGGCGTGTTTATGTTGTCGGAAATCATGTTTGAGCCGTTTCCTTTTCTATTTTTTTTTCTTTATAATTTTTTCAAGGAATGTGATATTGGTGATGGCAAAGATTTTCATTGTTTGTTTAATTTTTAGTGGGTGTTCTTTTCAAGAAAATTCTTAGATACTCTATAGAGCAAATATTTTTTCTTGTTCCACATGAATATTAATCACATAATGCTTAAAAGTAAGAAAGAAAAGATATAATAAAAAATTAAATATATAGTTATAAAATATCTACAGATTAATAATTTTTTCCTCCACGAAAGAGGATAGAACTTCTCCTTTTTTTTGGAGGGGTGTGTTGGCTAATAGGCATTATAAATGACATCGGAGATTCTTGTTTTATGTATTAAGAGTAAGATGTACCCTGCAATGTTCCTCTCCTTTTAAGAGTTAACCTTTATCTAATCATCGAAAAAGTACTCACTATCCTTACGCAAATGTGAATAAAATTATCCTATAAAAACAGAAATTCAGAGAATGAGATACCCCCAAACTAAACTTATAATTTGGACTCAGCACGCCTACGAAACGCTCAAGCTCTTTGTAGCACGTCAATTAAAACATATGTCGCATGAGGCATAAATGGATATATATACATATGTAGTGTTGTAACTTACATTGACAAAGCAGTCATGGAAATGCAAACGCAATAGAGATGCTCCCATGCGCCTCTCCTTGTTAATTGCTCGTTGAACCACTGACTTTATAGTTGGCAATGCCTGGGGGCAAACTTTGTCATAGAAATGAGGATCAAGCTGTGCATTGGTAGGGAACAACAATGTGACCACAAAAAGCACAAGGAATAATTGGATATGAGAAGCCATCATGTTGTAGTTTGTACATATGACTGAGGCTTTGAGCTAAGACGTTGCTCTTTTGAGTTACATCATAGCAAGAGAGAGGGGCTTATATAGAGAGAAGGTTCAAGGTTTTACCACTAGCCGATCCTAGCTCACTTTAGTTATCAACGTAATATTTTAGTTCATTACGTGCCGATTGGCTTGTGCCCGATATATAGGACCATTGACCAAGACTCGGCTGAATGAGGCGAGTAAATATTTGTTATTACGGCCTCAAGCGAAAAGATGAAGCCACGTATTTAAGAATAAACGAAAAAAATTCACTTTCATATACAGCTTTTTGAAGTTTTCCACGCAAAACTAAATTTCCTTGACTTCATTACAACAAAATATCATCATCATCATTATTATTATTATTATTATTATTATTATTATTATTATTATTATTTTCAGTAAGATCCTCAATCTTTGGACTGATTCTTTTAAAATTATTTCTTTACGTAGCCGACTCTTTTCAAAACTATTTGTTTCAAATACTGTAGCAGGCACATCTCCTTGAACTTTTAGACAATGAAATGTCACTATAATGGTAATACATATCTATATGGAGCAAAAGGGCTGGCAGCCAAAAACCAAAACCAAATTTTCTTCTGGCTTGCTGTAAATCTGTTTATAATAGGAAATTACTTGCATGTTGTGAACATTATTAAGCAGTATCTATTTATTAATACTTTTTAATCAATTTAACACCTATCAATGATACAGTAGGTACATGGTTATTATTAAGTATTGACAAATTAAGTTAATGAACATTCAAATGGCATGTGTAATTAGCCGATCTTAGTTGTTTTCCCTTGTTTCTTTATATTTTTCCTCTCTTAATCATTTGTTTGTCGGGGATCTGGGGTACTGATTTTCGCTTATAAAATTGTAAATTAATTTTCCATAAGTCCAAGCACGACCTTATTTGATTATTTTCGTGCGGCGTATTGTTAAAGACTTAAAACTTTCTATACTGTTATGTAGTATAACATATTGGAAGTCGTCCGTGCAATGCCTTTAAAATTTTAAATCAATAAGCTTGATGAGAATTGAGAAAACATACTTTCTGGGTGAATAGCAATTTTAATTGGAGTTAGCTAGTATCAAAACTATATTGCCATTTCTACTGGTTTAAATAAATAAGTCATATATTTTCGATATCAAAATATAACAAACTTCTTACTTAAACACACATAAATTGAATCCATGAAATTTTATTCCCTGCCCGCGCACGTGCCAAATTGTACTCTCCTACTCACCCTAAATTTATTCTTTTTTTTTCAACTGAAATATATTATAGTATAGTTTGCGTTAAAATGTGGTTCAAATATATTTAAGTTTATGGTCATAGATAGAATATTTCAATATATTGAGACTATTAACATTGATCTCTTCTTTCTGAAACGAAAATGTTGATCAATGAATCTGTTGCTAGCCTTGTCTTTAATTTTATGCTATCTATTATTAACATTTACCATGAATAAAAGTCTCATAGGAAAACACATTAACAGCCTTTTGTTATCTCTTCGTTTGCTCGTTGCGTGATATATAATTAGCGCATAGTTATAAAAATGTCATCTTGTCATTTTTCACTCAAAATTAATTCTCTAGTTATACAATTTTCCTTTAAGAGTTATTGTTCAAGAATTACTTCCAATAATATTATTAGAAAGTGAATGATTCAATCAGAGAACATCATTTTATGTGCAAAATTTCATACATCGAGTATTAGTACATTTGCCTGAAATAACAGTTATCTCTAATCAATAATGAGTAATGAGTATAATGCAGAACACAAAATAGAATTAAGCCATTCTATGATTATGGCATTCAAAATTCATGTTAAAAGATCAGAGCACTGTGAAGATACAAGCAATAACGAGCAATTTAATATTTTGCAGTTACACATACTGATGAAGGAATCTAAATCTTTTTTTGGGTCAGCATTGTCTTTTGCGACTCCTCATATAGTTCTCAGTATAGCGACGAGTAACGAAATTATATAAAAAAACCAATGTCATTAAACTTCTAATAAGAATAGATGCAAACCTTTGATCTTAGCCAAAATGCGGAGAGAGTAATATGAAAAGCAACCAACTTGTAATTGTTTTCTTAAAGCTAATGGATTGGATGGTTTTAAGTTAATCCAGTGCAATACCATTGAAGAATCATCTTAGCTGGGTCTATAATTATCTTTCTACAATTTTCAAGCATAAAATTTGGTAGATGCTGATTTTCTTAGCATTGAGCTTGGAATCTTTCAAGTCTACTCCAGTATTCTCCAAGCTTTTAATTTAATGCCATGATGACAGGATTGAATCATCTTCGCCGATATGTCATAAATATTTTTCAGCAAATTCATGCACGAACATAGGTGGGAACTAAATATATTTTTCTCAGCATTGAGTACCTCAAACAAGCAAGTCAATTCACTGTATACCATACATTATAGAATTGACAAATAGTGTACAGAACTGCTATTGTTGGAGAAGCAATTGTTTTATTGGGGTTATCTACGGTGAAGATGGCAAAAATATCTTCACATAAAATTATCTCTACTTTTTGTGTGTAGACCCTATATACTTATGAGTCCCACACATAAAATGGTAGAACCCATATATAAAAAATAGAGATAATCTTTATATAAAGATTTTTTTACCATCTTTATCATAAAATCCACCTTGTTTTATTTAGTGTGTTTACAAGATTCAAGATGATAACTTACAAGCACAATGACACCGAGTGTTAGTGGACTTTTGAATATCCGTTTGCAGCTCTCAAACCACGATTGGAGCAAAAGCTACAAGACTCAAACCATGATTTGAGCAAAAGCTACAAGAAAGTAACTTTAGTTCAGACCATGGTTTGGAGCTAAGCAAACAAAAACCAAACATGCTCATCCCAATAGATGATATAGTCGACTGTACTAATTAATCCACATCATTGATTTATATCAAGCCAAAAAATAAAAAATAAAAAAATTGCCTTTTTCTTTTTTGGACGTGTGACCCTTTATCTTACCCAAAAAACACAACTATAACATAAAACAAAGCAAAAAGCAAAATTTCAATTCAAGGCAATAAATTAAGAAGAGAATAATGCTGGTCACATATCAGGTAAGTGCACGTCTCTTCACATTAGTGTGGGAGTAGTAGCAATCAAATGGTGAAAATTATAGAGATGTGAAGAGATGTGAGAAATAGTGATCTCTGTCTAGCATTACTCGGAAGAAAATTAGCATGTACATGATTATTTAATTCAATGCATGTCTGACCACTTTTTTAGAGGGAGCAGTGGATAAATAAAAGAAATGTTTTATTCTTTTCTACCACCAACAGGCAAGCAGAGACAGTAGCTGGCCAAGAATACAAACAGAAAGACACCATCAAAAAATGAAGGCTGAGAGACTTGGGGGGCGTTTGGATAAATTTGGAAAAAAGGAAAAAAAAAACTGTTAAGAAAAAAACAAAAGCAAATTCTAACCAGCTTCTTAAAAAAAGCAGACAAATGATTATTTTCTAATTCTTCTTTTTTAGAAGCTTATCCAAACAAACTAAACAAATTTAAGAAGTACATCTTATTAGAAGAGGGGGAAAAACATAAACAGACGCACCCAAAACCAGTTACTGAAATAGTGAAATTACTTAGCAGGCTTCTTATAGACAAGATTATTTATCAATAAAAAGGCGAAACTACAAAGTAGGTCTACTGACAAACCTAAGGAAAATTCAATAGCTAAGGTTGTCCCTGAAGGGTGGCAGCTCTTTCAGCTACCAGCATCTCATATTTCTTCTGCAGCCTAACAAAGTTGGTAGTGACTTGGAAGAATTGTCCCTTAGTTGTAATATGAAGCAATAATAAGCAATAATCAGGGTGACTCTCTGACAAACCATTGTCAATTGAAGAATATCAGCATCCAAGCAAAGTACAACTTATTATCAAACCAATGAAAGTCTTGATCTCCGTAGTAGGTTAGAGATGTTACATAAACAAAGTTAAAAATTTAGAATCTGTATGAATAACACCACTTATGACTTTTTTCAACTTTTTGAAAGTCAAAATTCATATTTTTAACTTTTTGTCCCATTTGACTATACAGTTTATTACTTCCCAAAAAGTCATTTTTAGTGTTCTTGAGAAGTTAAAATATCTTGCTTCTCAACAAGCATTTTTTAAGACACTCTCAACAAGCACTTCTGTTATTATGTATCCAAGTACAAAAAAAATTATTCATAAGTTACTTTCACATAAGTGCCTAAATAAGCTATTTATCCAAACAAGCCCTAACTATAATGTAAAGCTTATGCATTCCATGAAACAGCAACAAAGAGTACCATTGCTGTCACCAAGGATTCCACTAGTAGAAGGCTAAAAAATAAATAAGTTAAACTAAAACCACATGTAACAAGTCTGCTCCTAACACAAGATATATCAACCTCAACAAGCTGACTAGAAACATCTATCAGGAACTGAGAGTTTCCTAGTTGAACCTCACAAGGTTTTGTCCGGTAAATGATTAAGGTGCAAACTGCACATTCCAACTTTCAGTATCATAGCAAGTGTCACCAATAGCATACTAACGTGAACTGTACTATACTTTGCTTTCAATTTTATCATATCCTAATGAAGAAATGCTACATCTTTTCTTGGGAAAAAATTAAAAGGAAGCAAAAGTGAAAAGAAAGGAAGAACAGAGCACTATGCCAAAGTAACCCTTTTTAAAAATGTTTTCTACTCTCAAAACCTTAATAACCAGTACAGGAGAAAAAAAAAAAAAAACAAAATTCCAAATTAAGCACTCCTGAAGCTTGATTATATTTATACGTAAGTTATCATTCAGAATATAGGTGTTAATCAATTTTTGCTTCTTTAAGCTGGTTACTTTGTTGAAAAACCAAATCAAATTATCATCTAATAAGTAATAACTATTACATGACAACTGGGTATTATGCCCAACACAGAAAAATGAAAGAAAATGGGATTAGAATTACGCAGCGACTTGCATGACAACTTGCTGTACGATCACTCTTGGTGAATATTCTGTATAGCTGCAGTGATACTTTTACAATCATATTCCATGATCTTCATCCAGTTCTCAAAGTCCCCAATTTCCTATGAGTTCAAATGAAAGTTCATAATAAGTTAAGCAAATGCACATTTTATCAAAAAAAATATATACAATAAGTTAAGCACTGATCAACCTTTAATTAAATGACAAAAATTTGACTGTTAACACCATACTTCAAAGAAAATATACAGCATATAGATTATAGTAAGTGCCAAATTCTTCTTTTGATAGAAAAAAGAAGTATTATTAGAAGAGAAGGAAAGAGTGCAAAAGAGAATAAGGTATCCTCACAAATGAACCCAAAAAAGAAAAAGGTAAATCCTAAGTGGATAAACCATGCAAAAATGCATGCCGATCCTTTTGTATAGCAAATAATGACACCATGAAACAAACCATGAGCAGAGCACCAAAGGGAAGCCAAAACAGTAATCTACCCAAAATAAAGTCTTTAGTTGAGAAGTATCATTACAAATTCCAACATTCCTTTTAAACAGATACACCAAAGCACAACATAAACCAAGGACTGCCACAAGATATTTGAATCTTTATGAGAGCCAAAGCCTCTTAGTGAGAAGAAAATTATGTAAATTCATAGGGCTAATCCACAACTCTCCAAAGATACCAAAACTATTGTTCCAAAGTGACCTCACCATAAAGCAATACAAACCCCCAATTCAGAATCCAAACCAACATAATACACATATTTGAGAACAAAGCAGTGAGGGGCTTGCGCTCTTACAGCAAGTCATTTGTGTTAATTCTGTTAAAAATAGTAGTCCAAACAAAAGCTTTAACCTTTTGGGGAGCTTGGGATTTCCAAATTCAATAAGAAGGCCATAGACATTGATCTTCTCCTCCTATTTCCATCTTTATACTTGAGTAAATTATTGTGCACAAGGGGTCTTTCAAAACAAAGGACTATAGGCAGTAAACCATTTATCCATTATTACTCTACCAAATGATTGATGTCTATTTCCACAAACAAGGACCTGCATCAACCTTGCAAGCACAACTGCCTCAATTACAGGGATACTAACCATAGAACCCCTTAGGTCTTTTATCTTTTTCTTTTCTTTTCTTTTCTTTTCTTTTTTTTAATGTCAAAAAGTGCTGAAAGAGAAACTCAAAATTGTGCCATGAACCCAAAGCACAACGAACAATTTGACAAGAAGAAACTCATAATCTAGTAATCTAGGTTCGCTGAAGTCTTATTTACGAGCCCCATTATAAACCTCCAATCAGTTCAAGAAAGCAAACACGTCAGTCACAGCCCTTAACGCATCCCCAATTTCAAGCAAAAAACGATAACTGTTTCGCAAAAATGGCCCTATAGCAAAGTGGCTCCTAGTAGCTTCAAGAGGAAGGACTTGATGCCTGCCAGTTTCTATTCCCTAATGAGCCTCAATACTCACTAAGCCTACCTTTCCCTATTCCCTTAACAGGACTCAAGACCTCCTTAGGGCATGTTTGTGAGTTAGGATTTTGGAGGAGAGGGAAGAGAAGGGCTTGAAAACCTCAACTCACAAACATATTAGTAACCAAAAGATAATTATAACCATCATCATCATCATTTAGAAATAAAATTATCCAAACTATCCCGAAATTGACACTGCACTAACATAGTACAAAACAATACAAAAATTTTAAAATAAAAAAAGATTAATTTTGATGCACTATCAATATAAAAGTACACAGACAATACTTAAGCATTCAATTATATATTGTCACATTACTAAAAATGTTTTACTCTCACACCTACTACTTCAAAAGCCTCACATATAGTAACATGTGACTGAATGACCATTTTTACCTTGCCGGTGTATCAAAATTAATCTAATAAAACAACGAAAATAACAAATTGTGAAACACCCATCTCACATTTTAGCAAATGCAATGCATTAACAAGAAAAGAAAAAACAAAGTAATAATGTATAGAGAGAGAAAGAGACAGAGAGAGAGAGAGAGAGAGAGAGAGATAGAAAACATAGCAGAAGATGATGGTGCTCAAACAAGCATACCTTAACAGCAGTGTTGAGAGCATGAGTGGCAGCAAGCCACTGATCCGTCTGCTTCATGAACCTCGCAATAGTGGCAGCCAGAGCTCTAATCTCATGCTCTATTCGCTTCTCGTTTATGAACGAACCCTGCACCCCACCGTTCACCGCTTCCACCAGCAGCTCCGAGACGCGCTCCGCTTTCCTCATTGCCTCCTTCTTCGCTTTCTCTGCCCCAAAAATCCCGAAAACCCCCAAAAAATAAAAATAAAAAATCATGTGGGCGTGGCTAGAATAGAAAAAAGATCAAATTTTTGAGAAGAGGGAAAAAAATAAAAAAAGAAAAAGAGTAAACTTTCAAATTGTCCCTAGCATTATAAGCATCAATCAAAATAATAATTTTTAAGTATTACTATTTTGACGCTTACAATTTCAGGAAGTAATTTGAGGCTTTTATTTACCAGTGTGGTGGCGCAGTATGAGGGAGTTGTGGTTGTGGAGGTTGAGGAAGTGGTGGAGGGAAGCTTCTAGACCCTTTGGATCAGTGTTAATGTTGGGTCGGTTAGTGTCCGCGGAGGATACCGATCGTGCGCGCGACAGGGGGGCCTGGGATGAGGAGTACATAGTTTAGTTCCTGTTGGTGTCTGGCAGCCTCAGGAATCAGCACCACCAAACTACAAGCACCATCTTGCACCAAATGGCTTTCCCTTTTGGTGATTTTCATTTTTATGGATAAATTGCTCTAATTATTAATAATAATGGTTTCTATCATTTCATGGAACTTTTTAAATATTTTTTTATGATTTATAAGGTTTTAATTAAAGTTTTATAAGTGTATAATAAGAGGCAAATGCTTTCAAAGAAATAATCACACATGATTGAATCGGATAATTATGTAAAATAATTTTATATTAAAAAATATCAAAATTAAATTATTTATATAATTTTATTTGGTAATAGCTTGTTTTGAGGAAAATAATTTTTTAAAACTATCTCCAAAATTTTTTCATTATAAGTTGTTTGTATTCAAAATAAATTAATGCAAACATAATATAAAAAATTTAATTTTAATATATTATCAATATTAAAATTAGTTATATAACCATTTAATCGCATATCGTTATATTGATAAAAAGATTTGACTTATACTATTATTATCTGAAAAATAACATAAACAATAATATATAATTAAATAATAATATAAAAACTCTTCACATTAACCATGCATCTAAATTTAATCTACACTATGTATCTTAGTAAAATTCTTAAAATATATAGACTATAGGGCCTTAAAATGTGAGTCACTTTTTGTATAGAAGCCTTTTTGGTTTTGAATGAGGGTTGGTCTAGACGGAAGAACTCGTGAGCCGGCAAATACTTGAAGAATGCAAGGACCGGCCCACTTGACTATGTTGACATCCTTTGAATTTTTCAAGTGGGCTAAAGCCTGAAAGTTCTTATTATGCAAGCCCATTTTCATATAACTCTATACCCACTGTCCGTATCTTAGCTCTTCAGTGCTGTTTGACCCAAAAAATCCCAAAAAAAAAAGCTTTAAAGTTCAATAACAAATCATTGACCAAAAAAAAAAAAAAAACACAAAAGTGTAAAAATTTGAAAATTAATTATCGTATATGTAGTTCTATCATGCACATTTATTTTGATGTTAACAAAAAAACAATTGCATGTTCGTTCGTTCTTTTTTTGTAATTATTATATACAATTTCTATTTTATTTTGAGATTAAACAAGAAGCATCCATGTTAATATGATCAAAGTGTTGGAATTTTATATCTTAATTAACACAAACAATCATTCAAAATCTCTGCATCTAAATATTCAATTTGATTCTAAATATGATACAATAATTAGTATTAAAAAAATGCTGGACAATTAGAATTCAGAATAATGTAATACACGTGTTGATCCTTAGATGAACTAATGGGTCATACTATTTTATTTTATCCAATAATTATATTTATTTTCTATAAAAAATTCTGGCAAATTTTTTTAACTATATAACATTATTATTATTATTATTATTATTATTATTATAACTAAGAGATTGAGTTTTAGGGTTTTGGAAAGGTTCGAGGCAAAGAATCCATAATTCAATTAAGAGGCCATCTGGCTAATCAGAATTGATGATGAGATGAAAGAGATCAGATATGAGGGAGGTTAGAGATTAGGGAATAAGTACTCTTATCCCTCAAAATATGATGTGCAGCATCAATTCGGTAAGCCCATGTCATTAACTTAATGGGATAAGTCTATCCATTTTAATAAGCCTAGCTATGCACAGGCCCTATGCCATACTCACTTAGTCCTAAATGACATTAAATTCAATAACAATATATATTGATCATAAATTAGACCAAATAATTTGCTCTAATATTTTGATATCTAATTAATATATATTGTATAAAATAGAGCGTAATACTAATTTATGCTAGTCTACTTAAAGTAATCAAATACAGTCTCATTTAGATCATCTTATTTTTTTTATTATCTTTTCCAGGTAAATCAAAGGGCCAAAACCGAAGAAAACAGACACTTATCGTTATGAACTTTCTCATAATCCATAATATAAGAGCAAACATTAATTGATAATGCCACCCCTAGTTTTCATCTTTTAATAATGGCTGTTCATTCTACCGAAAAAAAAACAATCATTTATAACATGTTAACTTAAAAGTCAATGAGAAATCATGTTAGATTAAAATGGTGTTTTATAAAACGGAAGCGATCAAAAGGCAATATTCATATTTTTTTCTAAGTATATCAACCAATTGTATTTATTTTCATTCTTTTTTCTTTTTAACTTAAATCCAATAAAGAAGAAATTTTAATCTGAATTTTCATCCAATAAAACCTACATATTGATATCCACGAACGTTACCTTAATAGGTTGGTCACCCTGCTAGTGCTAGAACTATTACAAGTTCAAACATGAGTAGCATGGTCTTCCTGTCTATCTATTCCTATGGCTATAAATACGTCCGTACGTAGTCCATTAGGATATTGTTAACAAATTCTCAGTCGCTGATAGAAGAGAGCAATACAGTTATTGGTAGAGTTGTCATTTGTCAACCTATATGTACCTGCTTCCTTGGAGTGGTTCGGCTGTTGCTTTTTAATTTTATTTTATTTTTTCAATTTTCTTATATAGAAAGTGATCTATGTACGTTTTTTTCCCTCCCAAAGCGATAAGATTCGGATCAATACAATACGAGGTAAGACAAAGATGTAGACAAGTAATTTCCTTCTCCCTTTTATCAAGAAATGGAGGAAAAAATGAAAAAGTGAGTCAAGAGAACACAAATCACACTCATTAACTTGTCATATTGTTGTTTGAATTGAGAATATAAGCAAAGGATGTGAGTTTTCAAACTCTGAAAACGGGCTCTAAACGAAGTGTTAGCATCCAATTGTTTCATTGCTTCTCTTCTACGCCTTTCTCTTTCTCGTGAGCCAGCACGCATATATTCCTCTACCTCTTAGCGTGTGGGACGACCAAATTCGACGAATTTTAAAGAACTTAGACTTGAAGACCAAGCTAGCTACGAATAATTAATGAAATTATGATTAGCCACTACTACACATTTTGTTAATACGTGAGATTGTTTGCTTTAAGATTGAGCAAAATTGTTGAAACTACTAGCACACATGCCGGTCTAACCAATCCAATATGCTCTATAGATAGGTTATCAGAAGAACGTAGCGGTAATTAAGGACCTAAGATGATAAAAGCACAATATCATTATTTATGTATATGCCTTCAATATAGATTCAATTTAATATTGCCAGTGTTGATGCTAAACGACATTTTCTAGAGCATTTTCTCCTCTTAAAGTACTAATAAAGTTTAATTATTAACAGTATACCCTAACAAAAAAAAGTTTAATTGTTAACACGTTAAATCTGTTCGACACCTTTGTCTGAGAGAAGCGATCAATGATTGCAACATAGAATTATATAAGTTAATTCCAAATTCAAAGCATGTAACTTTTGTTAATTGGAGTTCAATTTTGAGGGACTTTCGCCCTTCAGAAAGCAAATATTGGTATGTGCATGGAGCAGCCTATATATGCTTTACAACGAGATGAATTTTTGTTCTTCAGTGAATAAATATACATGTTTCGTTTTTCTTTTATTTTGGTATTAGTCAAGATGTTTTTGGACCATTTCCTAGTTACCAGCCCTACCAAGACAAAGCAGCCATCACAGCCCAGCTGTAGGTTTGACTTTCACTTTACCGACCTGCCCTTCTCAAAACCCATGTGATGTGAGTAATTAGTATTATATACTTTTGTTTTTGGTTGAATAGTATTGTACACTTTTAATTAAAAGTCTTTTTTTTTTTTTTCCGGTCATCACTTTTAATAGTCTCAACTTAGCAACAAAAGCCTTTCTTTTTCATATTTTGTTTTGTCCTGCAAAGTTGCAGACTTGCTTGTCCTGGCATGCATGCACCTCTCAATTTGGATTAATACATCTTTTTTTTTTTTTAATGATGACATATAAAAAGAGAGATAAACACAATTATCCTAAATAAACTCTTATAAATTGTAAGAGAGTTTCATTTATTTAAAATATTTGTTTTATTTCTCTTCTCATAACATAATTATATAAAAGTAAATAAATAAAACAATCCTAATCATTGAATCTATGCTCACCAGTAGTTTGGCCTGATAATAAACAAAGGAAGCATAGAAATAAAATGCAGCACAGCTATTAGTAACAATCCAAGATCAAGTCTATAATCAGCCTCAATCCACCATAATCCTTAAGAAACAGTAACAATATTTTTTTGAATAATTAATTTGATGTCTTTCACTTTGAAAACTAATTTAATATCATCATTAAATTAACATAATTATTTTGATAGACATTTCTATATATCTCTGTTGTTGTCTCGAATAGGTGGGTAGAGAAAGCGGGAGAGGTTGTCATATAGGTTGAGGTGAAACTCCATAACCCCCTCCCCCTACTATGGTATTTATAGGGGTGAGGGTGATACCCGCTGCTAGTGAAAAGATGGACTTGAGCCAGGTAAATAGGAAACTTGAATGGATCATAAGCCCCCTAGCCTTGAACTCTAAAAGAGCAAAGTGGTTAAGAAAGGTCGGGTGAGGAAGTCTGAGGAATTAAGGGACTCGAAGATACTCGAAGACCAAACAGATCACAAGCCCCCTAGTCTTGAGCTCTAAAAGAGTGAAGACGCTAAAAAAGGTCGGGGAACCGAGGGACCAAGAGACTAAATAGATCACGACAAGCCCCCCAACCTTGAGCTCTAAAAGAGCGAAAAAGTTAAGAAATATATTAAACCTGGTAAGGACGGTTGTACTTATAAGCATTCGAGCAATTCAAATGTCACCAATGAATGGAAACGTTGAGCGATCAAAGGTGACCATAGCATCTTATTACCATATGCACGTATGGATCAACCAGCTTGTGAGTGTTGTCTCTCGACCGCATTGTTGAATGAACCTTGTTCAATCGCTCAATTTACCGTATAATTTGGTATATTGCAAACCAATTTCTTTGTTAATTGAGTGTCTGATTGGGAAATACTAGAATAGTGTGTTCATTCTGTTTATAGTGTAGATTTTTAACTTGATGAGTGAGCAGTAAGATTATTAAAAGTGATATCCTAGTCTTATGATTGATCATGCTAACTAGGTAAACAATAAGGGCTATAACTAGGCTCTGATTGTCTGTAGCCCTTTTTGTGAACTTGGTAGCAAATTTTCTTACTTGGGAAGACTCTTCCACTAAGTAACATTAATGTTATGTGACATTGATTTACTAGCTCATTAGTTTGGACAGTGCCAGGTTTGTTAGACTTTTAGATATTTGCTGGCTATCGTGAATATTGGCCTTACTATTCAGCTTTGATGTCTTCAATAGTGCCAGCTATAGGTGAATACTGGTCTTAAATAGTTGCTAGTGAATTACGAGTTTTAGATCGTTGTTGGTGAAAACCGGCTTTTGTTGAATGCCGATGAATATTGAGCTTTGTTGAGTACCGGTGAAGATTAGGTTTTGTTGAGTACCGATGAATACTGGACTTTCCTAAATGTCAGTGAATACCGGGCTTTGTTAAGTACCAGTGAAAATCGGATTTTGTTGATTACTGGTGAATATCAGGCTTTGTTGATTACCAATGAATACCGAGTTTTGTTGAATGCCGATGAATACCAAGTTTTATTGAGTACCAATAAAAATCGGATTTTGTTAAGTACCGGTGAATACCGAATTTTACTAAATGCTATTGAGTACCGAGCTTTGCTGAATGCCGGAGAAAATGGGGCTTTTTGTCAGTGAAGACTTGTCTTTACTAGGTGCTAGTGATAGTCTGATCTAGCCTTGCATTCTGATGGGAGCCACTTCCTATCCCTATTACCATCTTTAAATAATACAAACACACTACCATTTCAAAAGTTAGAATGAAAGAGAAAGTAATATTTTTTTTTGGGTGGACAGAGAAAACAATAAATTAAATTTACTAGGATCATCAAATGCCATAATTAGAATACCATTTATCATAATTGATGATTTAAATGGTGATAACTTAGAGAAAATTGATGTCGTTATTCTAATAATGCATTCAAACCAATTAAAATCCATCTACTAGCAATTCAATCAATCTTAAAATTGCCATCATTCTATCAACCGTTATAATCTTCAAATGATGGCAAGAATAATTCACTAAAAAAGAATAATCTTGAAAAGTTTTTAAACATTTTAATATAATTTGACGGTTACATCATTTGCCATCAACACACTCCTTTCTAATTCAATGATCACTTTCATGTACTAAGCATTAAAATCACAACTTCCCATTTCATTTTCTTCAAAATAAGCAGGTATATACGAATAGTTAGATCATAATCATGCGTGTTAGTATACTTCGTCATGCTGAAAGCAGAAAATGAAATTAAATATTACCAACAGTAGTAAAATAGAGAGATGCAATCATTTGACAGTTGAAGCTATATGTTAAAAATAATAATTTGAATAAAACGTAACAACAGAAATTATTATTCTTTTTTTTAAAAAAAATGGAAATTAAAGGCATATTATAATATTTATTTATCGTTAATTTTTCTCCACTAATTAATATCCTCCAATTGAGATTTCTACCCTGAAATAACTAGAACACTAAACAAATTTACACATTGCACTATTTAATCTTATCATCAAATGTCATGTATGCTAACATGTAGAAAATTTAATACATATAGTATGAACAAATCGTAGCTTATAAAGGTAATAATGAAAATAATAAATGAGAACCAACGTAGCAAGCATAACTTGTCATAAATTTAGAATTGAAGAAAATGATAATGACAAATGGAATGCCACATTGTTGTCCGTTTTATCCCTCACCATTAATCTGATTTCCAATATAAATTGTCATAGAATTCACATATGTATTGACACAGCTTTAATTAGTATTTGACCAATTAAAAGCAACTTTCAAGGAATCCCAAAGATTAATGTTATGCAATATTACCGGTAAAACAAGTATATACAAATTGAAGCAAAGTTGCTATGAAATATTTTATTACCATATTATTTATATATATAATATTTAAAATATAATGTACACAGAAAAACATATAAACTATATATAACATTATTTACAAAATGTGAAATATATGAAGCGTTATTTAGATATGTTAACACAGTACTAATATTTAAAATAAAATATTTATTTCATACAATATATAACGTATATAAATAAGAAAATACATAAGGGCCAATAATTTTATGGTAATAATGTTATAAATAGTAATAATTTTGCTCATAATTAATGACAATTATAATTAATTTAAAATTAAAACTGTATCCATGTGAATTGAATGGCATATGGGACCAAATACGATGAGCTCTTCGTTGGGAAAGAAAAGAAGCAATCACAATGATTAAAATTATGTAATCTGACTGTTCGGTGGTTTATCAAATCAAATTACCATTAAAATTGAATTCAAAAACTGCATGAAATAAGAATAAACTAAAATTAATAATTCGTGTAAGTTTAAATCAACAATTGGCAAAAGTTTTATATGAAGTACTCTCAGATTAATTTTCAATTTCATATATAATGATGTTTATTTGTGTTTTCCTTGCGATGTGCCAGCCATAAGGCACGCAAGCTTTCATGCTTAGCCTTCTGTTATTTTTGTTCCAATTTGTGGTTTAGCAATTGCTATCCGAATTGATTCCTTTGCTAATACATATTTGTTTTTCCTAAACACTCTATTTAGACTCACAGAATGGAAATGAAAGGGTAAAGGACGACAGGTTCTTATCGTAGTAAATTAAATGTGAAAAGTTATGTTGTGTGAGGCACATAATGTGAGGATTGGACGCTGCCATAACCTGCTAGTCAGATATTGGTACAAAGATTGTTGTGGACTACGTACCTATTCCTTCACCATTTCCTTTCAACAAAGAAAATGAAAATATTAATTAGTGGAAGTAGAAAAGGTCTTACCTTCTTAATAGAAGCTTTCTCCACGAGTTTCTTGATAACGTTGATCTGGACACCTTTGGGTGAGTTCCATACTGCAATTTAGGTTTGTGGCATTCGCATTTTGGTTGGTGGTATTCCGTGTACTGCATGTAATGGTGAGATGCATGCAGCTTACAGGTATTAGGGTATATAGTGGAAGCAATTTTATCTGATTTTCACATACGGTGCCAAAATGTTGTTGTCTCAACTAGATGGGCAGAGAAAGTAGGAGAGTTTGGTATATAGGCTCCAGTGAAGTACCATAACCCCCTCCTCTACCATGATATTTGTAGGGAGTGAGAGTGGTACCAACTAATAGTAGTGAGATGGGCTTGGGTTAGGTGGAAAAGAAATCCGAACGGATCAATCTCATAATCTAAAGTGAATCTTTTTGCTTTTGAACTTGCATAAGAAAACGTAATTAATTTATTTATGTTAAATTTGAAAGCTGTATAATTTCAAGGACAAACTAATAGTGAATTTTTAATTAGAAGAGCGCCACGTAAAGTTATCTGATTGTTGTTCCCATTATAAATTCATAATTTATGAAAAATTTGGTTAAAGAAAAAACTTATTATTAATTGTATAATACATTGGGATTACATGAAATTAGTATTTCAAAAGAGAAGTGTAAATGGAATAATAAATTAGGATAAGTAAGCGCAATTTGCCCTTAAAATTGTTGTGTAATTTCGTCAAACTTCATATCTATGTGGGCGGCCGGCAAGTTTTTAACTAACTCATAATTTGCAGAAGAAAATAAGTGTTTCCTTTGTTTTTTCTTAGCCAAGTTTCATGTGTAGTACGGAGATGGCGTTCCACAGTCTTCTTTTCATTTTAACGATATGATCAACATTAATGCTAATCAAGGATAGGGTTAAACAAGTGGAGTAAGAGCATTTTTGGATTAGATTAATTAATTGTAGGAATTTGTTTTTTGAAAAAATATCCTCAAGAAACTTTAAATATAAGTTGTTTTAAATATAAAATAAATTAATTCAAACACACAATACACTATTGCCCATATAGACAAAAACCCCAACTAGTATATGGACCTCTGCAAGAAAGTTAAATCAAGATAATTATCCACTTAAAGTAATTAGTATAATTTAATCAAGAGTTCAAGACACGTTTTATCATCGTTTTAGTCAAAATAGGAAAAATCCGAATTTGAATTCTATCTTTCAGTCGTACAGCTTTTAAAAAAAAAAAAAAAATCTTTCAGTCGTACTAACAACTTACTACTATATTAATTAACATAATAAAACAATATATAACTAGCCTAATCAAACATTAGCATAATTATACTTTTATATAAATCATCACAAGTTTTAAAATCTAACAACTCGGGAATCGTTTCTCATATACCGTTTTCAATCATGCAGTGACACAATTTTTGTTAGTGTATATAATATAAAATATTAAGACTAAAGATCGAGGTACAACAATCAATTAGAGTGAATAATAATTGTAGCTGCACAACTCCTTTTTTTATTATTATAATAAAAAATTTAGGTTGAGGGAAAAGTCCATCTCAATTTAAGGTTAGGACATGTCATTGGATTCAATAAGTACTTACAAAGATACTTATATATAGATCACCCACCAACAGAAAAATCTAAGAACTTTAAGTGATGGTGATATATGAGCAGAAAACCAATCAAGTAACTCAATTTCCATGACAGTAGTTGTAACATACTCCAAATATATGCGCCATACTCGAGTCATGGGGCTTTACTTAGATGTTGTTACTGCTGCTAAAAAATATATATATATATATAGTCCTGAAACTTCAAAATTCTTTATTGAATAGGGGTTTATTATCCCAAATATTCATACATATAAGGTCAAATAACTATAACTTATAAGAAACTTAACTAATATTGTATATAACTCTTGCCCTAATCTGATGTAGTCACTTCGTGGCTATCGGTCGCCCACTTTGGTCTCCCAGACTGGGCTCAGGTCCAGGTCTTGCATCTTGTAAGTATTTTGAGACATTCATTGCCAACTTGACGTCTATTCTATATGCTGGAATGTTTACGGAAAGACACACAAACAGGCAATGAGGACTTTAAGTCCTCGGTAGGTAAACTTAAACCACCAATCATGCAGTATCATTATAAATATTCCAACTGCTTTGGGTTTCTTATGAAAACTTGAATACATACATATAAGCATTAGTTCAATTTTAAGTTTGAAAACACCTTTCTCAAAGTGGGTTATATTTTTAGCAACCACTTAGCATATTCCATGATAGACATAATAACAATGATAATATAGCATTTCAATCACAATCACAAAACATTGTAGCAAAATGATATACTTAAATGTGCATATGCAAATGCTCATGCTTGATTTTATGCAAGTACACTTGACTTTTTTATCTCTTTCTTCCTTTAACTTGCATTTTGCTTCTCTGTACTTGGTCTCTTGGAGGTGAATGGCCTCCCACCTCCCAGTGATAGCCTACTTTACAGGACTAAGCTCGTTCCTATACAGGATTGCCAGATTTACTTTCCCTGACTCTCCCACCGGTCTATTCCCCTTAAATTTGGTTAGGGGCTGGCCCAAGTTTTAGATAGTATTGCCTTGATCCATTACGAGTTGGAGGCTTGACACATCCCTTTGCAAGTTCTTATTATCTTTCTTCATTCTTGAACATGATTATGCATGTACATGCTATATGCACTTATGCACATGCTTCATATCTTGCTTTCATACATTCTTGCATGCATGATTTCCATGAGTATGACATATAAACATTCATAGCATTTCATATACTTCTGGCAAAAATTAGGCAGCATAACAACTGAACATATAGGCATCCCATTATTTAGACAATCAGCCAGTTATCATAGATAATGTATCAATATAACATTATGTTGATGTGAAATCGCATTAGTCTTATATGCCTTTAAGTCTTTCATGGTTTTATGGGACCTTTAGACCAAGACATTCCTCAAGTTATCCTACTTCCTTTAAATCTGCCCTATTCTTATAAATTCCACTAAAATTCTATTTTAATCTAAAAATTTAATATGTTGTAACCCTGTTTGTCTACTTTTGAACCTGTTTGGTCTCATTAAATTTTGAGATCTATAACTTAAGTTATTAAAGTTTTACTCAAGGCTGCTCTGTTTCAGGACAGACTTGCACACTTAACTTTAGAAAATCACTAAAAATCCATCTTGTATCATTTTCATCCGAAATTTACATCAAAATGTAGCTATTAGGACCATATTTAAATCCTCATATGTTTCACTTAAATTGAGTAAATAGAGCTCAAGTTATGAGCTCCTCAATTAGGCTGCCCTATTTCCACCCAAACAGAGTATGGGTCAACTTCAAAGAATTACTGGGGAAAATACACTCATGATATGATTATGAAATTTGCTACGTGTTAGATTTTTTTAAAAATTAGTTTCACTTAATTTGAAGTTCTATAGGATGAGTTATGCTCTTCATATCACACCCTGGTCAGGACAAAGTGTGAATTCCCATAGTTAACTTCTAAAATTCACAATTAATTCATTTTAAATCCAATGATCTTATAATTTATATGGTTGGATTTCTCTTAAAGCCTAGCTTCATTAAAAAATAGTTTCATTCAAATTTGAGCTCTTTGTAGTGAGTTATTAGCTTCACTGTACAGATGGCGTATTAGGGTTCTATCTCATAGCTTCTCTATTTTGTGTTCCTATTAGTCTTTTGATCTAATATTCAATCTAAGCCAATATTTCCTATCTTAAATCACTAAAAGGGGTCATATAAACATCATACAAGATTAAATACATGACAACACAAAGAGATATCATCAGCCACATAGCCATATAACTCATCAAATACTAAGAATTTGATTTAACTACCTTAAAATCCTTGAAACTATAGAAGCAAGGAAAACCAAAGCAACATCCTAGCCTTCCTTCCTTGTCATGGTAGTGAGATAGACGGAGGTGGAGAAACTCTACTTGAGATTTAATCATCAAATTGATAGAGAAATATTGTAGAGGAGAAGCATGATGATCAATTTTCATAAAAGAAGCAAGTGAATTTGAGGCCAAGAAGGCTATCAACTATGAGTTTGAAGCTCATAGCCATGGAGGTGACAGAAGAAGAAGAAGATGAGGAAGATATAGCGATGGTGGTAGTGGCGCAAAATGAAGGAGAAAAAGGGAAAAATGTTGGCTTCTTTTGTAAGTTGATGGCTCAAATTCTATTGGTGGATATTAGGCAAAATTTCAATTCACTTAAGTTTGAGTTTTTGGTGGCCCTAGTTTGTCCACCTAGAGCACCAGTGTAGCTCATCTCTGGCCACATGCTCTGGCTATTCCCCTGCTAGGTCTACCTAGTCTCTAGAGGATTATTTCCCTGGATTTATCATGCCCGGGGACAATATAGGACCTTTGAGGATCAATTCAAGATATCTAGCTATTAATTCGAGTATATAGGGAAGATATTTGTAGAAAAGGTGAGGGTGACTCACCTGGTTGGGTGTGCAGCCCACATTGCACTATGTGCTCCAACCATGTGGTCCACTTTGGGCCACATGTAAGAGGTGTAACTTCCTAATAACTAAATCCTCTGGTATCTTATGCCACTACTTGATCGATTTTCACCTCCAAAGAAATTCTAACCATACTCTACTTCTACTTGTATTTTAGTTGTCTATTAGCATTGTCGGGCTCACCTATTCTCAGAATTGGGATTTTTCTTCTTCTACCCCTCCTGATAAATAAAAACCCTTAATTACAATTTTATCCCTACTTTTATTACAATTCACTTAATTACAATTTTGCCCTTGTTTTGGGCCTGAGCTTTCTCCTATCTTGATCTATCCCTAGAACCTGAGATGTTACAGTAGTGACATAGCTCTTATATACATATAGATCAAAAGATATATATATACATATAATATATATATATATATATATATATATATATATATATATATATATATGTATGTATGTATGTATGTATGTATGATACAAGTGCAATTATATGAGTAAAGACGGGAATAATTATCCAAAATTATCTTTAACAAAAAAAAAATGTAAGATAGATACGTAATTAATTACTGCCTATCATCATTCTCTTAAAGTCAAGAGTTGCCATCATTTTGTATTATTTTTTTTCTTAGACTTTGCATGCTAAGATTCTTCATACTGAATTGAGTGATAGAGGAAACTTCCAATAAATAATTAAATATGATTCAAATAACAAACTAACATTATAAGGTGACAAAAATACCCATGTAATTCACCCCTATGGCTCTACAATGCTTAGCTAACTTTTCCAAACGTAAAAGTTTATCACTTCAAAATATACATACAAATAATCGTGTGTTCCTAAAACTAAAGACTATTTTCAACTTTTGAATGGGGGCAGGCTGCTGTTTCAGCCAACACACACAATTATTTGGCAAGTATACTTTCAAAGGGAGATGAGTGTAAATCAACAATATTGTGTTCATCCAATACCTAACTTCATCATGCTTGCGAATGAAAGAGGACTATCCTGGAGCATGGCTTTAATTTCATTGATTAGTTAATCTTAATTCAACAAAGAGAAAGATTAAAGGTTTATTGTGGTAATGGTATGCTTTTTATTTTATTTTACTAATTATTTTCACTTTTCTTTAATTCTGATTGAACCATTTAAGATTCATATAAGATTTTGTTATTTTTTCTTCATACTAAATAGCATGCATATTCAACATATATATAAGATACTCTATGCACAACCTAATTCAATGGCAAAAGCTAACTCATAGGGGGTGGAATACCCAAGTGCTTATAAAAAGGTTGTTTAGGTTAAATCTCTAGCCGATGTATCGTGGGACTTCATAACATATCCCTCATGCCCATTAATGAATATTTGAATAGTCTTTAATACCATTTTAAAATTGCGTAAGTCTAACTCAACTTCAAAAATTAGTTTATGAGAGAAGAGGTGTCTAAATGCTTATAAAAATTATTTATGTCACATCTTTAGCCGAAATGAGAGTTCTAACAACACTTAATCATAAAAGTTGACAATTTAATAAATATTTCTCGATCAATTTAAACTATACATATAGTTTCATATAAACTAAATATGGAGATGTAATTTTATTTTTGCATAAAAATTTATCTTTTGGAGAGAGTGTGAGTCCCTATTGTTCCTATCTCGTGCTCTGAGGCAGGGTAGGCTAGTATTTAGGCTTAAAATGTCCTAACCTCCATTATAGGAAGGAAGGGGTATATATAAGATCTGGTACAGTTATGGTAGGGGGCCCATTGGGACATAGTTTAAGGGAGAGAATCCTTAATGATTAGTGTTAAGGATAGAATCTCGCTGGGGGCATAAATGTGGTAGTTAATGAGGTAACATACGTTCTTAAGTTAGGCAACTGAGGGTTGGTATTTCGACCCCCAAATCTCAACGTCTAGAATCGAGGCTATGGTTGGCACGAGGCCACGAATCGAGCCGAGCTATTTCAACCAACTGAGGATAGGTCGGATGTATCGATCGGGCCACAAACCTCACCCTTGAACTCAGTAGGGCGATGAAGCTTAAAGAACGAGTCTAGGTAGACCTACCAGGCCACAAGCCCCCCAGCCTCGAGCTCAATAGAGCGATGAGGCTTGGAAAACAAATTGGGGCACATCGTTTAGGCCATGAAGGTCGAGTTATGCCAACTGGGCCATAAGCCCCTAGCCTCGATCTCAATAACGTGATAAGGCTTAGAGAACGAGCCTGGGTAGGTCGGTTGGGCCATGAAGGTCGGGTTATATCGACCAGGCCACTTTGGTTCCAAGGTGGTTTACTATCACTAAGGTAGTTCTGTATTTATCTAGGTCATTTGCGATTTTCAATACACCATGGCATATGCCATGTGTCGACTTCTTATTTGCCCATATCCCATTACATTACATTGTGCAGATGATGTGATTATAGCCATCGATTTCAAACAGTTTCGCATTCACAATTAGATCTAGCGGATAGTTTCTATGGGGGTTTATTTGTTTCCTTCACTTCCTCCTTTTTCATTTCCTCCTTTTTCATTTTCTTCCTCATACCTTTCTCCTTTGATTACTTCGATAACCTCCCCTTTCTACTCCACCTCTCTATTCGCGGTACTTGTGCTCTTTTCTTAGATTGAGGGTCCTATTGGGATGTAGTAGACGTTGCAGTTGTGATGTTGCGAAGTTGGTGGCGATTTGGGTGCATCTACAACTTTTTCGGTAAGTTTTTTTTAGCATACTATGTGTTTTATGGTGCTTATGCGAGTGTATGTGGGTTTAATTTCTACATTTGAGTTTTGCAAATGTGATTGCTTTTGTAAGTATGTTTTTATCCCTTTATACGATTTCCCTTGGTTGTTCATTTTTTTTCTCCCCATATTCAAGTTTTGAAGCTTATTTTCATTGATGGCTAGTATTGTTTTGTTTTGTGGTTGATTACATTTTCTAGGCAATAATAGTCGTTTATGAGTATTGGTAGTTTGCATGATATTATTTTGGTGAAAAGGATTTATTATAGAGGTCAGATTGTTTCTCGAAGAAATGGATAGGGAAGATGGTGGCAGAAGGGAAAAAAAATAGTGTTAGGGGCTGTGGCTCGCGACAATTTGATGTCCCACATTCTTGGGCCAAGTTAAGGTCTAGTAGTCTATCTCTTGATAGGTCGGCCCCTTCTTTGGGTTGCCAATGTAAGGTTATTGGGGGAAAGGACTATTCTGGCCCGAGTCTACCTAGGTCGGCCTGGATGGAAGATCAATTTCGGTTTGAATTGATAATGAAGGAAGCGAGTGTTAGAAATGCTCGATTACAATTGTATGGGCTTTTATCCCCTGTTTCTTCTAATAAGTGGGGTGGTGTAAGTAGCACAAGTTCCTCTGGAGACATGGCTGATCGGCCTTCCGAAAAACAACTTCCTAGTCTTCCAAGGCAGCGAAGAGTATCTCTCAGATTGTTTCCGTAATACGATCCACAAAGGACCTAGTTATGCTTCGACCTTCCTTGCATTTGCTCGACCCACCAGAAGATTACCAATTAGCTCTCTGTAAGCCTTTAGATCGAGTGACCGGGAATCCAGGCAATGGTTGCTTCTATATGTTCGAGACTTTGTTTACTCGAGTAAAATTAGATCTCCCTTTTCCCCTTGTCTACTGTGGGGCACTATTAGTTCTTCGGGTGACAACAGCTCAAATTCATCATAACAAGTTGGTGTTTATCCAATGTTTTCATCTCTTGTGCCAGCTATTGGGCTTTAAGGCTTCACCTCACATGTTCTTCTACTTCTACCATATTTCTAACAGTAAAGCATCAGGGGATAGTTTGATCTCTTTTGTTGGCTTTGGGGTAAGAAATTTTTGGGGACTTTTAAGTCGTTCTACAAGAAAAAGACCTATCGAGATTAATTTTTAAAGGTGAGACCTGGAGGGTCAGCAACTCAATATTTCTATGATTTGTTAGGCATAACTCGGTTCCCTTTTAAGTCATCATCCTTTGTCACCCTTTCCACCCGAACAGTATCTAGTGATTTTTCTATGGAGTCACATTCCTGAGAAACTTTCTTTTGATTTCCTTACTCTGAAGTTGGATTGCATCGGATGCATTGACCTAATCCATTGTGTCGAGGATTTCAGCCATCTTTTGTTCGCTTATCATTCTTATATTAGTAACTTGTTTTTTCTTGTTTCCAAGAGAAAGAAAGTGAAGGGCGTCAAGGTGCCTAGTGGAGATGGGCTACCAGCTTTAAGGGTTCTGGTGACTCTACTCAAAATGTCACTACTCTTTTTGGTTTGCCTAAGCGTTAGCATGTTGGCAATGGGTCGGCAACTTTTGAGACTGGGAGATCTGCCGCTCATATACCTAATTCTCCCGGTATACTAGAAGTTGCTCTGCCTTTTATCGGGAGCTTTGCTCGTCCTCTTCCTTGTCCAAATCTGATATTTTCCAGCGACCCTAATCCCCTACTAAATGTTGCTAGCCAATTTATAATGGAAATTGATGGTGATGCAAGAATGCCTATCACCTCCATATATGACTAGCACTTCTTGAATGAGGTTTTTATGGACCAAAGCCTTAGTTTCTCATTAGAGCAAAAGAGATATGCAAAGGTCAAGCTGCTCAGACTAATGTGCATCTAACAAGCCCTGGCATTAAGAAGTGCCTCCATCTCTCGCTTCATCGAGAATGAGGTACGTGCAACATTCAATTAGCTGGCTTCTTCGGAGACTTGTTACCAAGAAGCCTTGTGGAAGATACAAGATGATTATTCAGGAGAGGTGGGTGGGTCAGCTAAAGGAAGAGATAAAAAGTTTGGAGCCCCTTGAGTCGTCGGCGAAGGTATTGGAAAAAGAAGTGACCTAGCTTATGGCCGATCTTCGAGTGTTAGAGCAAAAAGTTGTAGATCCAAGAGCCACCTAATAGGAAGTCGAGGGTAAGCTGAAACATAGGGAAGAGGAGATGACCATAAAGAAACATGCCATTGAAGAAGATCTCCCAAAGTAATTTGAGGCAAGTTTCGAGAAAGCAAAGGTAGACTACCGCAAACTTTTCAATGATCCCAATCTAGACTTCGACCAAGCCGATCCATAGCATAAATGGGAGGATGGCGCCTTGGTCTTACCTTCGAGTGATAAGGAGGAGCTGCTGATGAAAATGTGGTTTCTAGTGTTATTAGAGACTAACCCGCAACTTCTTGAAAATCAAGAAATGTCCTGGGTCGCTTTGTAATTTTTATTTGGTCATGGAGTATGTATTTTGTTTGGTTGAAAACTGGTCAACCCTTTTGCAAGAATTTTATGCAAAATGACTAAATTTATGATGAATTCATGCAAATATCTATTGTAGCTTGAACCGTACTAGGGTTATAGTATAAACTTAGGAAATAAAATAGTAAATATGTGAAACCGGACTTCATAATGCCATCAATTAATCAGGTGTCATTGTTGAAGCTCGGACTATAAGAGATTTAGAGCATAAACTTAGGAAGTATGTAAAACCATATTTCAAAATGCCAACTAAAATGTTGATCCAAAATGGCCATGTATTGTCCGAGGCGTAAACGAGTCAGATAAGATACTTAATTATTTAGCATCGCTGAAGACCAAGTTTTGTTGGGCACCAATGAAGACCGGATATTGTTGGATACCGATGAATACCGGATTTGATGGAGTGCTGCTAAATACCAGGTTTGGTTGGGTCCGATGAATACCAGACTTTGTTGAGTATAGTGAATACCGAGTTTTGCTAAGTGCTGGTGAATACCTGGCTCTGTTGGGTATCGGCAGATACTGGGCTTTGTGCTAACTAAAACAAGATTTCTGAAATAAACTTTATTAAAGCTTGAGTAGAGCTCGATTACATTGGCAATTAAGCTAATGTTAACACAATTTGTGCAGATTTAACTATAGTACCTTCATAACTTTATTGCATTCCAAGTGCGAGAGATTTCTTTTCCCGAGAGTTCAACAAGTCTGTATGCTCCATTTTGCAGGGATTTGTAAACTTGGAAAGGGTCATCCCAGTTTGGTGCTAATTTCCCATCAGTTGAATATTTTTCTGCTCTTCTAAGCACTAGATCGCTCGCCTTGAATTTCTGAGTATCGACCTTTGTATTTTATTTTCTTGCTATTCTTTGCTTGATTACTTCCGACCTGATATGAATAATTTCTCGTTCTTCTAGTAGCAAATTTAGATCGCTCCATCTATCATCATTTTGACCTTCATTAAAGTTCATACGCCTTTAGCTCGGTTTGCCAACTTCCACGTGGATCATAACTTACGCTCTGTATGGGAGTCTGTAGGGCATTTCACTGGTTATGGACTAGGTGGAAGTGTGATATACCCATAGTATGCTATACAGCTCTTCGATCCATCTTCCATTAGCCTGATCCAATCTTTTCTTCAAATCTTGTAAGATGACCTTGTTGGCTACTTCTACTTGTCCATTACTTTGGGGGTGTTCGACTGATGAGAAGATTTGTTTTATACCCAACCACTCACAAAATCCTTTAAAATTCTTATAAGTGAATTGAGTGCCATTGTTAGTCACTATGGCATAAAAGAGCCCGAATGTACATGTAATGCTCTTTCATGTAAAGTCTTCTATCTTTTGCACTGTTATCTAAGCACGTGGCTTGACTTCTATTCATTTTGTGCAATAATCAACTACAACTACCGAGTACTTCTGTTATCTGGTGGCTTGGGGGAATAGGGCAAGGAGGTCCATGCCCCATTTGCAGAAAGGTCATGGATTGTCCGAGCTATGTGATTCTCCCGAAGGGGGGCAAGGTGCATTTGGGCAAATCTCTAGTGTTTTTCACATTGCTGGACATATTTCATACAGTTAGCCTTCATTATTGGCCAATAGTACCCTGCTTTGAGCTACCAGCGACCGTCCCCTTAGGTGATGTCCACACACCCCTTCATATACCTTGGTCATGATATATTGGGACTGGTATTTGCATATGTATTTGAGAAGTGGGATTAAGTACCCCTTTTTGAAGAGCTGGTTGTCAATGATTGTGTAAAACACTGCTGACTTTTTTTTATCTTTAGAGCGTCTTTTAGCGTTTGGGTAGGGAACCTTCCTGTAGGTATTTTATTATTGAGGCTTGCCAAGATGCAAGGTCTTTTTCTATCTGCATGATTTCCTCTTTCTGGATGCTGGGTTCCTTTAAAATCTCTTGGATGACCATTCGGTTGTTGCCTGACCATTTGGTACTTGCTAGCTTTGAAAGTAAGTTTGCTCAAACATTCTTTGCTCGGGAAATGTGCTCAATCTTGAAGTTAGTGAAGCCTTTAGAAATGTTATGCACTTCTTGTTGGTATTTGGTAAGCAGATAATCTTTTGCCTAAAACTCTCCCTTAATCTAGCTTATCAAATTATTGTAAGTGGAAAAATAGATGCAAATTCTAAACAAAAATAAAAAACATCTTATTGAATGGGAAACCCGCTTATGAGGGTAATAGACTTTGCCTTTATTACAACTGGGAAATAATTAACAGAAACTAAAAAATAACTTTTGCTAGCTTAAGGCTCGGTTACCCTTCCGTCCAAAATGCTTGGCTAGTGACTAGCTAAGAGTCACTTTTCACGGTGAGGGAGTTGGCTCCCATCTCCTTCACTGGTTGTAAGCCGGGGATTAGAGCTTCATACTCTGCCTAGTTGTTATTTGCTTTTGAGCCGAACCTTAGTGATTGTTCAATCGCTATTCCCTCTAGTCCCTCGAGTATGATACCTACTCTGCTGCTCTTCAAATTAGAAGATCCATATATAAACAAGACCCATGTCGAGCTTTTTCTCTCTAACTGTGTGTCACTCCATTTAACAACGAACTTAGCAAGGAATTGGAACTTGATGGCACCTTGGGGATGATATATGATACTGAAATCTGACAGCTTAATCGACTAGGCGATCATCCTCCCTGCTAGGTCCAACTTGGCTAGGATCTGCTTGATCGGCTATTGGTGTTCACAACGATTTGGTGAGCCTAGAAATAGGGTCTCAGCCTTCGAGCCACGATGACTAAAGCCAATACGAGTTTCTCAATCTTCTGATACCAAACTTCCACCCTTTGCAAAACCTTATTGACAAGGTATGACTCAAATGGTGAGTAGGGTCATGAGATGGTGGCTGAGACTCTACATGGTCATCAGAGTTCTAATAGTTGTTTTGCAGGCGATCAACTTGCTACTGCATATCTTGTAGGGTTTTGAGAATAACATTAACAATAGGATTGGGATTGCTGGTGTTAGGGTCAGGGTTAGGGTTTGCATCCATGTTTCTGATGAGATCTTGCTCTGGGGTGGTAGTAAGGATAAGAGTGTTTTTGATTCTACATTTGTGGGTGGTGTTCCGCCTGGTGAAGTTGCAAAGGTTAGGGTTTGAAGAGTACTACATGTTGCATGTATCTACTGTGAAAAATGGCGACCTACGCGCCACTGCGGTGTTGAGGGCGGAGTGGAAGAGGTTTTATCTTTTCCCATAAAAGATGCCAAAATATTCTTTTCTTGGCGTTTGCATATTATGCTTTGATTTGTTGATTCATAATTTTCACTGATCATTTCTATGATGAACCTCTGCTTTTGTATTTGGACACGTTTCCGTCTCTTTCTTTTCTAGTCTAATTCATTCTTTTATGATTTAACGTTTTATTCCCTTTTTGCACAAACGAACACACTAGTAGGATGCTTTACAAAGCAGTGGAAATTAGACGCATCATAGAGTTGACCCCTCAAAATTGACACGCACACACACAAAAAGAGGGCTGAAGCAAGGCACGAGAAAGGGAAATCATTTATATTGGGATTGATGCAATAATTTTCTAATATCATCAGTTTATCAAAAATGATTTAGCTTTCTATCATTGTGGAATTGTGTATAGAGAAATGATTGTTAGTATGAATAAGTTTTTGTGAGAACTGTGAACGAATGATTTCATGGAGATTTCTGTGAAATATTTTACTTTTTTAATTTGCTTTTATGTAAATAAAATATAATCAACCAATATTCTATTCTTTCTTAATAATTTCATCAGAAAACTTTATATATAATAATTGTCATGTGTAGAATTTGATTTGAAAATTAAATATGATAGACTAGCCGTGATGGTTTGTATCAACAGCTGCCAGTTTGTATTATTGGACTTTACGGATACATTTTGGTATGCTAGGTTAGACATTATAAAATAAGTTAATATTATACGTTATAACCTTATCTATTATTTGGTACAGATAATATATTATATAAATTTATCCATCAAATTTTTTTTATTTGTCAAAATGATGAATAATTTAATCTAACCTAGGGAGGTTGTATTAAGCTTGATTAACTTTTGATATATAAAGTCTCTTTGCTCTTTGTATTTTTATATATTTTATTAAAATAAAAATAATTATTAAAAAGATAATAAAAACTATATAAATAAAAATAGTATTATTTAATAATAAACAAATATTTTAAGAAATAATATTTAATATAAAATAACTATTTAAATTAATATAAATAATCATTCATCATTCAAATATATTAATAATTATAAATAATATAAATAATTGTTAGAAATAATTATAAAAATAAAAAATAATTATTAAGAGTATATAAATAAATAATAATAATTTTTAATATAAATTATATTTATATTTATATATAATACAAAAAATAACTAAAATAATAAATATTTGAATAATTATATTAATTTTAAATTTTTTTAATTAAATAACTAATAAAAAGTATATTTTATTACAATCTTTTTTTTCTTGTTATATTTTATATAATACAACATCTTATATAATGACATACCAAACACTGTATAATATTAAAATATTATCAAGTCTTATCAAATAAGTCTTATACTATCAGATTTTATTCTATTAAATTTTTATTCTATCAGGCATAACAAACGGCCCTACATGTTTTAAAACATTGAAATGAAGAAAAATATGTCTTCTTCTATATTATTAATAACCATTGATTCCAAAAAATCTATAGGATAATGTTTTTATTTTAATAAGTTACATATATTTGATAAAATATCTGTTCCCCAATTTCTGAATAAATATTGTGACACAAAGCAAAAACCACATTATGTGCTAACAGCATAACTCTGAAAAATAACAGATGCTGCTGTGGCAGATCTGATGGAATTCATTCCAGGTGACGAAAAATGATGGAAAATGATTTTCACATATTATTTTTTCACACTTTTTGTACGTTATTACTTGTTTCAAAAAAAAAAGGCAAACTATATATCAAAAATATTTTTATAGTGTTTTGTTATCTAAGAAGGAAATGGTGTAAAAATAATCCATATATATGCAGCACGCAAATAATAATAATAATAATAATAATAATAATAATAATAATAATGTACAAATATTTATTATCCTACAACAATAAACAGTCAAGAAGCAAAAAAGCTCCACTATCTTTCCATAAACTCCAGCCCTCCAAAAAATTTGATTGAAGCTCCACCACCGGTTTCTATAATGTTTAGATAAATTCAATATATTAAATAATGACGATGATACGATGCAAAGCATGTATTCCGCTTACGCTATTAAAGTTTTTTCTCCCCCTACAATTAATTGCAGGCATTTAGCTTGGGTAAGTTATGAATGGTCAACATCTCTAGGCTCAGCCTGCATGGCAACTTCATCATCAACTTGCCAATTCATGGGGTATATCTTAATTAGCAGATCCAGATTCGATTTTATGCCGTCTATTTTCATTAATCTAGCCCATGATCATGCACAAAAGGGCATCCCGTTTCACAAGCTTTTTCCGCTAATTAATTAATTTATGTGATAATATTAACATGTAAGCGCAATGCAAGTACTATTTCCCTTTGTAATAAACAACAATAAAATAAACAGCATAGCCTACTTAACTTTCTCGTCAAACTTGGCATATTCTTTAATTAATCCCAATACAATTTCGATCGGACCATGAAAGGACAAAGCTCAATTCACCAGAACATATTGTGTCTCCCAAATTACAAATAAAAATTTAATGACTTTTATTTTCAAGTAAATAAAAGTCTCAAAGTGGTCATTTTAACATTAAAAATTTATAAATAATTGTCAAAAAAATTATCTATTAACAAAAATTAAAACTAAATTTTCTTTGCCAATTTTTTTTCCAAATTACTCATATTCAAAATTTATTAAGCTTCAATAATCTTGTCTATACCAGGTCGATTCACTATAATTAAAATAAAATTCCTCTAGTACTACTTATTTTCATTCACATGACTTAAGACTTTTCAATTTAATATCGAACCAATACTCGCTGGTAAAGATTAAAATAATAAATGCAATAATTTTGATCCTTATCAATCAGTTCCCTACGTAGACAACAGTTATATGCCATGCACTAATTAGTCAAGTTTTGTTGATTAGGTTGGGTTTGAGTTGCCACGACCACATACATCTCCATCTTTCGTCACAAACAGTGTCTATATATTGTAGTGTCTTCCCTGCATACTTTCACATTAAACTAGCCCGTCCATCTTCTAAAGCTTTACACGGAAAAATGGCACTTTCTCTTTCTCGATCTTCCTCTTTCTCGTCTTCATCCATTTTTGCCTTAACTTTGTTATCCATGATGCTTCTCATAGGCAGTTCTTCAGCACAACTCTCTGAGAACTTCTATTCTAAGAGGTGTCCCAATGTTTTTCACGCTGTAAAATCCGTTGTTCAATCTGCTGTGGCTAAAGAACCTCGCATGGGTGCATCTCTCCTTCGCCTCCACTTTCATGACTGCTTCGTCAATGTAAATTACTCCCACCTTAATCTAATTTCTTTTTCTTCTTCTTTTTATCTACCACATAACCAAAGTACACTCTTAGGATTATATTTTCTTTGCTTATACACTTATAATATAATATTTTCTCAAGGCTTGCTTATATCATTGAAAAAAAAAAAAACCTTCATTTTGGTTTCAACAAAATTTTCGAAGATAAGATGTAAAATCCTTCAAGTATTACTTCTTTTAAGAGCGTAAACTTTGTATATGGATCATCTTACTAGATTACCAGTATTTAATAGTATAATAATATGTGTCTTTTTCTTTTATATGTAGTTAGTTATGCTACTGACCATTTATACGTATTTTTCTTTCTTGCTTGGCTCCTTCAAACAAGTTTTATTCAACGTTGTGTCATTTTGTTTAGATAAATATTTTTTGTACTCACTTTATGTAGAATATTATGCCAACTCATATCTTATTTATTATTATATGGGATATAGATTCTACTTAAATTAAGTTTATACTCCATTTAATAATAAATAGAATGTGAATCAATATAATATTACACACAAAGAAAGTACATATAACATAAGGCTCTGACTTCTGTGCGCTTCGCAGTCCAAGGTGCTTAATGCACCTTGTGATTATAGCGCATCAGATGGTGGAGATTTGTGAGGTGTATCGATATACCAATCACCTATGATATATTATAGTAATATATTAATTTTTAAAAAATTAAAAAATATGATTAAATATATTTAAAAAATTAATTTTTATATACTGATAATATAAAACTATACTGATAGACAGTATAAAATTATATTGACAGAGTAAAATTATACTGACAAAATTTTTATGATTTTTAGAAATTAATTTTTATACATTGATAATATAAAATTATTTTATATTGTCAATATATGATAATTATTTTTAAAATATATTTAATTATATTTTTAAATTTTCTTAAAATTAGATATTACTATAATACATCATAGATAATTAGTACATCGATACCCCTCATAATCTCACAATTAAATTACAAAATATACCACGCAGCAAAATACACCGTAAAACACGCCATAACATAATTCTTGTACTTGGTAAACAATGATATGACATCTCTAATAGTGGCTCAATTGAAACATAACAAAAAAAAATCAAATAAACTCACTATATTGTGTTCTTCTCTTTTCCTAATTGTCTAAAATGATTCATTAAAATAAATATAAATAATAAATTTCTATTGGTTATATATGCACCACTTCATTTTTTTTTCCTTTATGATATATTTATGAATTTTAATTTTAAAAAATAAATAAAAAATTAAAAATAAGATACAGTCACAATCATCTTTTAAATCCCTCCATTTTTCTCCTATTCTCTCCAAAAATAAAACTTACAAGAACACGGTGGGTGAGAGAGAGAAAGAGAGAAAAGAAGAGAGAAGGGGGGGGGGGGGGGGGTTGCTTGGTTTGGGGCTACAAAAGTTATATCATAGGATTGCCCCGTGGACTTCATTTTAGGCACAGGGATTACAGTGCATATGGTGCACGGGACAGGTTAGAATCTCGAGTTATGCCATCACCAAATTAAAAAAAGTGGAATGTTATTTGTACCACTCTAGAGGTAAGATTAAAAAAAATTATAAAAAAAATGAAAAAAATAAGAGAAGAGAGAAAAGAGATAAATATAGGGTGTTAAAATATGTCAATTAGTATGATATA
This sequence comes from Pterocarpus macrocarpus, assembly GCA_031439585.1. Classification (NCBI taxonomy): domain Eukaryota; kingdom Viridiplantae; phylum Streptophyta; class Magnoliopsida; order Fabales; family Fabaceae; genus Pterocarpus; species Pterocarpus macrocarpus. The sequence continues at coordinate 18,467,008 of CM062514.1, forward strand.
TAAAAAATATTTCTTTTAAAAAAATTTCATATATATTTTGTATAAAATATTATACTAATTCATATTCTATTTATTATTGGATAAATTATAAATCTAATTTAAATAAGATTTATATCTTATATAAAATATATTTATTAAATATTTTTTTAGAATCTCTGGTAGAATAATAAATTTAACAATATCTAAATATTCTTATTCGAATTTCAGCCTTTATGTGATACTGTTTGTATACTAACAATTATACAGTAATTTATATGATGAATACCATCTTTCAAAAATATTCGTAAACCACGGATAGACACTCAATTTTTTTGCTTAAAAAAAGGTATTCTCTTTATTTTTTATTAATTGCATTGTACAAAACATTAATTAAGTAATAATAATATAGACTGAAAATAATAATATAGAGGTGAGTTCATAAATTTGAGTCTATATTACATCTTAATTATTAAAAATATATTTTAAACTTATAAATATATAAATATTAAAAAATTAATAAATAAAATATAATATAAATTTAAGTTCACGAATTTAAGTCTATATTATATCTCATTTATTAAAAATATATTTTAAATTTATAAATATATAAATATTAAAAAATTAATAAAAATATAATATAGACTCGAGTCCACAGTCAATCTGAGTCTATATTACCATCTCTTAACATTAATTTGGCACAATACACAAATTGGGACAGTGAAAACGAATATTTCATTTGCGTTGTGGAGTTATAATTTTTCGAGTAAAAATTAAAAGATAAAATTTCATAACATGTCATAATATATTATGCCGCTTGATGTTTAAACTTTTATTTTGTCTTACGAATTACACTTTCACTTTTCAACGTGTCTAATTATGCATGTACCCGCCCAAAAAAAAAAACCATATTCAACTTTGGTGTTCTATGGTCGCCAATACCATATCCACGCTTCTGGAAGTGAAACTCAAAATGTATAATAAATCATCTGGTCTCTAATTTTGTTCTAAAACAAAACTACATTGCTTTCCTTTTGAACTTGCACCTCACATAGCTTAGAGATGCTTCCTTCCATGTAATTGCTTTGCCTACTACTCTGCTTTTAACAATCATCAATCAGATGTTGGTAAATTCACTGGTCATGGGACAGATTTTCCTGTAATAAAATGCTTCTCCCTAACTTTTGGTTGTGTCAACCAAATCATAATAATAATAACAATAACAATAACAACAACAACAACTTAATTGTTGCTTGCTGCTGCTTGATAACAGGGTTGTGATGGATCAGTACTACTTGATGACACCTCCTCCTTCAAAGGAGAGAAGCATGCAGGTGGCAACATCAATTCACTGAGAGGTTTTGAAGTCATTGATGCCATAAAGTCTAAGGTGGAAGCAGTGTGCCCCGGTGTGGTATCATGTGCCGATATTCTAGCCATAACAGCTCGCGACTCTGTTGTAGCTGTGAGTTCAAAACCAAAATATATGCTAAACAATGAGTTTCAGCAACTTTTTAATACTAATTTTCTGAACAAATTGGACAATTAGTTGCTTCAAATAATGGTAATTATATATTTATTTTTTCTTTTTTTTTAAAAAAAAAATTTCCAGCTTGGAGGACCTTTTTGGAATGTTAAACTTGGAAGAAGGGATTCCAAGACAGCAAGCTTCGCTGATGCCAACAATGCGCTCCCACCTTTCTTTGGTTCGCTTAGCCAACTGATCTCAAAGTTTCAAGATCAAGGGCTCTCTGTTAAGGACTTGGTTGCCTTATCTGGTACATGTACTTTTCTCTTTTTCTAACTTGGTTCCTCTCTTTCTCTCTTCCATTATGTGACACAATTTTTTTCAGTTTATTGAAATAACACATTTTTTTAATATGGCTCTATATTTATATATGGCTTCTCCTAAATAATGTTCATTTGGTGGACTTGGATGTGACATTAAAACAACCATGCACATCTTCCCCCAGCTAAAAGCCATGTCACTTCTATAAACACAAATATAAATAAGCCTGTGAAAGGAAAAGCATGGCAATCCAACCGAGAAAATATACGGCATTACCATGTTATATTTGAATGTTCTAGGGTGAATAAAAAGGTGACACCTTTCACATTTCATTTTTAATCAACTGTTCAAGAGAATATAACAAACAATTTTATAATAATATCAAATAAGATAACATTGAAGGAAAACTAATAAGTACCCGACCTCGATAGTCTTGGGTTATTTGTATACATACACGGTACACATTCAATTTCTATGATAGATTAAAAGATATTATTATTTGACAAGTATTACACGGTGAAATTCAAATGTTAAAACATTAAATTCATCACCACGTGTAGAGGAGAACCTTTTGTCTGGCACCTATTATGTTTAGAGTTTACGGTCCTGCCAAACACTTACATGTCAAAAATGTATCTTGAGATTATTGAGTAATCCTATTAATTTGATGTTATCTATGTGGTTTCAGGAGCACACACAATTGGGAAGGCAAGGTGTTTTGTTTATCAAAATCGCACATACAATGACGCCAACATTGACAGGGCATTTGCTAATGCAAGGAAGAAGAACTGTCCGAGGAATAATGTCACACGTAAAGAGAACAATGTGGCACCCCTAGACTTCAAAACTCCTAACGATTTTGACAACAGCTACTACAAGAACCTCCTCAGCAAAAAGGGTCTCCTTCATTCTGACCAGGAGCTCTTCAATGGAGGGTCTACGGATTCACTGGTTATAACTTACAGCAACAACCTAAAGGCATTCTACTCTGACTTTGCTACAGCAATGATCAACATGGGGAACATCAAGCCATTAACTGGTTCACAAGGGCAGATTAGGAAGTACTGTAGTAGAGCCAATTAGAAAAGATAGATAAAAATAAATTAGTTTTTCCTTTTTGTTCTTTTGGGTACATATACCCCAAAAGTGGGGCAGTTCTCTGGTGAGTTAAGCTGTTTAGGTGTTTTCTCTTGGTTTGGAAAATTTGTTTGTTGTTAAGTTCAACTTAAGTTGTAATCAAGTTATTGTAAGGAATAAATTATAAAGCGTGTTTTGACAGATACTGTCACCTTAAGGGTTTATTTATTGAATATTGACGTAATTGCTAGAATTAGTGCCAAACCCACCGCTTAGCAATCAACACTACACTAGTTTGTTGTATCCAACAAATAATCTAAACGAGTCAACAAAGATGTAAAAACTCAATTAGCTCGATGAGAAATGCAACTCTTTATGTTGCACTGACTGTTGACACTTATTTTACAAGTTTTCCTTCCACTTAATAGTGTCTTCAAAATGGATGCGATAACTGATAACATTTACAGAAAAAAAATAGAAGTTATCAACTTCTCCAATAGACTGCAGAAGGAGAAATTATTAGGCAAACTAGTAAAGTACCACAATGCATTCGCATCATCATGGGGAAAGTGAAAAATAGGAAGGCAAGAATGTCCAAGAGATGACTTATAAACACAGATCTGATTGATGAACCCAAAACTTTACTAAAGAGAATGCAATAGATGCAAAGAATATAGAATTTGGTTACAAAGACAACCAAACACAACTCCTAAGTCTTCCAGTATCTACAATTTCTTCCTTTCAAATCCAACAAGCTCCATACAGATACGCGACACAGATACAACACAACATTGATACATGGATATTGGTTATTCTAAAATTATAAGATACAACTGGCTAAGATATAAATACAAATCTTAAACTAAAATAAAGAATTAATGTTTCATAAGGCAGTTTCTAGTCAATGTAAAGTTGTAGACACAATAACATAATATTATTGGGCTACTTATTGTGAAATTTCACTAGAATTGATACAAAAATTCAAAATTTATTTGAAGAATATAGACAAGGAAGTATCCAAGACATATCCAATACAACATGTATCAGCTGTCAGTGCTGCCATTAATTTCAAGTATAAGTGCTTCCTAGTTTCTAATGCTGCCTGCCGAACATTATATGCAATAATGTGGCAACAATTTTCCAGAGCTTCAAGATGGCTGCCTTGCTTGTTTAAAATTATTCAAGGACGAAGATAATATCCAGATCCCTATCTAACTGAAAGGGAGAGTTGAGACATAATTAAATGAGCCAAATAGAACTGTTTGTCCACAAACCACTTGCCCTAGTTCTACAACAATAGCTAGACACTTTGTTTTTGAAGCAAAAGCTAGATTTACATGCATAATTTTTCTTCAAATCATAGTAAGGTTTTTCACAAGAGGACACAATTAGTCCTCCATACATATTTTCCCCCTTTACAAGCACGTGTAAACAATACAGAAAAACTTTACACACATTATTTCCACAATGTAAATGTGTAAATTAGAGATGTTGTATAAGAGTTAAGTCAAAACCTTTAAACTCATGATTAACTTATTGAAGAGGCATCCTTATGAATAGTCATATTAGAGAGTTATCGTTATGAATTGTCATACCTATTCAAATGTTAAAACATGACTATTTAATATATAAAAACATGAATATTGATATCTAAAAGTATATTATAGGTGCTTGCTAAAAGCATCCTTTCATTGCCTATATAAATCAAGGATATTGTCTTCTCTCTATTATCAATAGAAACACATTATCTCCATCACTATTGTGCTATTAAGAAAGAGATTAAAAGAGAAAAATTATCATCTTCCATATTCTGTTTATTTAAGGATTATTTTTTTCATTCAAGTCCAATGAAAAATGGTACACATTCTTATTTAAATTATATGAAAAGCATGAAGTTCTAGATCTTGAAACTAATGTGTTTATGATAATTTATTCATGCATAAATAGATTATTGCTTACATGTGGTAGAGCATTAGATTTAAGAATTCATGTTTTTCCTTTGAAGATGAACGTTGATGAATGGATGATTTATTCTATGTTTGAAGCTCTTACTGTGTACTTTTGTCATACAAAATGACTAGCATGATTTACGTATGTGAGTTAAATGGTTGAAAGATTATCGATTGTTGAAGGGCATGACCATTTTGGGCTATTCTGGGTTTTAGAAAATTTGAAACTCGTTGATGTATTCTGACTCTGTTCTTGAAAACCATTTTGAGAAATAGCCGTTCTTGTTTCCTTTTAATAAAAAAGTAAAAATAATTGATTCGCCCCTAATTTATTTTTTATTTTTAAATTTGTCCTCTGTATTATAAATATTTTAAATACGCCCTCTAACTTTTAAAAATTAAATATGTTTATCTTTTTCATAAATGAAGTTACTTACATTGATAAAAAAATTATATCTGATATCTGAGTTAGCAAAATAATATGGATTTAATTTGAATACATTGTCAGTGTAAAAATTTTTTGCACAGACATCCAATCATATATTGTCACATCAGCAAAAGTCTTTGATATGACCACCCACTACTTGAATGGTCATACAAATAGAAGGTTTTGATTGGATGACAGTGTAAAAAAATTTTACACTATCAGTGCACCCCAATTAAACTCAAATAATATATATGTTATCTTATATGATAAGTTATCTTTTCAAATCTACCCTCTAATGTAACAAACAATATTTGTGAAGAGGACAAATATATTTAGTTTTTAAAAGTTAGAGGATAAATTTAAAATATTTATTATTTAGAAAATAAATTTGAAACATTTAATACTTAGAGAATAAATTTAAAAATAAAAAATAAATTAAGGAACAAATAAATTATTTTTGCCAAAAAAAAAATCAAATTGTATTTGAATTTCTAATTGCAAACCATTCTAAACGGTTTGGAATGTTAACGTCACTTTCAATTTCAGCGGCTATTCATTCTATTTTTTTTATAATAAGATCATTATTATCTTAATTGTTTTTTATTTGTTAATTGCTTCCATAAACCGAAAAAGGTGACGTTCATTCTATATATATATATATATAGAGAGAGAGAGAGAGTTTAATTTGTATGCATTGACAGTGTAAAAGAATTTTTCTTTTATAATATCAATCAATAGAAATATATGAAAGTACCAAATTATACTAGGTAATCACTTATTATAATGAGGGATCCACTATAATTTGGTACTTTATTCCATTTCTATTTGTGTACACTTACACTTATTATAATGAGAGATCCATCATAATTTGGTACTTTATTCCATTTCTATTTGTATACACTGTAAGTGTATACAAATTGATATCTCATATATATATATATATATATATATATATATATTGTTAATTATCTTTTATTTATTTATTCATTTATGTTTATGAATAAATAAATTAAAGATGTATGTTTTCAATATATTAATATGTATATTTTATGTTAAATATTTACGGCAAACATTTGATTATACGGTAGTAATATTTATGTTTGGAGTTTATCTTAAATGTTTATTTACAATTTAAAATTTTATATGATTTATGATTTATTAGTCACCAAAGTGGCCAAATCTTAAAGAAAATAAATTTTAAATTGTAATAGCATTTTCAATTACTCATAGATTTTGATGCTTGTATAGGACATTATGTTAAGTGGGTAAATTGAAGGTCATTATTGTGAGACAATTTCATGATCACCCAAAAGTTGATTATTTGTTATTATAATTAGTGAACATAATTTATTTTTTGATGATTTGAAATGGAGTCAACAATCATGAAAGAGTAGAGCAATTATTACAATAGATTCACTTTCGGATATTGATTTACTCAATAACAATTACATAGAATATGTCAAGCACAACTAGAAAAAACAAATTGCAAAATGCAAAGATAAGGACATACAAATATAGCTAAAGGCCAAAATACAAGAGTATCAAAACAGTAGGCAATCTTTAAATTAAAACCAGCTTGCTTCCATCAACCCTTTCTTGCCTCTAACTCTCACATACTTCGAGTCTTCATCTTTGTATAATTAAGAATCGTTTAGAATATTGATCATCTCTGCATCATTTTTAGCATAAACACCAATACTTTTTCCAATTACCCATATGCAATTTGCTTCCTTAATGGTGTAGTTTTCATGCAGATCAATGCACATAATTCCTTTCCACATGTTTTTTGTACCATATGTTGCTTGGGAATAACCACAGCATTCAGTGCATATGACTTTGCGCCTTCGCTTTCCACGTAATGTCCCCATTCGTTGAAACTCCACAAGCATTCAAATGCATCATTATTATGTATGGCGTTCCAAATTCTTTCACTAGCTACCGAACATCACACTTGCGGTACCACCGTCACTACCACTACAAATCGTGTTAGCACCACCATCACACACTCCCACATGTATGCAAAGGTTGATGGACAACACAAAACACAAAAACTCCTCTGGCAGAGTCGAAGGATCCTCATACATAGGTTTGGAGACAACATAGCCTCCCTAAAACGATTTGTATCCCATGATCCTCAGTCTGCCTGCATTGGATATTCACCTTGCATTCATTACACTATAGAGTTGATCTACTTAGCAGAGAATATATCCATCATAACCGAAATTATATATCCTAGCAACATAACATCAAAGTATTCCCTTGTCCACCGCCATCCACAAACCACCCAGAGCCACAACCGTCAATCACCCCATCGCGAAAAAATCTCTAGAACCCACCATCACGAGCTGTCATCACTAGCCTGCAATCATCGTCGTGAAACCCCCAAGTCGCCACAACCACTGCACGTTATCACCATGCACTTCTACTCCGCCCTTTTTCAAACCCTATATCTGCCTCCACTGTGAGTATATCTGCCTCCACTGTGAGTCCACCACCATTGAGCCGTGCTTGCCCCGTCACTATCGTGTTCCAACACCACCGAAGGAGCCCTAGCTATAAGAAACAGAGATGAAATCGGGACTGTTAAAAGTGTGCCATAGAGAGAGGAAGGCACAGTGGAGGGTTAGCCTTAGAAAGGGTTTGCAGGTTAGGTTGTTGTTGAGAGATGGGGAGGGAAAGTCATGAAGTTTGAGGGATAGTCATGGGAGAGGGAGAGTCAAAGCACTGCTAACAAAGTGCAGCAAGTTCTTTGAGTGCAACAAGTTCTTTGGGCCTTTCCATGTACAAATAATTATTGTGCCATGTTTTCCCAAATCAATTAGCCATAGAAGGTGATAAATGATTCAAGTTAAATCTAATAATTAATATGTCTATTAGTTTTATTCTGCATATCCAAAGATAGCAAATAATTACAATTAGCATACCTCAATAACTAGATTCATGTATTATATTAGCATCATTATGTTTTGTATTTGCATGTCTTAGGATCACCCAAAGGTGAACTTTGATATTTATTTAATGATTGTCTCTATTATTTGAATGTGATTTTTATGCGAAACACTTTGTCTCAAAGCATTGAGTTATAAGTGTTTCTTATTTGCAGTATCTACTCCTCTTTCACTTCATTCACATGCTTCATCTGTTCCCTTGTTTAATGGAATGAATTTCTCTAACTGGTGGAATCAAATCTAATTTCACTTAGGTGTTTTCGATCTTAATTTAGCCCTTCAAGAAGAGAAACCTGCTGCTATTAAAAACAAAAGTAGTGTTGAACAAAAGTCATTATATAAGAAATGGGAAAGGTCGAATAGATTAAGCCTGATGTTCATGCGAATGACAATTGCAGATAACATTAAGTTTACCCTTTCCAAAATGGAGAGAGCTAAGGAATTTATGAAATTTGTGAAAGAACATTCACAAACTATTGACAAGTCACTTGCTAGTACATTAGTGAGTCAATTAACCACCATGAAATTTGATGGTTCATGTACCATGCATGAGCATGTTCTTGAGATGACAAACTTTGCAGCAAAATTAAAGTCATTGGGGTTGTCCGTGGATAAGTACTTTTTGGTACAATTCATACACAATTCCTTGCTTCCGAAATAATATGGGCCATTTCAAATGCATTATAACACTATTAAAGACAAATGGAGTGTTAATGAATTAGCCAGTATGCTTGTTTAAAAAGAGACAAGATTAAAGAATCAACAGTCTCATTCTTCATCTTGTAAGGCATCAAGAAGCTAGAAGTAGTTCTAAGAGGAACCTGAGAAAGGCAAGAAGAAAGGTTTGCATAACCTAAATGAGTTTTCTCAAGTCCACAAGTGAGAAGACACAAGAATGATAAGTGTCATTTTCATCAGAGAGATTACCCAAAACGTAAAGCATGGTTCAAAAAGAAAGGTAAGCCAAGTGCTTTTGTATGTTTCGACTCAAACTTTACAGAAGTTCCTCATAATACCTAGTGGATTGATTCTGGTTCCACAACTCATATTTCCAATACGATGCAGGGATTTTCGATCTGAACCATAAAACTAAGTGAGAAATTTGTATACATGGGAGACAAAACCAAGGCTCCAATTGAAGGAATTGGCACTTATCGTTTATCTTTGGATACTGGACATTATTTGGATCTGTTTCAAACTCTTTATGCACCTACATTTTCTCGCAATTGAGTTTCTTTACGTAGACTAGATAAAGTGGGATTCTCTTTTAAGTTTGGTTTTGGATATTTCACTTTATTGAATATTGGTTCTGGAATCTTATGTGATGGTCTTTACAAGTTTAAACTTGATGATTGTTTTACTGAGATCTTAATGACCCTATATCATAATATTGGCACTAAACGTAGTTTAACATTTTGCTTATTTGTGGCATAAATGCTTGGGTCATATATCCAAAGAAAGAATGCAAAGATTAGTAAAGAATGAGATCCTTCCAAATTTGGATTATACTAATCTTGGGGTGTTCATTGACTGTATTAAAGGAAAACAAACAAAACACACTAAGAAAGGAGCCATAAAAAGTACGCAGCTTCTTGAAATTATACACACCGATATATGTGGTCCTTTTGCTGTTCTATTTTTTGGTGGAGAAAAATATTTGATTACCTTGATTGATAATTTTTCACGTTTTGATTGTGTTTATTTATTACATAAGAAATCTCAATATGTGAATGCCCTTGAGGTTTACATTAACGAGGTTGAGAGATAACTAGAAAAAAAGGTGAAAATCATTAGGTCAAATAAAAGATGCTAAATATTATGGAAAGTATAATTAGTCACGTCAAAATCCTGGTCCATTTTCTAAATTCCTTGAAAATAATGGTATTTGTGCTCAATACCCAATGCCACATACACTAAAACAAAATGGTGTGGCAGAAGGCATAATCATACTTTAATGGAAATGGTTAGGAGTATGTTAAGTCATTCTTCTTTACCTAATTCTTTGCAGATGTATGCTTTGAAAACTACTATGTATTTGTTAAATAGGGTTCCTAGTAAAACAGTTCTGAAAACTCCTTTTGAGTTATGGACTGGAAGGAAACCTAGTTTAAAACACTTACATATTTGGTGTGGCCCAATAGAAGTAAGAATTTAGAATCCACATGAAACAAAATTGGACTTTAGAACAACCAGTGGTTTTCTCATTGGATATCCAGAAAAGACCAAGGGGTATAAATTTTATTATCCTAATCATAATACAAGAGTTGTTGAAGTTGAAAATGCTAGATTCATTGAAACTAGTGAAACTTGTAGCTATAAAGAATTGCATAATGTTAGCATTCAAGAAGCTAGGGTGAGATTCCTTTGCTCATGACTTCTAAAGTTGTTGTTCCTGCAGTAATTGCACAACATAACAATGGCCGAGAACAATATATTAATGATCAAATGCTCCATCATGAAGATATCAATAATGAACTTATAGTAAATAAGCCACAATTAAGAAGATCTTAAAGGGAAAGAAAATCAGTCATCCCTAATGATTATGTGATTTATTTACAAAAGTCAGAAGTTGATTTAGGAATAAATGATGATCCAATTTCATTGTCTTAAGTCATTGAATGTAATGATTCTGATAAGTGGATTAACACAATGAAATATGAGTTGAAATCTATGGATGATAACCAAGTTTGGGATCTTGTTAAATTGCCTAAAGGTTGCAAAAAGGTGGGTTGTAAATGGGTCTTTAAAACAAAGCAAGACTCAAATGGCAATATCAAAAGATATAAAGCTAGACTTGTTGCAAAAGATTTCACTCAGAAGGATGGCATTGACTATAAAGAGACATTTTCACCAGTGTCTAAAAAGGACTCACTTAGAATCATTAAGGCTTTGGTGGTTCATTATGATTTAGAGTTACATCAAATAGATGTTAAAACTGCCTTTCTTAATGGGAATTTAGAAGAAGAAGTTTATATGGATTAGCTTATGGCTTTTTAGTTAAAAGCATGGAACCATGGTGTGTAAACTTAAAAGATCAATATATGGACTTAAACAAGCTTCCTGTCAATGGTATGTTAAGTTCAACAATACCATAACCTCTTTTGGTTTTAAGGAAAACACCGTTTATTGATGTTATATGTGGACGATCTTTTGTTTGCTACTAATGATCTTGGTTTATTACATGAAACCAAGAAATTTCTCTTTAGAAACTTTGAAATGAAATATTTAGGAGAGGCAACCCATGTGATTAGAATAGAAATATTATGTGATAAGTCATAAGGATTGTTAGGGTTGTCTCAGAAAATATATATTAATAAAGTTATAGAAAGATTTAAGATAAATAAATGTTCAACAAGAATAGTTCCAATTGAGAAGGGAGACAAAATTAGTCTTATGTAATGTCCAAAGAATAAATTAAAACAAGAACAAATGAAATATATTCCTTATGCATCTATTGTTGGGAGCTTAATGTATGCTCAAACTTTTACCATACCAGACATCAGTTTTGTTGTCAGCATGTTGGGCAGATATCAAAGTAATCCTAAATAAGATCACTGGAAGGTTGCAAAGAAAGTTCTCAGATATTTGCAAGGAATGAAAGACTACGTGCTCACTTATAGAAAGTCTGATGATCTCTAGAGACAATTGGGTATTTAGATTCAAATTTTTTTGGATGTGTTAACTTAAGGATATCCACATTTGGTTATTTGTTCCTTCTTGTTGGAGGGGCAATTTCATGGAAATGTACGAAATAGTTTGTCATTGTTGCATCCACCATGGAGGCTGAGTTCGTGGCATGCTTTGAGGCCATTGTTTAGGGATTATGAATACGAAACTTTATCTTAGGATTTGGGGTTGTCGATAGTATAGCCAAGCCGCTGAAAATTTATTTTGACAATTCTGCAGCAGTAGTCTTCTCTAAAAATGACAAGTATTCTAAGGGTGCTAAGCATATAGAGATCAAATACTTTGCTTTTAAAAAAGAAGTTCAAAAATAAGGAGTGTCAATCGAACATATTAGCATGAACCTTCTGGTTGCAGATCCATTAATTAAAGGATTACTGCCTAAGACATTTTATGAGCATGTTGGGATACTGAGCGTTATTGGACGTTATTGATGATATTGTACTATGATTGTTTTGACTTGTTTGACATTCTGAGCTCAATAATGAAGTTTGTTTTTAATATTCATTTCCTATGTCTAATTAGTATACATTATGGATTAGAGTAATGACAACAAGAATAATGGTCTTTTAATAAAGACATTAAAGTTGGATCCTACTCTTCATTATGTGTCATGTTAAGCAAGAAAGTTAGTACTATAGTACATGGAAAGAACTGTATCGAGAAAATAGTGACATACAACTGCCATGACTCGCATTAATTTTCTACTTAGTTATGATATTATGTTTTAGCCAATGTAATGAGGATTTAACATTATGTTAATTTGCGCATTATGTTTCTTATTAAACTATAAAGTATTGTTATATAGGACAAGTGAGAAAATGTAAGAATTATGTCCCATATAATAGTTTAATAATTATTATATAAATGTTAAATCTATTGATTAACTTATTGAAGAGTTATGAATAATCATATTAAAGAGTCATGATTATGAATAGTCACACATATTCAAATGTAGAGACATAACTATTCAATATGTAAAGACATGACTATTGGTATCTAAAGGTATGACTATTTAAGGTGCCTAATGGAAGCACCATTTCATTATCTATATAAACCAAGGATGTGGTCTTTTCTCCACCATCAATAGAAGTACATTTTCTCCATCACTATTGTGCTATTAAGGAAGAGATTAAAAGAAAGAAATTATCATCTTCCATATTCTATTTGTCTAAGGATTATTTTCTTCATTCAAATTCAATGGAGAACGGTATGCACTCTTATCTAAACTATGTGAAAAATATGAAATTCTAGATCATGAAATTAATGTGTTTATGATAATCTATCTATGCATAAATAGGTTATTGCTTATAGATTTTTGTCAAATATATTTTTTTAATTTTTTATGTAAATAAAATATAATCAACTAATATTCTATTCTTTCTTAATAATTTCATCAAAAAATTTTATATATAATAATTGTCATGTGTAAAATTTGATTTAAAAATTAAATATGATAGATATCCATGATGGTTTGTGTCAACAGCTTCCAGCTTGTATTATTTGACTTTATGTAACATCTCCACTTTCGTAAGCAGAACGTAATGGAAATTTTGAATTATTTCTCTTAGGCAGTGTGAGAATTTCTCAAGCAGCGCTATGCCATGACGATTCTCACACTTGGAATTATAGGGTAGTGTAACACTGCCGTTGAAAATATGGCACTGCCCTATGTTAAAAATCAGGAAATGACAATAGTGCCCTTGTAAACCTTTATCAATTACAATGACACTCAAAATTTTTAGAAATTATATTTTGACCCCGAAGAATTATTTCCACAACAACCCTTGGGCTTTTTATACAATGACCTTTGTGTCCATCCCATAACTTTTCATAAAATGACCCTTATGTCCCCACATCTATAGGATTAGCAGAATAGGGTTTTAAACGGAGTAGAATCGCGTGGTGAAAGCGTAGAAGTTTAAATCTCTGCCGATTGGGCCATGGAGGCAGTCGGGTGTGAAATTACGTGAGGTGCCCCTGGACTTGCTCAAAATTATGAAAATGCCATTAGTTACAGAAAATTGAAAATAGAAAGGCTCCGGGTTTACGAAATTGTCTAATTTACTCCGTTAATTCACTTATTCGATTTCAATAGTTATGTAAGGGTAATTAGAGGTTAAGTGAATATTAATCAAGAGTTAACTAGGTATTAGTTAGGGAGATTAGGCTTAAGATAAATTAAAAATGAACATGTAGACATCTTACAAAACTATTAAGTAACGTTTGACCGGTTTGGAGAAAATCGGCGAAGATTCGGTATTTTAAACCACCAGAACCGAACCAATAAGATTTTCTACTGGAATCTCTCACTTAAGTGGCTGAAATTCAGCCTCTCCTACCACATATGAGTGGCGCCAAGTGTTGCTCAAGATAGTGGAAAAACTTGGCTTTACCTTCATCAGATTTTTATCATTTTCGCCTAGTTATTCGGTTTTATCAACTACTTAAGATTAATTAGCATTCGATTAAATTTTTACTTAGAGCCAATTAAGTATCATTTAGAGAAATTAGATATGAGAGAATTAGATTGAAAGCACAGGAAACTTCATAGAATTTTTCCAAAATCGATTTACCGATTTATAGGAAATCGGTAAGATTTCGGTATTTCAAACTGTCGGAACCGAAGTAGTAGAATTTTTCTATGAGTGCCCTAAAATCAACGGCCAAGATTTAGGCAAATAGCTCCCTCAAGTGGCGCCTTGGCAGCCCTTGATGATGGGGAGCTCAACCAAAATGGAAAGCCTTGAGGGATCCACCAATCACATGCCTTTACTTCCAAATATCTCTAACTTTTCCTTCCTTCCCTTATCATTTTCGTCCTCCCTCTCCAGCTGCTGAAGGTCATCTCCTTCTCTTCTCTTTACTCTCATTTCCACTCCATTCTCATCCATTTTCAAGTCTCATCACAAGTTGCTTTCATCAAAGACACAAAATCAGCCTAGATTACACAAGACAAGGTAGGAAATCCTACTTCTCCTCTTGTTTCTCTGATTTGGGGCTGCATGTGGGGCATGTATACTCTAAGATGTTGGTGTTTTATAGAGTGATGATGATGTTTTATGACTGATTTTGCATATATGTTGTGATTAAAATCGGATTTGAGGGCAAGTATCTTGAAGGGGGAAGACAAATCTAGAGTTTGTTAGGATTTTCCCTCGGCGGTCCGTACGGCGGAGTGTACGGTTCCTCCTACCGCTATTTAAATTGGATAAAACAATTTTTAAATGAAACTAGATATCTAGGGCTTTTCATACATATATCATAATAGGCCATTGGATTAGTATAGAATTAGTTATGATTTTTTGAAGTTAGACCTAGAAATCTGGGTTCTCACCCGGGCAGCATGAGTTGAGAAGGGTGTATCCTACCCTATACAACTTCAAATTGAGTGCAACCAAAGATTTTTGAAAGCTAATACATGAGAGAACATCCCATAAAAATTTCAGAATTTAATTCGTTGTCATTTGTTCCCAGCACATCAATGAAGTTGGCTTAAGTTTAAACTAGCCTAGAACAGGATAGACCAGTAGGGTAATGTTTCGAGACTCATAACTCAAAATCTACTTAGACAAATGACATGAAACTTAATTCATTTTAAAGCCTGTTGTGTTAGCTTTAGTTTGATATAAAATTCACATGATTTCACCTAGTTTTCAATTTTTAGTGGATTTGCTTCTATAGGAACCCAATTCTGGCTAAGAACAGGATATGCTAAGATAAAATGTTTATATCTTGAGTTATACAACTCAAAATGAGATAGGGCTAAAAAGGTTAGAAACTAGACACATAATGCTATGACATATCCAAAAATTAGACTCAAATAAGTTGAATTGCAATAAAGGTGGAGTATACCAAAATCGGGCAGAATAGGAAGGAGTAAACTGAAAACCTTATAGATGCTTGAATTGAACTTGATGAATAATTCTATGAATCTCTATATAATGGTTGATCCATATTGAATTACAAGTTTGAAAGATTGTACTGGTGGTCTGGCACTATTCATGGGAAAGCGGACTCAATCCGTTATGCTGCCGAAATTCCGGCAAGGATTTATGAGAACTTATGCTATGAATGATTATACTTTGAATGTATTTACGTTTACATGTCATATTCATGAACATCATGCATGCAAGTATATGCTTAGAACATGATATGATATATAAAGTATGAGACATACTCATGAATGCACTAAGCGTCTGCATGCATGACAAGATATGAAAAGGAAAAAGAT
This sequence comes from Pterocarpus macrocarpus, assembly GCA_031439585.1. Lineage (NCBI taxonomy): Eukaryota > Viridiplantae > Streptophyta > Magnoliopsida > Fabales > Fabaceae > Pterocarpus > Pterocarpus macrocarpus. The sequence continues at coordinate 18,483,092 of CM062514.1, forward strand.
AATAAGAACTTGCAAGAAAGACGTACCAAGCTACCACGTGAGGTATGGCATAGACCCAGCTAGCGTGGGCTAGAGCGATACTGTCTAAGACTTGGGCCAGCCCCCGACCAGATTTAAGGGGAATAGACCGGTGTGAGGGTCGGGGAAAGTAAACCCATCACTCATGTATAGGTACAAGTTCGGACCTGAAAAGTAGGCTATCACCCAGGGCTGAGAGAGGCCATTCATCTCCAGGGGACCAAGTACAGAAGAGCAAGGTTAAATTCCAAGTTAAAGAGAGAAATGAATTAAGTCAAGTGCACTTGCATACAATCAAATACAAGCATCTATATGTGCATTTCTAATCATCTCATTATGTCATGATGCTATTATGACTCTTACTGAAGCATATTGTACTATCTGTATCTCTATGTCAGTCATATGAAATGGCAAGTGGTTGTTAAAATATGACCCGCTTCGAGAACGGTGTTTTCAACTTAAAATTGAACCACTGTGTGTTTATATGTGCTCATATTTTCATAAGAAACCGAAGTGGGTGGAATGTTTATGATGGCATTATAAGACTGTTTTGAGTTACCTACTGAGAACCTTAGGTTCTCACTGCCTGCTTTTATGTTTTTCTTTTCCGTAAATATTCCAGCACCCAAGTTGGAAACCAAGTACGAGGCAGAGTACAGGGCCATTCATGGAGCAAGTATCGGGCGTAAGCCAGATCAAGAGATCATTGAAGCTAGTAACGACTAGTCAGAAGTAGACGCTGTGTATTATATCAGTCACAATTTCTTTTAAAGTGTAATTATTTTATATTTTTCATGTATCAGAGACTATTAGTCGGTAATAAAGTAAGTATTTAAAGGGCCATGTATTATATTTTCCATATTTTAACATTTTCTTAGCATAGTGACAACCTCTTAATATAACTCCATGACTCGAGCATGGCTTATATAATAGAGGGTGTTATACTTTACATGTTTTAAAACATTGAAATGAAGAAAAATATGTCTTCTTCTGTATTATTAATAATCATTTATTCCAAAATTCTTATAGGATAATGTTTTTATTTAATAAATTACAAAATATTTGATAAAATATCTGTTCCTCAAGTTCCGAATAATATTTTGATAGAAAGCAAAAAGCACATTGTGTGCTAACAATGTGCATTTCTTTCTTTTCTATTGCAATTTATAAATATCAAAACTAGGTTGTTATATGCTTCTAAAAACATAATCTTTTTCTAGATCCATTGGCGATGACTTCCCATGGAGGGTTGGCGAGCTACTCACAGGAGGTTTATACCCTGTTCATTGATGGTCTTCCCATTGAGATGACTTGGGATTGGCTTTTGCAAATATTCAAAGGGGAAGGGGAAGTCAATGATGTATTTGTTTCTCAAAAGAGAAGATGGAATAATGATTGTAGGTTTGGATTTGTTCATTTTAAAAAGATTGGTGAAGCTAGAAATGCCATTAAAAATCTGAATGGTGTTAAGATTAGGGGGAAAAACATGAAGGTTTCCTTTGCTAGATTTGATAAGAAAGGCAGGTCCTAGGATTGCTCTATGTGGAAGGAAGCAGGAAAGATTGAGGAATTGATGGGGAAAGATGAGAAGTCTGGGAAAGTAACAGAGGTTAGGGGCAGTTTTAAAGAGGTGGTGGAAGGTAGGACATATCAATGGAAGGTGGAGGATCGGACAAGGAGGATTCCGGGAATTTTTGTAAATGTGGAAGACTGTGAGCATAAAATGGACCTTGATAAGGTAAAAGAGATGGTGAGGGGAGTTATGGAAGTGATTTTAAGCTCAGACAAGATGGAAGGAATCAAAAAGAAGCTATGGGTCATGTTTGAAGAGGCACTAAGGGTGATTAATAAAGATGAGGATAACTCAACTGAAATGCATGGGATCAAGAATGTAGCAGAGGAGCAGCAATCAGTTGGAGACTATGAACAGTCAAGGGCTTTTTTGGAAGAAAAACTCATCCTTTCAATGATGCACAACGATCAAGGTGTGCCAAGCTCTCTCATTGGCTTCTTTGAACCTGCTCTGATTTTCGAAGCTTCTAGGCAGAAGGGTCCAGAGGTGGGACAAAGAGAGAAGTGTATGGAAGAAGCCAATAAGCTTCATGGGTACTCTCAGCTGGGTATGCAAGCCCATTCCATTCTTGATGCTCACGTGGGTTCAAAGAATTTGGGCTTTGAAGAACCAACATACAGTGGCCCTAAGCTTCCACCAGGTTTTGAATATTGGATTGGAACAGTTGGGCCACATGACACGGTCTCTAAGCAATGCAAGTCATTGGAAAAGGTTCAATCAGTAAATGGCCTTCGGGAGAGAATTGAAGACAATCAAAATACAAGGGATTCTCATGGCTCATTTCCTAAGTCCGTAGAAGAGGTTCTCCAATCCCCGACAATGGATTCATCATCAGAGCATAACAGAGACGACAAAAATGATATAATATCGGATAAAGAGGACTTAGTGGAAGCGCGAATATGTTAGGACATTGGAAAGTTTTGGGGCTAAAGGTTGGCAATGAAAAAGCCATGATTGATGCTATAGCCAAAGTTAACCAGTGTCAAGATTTTGTGATGCCTAGAAAAGGGGTAGGCCCAGAAAGAACAAAAGTCGGAAGTAGTTTTGTGGGCCTTTTGCTTGAGATTTGCTTGGGTGGTGGTGTTTTGTGCTTTTTGAATTGGCTTTGCTGCTGTATAGTTTTGAAGCTGGTGATTCTTTGTTCGTCCGAGCTCTTGGTGGGTCAGGTTTGGGTGCTGTTGTGTTGAATTCTTGGGTTGTCTGCATAATTATTGGTTATCACTCTTTTCTTTGGCTTGGAGTTATTGTAGGTTGTCATGTTGATGGGGTTGTTTATTTCCTTTGGAGGAGTATTGTCTTTGAAGTGATATAATGGATTGGTTCAGTGGATCTTCAAATCAAGAGGTTCTATAGTTGGAGTTTGGTGTTTTTTGGTGCTTGTCCTTGTAGCTGTTCACGTGTAGGTTCTTAGAAGAGCCTAATGCACTGCATTTTGATTTTATCTGGATTTTTTGGTGGTGCAAAATCATCTTTGTGCTAATATGTTGGTGCTCAGTTTTGTCTTGATGTGGTGGTCTTTTTGAAGGTGTGCATAGGAGTTTGCTTGGTGTCGGTTAGTGTTGGTTTTTGTAGCCTCTGGTGTTTTTGTTCTTGTTTTTCTGATCTAGTTTTCTTCTTTTATTGTGGTTTTTTGCCTTGCTATCTGGACTGCTCCTCTCTTATTGAGAGTTTAGAGCATTGATTATCTATCGAAAAAAAAACATTGTGTGCTAATAGCAGAACTCTAAAAAATAACAAATGCTGCTGTGGTAGATCTGATGGAATCCATTCCAGTGACAAAAATGATGGAAAATGATTTTCACATATTACTTTTTCACACTTTTTGTAAATTATTACTTGTTTGAAAAAAAAAGCAAAATATATATCAAAAATATTTTTATATTATTTTATTATCTAAGAAAGAAATGGTGTAAAAATAATGCATAAATATCTAGCACAAAAAAAATAATATACAAATATTTAATAATTATCCGATAACAATAAATAGGCAAGAAGCAAAAAAGCTCCACTATCTTTCCATAAACTCTAGTGTAACATGTATAAATTGGGCTTTGGGGCCCATCAGTGGCAACCCACCCAATAGAAGGGACAAACTCTACAAAAGGAAGAAAAGGAGGCTGAGAGAGGCATGGAAAAAAAGTGGTATTGCCTTTTCCTGACTATTCTCTTCTCCTCTGATTTCCTCTCTTCTCTCTAGTCTATTCTGATATTATTCTTTTTCTTGGTCTAGGTCTATTGAAGCTTATCAAGTGGAGACTGATCTGTTCCACTCTCGATTTACTCATACACTACCTCTATTTCTACTGTTATTTCCTTTCTCTTGTAATCTACTGTTACATTGAGACTTATACTCTTGTTCTTGAATTCTTCGTTTGAACTGAGGAATTATTTCTACAATTTAGTTTCAATATTGTTTCATCCAGCCATCCCAAAATTTTGGTAGAAGCTCCGCCTCTGGTTTCTATAATGTTTTGATAAATTCAATATTAAATAATGACGATGATAAGATGCAAGGCATGTACTATTCTGCACATTAAAGGTTTTTTTTTCCCCTAAAGCTAATTGCAGGCATTTTGCTTGGTAACTTTGAGTGTGTTTATTTAGGATTTTTTTTATTAAAAATTATTTTTTATTAAAAAAATTAATTTTTGTATATTTAAATAATTTTTTTAAAAATAATCAAATTCAGTAAAAAAATTTATTTTTAATTTTTTTATAAATATTAAAAAGAATAATTTATTTTTAAAAAATTAATGTCTAACTTTTTTAATCCTATATAAAATTTAAGTATCAAAATTATTTTTCTTCAAAATTAAAACAAACGCGCCATTAATGAATAGGTCAACATCTCCAGGCTCAGCCTGCATGGCAACTTCATCATAGACTTGCCAATTCGTGGGGTATGATAAATCTTAGCAGATCCAGATTCGATTGTAGGCCATCTCTTTTCATTAATCTAGCCTGTGATCATGCAAGAAAGGGCATCTCGTTTCACAAGCTTTTTCGGCTAATTAATTAATTTATGTGATAATATTAACCTGTGAGCGCAATGCAAGTAGTATTTCTCTTCGTAACAACAACCAAATAAACAGCATGGCCTATTGCAACTTTGTGGTCAAGCTTGGCATATTCTTTAATTAATCCCAACAGGTGTCGACCCTGTAATTTCGATAAGACCATGATTGGACAAAGTTCAATTCACCAGAATATTGTGTCTCCCAAGTTACAAATAAAAATTTAGTAACTTTTATTTTCAAGTAAATAAAAGTCTCAAAGTGGAGAAATCATCTCATTTTAAACATTAAAAACGTTATAAATCTCAACAAAAACCTATAATACTATTTATAAATAATTGTGAACAAAATTGTCTATTAACAAAACTTAAAATTATATTTTCTTTACTATTTTTTTTTCTCAAATCACTCATATTCAAAATTTATTAAACTTTAATTAATCTTATTTAAATTAAATCGATTCATTATAATTAAAATAAAGTTTTTTTAGTATTAACTATTTTCATTCACATGACTTAAATATGATAGTTTTCAATTTAATATCGAACCAATCCTCGTTGGTAAAGATTAAAATAATAAAAGTAATAATATTCAACCTTATCAATCAGTTCCCTACGTAGAGTCGTGTTATATGCCATGCACTAATTTGTCAATTTTTGATGATTAGGTGAGGGTTGAGTTGCCATGACCACATACATCCCCCATCTTTTGTCACAAACACTGTGTCTATAAGTTGTAGTGTCTTCCCTGCATATTTTCATATCAAACTAGCCGTCCATCTTCTGAAGCTTTACATCGCAAAATGGCACTTTCTTCTTCTCGATCTTCCTCTTTATCTTCTTCATCCATTTTTGCCTTAGCTTTGTCACTCATGATGCTGCTTATAGGGAGTTCTACAGCTCAACTCTCTGAGAGCTTCTATTCTAAGAAGTGTCCCAATGTTTTTCACGCTGTAAAATCCGTTGTTCAATCTGCTGTGGCTAAAGAACCTCGCATAGGTGCATCTCTCCTTCGCGTCCACTTTCATGACTGCTTTGTCAATGTAAATTACTGCCATCTTAATCTAATTTCTTTTTCTTCTTCTTTTTATCTACCACATAACCAAAATACGCTCTTCGGATTATATTTTCTTTGGTTATACACTTATAATATAATCCTTTTTCAAGGCTTGCTTATATCATTGGGAAAAAAAAAAAAAAAACAAACTTCATTTTGGTTTCAACAAAATTTTCGAAGATAAGATCTAACATCATTCATATATTACTTCTTTTAAGAGCGTAGATGTTGTATATGGATAATCTTACTAGATTACCTGTATTTAATAGTATAATATGTGTCTTTTTCTTCTTATATATGTAGTTAGTTTTGCTACTTACCATTTATACGTATTTTTCTTTCTTTTGCTTGTCTCTTTCAAACAAGTCTTATGAATGTTGTGACATTTTTGTCTTGTTAGGTTAACAATGATGTGACATCTCTTGTAGTGGCACAATTGAAATATGATAAAAAATGAATTTAAAAATTACCTCAGGCTAATGGCTCCATGGTAAAATGGGTTATATATGCGCCACTTCTTTTAAGGCGTAGGAATTACAGCCCATATGGCATGGGCAGTAGGTTAGACAAAAGTAAATCTTTAATATTGTCTGTGTACGTACTACTCAAAAAATGTAAAAATGTAAAAATATAAAATAATTAATTTTTTTATTTTTTTTTAAAAGTAGATCAAAAGCTATTTTTGTTTGAAGCGGATACAATAGAAGAAATAAAATATTATTTTTTAAATTTAACAACCATTTTTTTTGTTTAATTATAATTTTATTTTTAAAATTTTTATAAAATGTCACTCCTATTTCACTCTTATTTTTATTTTTTCTTCATATCTTTAATTATAATTTTATAAGAAAAATAATTTTATATTTATCACATTCAAATAATTTAATAATTTATAATTTTGACAAAAAAAATTATTTATACAATTATATCTAAATATAAAATATTATTTTTATTTTTATTTTTACTTCTATTTTTCAAAAAATATTTTTCCTATAATCTTAATAAATTGACCCAATATCTAAATATTCTTATTCAAATTTCAGTCATTATGTGATATTATACAGTATTTTATATGATAAATCCCATCTTTCAAAAATATTCGTATACCATGGACAGACACTCATTTTTTTATTAAAAAAATTTGTCTCTATTTATTTTTCATTAAGTTACTTTTGTACTAAACATTAATTTGGCACAATATACAATTTGAGACAGTGAAAATGAATATTTCATTTGCGTTGTGGAATTATCATCTTTCCAAAAAAAGGTAAAAGATAAAATTTCATAACGTCATATGCTGCTCGATGCATAAACTTTTTCATTTTGTCTTACGAATTACGCTTTCAACTTTATGTATGTACTAACCCAAAAATCGTATTTAACTTTGGTGTCCTATCGTCGCCAATACCATATCTGTGCTTGTGAAAGTTAAACTCCAAATCTATCATAAATTACCCAATATCTGTTTTTTTTTTTTTTAAATAAAAAGTAATTGTTTTCCTTTAAACACCTCATATAGCTTAGAGATGCTTCTTTCCATGTAATTGCTTTGCTTACTATGCTTTCAAACATCATCCATCAGATATTGGTAAATTCACTAGTCATGGGACAGATTTCCCGTAATAAAATGCTTCTTCATAACTAACTAGTTGTGTTAACCAAAAAATAATAATAATAACAATATTATTATAATAAGTACTTAATGGTTGCTTGCCGCTGTTTGGAGACAGGGTTGTGATGGATCAGTACTACTTGATGACACCTCCTCCTTCAAAGGAGAGAAGACTGCACTTCCCAACAAAAATTCATTGAGAGGTTTTGAAGTCATTGATGCTATAAAGTCTAAGGTGGAAGCAGTATGCCCCGGTGTGGTGTCATGTGCTGATATTCTAGCCATAACAGCCCGTGATTCTGTTGTAGCTGTGAGTTCAAAACCAAAATAAATGCCAAACAATAAGTAGCAGCAACTTTTTAGTACTAATTTGCTGAACAAATTGGAGAATCAGTTGCTTCAGATAATGGTACATAAATATTTATTTATTTATTTTAAAATTTTCCAGCTTGGAGGGCCTTCTTGGAATGTTAAACTTGGAAGAAGGGATTCCAAGACAGCAAGCTTGGCTGCTGCCAACAGTGGTGTGATCCCACCTCCCTTTGCTTCCCTTAGCCAACTGATCTCAAAGTTTCATGCTCAAGGGCTCTCTGTTAAGGACTTGGCTGCCTTATCTGGTATATGTCCTTTTCTCTTTTTCTGAATTGGTTCCTCTCTTTCTCTCTTCCATTGTGTGAAGCAATCTTTTTCACTTTATTGAAATGACACATTTTGAATATGGCTTCTCCTTAATAATGTTCATATAGTGGACCTGGATGTGACATTTAAACAACCATGCACATCTTCCTGCAGCTAAAAGCCATGTCACTTCTATTAACACAAATATAGATAAGCCTGTGAAAGGAAAAGCATGACAATCCAACTGAGAAAATATAGGGCATTATCAGGTTATATTTGAATGTTCTACGGTGAATAGAAAGGGAACACCTTTCATATTTCATTTTTAATCGACTCTTCAAGAGAATGTAATTAACAAACAATTTTATAACAATATCAAATAAGATAAAATTAAAGGAAACTAATAAATATCAATGAGCGATGTGTGCATAGCTAAACAAGTTACATTCTTAGGAAGAGGACTAAGGTTCAAATCTAGAGAAAGTAATTGTTAGGAAGGTCTCTTAATCGCGATAATACTTGAAAGATTAATCTCACAATAATGTTTGTCGAGATATCCTAAAGAAAATAATAATAATAATAATAATAAATACTCTACCTCATAGAGTCTTGGGTTAGTTGTGTATACATGGTACACATTCAATTTCTATTATAGATTAAAGAATATTATTATTTGACAAGTATTATATATATGGTGAAATTCAAATGCAAAAATATTAAATTTACCAATTTTATTAGTGCACAAATTGTATTGAACAACATATGTAAAAAATAACTTTTCCCCTGGCGCCTGTTATGTTTAGATATAGTGTCCTGCTAAACACTTATGTGTAAAAAATGTATCTTTTTTTTGGTCAATCACAAATGTATCTTGAGATTATGAGTTATCCTATTTATTTGATGTTATCTCTGTGATTTCAGGAGCCCACACAATTGGGAAGGCAAGGTGTACTGTTTATCAAAATCGCATATACAATGACACCAACATTGACAGGGTATTTGCAAATGCAAGGAAGAAGAACTGTCCAAGGATTAGTGGCACACCTAAAGACAACAATGTAGCACCCCTAGACTTCAAAACTCCTAACCATTTTGACAACAGCTACTACAAGAACCTCGTCAGCAAAAAGGGTCTCCTTCATTCTGACCAGGAGCTCTTCAATGGAGGGTCTGCGGATTCATTGGTTAGAACTTACAGCAACAACCCAAAGGCATTCTACTCTGACTTTGCTACAGCAATGATCAAGATGGGGAACATCAAGCCCTTAACTGGTTCAAAAGGGCAGATTAGGAAGCACTGTAGGAGAGCAAATTAGAAAAGACATAAAAATAAATTTTTTTTCTTTTTTTCTTTTTTTCTCTGTTGGGTACATATACCCCAAAAGTGGGGGAGCTCTCTGGTGAATTAAGCTGTTTAGGTGTTTTTCTTTTGGTTTGGAAATTTTGTTTGTTGTTATGTTCAACTTAAATTGTAATCACGTTATTGTAAGGAATAAATTACAAAGCGTGTTTTGACAAATACTGTCACCTTAAAGGTGTGTTTGTTGAAGTACTTGCTAGAATTATTGCCACCCCACCATTAGCAATCAACACTACACTAGTTTGTTGTATCCAACAATAATCTAAACGAGCCAAGAAAGATGTACAAACTCCATTAGCTCGATGAGAAATGCAACTCTTTATGTTGCATTTACTGTTGATACTTCTTTTACAAGTTTTCCTCCCACTTAATATCTTCAAAAATTGTTGTGATAACTTGTACTAGTGTAGAATATATATATAGAAGTTATCAACCTTTCAAATAGACTACAGAAGGAGAAATTACTAGGCAAACTAGTAAAATACTACAGTGCATTCGCATCATCATGGGAACTATAAAAAATAGGAAGGCAAGAATGTCCAAGAGATGACTTATAAACACAAATCTGATTAATGAACCCAAAACTTTACTAAAGAGAATGCAATAGATGCAAAGAACATAGAATTAGGTTACAAAGACAACCAAACACAATGCCTAAGTCTTCCAGTATCTACAGTTTCTTCCTTTCAAATCCAAGAAGCTCCATACAGATACGCGACACAGATACAACACAACATTGATATATGGATAACGGTAATTCTGAAATTATAAGACACATACGGGATACGGCTAAGATACAGTAACATAAAGTTAATACAATAGTAACATACAAATACAAATCTTAAACTAAAATAAAGAATTAATGTTTCATAAGTCAGTTTCTGGTCAATGTAGAGTTGTAGACACAATAACATACAGTATTACTTGGCTACTTATTGTGAAATTAAACTAGGATTGATACAAAAGTTAAAAAATTATTCGAAGAATACAGACAAGAAGAATCCAAGAAATGTCCAATACAACATGTATCAGCCGCCAGTGCTGCCATTATTTTGAAGTTTAAGTGCTTCCTAGTTTCTAATGCTGCCTGCCGAACATTATATGCAATAATATGGCAACAATTTTCCAGAGCTTCAAGTTGGCGGCCTTGCCTGTTTAAAATTATCCAAGAACGAAGATAATGACGTGAAGTTATATTCTTTTGTTTTTTGAAGGTATGTTATTCTCATATCATTACTAATATATTCTTATCGGTAGCTAATATAACGCGTGTGCACACACTGTCCGAGTTCCTAGTTCTGACTTAAACACGTCACTTAATGTGTGAATCCACTTCTTTTTTATCCATGTTTCCAAGTTTCGAGTCATGAGAGAATTCACTTCTTCCTTGTCCAAATTTTCAGGTTCCAAGTTCCAAGTCATGAGACAGTTCACTTTTTCCTTATCCAAGTTTTCAAATTCTGAATTTCGAGTGAGAGAGAGTTCGTCTTTTCCTTATCCAAGTTTTTGAGATCCAAATTCTAAGTGAAAGAGAGTTCACCTCTTTGTTGTCCAAGTTTCCGACTTCCAAGTTCAAGAAACTTGTATGCACAATCACATCTTGATCTTTAGATTATAAAGTATGTGGTACACCTTGTAAAGTGAGGTAGACTGTAGCCTTCACCATTATTCTTTCAAAATTTGGTATTACTTTATCTCAATAAATATTATTTACAACATAATATATTTTGAAGTTACCACTACTAATTTATAGTCTTACTTTAGAAAGTTAATATCTAAAGTTTGATTATTGGGCCAATTTTAAACTAATTTTACAAAATCATTTCAAACATATCAACTATATAAAATATTTAAATAAAGTAATTGAATCAAAATAACTCTAAATAAAGTAGTTTTTGAAAAGAGGATATTACATAATATATATGTAGGGCATCTCCTGTGATATATATACTTTTATATCACTCATTTGAAGTATCACTATTAATAAAAAAATCGTTCTATAACTAATTTATTTTGTTATACAAGTATCAATATCTTAAATAAGATTTCAAAATAAATTTATAGCAAAATTATAAAGACTTTATAAAATGTATTTAATTAATCAAAAATTAAATAATATCACTTATTAAAACTTATTTAATCTATAATATATATATATATAATTACAATGTTGTAAAATTTTAAAAGTTGATTTATAGTAATTTATATTTTTATATTTTATTATTAAAGTTAAGAAAAATTATTAATTATTAGATTAAAATATATAAATACAATTTATTAATTTAAATTTTATATAAATTAATTAATTTTATTGAAGCATATCTAATATAAAAGATGTAGTATTGTAATATAGAATGATATCAAATGGTTGTCTCTAGTCCAACACAAATGGACTACACAAATGAGGGTCAAAATCTGTCTATAATTTTTATTTCAAGTTAATATAAAATCCGGTGAGCTCAAACCGAGACATAAAACAAAATAAGAAAGTTTGATGGGTTAGCCAATTTTATTTTATTTTTTTAAAAAGTCAAAATCAAAAGACCATGTTGTAATGCGTGCCAATTAATTAACTTGCGACTTATATAGACTTAAGTGAACACCTATGTTCTTAATAATTAGAATTGTAATAAAATAATACTATTCTAGAAACTAACTAACATATTCTCAAAAGCAATATTTCAGGAAACTTTTTAGCTATAATTATTAGATTTTAATCTATCTAAAATAATCGTTATATTGAGAAAGCTAAAATTTTCTCAATGATTTTTAGGAATCCATAGTAACATTTATTTATTTATTTTTGTTAAATTCATTTTAGAAATCTGTGATAAGTGATGTATGAATACACACTTTGCACATGTTTCTAGGGCACAAATTGCATCCATGGTTGCATTAGTTGGAAGTTATGGTAAGGCAAGATTCTTAATCGCCCTTCTTTATTAACATAAAAGGGGTTAGTGTTGATCTCAAAGAAGCATTCTCGTATTCCTAAGTGCTTCAAGATTGTGTCTTAAATAAATGTAGCACATCAAATATCAAAGCTGTAAACTTTCATGTGTAATAAGTCTCCGTTGAATATTTGAGTGCTTATAGCAGTATGCATTTAACAAGCATTTAGATCCCCAAAACATAGAAAATAATTAATCCGGCATAAATTTTAATAAAAGGTTTGATTTCCTGATTATATTACCTACCAAGTGTATCAAACAAAATGGTATTTCAAAAACAGATATTGGTGACTAAACAAAGAAATCGTACATTCAAGCTCTATTTAGGACAGAGTACCCAACAAAGAAATATATGTTTGCAATGCTTTTGTTCAAAATGCTACAATAATAATAATAATAATAATGGCATCAAAACCAGCCAAATGGCATTAAAATATCTGTACCAATTCCAATCAAAACAATGAAGGTTTATTTCCCCAAAATCCAGGGGCACCATATCCGATGATTATGAATAGAACAATATCATAGAATAACATTTGCAAATTTCTTTTTAAATTGACAATTTTGAAATTATAAATTCAAATATCAATATTAAAAAAATCAGCTTTGCACATAAACAAACAATAGGAAAGTTTCTACGTACTAGGTGGGGAGTTTTGCACATGTTCACATCAGAATCATGTAGAATCAAATCCTATTCATTTCTTCCACCTCTTCATCACAAAGTAAACCTTAAAAACAGCTTTTGAAATGAAGTAAAAAGGCACTCAACCAAAATAGGTGAAAGTAGGATCTTACAAGTAACTTTCAACAACATATTGTCTAGGATTAACTCACTTCACTGACAATGGGGAATTTTTCACATAAAAGAAAATGGAGCAGATAAAAATGTGCAAGAAGATAAGGCATTGAGAAGAGTGAGGAACTTATAAAAAGGAATTTTGGTCAATCATTTTACTCTTCTTCCACTCCACCCACAACGTTTCATTTTTGCTTGTCAGCTACAATTAACAAGAAGAAGCGCCTCCGCCAAAAATCTCAACACCCCTATTGAAAATAGAAAATGAAAAAAAGTCCAAATTTTCAAGTCCTTCATCTGTCCCTTCCCCCGACCCCTCTCTAATCCAATTCCAAAGTTCAAATAATCACAAATTCACAAACAATGCAT